>OU343218.1:211936563-212124899 GCA_910596185.1 Chrysanthemum makinoi | reverse complement strand
CATGAAAGAACTAAACACTTGGAAATTCATTTGCATTTTGTGAGAGAAAAGTCATTTGGTGTTATCAAAAGCCGAAGGATTTGGATAAGCTAATCAAACAGTAATATTTTTACTAAGGGATTGGATAAGCTTCAACATGAAAACGGTTTCAAAACTTGGTCTTTTATGTGTTCGGGTTTTGAGAGTTAGTGATGTTAAAATTAACTCAAGTTTGGAACACTTATCTACAAGGAATACATGTTTGTATTTTCGTTTGTAATTGATAAAAGCTTGGAGTTGTTAGTAGCAGAATACACAAAGTTCAAGGGTTGTTATTGTCAAGATGCTAAAGTTTCAGTCAAGGCTCTAAAAGCTCTCATACCCGTCTAGGGTTTG
Organism: Chrysanthemum makinoi; assembly: GCA_910596185.1. NCBI lineage: Eukaryota > Viridiplantae > Streptophyta > Magnoliopsida > Asterales > Asteraceae > Chrysanthemum > Chrysanthemum makinoi. The sequence goes on along the minus strand of OU343218.1, from coordinate 212,124,524 downwards.
ATATCTTCTTCTCTCATTATTGAAGTGCATCGTCTTCTCTCATCAACCAAAATCTGTTCTAAGAGATTCATTGTTCATTGTTGCTTAAGAGTGATCATAAGGATTTGATTCTTGTAATAGCACTATTGATAAGTAGTCAATGTTCCCTTCGTAGCAAATGGGAAGGATTGTGGGTTGATCTTTGTGGTTTGTGATTGTTGTGGTATCTGATTAAGATGGGTTCTTATTTATCTTGATTGATTTTGGTTGGTAATAAAGATTACTCTTGAATTGAGATTCTAGAGTTTGTTTTCTGGTTTAAATTGTGTTTTCCTACGGTTTATGTTGGTTTAATGAGGTTGATGTCTATTCTGAAAGACTTGTGATCACGGGAATAGTGGCGTGTCGCAGGGATGGTGCGTTAGCCGGGTTGTTGGCACATGTTGTCTTGGTTTTTTCTAATGTTATAGTGGTGGTGGTGGCGTGATAGGATTAATTATTTAACAAGGCATCATCTAGTTTGTGGAACTTCTCATTGAAATAAATATTTGACGACCTCCAACCCAGAGACGACATGTTTAATAAACTATTTAAGTGAAAAGATTTATTTTTGTATGTATGGGTGGTGGAATGGGATTTAATAAAAAAGTTGAAGGACCATTTAAGTAAAATTGGAAAGAAGATGCCTTCATTTATCTATGATCTTGGCCCCACATCCATAACAAAATCTTGCAATTAAAATTAAAATTGAATTGAAACCCTAGCTAGCTAGTATTCGATGGGGACTAGAATGATATGGTCGATGGGTGCACGTGAGAAGCTTGATAAGGAGTATGATCTTTGTCTAGATGCTGCTTTATTTATTTTTGAATTTAAACCCAACGATGTCCTCACAGTCGCGTTTGATAACATCATAGATGTTATGCAAGACTTGAGAGATATAATTTCATCGAAATCGGTCGACAAGCAGCAACAACAGAAGGATGACGTGTCTTCGATAATCAAGGACTGCAGATCAAAAGTTGTGAATCAGCTTCAATACATTTGTGATAAATATAATAATGTTTCTCCTGACTACGAGGCTTTTGTTCGCTTCAAATCTGAAATAGAGGAGGTATCCTTTATCTCTGTCTGTTTTCTACTTATACTCTAATACTGTATATTATTATTCCCTGATATTTATTTATATCTGTGGCTGATGCAGGCTCATTTGAATGCGGATAATGACGACACTACTGGTAATTGTATTTCATTTATATAAACACCCTTAATTAATTATGTTATCTTGTATACTAGTTATTAGTATTAGCTTAGCCAAAATGTTTACTCCACTCAGATTTTGTAAGATAACTAAACTAAACATGATATGTCAAAGTAAACCAAAATCAAACAAATAAAAAAGCCCCACAAAAATTACAACTTTACTGATTTCTTTATTATAGTCTTGTTTTTGTATCACTAGATTATGTTAACTAACAAGATAGATGAAGGTACAGCTTGCGTAATAATGTATTAGCGGTTTTGCTTCAAAAAAGAATACTAAAGTTTGCTTTTAAACCATATAACACAGGTAAAGGAGGTACAAGTAAACAAGTAAAAGAGGAAAAACTTAACCAAACTCGAGCTGCAACAGCAGAAAGATGATGAAAAGAAACTAGACGTTTGCTTGGAAAAACAAGCGGCAGTTAAACAACTTGCCAGGGATTACCTAAAAACAGCGCGATTCATCGAAAGATTTATCAACACTATGGATAAAGAAAGAATCATCCTTCACGCCTTTCATAACATCTCTAATGGTTATGATCAGGATTTGGAGGATATGTTCGGATATGAAGAGGAGGACAAGTGGTACCACCTTGACGTGTCTCGGATGATCAAGGAATACAAATCAAAGGTGGAGAAAGAGCTTAAAGAAATTTGCAATAAGGTTTCTGATCCCACTATTAAAGCTTTTTCGGCACCTTACTGATGTCACAGGGCACTATTCCTGCTCAGGTTAACCTTCTTTTTTTGTTGCTTGTTTTCTTCTTATTCTTTTTGTGTTTTGTTTTGATTGTTGTAGCTAGTTGAATTTTGTTGATTTTTAAAATCTATCATTGGGTCTATACTTTAGCAATAGTACCTAACTGCTATTAATGTAGCTGATAAAAATATTTCAGCATCCTAATTCGCTCTCATGAGTCATGTGCTAAATAATTTAGTATCTTTTTCTGATTCACCTGTGCAACTTTGAAGTGGGTATCATCAGTTATGCTGGAATGGACACACGTGGAGTGGTTTCATTTTTACCATCTAGTTACTGCTACAAAGCATGTTTAATTATCTTTCTTTGATATCCATGTTGTTTGTGCTTAAAACACATATGTTCATGACCTTTATATATCTCTCACTTGATCTTTGCACTGCAGAATCATCGTCCACATTTGCACAATAAACATGAGAAAAGAATGTCAAGCAAACACAGCCAGTGTTGTTCCAAGATTATTGATTTTGACCGTATGCATGCACATTTTATGAAGTCTCAACCAAAGGTACCCTCCGAAATCATTATTTACTTGGCTTAAACTAAAATTACTCAGCATGGATTTTCAATTTTACCAGGAAGAAGATCGAATACTCTGAAGAATATCCTGAAGAAGATTATGAACTTGAGTTTGTGGAAATGTGATGATATCGATGATGTCTGATTTGAGTGTTGTTTTTGAATGATGGTCATTTCTATCCTGGAAAAAGAAATACTTAGGATGATTCAAGCTTTCAAGTTTCGACATATAAGTGTGGAGTATCTCGTCGGTGCCTTCTTTTTTAATTTAGAATTGGTGAAAATGTATTCAACTTCACTTTATGTAGTTCGTGTAATGCATATTTTTTGTAGTTCTATGTAGCATACTTTTGAATTCGTGCAGTTTCATGTATCTAATGATCTTCTTATCAGGTTACATGTCAATTTTTTATTTAAAGAATTTTCTTTTATGCCATGTCATTAAATTAATACACATCATACTTATAAAACTCACTTCCAAACACCATCTTCTCCTTCACTTTACCAATACCATCCATTTCAGCCACCACCACCTCTATGAACCCACCACCTTCCATCATCTCCACCACACTCACCTCCATCATTTCTGTTCACTCAACCCCTCGCCAACTATTCCGCACTTACAAAACTGATTACCAAACAACCACTTCTCTTCCACTTTTACCACCGCCATTTCAGCCGCCATCACCACCCTCCACCTTCCAGTGCAGCCACCAAAAAACCCATCACCTTCTTCTTCACCCAGTGCCCAACCCGGCTTCTAGTGGGATCATTCATTTGTATCATTTTTAGGCTAATTAGGGATCATTCAGATTAATTAGGGATCATTCATTTGTATGACGTGGGATATTTAGGAAGTATGTTTCATTAATTTAGATGTTATGGAAGGTACGAAAGGATGTGTTCAGAAAATGAGGTGTTTGAGGTGAGGATGAACAAAAAGGGTGTTTGGTTTGATTGAAAAAACTTTTTTTTTTAATCTACATGGAAAAACTGGTTCCACGTAGGCATTAGCCGGTTTGTATGTCACCGAATACATGAAACTGCACGAATTCAAAAGTATGTTACATGGAACTACAAAAAAATAGTTGGTACACAGCTACAAAAGTGACAAGTTAGATACGTTTTCGTGTAATTAGCCCTTTAATTTATATAAAATTATGCTAGCAGTTTCTGTTATGTGGATTTCTATTCCCAGAGTAGTTTTTGGTCAAAAGTAGAACATGGATAGTCCTTTGTTAATTCGGTCTTTGTTTTGACTTAATTTCAATTCTCGCATGTTTTCTTCATTTGCTCTACTGATTTTTGGGGAGTGACAAAAACATAAGACAAGGAAAGGAACGACATATGAGGCACTTAACATTTGAAAATTCCTTATGAGCATATTGGTTGACTTTTGTTGATTGTTGTATAAGTTTTGCTTGTCTTCCACTCAAATGAATATGGATAATCTAAAATGCAATATCCCAACTACTATAAGCAAAAGATCAGAATCCCAAGCTTTAAAATGGCCCAAACAGATAAGAATGTCAGGTTAATATTTACCACCTTAAGATTAAACCAAAAAGATGTCTAAAGGTGTGAAGATCGATGGGATCACCCGGTCCCAATCCTAAGGATGCCAACCGGACCCTCCCCAAGGACCCGCCCAAATGATGCGTCAGTGATGTATTTATCAGTGGTGGGCTTTGAACCCTAGCCAATTTTCAATGGTATAGGCAGTCATCGGCATTGTGGTGGGGATGATCTGAGCTTTAGTCCATAGAAGAGGTTTGAACCGGATCTATTAACCCACCAAAGCTCTTCCAATGGACTAAGCATCATTGGTGTTTATGGATGACACTAAATTGAACCAAAATATGGTTTAAACCGTGGAGCATGAGATAATACTAATTAAAAGTGTTAGTGTGGTACTTTTTAATATATTTTAACATAGGGAATTGATATGTACACATTCGATTTTACTTTGTACACATAAAATTACATAGGATATTGTTTGTTTTATTCATTAATTGTATGTGTGCAAAGTAAAATTCAATGTGTACATATCATTACCCTTTAACATAACCAGTCACTGTTAAAATCAGCAAGTAACAGTTAGGACATGTCTAACGACTTTCAAAAAAGTTATTCAATCCGTTTAACCCAAGTCTCCGTAAACCAGGTTACCAGGATACACAAGATATATTTAAGGAGCAATTCTCTGTCAAGCTCAACAGCATTAATACTTGGTCCAGAAGCCGAAACTGAGAAAAATAATGGAACTGGAGAGAGTCAATACCTGAATATAGTTGCAATTTAAGGACATAATAAGAAGAGAAGGCCGGAAGCGAATGTTACTATGGAAGCTGTGCGTAAGATTATTGACGATGAAACATTTTCTTTCAATTTCACGAATTATATAGCATGATAATCAAAATGATATATGAAATTTAATCAAATGTCACTAACACAAAAACATTAAAAATCAAAAGGTTGATAACTACTCCTTTACCATAAAAATGAATTAGAAGAGAATGATTGAGCGGTTGCAGTTGTTCAATTATGATCTTTCAACTTTCGAGACCTATTTTTCTTCTTTTTTGGCTTCCACTTTCAGTTGTTTCGACATTCTGATCCTCTTCCTGCATGTAAATAGTAAATACATAACATACGCTTAGCGTTAACTAAACATCACATAGGTAGCCTGGTTAAAATTTTACTTCATTTGTTCACGAGATTAAAAGACAATATCCCGATATTTAATTCTTTTTAAGAATTTGTTCATAAATAGTTGTGCAGAAGTCAAAATCACTTGGCATTCAAAATGTTGACATCAAATTAAGGTAATCCTTGAAGATTTCATTTGAGCTATAAACTTGACCAATAACGTCTTACCAAAAGTCGAAAAAACTTGAAAAATCTCAGATTGCATAGAAAATTAAATTCGATACCTCATGTTGATGAGAAAGAAAAAATTGCATACCTTTAATTCAGATTGATAAAAAAATTTAGTAGTTTTTATGCGATTTGCATCTAAAAGAATGGACTTTAAAAATAAGAATTAACAACATATATAACTAAAACCCACCTTAGTATCAATCCTCTTTCTATGGGGAGATACAAGGCTCTCCACGAATATAGGCGCAGCAATATAATCCTCGATCCGTGGAAAACATATATCATTCCCGCAAAAGTAATAACTCTCCTGTGAAATGTGCTTCAATATCTGACAATCAAATTGCATCAGTTTCCAAGACTCTTTTACATTCCAGTTTTCCAATAACCATTTGTTTTTGCTAGGTGATCTATCATTATATATGCATAGACATTCTTTATATACCCCAAGTCTGTTGCCTATATATTTCATAGGATTATCTGGTAGGAGAATTTCGTTAAATTCTTGTTTGGATAAATCAAAAGAAAGAATTATTTTCTTCTTATTTTGATCTTTCATAAGCCAATTAAGTGACCCGTGACATAAGATACCACCGTTACGATGATTAATGAACTTACAGTTTACTTCTCCAATAAATTTCCAAACATTCGATTTCAACGATAACAAATAAAAATGAGTCGTCTTTCTTTTCCTGAACCCTGCTATAACCTTGTAATCATCTCTGGATGAATCATAACCAAAACCAAAACATAACAAAGCTCTTTTAGGTTTTTGATTCAACTTTTGCAGTGTTTTAGCCACTCTAGTAGCAGGATTGGCTACTACTACAAGTTCCTCGTCATCACAAAATATGCATAAAAGACCATTCGACGAGCCAACAATTCGAGAGTATCTAATGTGCATCAACTGAGCGATTATACGCCAAAGGGCAGCACTACTTGCAACGATCCTTCTATGTGCATTTACTTTATCCTTGTTGCTAGTATGGTTTAGATGAGCTTTAGCAAAAAGAGGACTTGATATTAAAGAATACCATGACTTACAAACGCTTTTGAATCTTAGTAGATCTATCACTTTCAACCGTACGAGTATCTCCTCAATCAAATCAAACGATAACACATCTGCCATTCGAACAGGAAACCAAAAACTATACGAGAGGGGATGCAGCAATATTGATATATATGGTTTTTTAGGCCCAGCCCACAGCCCAAGCCCATCAATGTAAAGTTGCTAATTTACTGATTTTGGTATGAAATTTAGAAGCTTCCTAAAATGCTAAAAGTACGAGATGATGTTTTTTACTCTTTTTCTTAGCTATTTTAAAAAAATAATAATAATAAAAAAAAAATAGGTACTAAATTTGTTACACCCCACAAACCCACGGAACCTTAGTTTTAAGGGTATTTATGTCATTTCAGTCCACTTAACGGTCAAACTAACGAAAAAAATGGTCAAGGGACCAAACCTGTTACGGGTCAAAACCACAGTGAGAGGATCCGTTAAAAATAAAGTCTAGGGACGATTTTCGTTATACCCGGTAAACCATAGGGACGATTTTAGCAATTAACTCTAAATTTTTATACATTTTTGTACACGTTGTGCTATACGTTTTATACACGCTATTAAATATGAGTAGAGGTGGCCATCCAAACCGGTTCCGAACCGAAACCGAAACCGTCAAACTGGTTCTTCCACAAACCGGTGGTTCCTAACCGGTTCCACCTATTAGCTGTTAGAACCGGTTCTAATGGATATATTGCATTTTCGAGACAGTAGCAGATTTTGGAGCCGTTGGGGGCTTTTTGCCCGTTTACTAACGAGTATAATCCAATTTATGCCCCATTTTGACGTCCAAAACATCCCTATAAATATTAAGGTTGATTTTGGTTGAATCACAACAATCAAACACTCTAAAACACTCAAAAACGCCACAATCTTGATTAAAAAAAAAAAAAAGCTCACAATCTTGGTCAACCGGTTTTTTAACCGGTTTGACCGGTTTTTTAACCGTTTTGGAACCGATCCGAACCGGTTATACCGGTCCGGTTTTTAGACCCGGATCCCGAAAAAACCGAATCAGTTTTAACCGGAATAGTTTCGTTGACTTTAACCAGGGACCGAAACCGGTTTTTGACGAAACCGGGTTTTGGCCACCTCTGTATATGAGTTATGTATACCGTTCTTTTACCCGACTCTAATTAGTTTAACCATATAATGGTTAGATCAACAACATGGAAACAAGATCTAAAAAACCTTGTTTGCTCACCTGAAGAGCGACAATATAGTAGTATCAACTTCTTTATGCGGAAATCATTTTAATGATCGATAATTCTACAATTACTTGCGAAAAATTTTCAACTTATCAAAACTCGCATGCACGGTTTCAAATCAATGTTGCAAAATTGTGAATCGGTAGTCGGGCGGTCGACCACCCTGCAGCGAGTAATCGGTCAAGGCGGGATTAATCGATGATTAATCGGATTGGAATTTCCTGCAAGTTTTGGGTATTTCTGGAGACCAAACTAAAGATCTTAACTGATTTCAAGCTTACTATGTTTCTAAATCTTAATAAAAGGATCCAATTCTGATTATGAGGCTCATTGTGCGTTATAAGTGAAATAAACGATCCCCATTGTGCGTCATAAGTGAAATTATTATTTTTCTAAAGTTGACTGATTCGAATCGAGACCATTTTTACCGATTCGGTGATTTTAACCGATTCGCCGATTTTAACCGATTTTTGGCCGATTTTTTTACCTGTCCGAGTTTTTGACCGATTTTCAAAATTCTACAAGGTGTATAGCCGATTACGATTAATCAGATTAATCGACCGATTCAGCCGATTTTTGCAACACTGGTTCAAATACTAGATATACTTTTTGAAAAAATATGTAATCAACTTTAAATTCACAATAACTAAATTAATAATACTTTATTAAAAACTATATGTGTAAGTCATGTACGTGCATGGGTATTAAAACTAGCTATTACATAGCCGAACAATTTGGCAATATACTCATACACTCACAAACTTGCTTAGTATTAATCGTGTTTGGAGAGAAACAGAGCAAGTGCATAGGAATGAAGACACGAGGGACGATGAGTTTACACATTTGTTTATGTGTACGCATTTTGGTATATATTGTCCGGCTACTTTACCATGTACGGTAAATGATGAGAAGGAAGAGAAGTGAATGAAACTATATGGGAATTATAATCATTAAGTTGTAGCAACTAAGTGTGTTTATACTTAACTGACACTAAAATTGAACCAAAATATGGTTTAAACTTTAAACCATGTAGCATGAGATAATACTAAAGTGTGATACTTTTTAATAGTATATTTTTAACATAACCAGTCACTGTTAAAAGCAGCAAGTAACAGTTAGAACATGTCTAAAGACCTTCAAAAAAGTTATTCAATCCGTTTAACCCAAGTCTCCATAAACCAGGTTACCAGGATACACAAGATATATTCAAGGAGCAAATCTCTGTCAAGTTCAACATCATTAATATCTAACACTTGGTCCAGAAGCCGACTGAGAAAAATAATGGAACTGGAGAAAGTCAATACCTAAATATAGTTGCAACTTAAGGACATAATAAGAAGACAAGACGGAAGCGAATGTTACTATGGAAGCCGTGCGTAAGATTATTGACGATGAAACATTTTTTTTCAATTTCACGAATTATATAGCATGATAATCAAAATGATATATGAAATTTAACCAAATGTCAGGATCACAAAAACATTAAAAATCAAAAGGTTGATAACTACTCATTTACCATCAAAATGAGAGAATGATTGAGCGGTTGCAGTTGTTCAATTATGATGCTTTCAACTTTCGAGACCTATTTTTCTTCTTTTTTGGCTTCCACTTTCAGTTGTTTCGACATTCTGATCCTCTTCCTGCATGTAAATAGTAAATACATAACATAAGCTTAGCGTTAACTAAACATCACATAGGCAGGGGCGGAGCCAGAATATTTTCGGAGGGGGGGCAAAAAAAAAATTTCACGACGAGCTAATAAATAAAAAACTTAACCCAACGGATAAGGTCAGGTCGGATCGGGTCGAGCCTGACACAATAATAAAAGTGATTATAACGAAAAACATCGAGTAATATCGTGTCTAATTGACTAATTCAACACCATACTAATCTATACATTTTCTTCGTAACAAATAAAATGTTTTATATTACATTGAAAAACCAAACCAAATCTTTAGTATTAGTTATTTTAAAGAGGTCTCGTTTTCACTTTGAGTCTCTGTGGACGACTCATGAAGAGTGTGAAAATATCATCCGAGCGTCTTGGTCAACACTTGAGATTGGTAATCCTCTTGTTGGCATAAAGCACAAATTATCACATTGCGCTTCTAACCTGAAGCAATGGAGCAATGTTACTTTTGGCAACAACAAGAGGAAAATCGACGATCTCACAATGGAAATTGAGATGATTCAAAAGCTTCCACATACGCCAGGAAACTTTCATAGACAAAGAATGTTGCTTCTAGAGCTCGAAACCACTTGGTTGCGTGAAGAAATGTTTTGGCATCAACGATCTCGAGTCAATTGGCTAAACTATGGGGACCGTAATTCTCGATTTTTCCATCTTTATGCCATCCAACGTGGGCTAAAGAATAATATTTCAGGGCTTAAAAATTCTCAAGGGGAATGGGTACATGACCATGAAGGAATTCAAAACCTCGTTCGAGATCATTTTCAAGCTATTTTCATGACAAGTGGTGCTCGTGAATTTGATGATGTGATTGGTGTACTTAATCCAGTTGTCTCCGAGACAATGAATACCCAGTTGCAATCTCCAGTATCTGATTCAGAAATTAACAAGGCTACCAAACAACTCGGGGGATTAAAGGCTCCTGGTGAAGATGGATTTCCTGGTATGTTTTATCAGAAGTATTGGAGTATTCTTGGGTCATCAGTTTGTAAAGCTGTTCGTTATTTCTTTGAGACCGGAAATATGCTACCAGAGTTGAATAAAACTTTGGTTGTCCTTATTCCAAAGACCTCTCGCACAGCAGACACTCGCACAATTATGGCCAATTAGCCTCTGCAACTTTATATACAGGATCATTTCTAAAGTTCTAGCGAATCGCTTGAAACCGCTAATGAGTAAAATCATTTTGCCACAACATCTGCTTTATTCCTGGACGTCAAATTCAGGACTGTATGGTTGTCGCCAATGAGGCTTTCCACTACATTCGTAACAAAAAACGGGGTAAGCATAATGTTATGGCTTTGAAAATCGATCTCAGTAAAGCATTTGATAGAGTAGAATGGGATTTTGTTGGCTGTTTCGTAAAATGGGGTTTGGTGAGGTTTGGTGTAATTGGATACGTGCTTGCCTTACGACTTATGAGCTAGAATTCATGGTGAATGGCGATTCTGTCGGGGTTATAAAGCCACAACGGGGACTTCGCCAAGGTGATCCGATCTCTCCTTATTTGTTTATTATTGTTGCTGATGTGCTTTCACGCCGATTTCCAAAGCAATGACTTTAGGCACTTTATCGAGGATCAAAATGGCGCGCACTTGTCCTCTAATCTCCCATATATTTTTTGCAGACGATTCCATTTTCTTTTTGAAAGCTTCAAATGATGAATGTCGCTCTCTGGTGAGCATTTTAAATTCTTATTGTAAAGCTTCGTGTCAGATGGTCAATTTTGGGAAATCATCTGCCTTCTTTTCACCCAACACCCCATCTTCTCTACGTAATGATATTTGTTGTGCTCTTCAGGTTCACCAGATGGATTCTAATGCTAAATATTTAGGTCTTCCCTCGATGTTTGGTCAACGGAAAACAGAGTTGTTCGGTTTCTTATTGGACAAAGTGCTCCAAAAATTACAAGGTTGGAAGCAAAAAGTTCTTTCCCAAGCAGGTCGAGAAGTTTTGATCAAGTTTGTCATCCAAGCTATTCCAACTTATGCAATGCAATGCTTTCTACTTCCGATGAGTCTTTTGAATAAACTTATGGTCTATGTTCGTAGGTTTTTCTGGGGAGATGACTCCCATGAACGCCACATACATTGGAAAAATTGGAAAAACTCTCACGCCTAAACAAGAGGGTGGGCTTGGATTTCGCGATTTTGAAGCTTTCAACATTGCTCTTCTTGCTAAGCAGGGATGGAGACTTCTTATTAATCCTAATGCCTTTTGGGGAAGAATACTTAAAGGTATTTATTATCCAAACTCTAACTTCCTTGTTGCTAAAGAGGGTCGCATCCCTCCTGGCTTTGGAGTAGTTTATTGCGCGGTCGTGATTTATTATTACAAGGTGTCAGATGGCAAGTTGGTAACGGACAAAACATTTCATTCGGACACAAAATGGGTTCCTTTTTGATGATTTTACATTCATTCTCCTCTGGGACCATTTTGTAATTGCAACAAAGTTGTTGACTTTATTCAGGAGGGCAAATGGAATCTTAGAATGCTTCGTCAACATGTTTCAGGTAGGGAGGCTGAAATGATATCAAAAATTCCAATCTCACAAACGAACTCTCCTGATAAGCTTGTTTGGCACTTTGATTCGAAAGGTCAATATACGGTTAAGTCCGGTTACAAGCAAGCCCTCGCATTGGTGAATCAACCGGTTGCCACAGGTGAGTCGAGCACCAATTTGTCTTCAAAATTTTGGAAGGTGATTTGGCATATACCGGTACAACCAAAAATCAAATTATTCTTATGGAAGGCCATTTCAAATTCGGTCGCCACAAAGGAGAATTATTCAGCGACATTGTTCTCCTTCTCCAATATGTCCTATCTGTAATATTTCTGTTGAATCGAATGAACACTTGCTTTTTGAATGTGCTTGGACTCGCCCCGTTTGGTTTGGCTCTCCTTTGTGCTTGACCTCCTCCGTGGTATTAACATATCTGGTTTTATTCAAAGTTTTATTGATCGTTATTCTGCTCATGATGTCTCTCGGGTTCTATCGATTGTTGCAACTACTTGCTGGTTTATATGGCGATCTCGTAATAGTTTTTTTTTGATTATGTAACTTTATCCCCACACAACACCTTGGCCTCGGCTGCTCATCTTTATGAATTTGAGAAGTTTGTTGGCTCTCAATCTACTTTAAGGCCCGCCGCTCAGCTCCTAATCTTGAATCCAACTCACTCACTTCTCCCCGGTGGATACCCCCACGGTTGTTCGGTGAAGTTAAATTGTGATGCTGCATTCAAGGATTCTAACGCTGCTTTTGGTATTGTAGTTCGTAATTCGGGTTGTCTCCGTTATGTCCTTGGCAATCGTTGCCACGCCATATCTCCTCTCCATGCTGAGATCATCGAGGTGCATTCTGCTTGCTCTTTAGCATTTAATCGTAGGTGGTTTAATGCTATTGTGGAATCTGACTCCCAAATGGCTATCTTGTTATCATCTTCAGAATTCCCTCTGCCATGGAATCTAGCTGCTATAGTGGATGACATTCGCTTATGGGCAAAAAATTTGCATATATCCTTTTCGTGGATTAATCGAGAAAGAAATCAAGTAGCTCACTGGGTTGCCCGTTATGCGTTTTCAAACACTTTAGAGTTTAGTTGTGATGTCTCTTTTCCTGATGAACTTTCCTCACTTTCGAGGAGTGATATGTATGGATGTTAGTTTTTTTAATGAATGTTTAAGTTCAAAAAAAAAATCAATACATTTTATTTTCTTAAATAGAATTAACTTCTATAAATTTAATTAGAAAACAAAAAAGACAATAATAGTTACGCAGTCATTATTGTGAAATACAGTATATAGCAAATTATCAAAACAAACAAAGAAACAAACTATGCACTTCACGTGTGAAATATATCCGAGGGGTTGGGTTATTGGGACGGTGCCTATTTTTTTAGATTGACCCCCCCTATTTTTTTATTTTTTTTTTATTTTATATTTTTATTTTTATAATTTTGTTCATATCAAAAAGCTATAAACCTGAAAATGCGGAACAATAAATATAAAGTTTAATAAGTCAAACGCTTAAAACATCAAATACGCAGACTGATAAAAATGTACTTGAAAAAGTGGGGGACAAGGAATATTCCCTATGATTTGACCCCATAGAGAGGGTTGATATAGTACAACCCATATCCGAGTAGAATCATAACAACGTGGCCATCGCCACCAGAGACACAAAGTCAATGTACCTTAGAGCACCGGTACAGGGTGTGTCATGGCTTGAGCCATGGACTTCGGCACCAACCTTTGGCACCACATACCATACCGCAACCCGTGCCAAAGCATCTTGGCTGATATATAACAGCCCAAGCCAAAGACATTTCATTTTTTGTTTGTTTGTTTTTTTGTGTACTATGGCACCACTTGTACTCTATAACACCGCTTTTATACTAGGGAGGGGGGTTTTGGTGCCATAGCCAAACCTCGTGCCATGGAGAAAAAGTACTGAGGTGGCACCAATTTTTCTATGGCACCACCTTTGGCACCAAACGATACTCTCTTACAATTATACAAGTTACAAGAAAAAACTCTTTTGTCTTTTCCAATTCTTTTGAAAAAGTAAAAAAAAAAAACAACTCATCTTCTTTAACAAACTTCATCTTGTTTCCCACCTAGCCACCTTTATCTTTCCGGCAGACCTTCCAACCATAGAGCTCTTTTGTTCAACTTTACTTCGTTTATTTGGTTTTAAGGGGGGGCAAAATGACGACAGAGATGAGAATCTTTAAAAAAAATTACACTACACCGGTAAGTTGAGGGGGCGCGTGCCCACCGTGCCCCCTCCGTAGCTCCGCCCCTGACATAGGTAGCCTGGTTCAACCTTTTACTTCATTTGTTCACGAGATTAAAAGACAATATCCTGACATTTAATTATTTTTAAGAATTTGTTCATAAAGAGTTGTGCAGAAGTCAAAATCACTTGGCATTCAAAATGTTGACATCAAATTAAGGTAATCCTTGAAGATTTCATTTGGACATTATAACAAAGATATATAAAGTTCAGGAAATCAGTCATAGTTTGCACACATTGCAATCAAATTTTCTTCTTTAAAAAAATTAAAGCTATATCTTGCTAACGCATATGTGAAATTAGCATGACAAGTCCTGTATATCATATGGAACACGAACTCTTCCTCAAAGCATAAAATATTAACATAATAGAAAGTGATACATGAATAGATACGATGATTGCGCAACATTGAGTCATTGAAAAGGCATAGAGGTAAATCTATAGTCTATACTTAGTATGTATTAAAAGAAGCCAAATCACAATTTTCTTTTACTAAACTTTAGGTCAATTTGAATTAAAGGTATTTAGCTTTTCTTTTACACAATTTAAGTTGTGGAACTTAATCTTTTGTCAAGGTTTTGACTTTTCGAAAGAGGTTACAGGTCATATCTTTAGCCGAAATACTTTTTTATTGCGCAACATCAATGATACACCACATTAATTAACTATTTTGAGCTAAAAAGTTGACCAATAACGTCTTTCGAAAAGTCGAAAAAACTTGAAAAATCTCACATTGCATACAAGATTGAGTTCGATACCTCAATTGATGAAGATAAAATTGATTACCTTCGATTCAGATTGATATAAAATTAGGTAGTTTTTATTCGATTTGCCTTTAAAAGAATGGACTTTAAAATAACAACATAACTAAAACCCACCTTAGCATTAATCCTCTTTCTATGGGGAGATACAAGGCTCTCCACATATATAGGTGTAGCAATATATTCATTGATCCATCGCCAACATATATCATTCCCGCAAAAGTAATAACTCTCCTGTGAAATGTGCTTCAATATCTGACAATCAAATTGCATCAGTTTCCAAGACTCTTTTACATTCCAGTTTTCCAATAACCATTTGTGTTAGTGCAAATATTACGATATTTAATCTATACAGTCTCGTTTGTTTTGATTGATGACAAACATGTAACTTGTAATACATAACGTAAAATGTACAAGTTACTTGTAATCACACTTTGTCTCAACATACATTCAACACCTCTCGATGACTCAAGTCCTCATATGTTACAACACAGGTTCGTACATGTTTGTTATGTGGCAGTATGATCAAACCCATTAACAAATCATTTAGAATGTTTAAAATACGTTTATAGTCACTAAGTATTTTAATAGGTTAACCATTCTATTTCGAACCTCATTTTACATTTTGCATTCACAAGTATTTCAAAAGGTAACTAGACATTTTATTAACTAGTTACATAATACATTTTACAAGTTTACTTTGATAAACTTTTTAATCTAAAAATGAAAATACATATTACATCATGGCATGCATCATCCTTGAAATCCTTGGAAGATCTCTTGAATATTTTGGATAGATTGTCACTTAATATATCAAATGTAAGATATGGCAATATCTTGAAAAGATTTGAAGAATGATTTTTTAGATTTCCTGTCAGGCACCCACGACACCAAAATGTATAAAGGGCGGAACCCTTTTAAGGGCTCCTTGGTCCATGGACGCTCCTGTTCACTTTTGCCTATAAATAGAAGCCCATTGTTTTCCCATTTCTTCACCACTTCAAATCACATCATCTCCACCTTCTTGCATACATTTAGATCAATCATTAACAATGTAGTAACATACATTAAACACCCTAATGATCATGATCATAATGCTTCTAACATTCATCTTTATTGTAAGCATACTCTTTGATCAACCAAGGAAAGCTTGGAGATCTAGCCATCCCCACTCACCACAAGCTGAAGATCTATCACAACAAGTTTAGGAACTTGTGATCATCATCATGAAGGCTTCCTATCAATGGAAGATCATTTAGAAGTAGTTATTCATATCCATTAGACATTTGTGTCATTGATCATTAGTGTAGAATATCATTGCATCATCACAACACTTTCACCAAACTAGATTAGATGGTTTATGTGTTTGTGCCATAAAACACAAGGTTTGTTATGTTGGGCCATAAAACATAATGGAAGTGGTTGTACCCTTGTAAAAGAACTCGACATCTAGCTTAGTGTCGGAAATATTGTATAGGCGATGTTAGGTTGGTTCTACCTCGAACTAGAACCCGGTATTTAGCTTTGTACCGGAAAAAGTGTATAGCAACGATTGTAAGGTTTTTCTCCGCCGAGAAGGGAGCTTGTTGATTTAGTGAAGTAACTCGCGAGTTGGGTACTCGGGGAGTGGAGTAGGGCGGAGAGGAGATCCGTGACCGAACCACTATAAATCCTCGTGTTCGGTTTGCACTTTCCTTTCTTTATCTATTTACCTTTATACTTGCACTATACTATTGTTTGTGATGTGGTTTGATGTTCATGCTTGTGTGACAACTTGGTTTACTATCTTTTATATTAGTCACAAACAATAATTGGTACTTTCATATTATAACAAGCTTCATAAGCGATTTGATACTAAAGATCTAAAGTTTTTAAACGGTAACGTATTCACCCCCTCTACGTTTCCGCAATTTGTTTTTCTAGGTGATCTATCATTATATATGCATAGACATTCTTTATATACCCCAAGTCTGTTGCCTATATATTTCATAGGATTATCCGGTAGGAGAATTTCTTTAAATTCTTGTTTGGATAAATCAAAAGAAAGAATTATTTTCTTCTTATTTTGATCTTTCATAAGCCAATTAAGTGACCCGTGACATAAGATACCACCGTTACGATGATTAATGAACTTACAGTTTACTTCTCCAATAAATTTCCAAACATTCGATTTCAACGATAACAAATAAAAATGAGTCATCTTTCTTTTCCTGAACCCTGCTATAACCTTGTAATCATCTCTGGATGAATCATAACCAAAACCAAAACATAACAAAGCTCTTTTAGGTTTTTGATTCAACTTTTGCAGTGTTTTAGCCACTCTAGTAGCAGGATTGGCTACTACTACAAGTTCCTCGTCATCACAAAATATGCATAAAAGACCATTCGACGAGCCAACAATTCGAGAGTATCTAATGTGCATCAACTGAGCGATTATACGCCAAAGGGCAGCACTACTTGCAACGATCCTTCTATGTGCATTTACTTTATCCTTGTTACTAGTATGGTTTAGATGAGCTTTAGCAAAAAGAGGACTTGATATTAAAGAATACCATGACTTACAAACGCTTTTAAATCTTAGTAGATCTATCACTTTCAACCGCACGAGTATCTCCTCAATCAAATCAAACGATAACACATCTGCCATTCGAACAGGAAACCAAAAACTATACGAGAGGGGATGCGGCAATATAAATATATATGGTTTTTTAGGCCCAGCCCAATGCCCAAGCCCATCAATGTAAAGTTGTTAATTATTGATTTTGGTGTGAAATTTAGAAGCTTTCTCAAATGCTAAAAGTGCGAGATGTTGATGTCTTTTACTCTTTTTCTTAGCTATACTTTTTTTACAAAATAGACAATTACTCGTGTATTGCGACGACAATGTAGATAGCACACCAATTTATGCATGCAATATATTTTTTTTATGTATATATAAGTGTGAAGTAAGTGAGAATGAAAAAATTAATGGTTGAAATTATAATTAGGGGTCTGTTTGGTTAGGACTCATGGGTATGAGGAATGAGTGTCCCTATCATTAAATATGTTTGGATTATGTTAATGGGTTTTTTAATACCCACCAATTGAGGGTTTCTTCATTGAAGGCCCATATGGGGGGTTTGTTGATTCCTCAATATTTGAACTAGTGATACCGATTCCTATTCCACCATATTATTATACTCATACCTATAGTGATTTCCTAGTACAAACCAAACGCCCCCTAAGCATTTATATATTTAATAGATTTCATTGTCTTTTATAAACAAGGATATTATAGTCTAACAACATTATTCATTGGTTCACTCCCGCCTTGTATGATGAAAAAAAGCTTTTAAAACACATTTTACTAAAACATGGCCTATCTTCCAGCTAGAGATGTTTCATCAACATATAGGATTCATTTGAAAATTATAACGAGTACCTTGATCACACAAGCCTCACTAGTGATAATGTTCGGCATTCAACATCTTTAAAGGTGTATACATTGCAGCAGGCCGGTCATAGAAACTTTATAAGAAGACGTAACTAAAGATGGTGCACAGAATATAGTATGCCAAATTTAAACTAACGGAGACATAAGCAACCGTTTTGAAGAAGAAACAAACCACAACAGGATGATACTAGGAAATATGGGCCGAAGAATCTCGATAGTAGTTCCATGAACAATCCTTTGCAGGATTGGATTTTTTTTCTTTTTGGAAATGCCATAAATTGCGAACCAAGATCCGTGATACGAAAACCAAAATAAGAATGAGGAAGAAAAAGATATCGTGAAACTTGTTAGAGATGGTGCAGAGGTTAACTTGAGTCTTGCGTGATGAACAAACTTAAATACGGAGTAGATTGTATGTTTGTTAACTTGCACAGCTGTGCCGCATAATTTCCCTTTCCATGGCTGTTGATTATGAGTTTCCAGTTTAAAAACTCTAGCGAATCGAAGGGGATTATTCGCGTGGACTTGAATTTGGATCACTGTGAATCTGATCACAAATGCTCTGCAACCCAGACCTATAACTTGGATAAAGCAACCTCACTCCAAGTTCTTTCTTCATAAGCTCATTCACCACTCGTTTTTCTCCCCTCAAACTTCCCTCTCCGGTCAATAATTCATTTGTAGCTGGAGACGCCACTTTCTTGATCTCAGATGGCCATTTCTCACTAATCAGTTTATGGGCGTAGGAAAACACTTCTGTTCTTGGGGCAGGGTTGTCATCCACAATGTTGTAAATTCTTCTGGAATAATAACAGAAATCATATTACTCCGTATCATTTGAGTTGAACAAGCCAAGGCTACCTAATGCAATAAAAAACGTACCCTGGAGATGGTTTGTGGATGCTTTCATTCAAAGCGTTGCAGATATCAGCAACATGAACACGTGATGTATATTTCTTGAATGATCTTCCTCTCTGAACATCTGATAAAGCCCCTTTTTTGAAAATGGTATCAATAGCACTGTACACAGCACAATAAATCATATAATTAGAGCAGAACAAACAAGTTTTTAAACTTTGATCGCCATGCAATTACATACAACCTTCTGCCAGGACCATATATACCTCCAAGCCGGAATACATGTGCTGCAAACCCAAGATCATGTCCTAAACTTAACCATCCCTCCTCAGCAGCCAACCTCAGTTTAAGCAATTCGGTCGGAGGGTTCGGTTGATAGCTGCAGCAAGATTATAATCCAACTAAGAATCTCTTATGCCAGTAGAGAGTGACATCAAATTAAACCTACCTTTCGTCCACCCACGCACCACCACAATCACCATAAACACCTACATATCAATAAGATACCAGAGGTTCAAGCATGGCTAAACAAAATACATCACTACAAACATGACTTTATAACTATTTTGCATCGACAGATACATCTTGTTCTCAATGACCAAGTAATGCAGAATGAATTAAACAAACCTGTTGTAGATAGATAGCAAAGCCATTGAAGGCGTTCATTATTTAGTCTCTTTTTTAAAAGGTCGGCATGTTGAAGCATCTGCAAGACAGAATCAGTGAGGCACTAAATCATGTAGCAACTCCACTAGATGAGATTAAGTATTACCGGATCACCGATATCTTTGCAAGGAGGGATGGAAACAAGGATATGTGTAAATTCGTTCAAGATATCTACAACTTCAAGCCTGACCAATATCATAAATTCTGTTACAAACTCTATATATCGCTGAAACGCAACATAATGCACTAGTTCCATGTTTGGTAGAATCAATAGTTTGGAAGCTGGTATAGCTTATCTTAATGACTAGCTTTTGATCCAAATCTAATCCAAATGAGTATTGATTTAACATATATCTTTGTCGCTATACTAGTAAACTTAACTTAGGATTAAGAAGACTAACTTAGGAGGAATATCATTATTAGCATCAAATAAATGAACATGATCAAATCCCATATCATTCAACTTCTCCTTCTTGGCAATGCTTGTACAAGTCCCAGATACATCCCTAGAATCAAACCAAGTAAACTTAAGTAAGTACCAGCTTAAAAATAAATAAAAAAGTGTTTGAAAATAATATATATGTAAATACCATCCTTGGTTAATGAAGTGTTGAGCAACAAACTGACCAACGTAACCCATTCCAAGTATAAACATCCTCTTTTGTGCTCCATTCTTGTTGTTAGTTTTTATGTGTTTTGAGCAAAGTTTTAAGTTAGATTGTTTTTTTATTGACTTGTTGAAGTGGTGCTGGGGTGAACTTGCCGGGAAACGTACCGCCAGTATATGACACGTCTCCATTTCCGGTATCTAACTTTTGGGTCTAGATTTTAGTACGTCAGTTATTATATGTTTATTGGGACGGCCCAACATATCTTTATCTGCTGTAAAAAGAATAGAGCAGTTAGCGGTAGGGGTGAGCATGGTGCGGGTTGGTGCGGGTTTTGGTAAAAACCGAACCACATCCGTAATTGCGGTTTTTAAAAAATGAGAATCCATAACCGCGCGTTTTGCGGTTTGTGCGGTTTGGTTTTGCGGGTTTTGCGGTTTTTAAAGTTTTTTTTTTTAAATTCTATTTTTTGGTATATATTTAATATAGAATAAATATATCATAAGGTTATATACAAAATGTTGGGTACTAGTATGAAATTTTAAATCTCAACTATAATAAAAGTCAAATGAGATGAGAAACTTTTTAAATTTCGATGATAAATTGATAGAAAGTATATAATAATTAACCAGTAAAATACGTTTGAAATGACTAATTATGAAAATATAAACAAAAGTATTTAAGCATACAAAAACTATGAATTTGCGGTTCGGTGCGGTTTCGGTGAAAAATAAAAATATATTTAAATATGACTTTGCGGTTCGGTGCGGTTATTGCGGTGCGGTTTTTCGGTGAAAACCGAAACCGCACCACAAAATGCGGTTTTTTTATTTTCAGGAACCGCACCGTGGTTTTTGTTGCGGTTTCGGTTTTTGCGGTGTGGGTTTTGTGGTTTTGTGCGGGTTTGCGGTTTGCGGTGCGGTTTCTGCTCACCCCTAGTTAGCAGTATACGTGAGTTGTGAGTATCGCTTTTTAAACAATCATTAAAAAATAGTTTTTTTAAAAGTTAGCCAAAACTTATCACTATTTTGCCAAACGATCATTAAAATTGAAAATGCTCATTACTCATCGTTCACCACCTCAAAAAACTCACATCACTGCGCGCCTTTGTGGTTGATTTTGGATTTAACGAGATTTTAATATAGTCCCTTTTGAGACCGGAAGACAATGGCAAGTTCGTTGTATTGTGCGTCTTTGAACAATTAGCAACTACTGTATTATTTAGTGTTTCAAATATAAAGCTTGTTTGACAAATATCATATTGCAATTTTGAATTTTGTTTAAATGATAGTAAACGACAGGTTTACGAAAAATACTTTAAAAAATATTTAATAAAATATAGCCACTACCGTATTCGCTTCCTCTCATCGCTAGTTTTGCTAAACTCATCATTTGTAGATGGTTATTAACATGATTTTATAAGTTTTTGTATTTTTTTGGTCATGGTAGGTGGCAAAGAATATTGGTAAGTGTTTAATGTGTATTAAAGAATTTAAAAAGTTTAATAGATAACTTACTCTATAAATTCATAACTCAAGTTTGAACATTTCTTTTTTGAACATGAAGAATGTAATATTTATTAAGTGGGTATTCATTTTAAATAACAAAGATGTAAGTTTAGATAAACCATTTTCTATCATAAGATATTAAGATTTTGTATACGTGTTTCACTAAATAATCAAATGACAAGCTTGTTTATTATACAACCATACACCGAATGTTAACTACAAATTTTAAATATAAAAATTTATATCGTCAATTGTTGCCTTGATCAATAATTGTCGATTTAGGATTAGGTCTTTAATTGCATATAGTCAACATTTCGTTGTATTATATATCATTAGCTGTAACATCAACCTATGATTCCTTTCTCCATCCAAGGTCATGTATTTGATTTATAAAATATATAAACCACTATATAATTAGAAAAATATGCTACGTCTTTTTGAAATAATTATCTAGAGTTGTTTTTTTATGAACACTTCGCAAAAATTTGAATATCACTGCTAAGTAAAGCTATTATTATCTTATTTTTATTTTATTATTATTTTTTATTTTTTTGTAAATCTTTTGTTATAAGATTATTGGTATGCCATGTCCTATTTATCACTAGAGATTACTTTGATATGTCTAAGAACTCAAAGAAATGTCTAAATCAAGCCGTTTACCTTGCATTGTCAATAAAGCATAGGGAAGACTTTGTGCCCTCCTTTTCAAACGATTTATTTAGTTTCAGAAAACTTAAACCCGAACCGACAAAAACGACCCGAACCGAAAACCCAAAAAAGGAAAAACTTAAACCGAAAACTGAACCGAAAAATATGTATCAAAACCGAAACCGAAACCCAAAAAAGGAAAAACTTAAACCGAAAACTGAACCGAAAAATATGTATCAAAACCGAAACCGAACCGAATAACTCGGTTCGGGTCGATTTTCGGGTTTCGAGCCGAAAAACTGACAAAAACCAAATCGACCCGAAACCGAACCGAAACCGACAAAAACCAAAATAAATATACAAAACCGAACCGAACCGAAAAAAATCGGTTCGGATCGATTCGGCCCGGTTTCGGTCGGTTTGTCGGTTCGGGTCGATTTTCGGGTGGATTTGCTTAGCTCTAATAAAATGTATGCTAAATACCAGTTTTTTAACAGCATTTTATTCAAGAAAGCTAGCAAGAAGCTAGATTTACAAAGATACAAGATAAGGATATTTGAGCCAATCGTTCCAACTAAACATGGCTTTACAACGATACCTACACCAATAAAACGACCTAGAAACTATGTCGTCAAAAATCGTCGCCTTCAAAGAAGTCTTGGGCTCAAAGAGAAGTTTGTTCCGATATGACCATAGATGCCACCACATAACATAAAAAACGCCTTCAAGAATAAGTTTATGTTTAGACGAAAGCCGCAACGACAGAAACCAAGAACTCCATTCGTCATGAGAGTTGACTTCAACATGAGGGATATCCCACCATTGTGAAATCATACAGGAGACTTGTGTAGCCAAATTACACTTGAAAAACAAATGATTGGAAGACTCCACGCCATTATCGCAAATAGGGTAGAAAATAGAATCGATCACAATACCTCGACGAGAAATATTTAGCCTCGTTGGAAGGACATCAAGCTTCACCTTCCAAGCATGCACATTGACCTTAATAGGGACGGATTTGATCCAGCGAGTCTTAGAGCTCACACCCAAGAGTCTTTTATCATCGATCTCCTTACGTAAAGATGCCACAGTAAACTCCCCCGAACCTTCCAAAGACCAGGTCCATCTGTCCGATATCGGCATTAGATTAACATCATGAACCATGTCAGACAAATCAGCAAACTGAGCATGTTCGACTCCTCCTCTTGGCATACGACGAAACGAAAAGTCCAACGATTCATCTGTCATCTTCGCATTAACTGTCACCTGTTTAAAGTTCTCAAGAGCATAAAGACGTGGGTAAAGATCCTTAAGAGTATAGTCTCCAATCCAATGATCATCCCAAAAAGAAATATTGTTCCCGTTACCCAACTTAAGACGCATGAATTCGAAAAGGTTAATACCTTGATTTTTAAGGGCACTAATTTCATTCACAATACTCAACCAGCAGGAATGATTACAAGCCTTAATATTCATACCGATTTTCCCGCCAACACCGTGAATAGCTTTGATAACTCTTGCCCATAAAGATGAATTTTGAGCATAAAATCTCCAAACCCATTTGAACATTAAAGCTCTATTTAGAGCGTAAAGGCTAGAGGCACCAAGGCCTCCCTTTTCTTTAGGCGCCGAACACTGCTTCCATTTGATCCAAGTTGCTTTCTTACTGCTTAAATCATGACCGTTGAAAAAGTGACTCCGAATAGATTCTAATTTGCGAAGAACAGTTAAAGGAGCTTTAAAAATGGACAAATGGAAGATAGGTATAGAACCTAATACCGATTTGAGAAGGGTTAGTCTACCACCAATAGACAAGGTTTTCATTTTCCACTTAGAAATTCGATAACTCACCTTATTAATGACCTCCTCCCATGCGTAAGACCGAGACATCGAACCTCCCACTTTGGTACCTAAGTAAGTAAACGGAGTATTGAGTGTGAGGCAACCAAGTTTAGTCGCAGCACTCTTGACCTTATTCTCCGCCACAAAAATCCCCATGATTTTACTTTTGCTCATGTTGATCCGTAGACCGAAGCTTCGGTAAAAGCATTCAAGAACATGGATTAAAGTGTTAATATTATCATCACACCATTGTCCCACAAACACCACGTCATCCGCATAAAACATATGAGAAAGGGTCGTAGAAGAATTTAGCTTGACGCCTTTAAACATACCCACATCCACCACACGCTTTTGGAAAGAAGATGCAAGCTTTCCATTATTAAAATGAACAAGAAAGGAGATAGGGGGTCACCTTGCTTAAGACCTTTAAAGAATTGGAACTCTTCCGTAGAAACGCCGTTAATCGAATGGAGCCTCTCGACGATCGTAGGCGACTTTGAATCCAGTTACACCATTTATCACCAAAGCCGAATTTTTTCAGGACTTCATCAAAAAAATCCCAATGGACCGAGTCAAAGGCTTTCTCAAAGTCGACCTTAAAAATTAAAGATTGTTTCTTTTTAAGCTTGCACCATTGAAGAACCTCATTAAGAATGAAAGGGCCATCTAAGATTTGTCTTTCCGCGATGAAAGCTGATTGCACCTCATTGACAATATCACCCAACACACCAACGAGACGGTTCGCGAGAATTTTAGCAATGATCTTGTAAAGACTCCTGATGACGTATAGTCTATATCCGGGTCACGAACCCGACTAAAGCCCAATACTGATAAGCCCAGCACGAACTGGGCTACGCTGATAAGCGTTTAGGCCCGCGAAGGCTCAAATACAAATCTATTTACGGAATAGATATCGGATATCTCTTAATTAAGGAGATAATCATTCCCCAACCGACTTAGGCAGGATACGCCGAAGGTTGAGGAACACGGAACCAACAAGGATTCTGTGTGTATATAAAGGGAATCACATCCCTCGTTAAAGGTACGATCTCAAAACCCTAACTCACCTTTAACCCTAAATCGATTACTTACTCACGCCGAGGATAATCGTGGGAGACAATCCCACGTAAGCCTAACGGTGTTTTGTCTTTAGTGCTGCAGTCTCAAGCAACAATCATTAATTGATGCGAGAACCGGAGCCGAACAAGGAACGCCCAACTTTTGTATCAACAAGTGGCGCCATCCGCGGACCATTCACTAAGAACTCGGACTAGAATGACGAAACATGGAAATCGGTGATCATAACGGATCTTACAGGCAAAAGCTGCATACTGCGCTCAGCTCCCAAGCGGACTCTGGGACAACCAAGATCTGCCAAAAACAAGGGATCGAGGCCGGGACTTGGTCTACCCTACGGTGGAACCGCGCTCGGGGACAACCCAAGCCACTATAACCACTACTAGCTGTGGATCCACTGCGCGATTGTTCTTACTACTCCTCTTCAATCGGGTGCTAGAGATCGACTGACAAAGGCACCGGATGCACCGGATAGAAACAAAGGCATAGCGGTGAAGCAAACACCCTTGCTTTAGAAGGGTCGCGACCGGAAGTAACACCAAGAGATTTCATATCCCAAAATTACTGAAACCTTGGCGCTCTCATGGAAGAGGAAGCTAGAAAGAGGTCGAGTCGAAGCCTAAAAGCCCGACTCAGTTTTGACTCAGTCTGAAACCTCCCCACCACGCCGTCAGGAGAAGCTGCCCGAGACAACCGCCGACCTCCGCTTTTAAGCGAATTGGGAAAAGGTTGAGGATGATGAGGCGTCCAACTCACGCACTGGAAGGAAGTGAGGAGGATGAACGGCGCACCAGGTCCACACGGACTTGGTATTTGCCGCAGAATCTGAGAGACGGACTTGAAGCGATATTCCCCAGTGAAAGCCTTTCGAGTACAAACTCGAAGACGGTCGGTGCAAGCGCCGAAGAAGGAAAATTATTCCTCGGGAATTCCTCGGACAAGCGGGATAGTGAAGCTGACACGGAAGTCCGAAACAGATATAATGACGGAGGATGAAGATATATCTCTCCATGGCGCCGCATCAAAGGTGGGCCGCTTCACCCGCACACATCGATGACTTTGAGAACAAGAGGCGCATGCCTGCATAGCGTAAAAACCTATGACGAACAGTGACCGATGATCACCTCAAAATTTTTGAATCAACCGCTACAATTGAAAATTGGCCACAACCTGTATGGTGCCACATGTTCAACTCCACACTGGTGGGAAACGCGCGGAACTGGTTCAGCAAGCTTCCACGCAGAAGCATCAATGGCTTTGAGGAATTGAGAAAGGCTTTTCGCCTGAACTTTACTCAGCGAAAGAAGTGCGCTAAAAATCCTGTTGAACTCGCTAGGGTAAAGAAGCGTCAAGGAGAATCTACAAGCGCATTCTTGGAACGCTTTAAAGACGAATGCATGCAGGTTAAAGCATGCCCTGAAGTACTAAAGATTTCTGGTTTCATGAATGGGATTAACAACCCAGAACTCATCAAGAGGTTGAATGACAAGATTCCCGAAACCTTTGATGAACTCATGAAACGTTCTCGGTCCTTCGTTCAAGGAGAAGCTGCCGCGTGGATAGCAAAAAGAAACTACTCGAACTATCGGTCACAGAACAACACAGGGAGACAATCCGCCGACCGGTAGCAACCGTAATAGGAGCTATCGATCAAAGGGAAGCGAAGGATAATGAAAAATACATCCCGCCACCAAGACTCAAAGGAAATACTCGCAAGCGAAGGTGCGAACTTCCCAAGGCAGCTACAAATGCGCTCCGTGAGGATCGGCGACCGGAATGGATTCTGTGACTACCACACGAAGGGCCATACCACTAACGAATGTGTCCAATGCGGCCTCATTGACAAAATGGTTAAAGAGGGCGATTGGACCATTTGGTCAAAATATCAAGGAAGGAAAGGATAAATAGAAGAGTGGAAACAAGAAAGAGACACCCAAAGACAAGGCCGACACCATCTACATGATACAATCATGGCGGTCACTAGGCGAAGGTCGGCCGAGGATTTTCTCGAGAAGCGAAATATCTTTCCCCACCTTAACTGCGGACGCTGGTGGAACCACTCACCATAGAGATCGGTCGGGGGTCACGACATCCACTGCATGTACATTGATGGTGGAGCATCTGCAGACATCATGTATGATCATCGCTGCGATTGCGGCTGAAATACGCACCGCTTAAGCCCGTCCGAACGGCGCTAACAGGTTTTACGGGTGAAAAGATATGGCCTATGGGGCAAATACGATTACTAGTTAGCATCGAATGAAAACACTCGCGGCGGCACGGATGGAATTTATGGTGATCAAATCTCCCTCGCCATACAATGGCATTATTGGGAGGCCTGGATATCGGCTATGCGTGCAGTGCCATCAACAGCGACGCCGATGCTTAAATTCCCAGTGGAAGGTGGTATTGTTACTCTTCACAATGCCAGATATACCCATAGAATGTAACACGATTACATGCAACGGCAGCTGGTCCCGCAAACGCGCAACCAAAGTTCCAAACACGAAGGTTGCAATTCACCACGACTACCGGAGCAGAAATATCCATCGGAGGGTCACTTTGTCGGACAACGCAGAAAGCTTGTATGGCCCACGCAAAAGAACTTGGACATTTTGCATGGGAGCCAAAACACATGATCGGGGTACCACGCTCAATATGAGCATAAAATGAGAATCCGACAATGATACTCACCCATACGCCAGAAGAAGCGCCGGGCTCCAGGCGTAGCAGTAATCTGGCGGTACACAAGCTAGTAGAGGCGGAATTATAACGGGAAGTCTACTATCATGACCGGCTTTCCAACCCAGATCATGGTAAAGAAGCGATGGTAGGCGGATGTGCGTGGACTTCACCGATCTTAACAAAGCATGTCCACAAGACTGCTACCCATTACGAGAGATAGACTGGAAAATAGAGTCTTTGTGCGGGTATCCATTAAAGTGTTTCCTCGATGCATACAAAGGATATCATCAAATCCAGATGGCTAAGGAGGACGAGGAAAAGCGGCTTTCACACAAGCCAAGGCGTCTATCTTTGTTACACAAAAATACCCTTTGGCTTGAAGAATGCGGCGCCACCTATCGGCGTTTAGTAGATAATGCTTTCAAAAAGCAAAGGCGCCGCAACCTAGAGGTTTATGTTGATGACTTGGTCATAAAGAGCCATACCGAAGATGAGTTAGTTCGCGATATTGAGGAAACATTCAAACTAGAGATCAACATGAAGTTGAATCCAAAAATGTACCTTCGGCGCGACTGAAGGCATGTTCCTGGATACGATAGAACCGGACGGTATAAAACCGTGTCGAGAAAAGACGAAGCCGTCATTGAACTTCCTTCACCTTGCGTTGAAGGAAGTCCAATCTCAACGGAAAGTTGGCCGGTTAACAGATTCCTATCCAGTCAAAACAAATCATTACCCCTTTTCAAAACACTCAAAAAGTGTATAAAAAGGGTGATTTCGATGGACTCACGGAGGCGTAAGAGGCCTTCACACAGTTGAAACAACACAATGCAACTCTCTCCACACTTGTCGCACCCCAGGCCGAAGAGTTGATCATGTATCTATCCAAGGCTGATGGAGAAGTCATAGCAGTGTTACTAACGATAGGGATTCAAGACAAACCCATGTCTATTTTGTAAGCAGCCAAAAGACTGGAGATGAATTATAGCGCCATGGAAAAATTAGTTCTGGCATTGGTATTTGCTGCTAAACGGCTACGCAGGTACTTCCAAGCGCACCCAATAGCGGTTGTTGGGAATTATACGTTTGAGTTGATAAGACAAAAACAATGAAACAAGAGGGACTTAATATGACAAGAAGGAAACCTACAAAAAGATGGAAGGACTTGCTTGCAATGGAAGTTTTATTATTTAGTCCTTATCCTCTAGTATATAAAGAGGACATAGGTGTAGGTTTTTAATTAAGTCTTCCAAGATGTAGTCAACTAGAGGTGTGTGTGTAACCTAGGCGTAGCGTATAAACGCCTAGGGTTTAGTGGTTTAGTGGTTTAGTTAGTTAGTTAGTTTATGATAATAAAGAAACCTTGTTCATAATGATATTGATTCTATGTTTGAATATTCCGCCTTCATTATTATGTGTTCCTAGATATAATATTAAACCTCGTCTAAGAGCTTACAACGATCTTCACATGTGGTATCGAGCAGCTGGGCTCGTGATATCTAGGGATCTACAAGGTTTTTTTGAAGAAGAAGGAAGAAAAATTCGAAGCTGTAAAAAATTCGTAATACTTCTGCAGCACTATTTTCCAGAAGGCATAACTTTTTATTGAACCGTTGGATCGAGCTAAAATTTGAACTGGAGCTTCTTGGTATATCTATCTTTAATCTCACCGAAGGGATTGTCAATCGGAGCTCTCAATCAAAAGTTATTCAGTGTCGAAGTCTGCTGCAGAAAATTCGTAAGGTTACTACAGCACTGTTTTGAAACGATCATAACTTTTTCGTTAACCGTTGGATCGTAACGAAATTTTGGGTGGATGTTCTCTATATATCAATCTAACTTTCCACCGAAGGGATCTTCCATCTGAGCTTTTATGTGAAAGTACTGCTGAAAGTACTGCTGTGCATTTTCAAAGTACTGCAGATTTTATTTCAAGTACTGCATGTTTGTTAAAGTACTGCTATTACGCATAAGTAATCTTGCTTGCTTTCGAAGGTAATCGCTACTCTTTTTAATGAAAGTCTGCAGTTTATATACGAAAGTACTGTTGGAATTTTTAAAGTATCTACGCAGATTCAACTCGAAAGTCTGCTTATGTTCGCGTAAAACTTCTCGCTAAATTGAAAGTACTTTGCTCGAATATACAAAGTCTTCTTCGATTGAATGAAAGTATCTTGCTCCTTCTCAAAATCTGTTATTATTGAGCATCTGATCTAAATTTAAAAGTCTTGCTTTTCATGGTTTTCGATTTAAGGGGAAGTCGAGCATGATTATTGTTATGGAGTTTTTGGATGACACACACACAGGTTATTGTTCACACACACAGGAAGAAGTTTATGTTCTTAAAAGGATTTAAAAAAAGGCTCGTTTTGGAGATTTATTGAAGAATTGATTACGAAGAGGATTATTTATCACTTATTTGAAGGTGAAGTGAAATTACTTGGTTTGTTTTCTTATCATCTAGCTTGATGAATCTAGCAATGTGTGATTTTTCTTATGATGCTCTATGCACACATTGGCTATCACTTGAAGGAGTTACATTGTAGTGCTCAGTGTCGCATAATAGTTGAGGATTCTTGTCAAGGGATTGCGGTCTACTTATATTTGGTAGGTATAAGTATGGAGTTCCGTGGATTGTAAAAGATTTAAGACACAAGTTTGGGAAATTCTACTTCTTCATCAAATTCGTTATATTTGGTTTTCTTCACAAGTAATCATTACATAAAGCCTACAGATTTTGAAGAATAATTGATGTACATGCATCAAAGTGTTTGATTTTACTATTATTGATCATTATTACTACCCTAGTTGAAGTTTTCTACAAGCTTTGGATCCATTTTTCTTATGGTGCGTAATGGTGGGTGATTTGAAGCATTGGAAGTCTTAGATTGGAAGTATGATATTGGTTCGTGGTGGTCAAGATCATTATTTGCATACGTTCCCTATTTGGATAATAACAAAAGGGGAAGAGATGTTTGAGTGACATGGCATGGATTAAGGGGAAGACAAAGGAAGACATACTTGTTTCATTCATGGTGAGATCCCCTGATCTCAATTTCTCTACTAGTCTAGGAAGTTCGTTTCAAGAATGGTTTTGTCATTATCAACTAGGGAAGATTGTTGGGAATTATACGTTTGAGTTGATAAGACAAAAACAATGAAACAAGAGGGACTTAATATGACAAGAAGGAAACCTACAAAAAGATGGAAGGACTTGCTTGCAATAGAAGTTTTATTATTTAGTCCTTATCCTCTAGTATATAAAGAGGACATAGGTGTAGGTTTTTAATTAAGTCTTCCAAGATGTAGTCAACTAGAGGTGTGTGTGTAACCTAGGCGTAGCGTATAAACGCCTAGGGTTTAGTGGTTTAGTGGTTTAGTGGTTTAGTGGTTTAGTTAGTTAGTTAGTTTATGATAATAAAGAAACCTTGTTCATAATGATATTGATTCTATGTTTGAATATTCCGCCTTCATTATTATGTGTTCCTAGATATAATATTAGACCTCGTCTAAGAGCTTACAACGATCTTCACAGCGGTAATCACAAACCAACCGATTAAGCCTGAGACCAACCCGATTAAGACTGATTGGTCAAAAGTCTTTCACCAAGTTGGCATCAGGAATTTTCGGGATCAATGTTATGAAAGAGGAGTTGCACCCATTAAGGATAATGCCACTATTAAAAAAACACTTAACTGCTTTGAAGACGTCATTCTCGATAATAGTCCAAAAACGACGATAAAAACCAAATGTAAATCCGTCCGGACCCGGAGATTTATCGATCCCACAATCCCACACCGCCTTTTTTAATTCCTCTTTAGAAACATCACCTTCCAAATCCACCTGTTGCTCTAAAGTAATTGTATATGGGTATTCCATGTCAAGATGAGCTCGGTGTATCTCGGTTTAGCGAATAAACACTAAAATGTTGGTAAAATCATGTTTAACCATATCACGGGTCTTCAATCAAACCCGTCAACCATAATGCCACGTAATACTGTGGGCTCGTTTTTGTTCACATTCGTGAAAGAAACTGGAATTCTCGTCCCCTTCAATACACCATTTAACCTTAGCCTTTTGAGCCATTTCTATCGCATGGGTTTATCGATTTCTGAAGCGAATTAACGACCTCTGATCTTTTTTTTACCAACTCAGCAGAACCATTGCCACTATCGATGGCCTCATCCAAAACCTGAAGATCTTCCTTGAGCTTGATTTTACTAGAAATCATATCTTTCGTATTACTTTTAATCCAATCTCTTATCTTTGATTTATGGTATTTTAACTTTGGCCTTGAGACCACACATGGCATTGAGCGACACCGAGGAGCATCTCTCAAGTTTCCTCTACAAGTTTATTGAAACCTTTAATTTCAAACCAGTGATGATAGAAACGAAACGGAGTTGGCCCATAGTCAAAATGCGATTCGCGAAGAAGAATAGGGCGGTGGTCAGAAAGATATCGCTCCATGGAAATGGCTATAATATTAGAACAAATGCTCAATAAATTCTCAGAAATAAGTAATCTATCGAGTTTACTCATTTTTGTGGCAGATTTATGACACCACGTAAATGAGCTACTGCCTAAAGGAACCTCCTTCAAACTCGCATTAGCAATAAACGAATTGAACATATTGGCACCATGGGCGTTGAACACCGAGCCAAACCTGTTAGACTTATACCTTACCTCATTAAAATCACCCATGATCACTACCTCGCCGTTCCAATTTTGAATAACATGCAACAAATAGTCCCACAACATGCATTTATCATTCATGTCATGAGGAGCATAAGCCAGAAACAATAAGAAAATCCTTGCGGTTTTCAACCACACACCCCGAATCATAACAAAATAATCCGAGACAGTGATACTAACTTTACGAAAGGAATTGGAGTCCCACACACATAAAATACCACCCGAGTTACCAACTGAGTCGATGTGAACATAATCAAAATCCGAGATTACCCCAACACATCTTCACCGTAACAAGGTCCATACTCTCCATTTTAGTTTCTTGCAGTGCCAAAAAATTCACCTTATGTTTAGAACATAACTCCTTAACCCAATCTTTTTTAGCCTTTTTGGGCAAGGCCTTGGATATTCAAGGACAAGTAATTCATCGATACACATCCGCCACTCCTTGTGATTCAATAATCTGTGTCATGTTATTCAAGCAACCGTCCATGTTATAACCCATTGTTTGCCCCACTTTTACCAACTCTTCCATCAAACACAAAATAGATCCCCGTCGCGTGGAACAATAGACTTTTTGAAGTGACACTGAACAAACCGATTGGATGCATCTTTCCTTGAACCACGACTAGCACTATTACCTTCCTTCGACCATTACTACAATCTTGTGAGTTAACATTCTCCCAATTTGTGCATAATTCATTCATGTTTTCCTTTGGTGTAAATCTAGGAGGGTAATTAGGGTTTGATCGAGAGAACCCTCTTCTCCGCTTCGATACATTCTTCTTATTAAGCGGCGGATATATATGAGCGGGTCCTCCGAGTGATTACGCATCGACCCAAAGGTTCCTCCACAACAAACACCGTTTCAGGGACCTCATCCACATTGCCATCTTCTCTATAGGCGCCAGATCATGATCTATAGGTTCGCCACCTTTAGATACAACATCGGACTCATCATCATCAGTCTTATCCAAAAATTAGGAACCCACACGGAACTTCTTTAGCGCGAATCCAAAATACCTTCCCCTGAAAGATAATTTTGAAATTCTCAAAGATATTATTTTCAGACCTCGTATTGATACAAAGTCTTTTCGAATGAAAATATGTATCCTCCTGATCAATGTCAAGTAACTCCCCCCATTTGGCCGCAATCCTTTTAAACGTGTTGTTCAACCATAATTTAAACGGAACGCCTTCAATTTCTACCCATAAAATTCTCCCATCAGCATTGAAATCAAGTGATGCGTCTTTCAACTGAGAGAACCAGGATCTTACCCGGTGTTGTCGTGGAATAGCTTTTTGAATTAGTTGAATCAAAGTCCAGTGAGAACCCACAATTCTCACATATATTGAATTTTAAAGTCTACAAAACCTTCATTGTTTAGAGTCGTCTTGAGATTAGATAAAGCCGCGAATTCTTTCACCTACCCAACCTGAATTGTGCAAGTCTTTCTCATGCAAACAATCAGTATCCAAAACAATTGCGGGAGGTAAGATCACTCTCCATAGCCCCGAAAAAGGAGTTGCCTTTTACCACATGAACATACGATTTACTAGCAGCCTTAACCCCCTCATCGAATAAAGGAACATTACTTTTGGTTCTATTGATTCCGGAATCCTTGAAGGCATGAGCGTTACTGTCATTCCTAGATGGTCTCTGAAACCGAGCAATATTAGCATGAAACTTGAGCCGGCCTACCCAAATCGTGCATAACTTGTTCACCAATCTTTCTACGTTGAACACGTTAATGAAACGAACAAATCCAAATCTCTTCCCCGATTTCGACCTCTTAATTGGGATAAAAGAGTCCACGACATGGCCATATTGTTTGCAAGAGTGGAACAAATCCTTAGCAGAGTATGATTCAGGGAAATTCGTAACGTAAATATTTGTAGATATTTTGACCACATCGTCTTCCTCTGCAGATATTCCACACTAAAAAAGATAATATATTTTTGGCATTAAATTAGGCGGAATATTTGGGCTTCGAAAATGGTTGTTGATACTCACACCATTTTTTTTATATCTACACCATAATTGTGCATTCTTGTCTTGTACAGTGTGCATTACGGTGTTATGTACGATGTGTGTGTAAGTATTAAAAAAATGGTGTGAGTATCAACCCCCTTCGAAAATACATTAGATAGTTGTAAACGCCAAAATTACAACACCCATTAAAACTAGCTTATATAAGAGCGATCGGTACCATAACGTTTGAAGAGCGTTAGTGCCTACATGGCAGACGTTAAAAGGCGTTACCCACTCTGTCATTTGCTACGTTGATTCGGCGTTATCTGCATTGTCGTATCAACATGAGATTTGGAAAAATAAGCCCTCCAAAAACTAACTGGATTCAATAATAATAATAATAATAACAATAAATAAAATAAAAAATTACAAAGACCCCTATAGATTTGTGATTTGAAAAAAAAAGTCTAGTTTTTATATATCAAAATTTATTATATATATATTTTTCAAAAAACCTATATAAACCCCTCTTATCTAACCATTTTTCACACACAAAATTAAAACCATCTTTATATATAAAAATATAATAATAATAAAAAAAATAAAAATAAATAAAAAATCTTTCACAATAGATCCGCATACAACTTACGACGCACATGTGACCCTTTTTGATATCGAAGAAGAAACCGGCGCTTTAACAATTATGGCCGCCTATGAGTACCAACGAATACAAGAAGAAGAAGCGCATCGTCGAAAGGCAAAACAGATTATGGAGCATATTTAGCGTGCACGTGACGATTTTATGGAAGTAGATACAGATTAGTCATGTTTCATTAGTTTTTGTATTAGTTTTAAAATTTGCGCATCTTTTTTTAAATTTAAGTATGTTTTTTTTTTTTTAAAGTATTTTGTAATTTATATTAGTTTTTAATGAATGAAATATTAGTGCAGGGTTTATTTAATGATTGAAATATTAGTTAAGAGGTTAATTTGTAAATTGTATTTTTTTAAAGGGTTGGTCCCAAAAGGTGGTGTTATTTGGTATTATGATACCGGATGATTTTTTAGTGTTATGTTATTTGGTGTTAATGATGTGACGTGGTAAAACAAAAAGAATGTGTTAACATGTTATGGTACCCTTTGCTCTAACATGACAAACTTAGTTATAACAGTTGTGAGTTGTGTATCAACTAAAAAGTTTGTGTTCAAGTATCGCTAACGACGTTTGTAAGACATGCGGTATATAAGTATATAAAAATTGCAATTCAAAATATATAAATTAAATAGTTGTACAATAGTATATTCTGGTTATATCGACTATCGCTAGATTCCTAATCGAAGGCCGGTAATAGTAGTGCATATGTCGACGAGTCCCTGCTCATGTGGCACAAGACGAACGCGTCCCACCTTTAGTACACTTCTTTCCCTATACGCGTCCTAGGCAATGTAGACGAAATTGTTAAATATGTTGATATTGTGATCGACTTGTGTGTAATGTTTTATTAATAATGTATTTTGTAACGTATATTTTTTGTGGTGTCAGTCACTTTATTACTTTAAGTTGGCCACAATAGTAGTCTTAAGCTGAACTGACGGAGAGAAGAAGATCACTAGAGGATCCTTATTACATTTAGGGCCTGGGGATTGGTGGGTTTGGAATATGATGTGACTAATAAATATTGTTTGTTTAGCGGGTTGGGATTGAAAAGTGGGTTTCATTCCCACTAAAATGCAGTATTTCAAAAGAATATCGGGCATGTTTGGTTTGTAAATGGGTTTAAGATTTGGATTTAGATTTGGGATTTGAGGAGAATGAAAATTAAGAGAGAGAAAATATATTTAATTTGATATAATAATTAAATTGCATTTAATTATAATATTTTAATATAAAAAAAATGTTGTGAGAGATGTATACCGGGCCACATGGGTTTTGTATAAAACCTATCTTATTATAGTGGAATGAAAAAGTAGTGAGTCTCACAGGTTTGGAAAGATCACTTAATCAATCAAACATTATTTATTGTGTGTCATATCCAAATTCAAATCCGACACCCTTCAGCCAAACGGGCCCACTAAATAGGAGGATTTGTACCATTAAATGAGGGTATAATGGTCATTTTAACATTAAATGATAATAAATATGTATTTTAAGATTTTAATTAAATATAAATCGGGTATTTGGACATATATGAAAATTTTAAGATTTATATTATATATGAAATTTTCAAGTTAGGTTGGATATATATGAAATTTTGAACAAAATGAGGGATATATATGAAATTCTCCCCCATTTAGTAAGACCCATTAATACAATATGGGCCTGTTTGGCAGGAGCTTTTTGATGATCTGTTAGCTTTTTGTTACAAAAATAATCTTCTTCAAAATATATAACTCCGTTTGTATACATTAACTTCAAGCTTTTATTTAAAACAAATAGCTCCTAAATGAAAAGCTGATTCATGAAGCTTTTTAAACACTTTCGAGCTGTTAAAACTTTAAAGTACTTATATACCCTCCAAACATTTATTTACAATTATAGATATGTTCATTTATGTCATTTTACATCTTATAATTACATTTAATAGCTAACTTACCAAACACTTTTATTAAATAATAGATACAGCTTGTAGCTCATGTTAACAGCTTTCTGAGTTTACAGCTTACAGTTTACAGCTTTCAGCATACACCTTACAGCTAATTTTGCCAAACATACCTATCTCTATCTCACTAGAAAAATAACATTTTTTATTTATAAAAAGATTATATTTTATTTTAATCTCGTCTCTATCGCTCATGTATTATTTTTTTTTTTAAATTTATACCAACTCCAAATCCAAATCGACATACTAAAGTACCCCTTAATCTAACACTTAGGGTCCGTTTGGTTTGTGGGGTTGGATATAGTATTTGGGACTGATGGTAAAAAACAGTTGTTTGGTGCAAATAAGTGGACCCTAATATTAGGATACAATGCTTAATATCCGGCTTGTTGAATTCCCCACTAGCTTGGCTACTTTTCTCTCTCTTCTTGTTTTTTGCTTTTTTCTTTTGTCTTCTAGTTAGAAAAGTTTTCATTTTCATGTGTGCATAAAAAAAAAAAAAAAAATCTTTTTCACCTAATATATATTTAAATATTTTTTATCAATTAATTATATTATTTTCTCTCTCCTACATCAAATCCAAATTCAAATCCTAATCTACAACTTTACATTCAAATCTAAATCCTATTTTAAACCCATCTACAAACCAAACGGCCTTTAGATATGTTGAGTTTAGTGTTTTGAATGTGATTTATAACATTTGCTCTAGACTTCCAGGAGTTTGTTTTGACTTTTACGTACATTTTAGATTGATTGAATTAAAATGTTTCTAGGAAGCCTTTTAGGCTTGTTCAACCTTCCCTCATTACCTGGAAATTGCAACATGTCGACTATGCACCTAACTAAACAAAACACATTGTAATACTTTTTCAAAGTCTTCCACTCCCATTGACCCAAACAAACAAAAACTAATAAGACAACAAACACAAATCATATAGAGACACATTATTTATGGATCCCCACTATCATTGCATTATTTTACTCACTCATATCAATTCATTACCTCCCTCCATGACCATTTCAAATTCAAACCTTCAATACGTACCTTTGCTTGTTTCCTACTATTAATATACTCTAAACAACATTTATCTTATTGCATGCACCCTTTTTAAATCCACACTTTTCTTGCCATTCAATCAACCTCTGATTTCATCTAAAAAAATGGGATGTTTTCATATTTTCTTGGTTTTGAGTCTTCTTTTAGTTATGAGCAAAGCTCAGCAGCCTTATATAAGGAAACTGAGTACAAATTGTGGTGTCAGAAATGCTTCAACTTCTGTTCTTGGTTATGCTTGTAATGGTGTGAACCGCACCTGTGAATCATATCTCACTTTTCGATCTGAGCCACCTTACAACACGGTTTCTTCGATTTCTAGTCTGCTAAATGCAAACTCAACTCAGCTAGCACAGCTTAACTCAGTTTCTGAAAGTAAGAGTTTTCGAACTGGTGAAACGGTCCTCGTGCCAGTCCGATGTTCGTGCGTTGGTCAGTTTTATCAAGCTAATGCGACTTATGTTATCCAAGCTAGAGATACGCCTTTCTTGATCGCGAATAATACTTTTGAAGGGCTGTCCACTTGTCACGCTATTGATACTCAAAGAAGCAACCGTACTATTGACATATATTCTGGTTCAAGACTTACTGTTCCATTAAGATGTGCTTGTCCAACCGAGAAACAAGCAGCTGCTGGTGTTAAGTATCTGTTATCTTATTTGATTACTTGGGGACAAAGTGTTTCGGGTATAAGTGCTATGTTTGGGGTTGATGTTGGGCTGACACTTGAAGCAAATGAGTTATCAGAACAAGATACCGGTATATACCCTTTTACCACGCTTTTAGTTCCATTATCTGATCAACCTTCAAGGAATCAAACTATAGCACCACCACCTCCACCAACACCGTCGTCTCAAACACCACCAGCAGCACCACCTGCCCCCTCATCCAATGATAATAAATGGGTATATATGGTAGTTGGAGTCCTTGGAGGGGTTGCTGTCACATTCGCCATTGGGTTCATTCTGTTCTGGTTTTGCATAAAAAAGAAAAAGCAAGTGACTACACCTAAGGTTTCTTCAGCTTCTCAAAGCTTTGAAGCAATTGAGAAAAAAGGGGATATGAAGTTGGATATTGATGATGATTCGGAGTTCCTGGATAGTTTAAATAGCATAGCTCAATCTCTTAAAGTTTACAAAATTGAAGAGCTTAAGTTAGCTACCAATGATTTTAGTCCTGATTGTTTAATTAAAGGGTCGGTTTACCGAGGTACTATTAAGGGAGACCTAGCGGCTATCAAGAAAATGCATGGAGACGTGTCTAAAGAAGTTCAGTTACTTAATACAATTCACCATCATAATCTTATTCGGTTATCTGGTGTTTGTTCACATGATGGTCACTGGTACCTTGTTTACGAGTTTGCTGTCAACGGACCCTTAAGTGATTGGATCTATAGCAAATCGTTGACCTGGTTGCAGAGAATACAAATCGCATTAGATATAGCAAACGGGCTTGATTATCTTCACTGTTATACCACACCTCCGTATGTCTACAAGAATTTAAAAAGCAGTAATATCCTTCTTGATAGTGATTTCAGAGCCAAGATTACGAACTTTGATCTTGCAAGGTCTGCAGAAGGGAAAGACGGTGAATTTGCATTGACCCGTCACATAGTTGGTACCAGAGGTTACATGTCTCCAGAGTATTTGGAGAATGGTTTGATTTCCACAAAGCTTGATGTTTACGGATTTGGTGTCTTGATGCTTGAAATAATGACAGGAAAACATGTTTCTGATCTCTATGAAAAGGTGAATACCAATTTATCCGAGCTCTTGGATGAGGTTCTTGAGGATGTAAAGATAGACGAAAAGGAAAGGTTGACAAATTTCATTGACCCTCGTCTCCAAGGGAATTATCGGCCAGAACTAGCTATGTCTGTGATCAGATTGATTGATGGCTGCCTTGATAAAGATCCATCAGCTCGACCCGATATGAGTGAGGTTTCACAGAGTCTTTCTAGGATTTTGAACACGTCGCAGGCCCGAGATGAGTCGGTAACCATTTCACTGCAGGGGAGATGATTTTGTAAAACGATTTATTGTGTAAATTATCATATTAATAAGTTCTTAATAGTTTACTTTTATGATGTTTTATGATATGCTTTCATCTGTATTTCACCTTTACAATTGTATGGAACTCAAATGATATGCAAATAGACCAAAAAGTATATTCAGAAACTTAATGAACAAGGGAATTTTACAATAATGGTACCTATATCCACCACTTACATTTCTAATTTCTTGTATGGAAATCACACTGGGAGATATACAAGTATTTGCACACTTAACGAGCTACAACTGGACTGATGATATGAGGATCTTCGGTTTCCAAACCTGAAGAATTCGAAGATCTTTCATACATCTCATATGACGATTGAGTAAGAACAGATAAATTAAACACTATTTCCGTCATTCCCGGTCTATCTGCAGATTTTTCAGATGTGCAAGCTCGGGCTAATGCTGCCATGTTCAAAGCAGCATCAATCGGGTAAAAGCTTCCAAGACGTGGGTCCATCCACAACCTTAAGTTTTCCTCTCGTGTCTCTGCGACTTCTATTATCTTCCGTATTTCCTTCCATGACATAATAACCTCACCATCGTCTCTAGTTTCCATGGCTTTCTTTCCCGAAAGTAATTCAAGAAGAATGACCCGAAGCAAAGACGTCAACTTTCAACATGATGGAGCTTATGGCGGGTCTTGCTGAAGAGAAGTTTCCAATTTTGCCCTTGAAATTGGAATCAAGAAGTATGTTACTTGTTCTGAGGTCTCTGTGGGCTATGCTCGGTTGACTATGTTCATGCATGTATTGTAGACCATTAGCGATATCGAGAGCTAAAGTCAACCTTTGAGACCATGAGAGTTTAACATTAACAGCAGAGCCTGACGAAGATAAAGGTCTGGGAAACAACCACTTATCAAGGGAACCATTTTCGGCATACTCGTATACCAGAAAACATTTCCGATCAAAATCATTGGAAATTCCCATTAATTTGACCAGATTCGTGTGGTTGACTCTCTGCAAAATCTTGAGTTCTTCGTTTGCATCTCTAAATTTTTTCACAGCCAAACTCTGACCATTGATTGTAGCCTTGTAAACTGATCCTCCAATTCTGTACCTTTCACTGAGGTTCATGGTCGCTTCCATGATCTCCTTTCTATCGTACGTTATTGGTTTGCTCAAGTATCCTGAAACCCCTGGAAGCAACTTATCTTGATTGCTCTTTGTGGCTACAAGTTCTTCTTGTTTTGAAGCTTTTTTCATATAAAGAAGATCAGTGAACTCCAAAGAAGATTCGTTTCGAGCCAAGATTTTCTTGGGTTCACGTGAACGATATTTGTAAATCAGAATGAATGACATAATGAGCAGAAACAAAGATACAACTGCTCCTAAAGAGATAAAAAGTATATGACTCGTTTTAAATTTTTTACTTGAAGCAGAGAGACGAGGTAGAGGAAAGACTGGTAACTCAAACACGGGTATAAGGACCGGAAGACATATGGCAGCAGTAAAGTTACGAAAGTTGTTCACGTTAGCAATATCAGAAGAGCTTGTATTGAACATAGAGCTCACAGGAACAATTTCGTCTTTCGGTTGCCATACATAAGTAATAAGATATCGCTCTCGATTCTGTAACTGTGTAGGACACTTGCAGAGCAAAGGGAAAATAGCCTGATCACCAACAGTCAAATTAGTTGGCTTTAGATTTGGGTTCATGTCTTCAACATCATGAAAATAGCTCAGATTCTGGAAAACCGAAGTGGCAACAAAATAAAAGCTATCGCCTTTTTTTATTGTGTAGGTGACATTAGAGAAATAGTTATTCCCATTACAACTACAAGTAATGGGTATCAGCAAAAGCTGATCATAAAGTAATTCTCCATTTTCTGATGTGATATTGCTAGCTTCTGCTATACTTAACCGGCTGACACCAAAGAGATCAGATATATTCCCGAGATCCATATATGGTGACCTGGCACGATATGTGATGTAGGTTTGACATGAACGAGGTGAATCAGCAGAACACGTGAAGTTTGTGTCTGCAGATGAGGCAGAGATGTCAAATGGAAAAACGAAGAACACGAAAAGTGCTAGCGATGGAAGAAATGAGTTTGCCATGCTAATGAGCTTCACTAACAGATGATAAGGTTTTATATAATCTGATCTAATGTGTATTATGTGCCAAGAATTGGAGAGTTGCTATCACTACTATTATCAAGTAGCTTTCAATACTTGTTATTAATTCAGGTAATATGCTATATGCTCATCACTTATATGACTTTTTGATTTTTATAACAATAAGAAAACCAAGTTGGGACGGCGATATGATGTATGCTGTGGCATAATAATGGGCAAAGGTTGTCTGATTAGAAACTTTCAAATCACCAACTTTTAACATCTTAGCAGAGGATAACCAGAAGAAGACAACATAGGAATATTAATATGTCCAAAAGAATTTTAAAAGGAATCTTGATGGTGATGTCTACTTTCACACTGGAGATTAATCTTAAAGACTATTTCAATAATATGAAAAATAGTAAGATCTGAATTTATTAAAGAAGTAAACCTTAGGCTGCTTCATAAGAAGGGGCAACTGAGGTCTTGTATCAGTAAAACAGAAAACTTTACGTGTTTTCCTATACCAAATTTCATTCTTTTCACTATATATCGACAGTTGTTTATTTGATTTCCTGCTCATTTAATTCTTAAGAGTTAAAACATTACTTATTAGCAAGGAAACCTTCCAGTAAGTCGGATATGATCAAGAGTGCTTCTGAGACCGTACTTCAACACAGCCTTGTTACCTTCTCTGAACCCATCTCCGTAAGCTGCAGAGGTGTCTGACTCGATCTGGTGTTTAAAGAACTCACCTAATTTCTTCTCAAAATCGGACCTTTTGCCTTTCTTTGATGATGCAGGTGCAGGTATAGGAGCAGATGAAGATGATGAAGCAACCGTACTGCCACTAGAACCAGCCATGATCTCAGAATCCAACCACATATGAGCAAGAACTTGACATATTCCCTCTTCAACATCAGGAGGCAAATTAGAGTATCCTGTTCATTCCAAACGAGATAAAAATTCCCACTTTAACCCCAGTTATGAGACAAGAAAGATAGAAATGAGTGCTAAATGGACGAGTTTTTGTCATTATAGTTTCATAAGCGGACAAAAAACAAGAACCTGTAAGCCGGAGCCATGCATGCATCATCTCATGAGCCAAAATTGAACCCGTTAATAGCCTGAATTTATGAAGGACATAAGTCTTTGATTGTAAATAATAGCATTATTTATGACTAAATAGCAAGAACATATGCAAATTTACCTAGGGAGACTATACAAAATGAGAATGGCTGTCACTTCACATCTACGAACTAGTCTATAAGGCTCTGTAAAC
The DNA here is from genome assembly GCA_910596185.1 of Chrysanthemum makinoi. NCBI lineage: Eukaryota > Viridiplantae > Streptophyta > Magnoliopsida > Asterales > Asteraceae > Chrysanthemum > Chrysanthemum makinoi. The sequence goes on along the minus strand of OU343218.1, from coordinate 212,080,567 downwards.
ATGTCGATTATCCGCCCTGCCCCAATCCTTGGCCTCCTCATTATCTGAAATTTTCAGTAAAAAAAAAATGAAAAAAAACATAAGCATTAACGTCCTACAGCATATGCCTAAAAAGAATGAGAAAGCCAAAAAGTTAACTATTGACTGTAAAAGGATTGAGATTCATACAGTGCTGATAGTTTGCTCTTCTGAAAGACAAAGTCCTCTAGTTTCAGACATGTGATGATGACCCTGCCACCAACGGAAGATTGAATATGAAAACAACATGACGATTAAAATATATCAATCTATCAACAACGAAATTGCCTTTAGGCTTACATGTTTTTCTCCCTCCAAGGCTTCATTTAGTGCTTGTCTCTCAACCAACAGCAATGGAACTTGTTGCTCGATTTTCATATTTAATCCTTCATAAAAATCTTGAATTTCAAGATAAAGGGGTTGACATTCATGAGTATCCATTATTGCAGAGTCAAGACACTCCAGGCATAGCTTTCGACCATCATCTAGCAACAAATATCTAGTGTCCCTTGGTTCCATTCTTTCACAGCTGCAACATCGAGGGGTCCCGTCACGCTCATGGGCTGGACAGTATTTCTGTAGCCAGAAAGGATGTGCCCGGTACTCAATAAGGCCACCGGCATTTGTTGGAATCTGCATGTATATAAAAGAAAATTTACTTTTTATAGAACCGGCCAATCGCGTTCTCAGGATTAAAGCAGACGTATAAATTAAAATTTCAGAAACTTACAAAGTTCTTGCAAACATCGCATTTTGGGTGATGGTGTTCTTTATAGCATGATTTGTGGAACGGACGGTTTTCGGACAAGGAGAACTACAGATGCAAGCAGGAAAATCAAAGTCAAAGTCAACCTAACCATAACAAAAATGTTGCAATTTTTCATGTATGGGTGAGTAACCTGTATTTTGAATCCAAAGTTCACATCTTTTAGCAAAATGTTATCTTTTTAAAGTGACTTGGATTTCAAAATTTAGAAGGAATATAGGAACACCTTGTTAAATAGCATAAGTTTGACTTGGAGTAGAGTCGGACCTCATAATCATCTATCGGTAAACCGCAAGCATGACAACAAAAACATTCTGGATGCCAAATGCCTCCCATGCAACTCAAAAACCGCCCATGACCAATTTGTTTATTGCAACCGGCACATACCCTACAATCACATGAGTCTAATGAGTCTCAAGTATAAGTACATGAAGCATCTATGGCTTCTACCCTTACCTTTTCAATTATTTTTCTTCTTTCTGCAATAGAAAAAGTGTTTATAAAAGATGTACCTATATATCCCTTGAAAGATGTTTGGCAAACGAGGAAATAAGCTTCCACGGCTAATCCGTGGTGGTGAGTCCACATTCAAGCTCAACTGCATAGCCTTGGCGAGCTCTTCATCTTCCTCCAAATAAGATTTATCATCTGCTAAAAGATATTCTCACTTAATTAGATGCTAAGATGAATATATAATTAACAGAGAAATAAAGTATTATCACATATGACAAAGTATTTCGTCCTACCAATTACTTTCTTTCCTTTATGATCTTCTTCAGAAGTAGAACTTGATCCTCTATGTTCTTTTGGAGATGAAACTGCATTCTTTTGATCTTCTAGAGAGGAAACAGAACCTTCCTCGTCTTCTTCTTCTTCCTCTTCGTCTTCTTCTTCTTCTTCTTCTTCTTCTTCTTTTACACTAGAATGTGCACTTTTTTTATCGTCTTCTACAAGGGAAAGCAAACTTCTTTCATCTTCTTCAACCAGAGAAAGTGCAATTGCTCGGTCGATTTCCTCATAATCAAAATCTGACGATGCATCCTACATACAGTAGAGAAATGTAGGGAGGTTTTGGCACTCATTTTGAATGTGATTATTTGATACTGTTTATAAGTCACAAGAATAAGTTCTGGTGTTCAGGTATAGTGAAACTAGTTGTAAATACCTCATTATTAAGGGGTCAAATAATCAGTTTACGAGTAGCTGCAAACACTCAAAACGTTTACAGGTATCATTTTACATGTGATTCCTATAACTAGTTGTAAATACCTCATTATTAAGGGGTCAAATAATCAGTTTACGAGTAGCTGCAAACACTCAAAACGTTTACAGGTATCATTTTACATGTGATTCCTATAATCAGAATTTGCCAAATACTCAAAACGCTTATCATATGATTATCAAACTTCAAACAATATAATCACATCCAAACACTATCTCTAGCAGCTCGTTTTGTTATAACTGATTATCTTATTCTGATTACTCCTTAATATATATAAGCACCATACACACTAATATAGAATGTAGCCAGAAGTAAGTAACAAGTGAAGAAGGTAACACATACCACTGTAGCAGGAGGCTCCTCCCAGATTTCATCATGTTCATAGCTTTCCTGATCCCGCCCTTCGGAGACTCTATGACTGGAGCCAGAACTGGACCCTTTTATAAGTTTAGTTAGCCAACCCATACCACAAAATGCTGTATAGAATTGACCTTGTTAATCGTGTTCTGAAATCATATCATATAATCAATCTTGGTAATAGGACCAACATCATACGACATAACAAGTTATGAAGTCTAAAGAGACACCCTTTTTCTTGAAAAAAAAAGTTCAAAGCAATTACACAAACTAAAGCTTGGATAAAGATAACATCTACACAATATGAATGGACTCCATTCGTTTATTGTTGATGACACCTTTTCCTTAGACTGACTTTCCCATTTGTGTCATGTATTCATTTATCTTTTAAACACTCGACCCACAAAACGGAAAGATTAGATAGCTAAAACAAAGTTCTCTATATATTTGAATAATCATGGCATTCAAAGCGCCAACTCCTCATGGACCACCACACAACTATAGGCCATTAGGCAGCATAGTCGAAACAAATAGAGGAGTCGCTGTGAGCAGTAGCAGTTTTTTTTCTATAAAAACGTTTCGTAACGTAGTTGTAGGTGTAAAACAGCTCCTAAATCCTCAACGCTCCTAAATGCCACTTCATGGAGTGTTGGAAATAGACATTCCGAAAAAATAGACAAAGCTACTTGCTGCTTGCCAAACGAGCATTAAAAATTACAACGCTCACCGCTCCTAAATGCTCCGCGTTAAACACACCGAGAGTCTAAATTACCCTAAAATTGCACTACACTCAGATACCAATAAAATCATATAAACCAATCAAAAGTTGCAAAACACAATACTTCTTACCAATTAATCATCTAAACATACAGAATAAATTAAAAGGCCACTCTATATGATCAATAATCAATTATTTTTCACAAGTCGCACCAACCCAATCAAGTATTTAAATGGCTCAACCACTGATGCACTTATATGCATCAACTATATAAAATCAGTGTGTCCAAGTAACAGATAATATTTCTGGGTATCAAAGTCTAACCTTAAAGAATTCACTTGTGATAATAATCATCAAAAAATGAATGAAGTTCCCCACATTTCACTAATACTCATCACCTGCTGACAACAATATCAATAACAATATAATATAAACATATGATCTTTAATAACTGACCATATGTAACAATTATTTGAACAAGAAAATGATTGGGACCAACTAGGCCAAGTACAAACTACAAAGGGTAGAATCTAGATTCACTGGAAACCTATAAAGTTTGATGTTTTTTAAGATAAAAAATGTTGAAAAGAGAATGAAAAATGTACCATACCATATTCTAGAGATGTTGGTTGGGACATAAAAAGGATGTTGAAATTCAGTATTTGTGGATGTGGGACCCATTTGTTACAATTTTTCAAACTATTAGTCCACTAAATGTTAAAAACTATGAAACCAACTGCCTACCTTCTATATTCATGAAAATGGAGGCATGATGGGAAGATAAAGTGCCAGTTTTGGCTTATTTTGAATATTTTATTCTAGAAAACTTATCTCTTTTGGTGTAAAACTGAAAAATATAGGTATATAAAGATTGGAAAATAAGTTTTGACACAAATGATGAAATGAGTTTAAGCCCAATAAAACATCCATTGAGTCTTAACAAAACTGTTTTCTTAATAGACAGATATGTAAACATGCATTATAAAATTAAAATCACATGATTTTTAGAAATATAAATAAGTAGAAATGTGGTGAGCAAATTACTTCGAGGGTTGAAAATGTTCCATATCTCAGGATTCACTAAAACAAAAAGAGTAGCCAACTATTTCATAAAAAGTATCGTGTAGATCATTAACCATCCAAAATGTATCAATTGAACATGATTTTTACATACCTAAAGTTTTTGTTCTATTGTTATGTGAGTGTGCTCATTAACAAAAATGTTGTGAAATAAGCTGAAGAGTTATAATATAAACGTATCACTAACATTTTAATACGAGTAGCAAAATAACTAAAAAATTGTGTTCCAGGCAGTAAATACCATTAGAAGAATATATGGGCCAATTCCAAGTTTCCAACACACAGTGCATATCTCTTACCTGAGCCCACTTTTATTCTCAAATACATGTCTTAAATAAACCCAATCCCAGGCCCAGATGTCATTTTGTTCAATGAATTGTTATTTTTGCCAAACCAAAGTCACAAAATAAAACAGCAATGACCACTTTTTTAAGTTCCCGACGTAAACTTTAAAAACTACTGAGTAAATAAGTGATTCATTATACAACATCTTGTGATTTCGATGTCACACCAGAAAATCTGACACGTGTCATTATTTTTAACGGGACACATATCAAAATGTGCATAATTAATCTTATAAAAAATTGTTACATTTACTCATATATACTTTTTTGTTTATGTACCAAAACAGGACTTCGGAGATAATTTGTTGCTATCTAATAGTAAAAACCCCAAAAAACTGGTTTGCATTTTAACATCAAATGTCTGATTTCGTATGTATCAGGATTTTGCTATCGTGAATGTCATTTATGTTTTATACTTCTTATTACCATACAAAAAAATCTTAAAGTTTAGACACTCGTGTTGGTGTTGCTATATCAAGGCACCTTAAGTCCTTCGAACAAAAGACCTTAAAGCCAGAATAATGGAATTCGCGTAGAGCACATGCGTACTTTGCATGAGTGGAGGTAAAACCTTTACTAAAGATATGTTAGTGCAAATATGGAAATATTTAAACTAAACGGTCTTTTCTATATTAATGATGATAAATATGTAACTTATAATATATAACGTAAAATGCGTAAGGTACTCGTAACTATAAATCGTCAAAACATATATTTCTCAACACTTCTGGTTTTTTACGTCGCGAGTCGTCTCGTGCTTCAATACAAGTTCGTATATATTTGTGTATGTTGCATTATGAACAAAATATTTAACAAATTATTAAGAATTAAGAATGTTTTTTATAGTCTTTGTATTTTAAAAAGTTTAAGTAAATTATGATTTTTACTTTTATATATACAAATTACAAAACATCCAACACATTTTAAGTTTGCTCATACTCAATGAAGTAAGCTCTATCACACACATCAAAATGATTTTCATCATTTACTTTAAATCATACTTCCATACTTCATAAAGTGATGCATTAGTTTGAATCTCATATTCTATAAAATACCTAAAATAAAATGTTGAGTTAATTACATAAATCGTCCTTGTGATTTGGTCAAAGTTACGGATCTTGTCCCTATATTTTTTTTAGCGCGTTTCGTCCCTGTGGTTTACAAATCTTACGGATCTTATCCCTGATCTGACCCGGTCCCAAAAAAAGACCTCCCTTGCAAATCTCTCTAACGTGAGGGCAAACGATCGTTATACAAACCACAGGGAGGATTTATGTAATTTACTCTTTTAAAAAAAATATATTCTTTTTAGTTTTATTATTCAAATTTTTTTTAATTTTATTACGATTAAATTTTTTATTTAAAAAAAAACTTTTTTTAAAAATTTAATTTTAATTTTATTATAATAAATTAAAAAAAAAAAACAAATTTTAATTTTATTATTTTTTTTTTAAAAAAAACTGTTTTTTCTTTAAAAAAATTAATTTTATTAAAAACTGTGGTATTTTTTCGACATTCTCATTTTATTTTATTTCTCTTTTGATATTGTACATATCTTAAGACGTCATGGCATACTTGAAACTGAAGAAATAAGCTCGCTTTCCCTTTAGTAGTGAGAATGTTTTCAGTTTGGACTTTAATCAAGGTTTTTTTTAAGTTTTCTCATGAAACAAATGTTCTCGTAAATTTTACAAGTACTTTGGTAATGTTATTATTATTTTTTCGAAAGGCTAAGATTTTATTAACAAAAAAGTTCCAAAACAAAACCGGAAATTGCAAGAAACACAAAACAAAAGAAATCAACCAAGAGGTAGAACATCAAAAAGCCTTCAAATCCATCATTCCAAGCCGCCAAACCATGAGAGAACCGAGCAGTAATCAAAAAGCCTTCAAAAAAAAAATTTTAATTTTACTTTAATTTTTTTTAATAAAATTAATTTTTTTAAAGAAAAAACAGTTTTTAAAAAAAATATATTATAATAAAATTAAAATAATTTTTTTTAATTTTATCATAATTTTTTTGATTTTTTTTTTTAAATTTAAAAAAAGATTAAAAATAGTTTTTTAATTTATTATTATAATAAAATTAAATTTTGTTTTTTTTTTTTTAATTTATTATAATAAAATTAAAATTAAATTTAAAAAAAAAAGTTTTTTTTATTAAAAAATTTAATCGTAATAAAATTAAAAAAAAATTGAATAATAAAACTAAAAAGAAAAAACTTTTTTTTAAAGAGTAAATTACATAAATCGTCCATGTGGTTTGTATAACGATCGTTAGCCCTTACGTTGGAGAGATTTGCAAGGGATGTCCTTTTTTGGGACCGGCTCAGATCAGGGACAAGATCCGTAAGATTTGTAAACCACAGGGACGAAACGCGTTAAAAAAATATAGGGACAAGATCCGTAACTTTGACCAAACCACAAGGACGATTTATGTAATTAACTCTAAAATGTTTAATCTTACATTTTTCAACTAGCAAGAATTTTACTTTCAAGTAAGCATTTTAAATTACATTATTTATACTACCTTATAAAGGGTTTAAAACATTCTCTCCTATTAATTATTTTAACATTATCATAAATGGATTTTTAATCAAATACTACTTTATAAGCATTATTTACAAGTACTTAAAACACACATAAAATTAAAATGAGAGAATTGCATATATATCCCTCCAAACACTTAAAATTGCATATATATCCAACTAAAAATCATAATTACGTATATATCCTCCTTAAACTTTAAATATGTCATATATATCCAAATTGATAAATTTTAGATAATCAAATTAAAAAAATACATTATTAAATGTACATTGACCATTATGCTCTTATTATTTTTCGAACTTCATCATCTTGGTTACATATATAACCACCAAACAACAATTCACGATCCAAAAACACAAGCAAAATTACCAGTATTAATTTCATAATACCATGTGTTGGGTTGGTGTACATAGTGTAATTTTTAATCTTATTATTGAACCCAGATACATATTTTGAAAAAAACCCATAAATTATATGCAAAAATCCAAGTTTTATTAAATAGGATTGGGGAGATTACTTTGGGTAGACAATAGAAACGAATTTGTGGGTTTTTTAATCGTATTTTGTTATGAATGAAATGGGTTTAAAACTAAGACATTACAAATCTCTATTAATTGCCAAATACGTTCAAAGGAAACTAGTCACAATTGCCACGATAGGAGTAATTTTGTTTTACGGGTTGTGTCTTGTTTATATTAAGATAAAAATACTAAGGGTATATTTGTGAATTAAAGGTACTATTCTTTTTTTTTTTTCTCAATTTAAGGTACTCGACTTTTTTTTTGGGCCGATTTAGATTTTTTTCTAACTTCCGTTAACCATTTCGTTTGTAAATTACATGTTTGGTCCTTCAGTTTGTATAGGCATTTCATGTTCGGTCTATTTTCGTCCGTTTTCATACGCTTGCATACGTTTTCGTACGTTTTATACGTTTTCGCCCGTTTTTACACGTTTTTGCACGTTTTCATCTATTTTTACACGTTTTCGTCTGTTTTTGCACGTTTCCGTCTGTTTTTGCACGTTTCTGTCTGTTTTTACACGTTTTCATCCGTTTTTACGTTTCCGTTTTACACGTTTTCTTCCGTTTTTACACGTTTTCGTCCGTTTTTACACATTTTCGTCCGTTTTTGAACGTTTTCGTTTGTTTTTGCACGTTTTCGTCTATTTTTACACGTTTTCGTCCGTTTTTGCACGTTTTCGTCCGTTTTTACATGTTTCGTCTGTTTTTACACGTTTTCGTTTGTTTTACGTTTCCTCGCATGTTTTGCACGTTTGCAATGGGTTTTACGTTTTTTGCTGTTTTTACACGTTTTTTTTTCCTGTTTTTATACGTTTCTGTCCATTTTTGCACGTTTTCTTCCGTTTTTGCACGTTTGCGACCGTTTTTGCACATTTCGATTCGTTTTTGCACGTTTTCGTCCGTTTTTACACGTTTTCGTCCATTTTACATGTTTTTGCACGTTTTCGTCTGTTTTTAACTTTTTACACGTTTTTATTTGTTTTCGACGTTTTGTACGTTTTTGCACGTTTCCATCCTTTTTCCATGTTTTGTTCGAGATCCTTGTTCAGAAACATGTAAAAACAGACGGAAATGTGTAAAAACAGCGAAACGTGCAAAAGCGATGTAAAATGTACTGAAAACATTTAAAACATATGTTATCATGTAAAGCGGACAAAACGCGTGCAAAACAGCAAAATGTAAAAACGGACAAAACATGCAAAACGGACCAAACGCGTAAAAAAACTGCGAAACGCAAACGAAAACGATGTAAAACGACGGAAAAAATGTAAAACAAACGAGCGTGTAAAAATGACAACGTGTAAACGAGCAACGTGTAAAAAAACGCGTCTGCGAGAAACAGAGAAACGTGCAAACGGCGCGTAAAACGACGATAAAACGGACGAACGATGAAAGTGTATGAAAACGGACGAAAATAGACCAAACATGAAATGCCTATACAAACCCAAGGACCAAACATGTAATTTACTAACGAAATAGTTAACGGAAGTTAGAAAAAAACCTAAATCGGCCCCAAAAAAAGTCGGGTACCTTAAATTGAGAAAGAAAAAAAAGAATAGTACCTTTATTTGAAATTGGACATAAGATGAGTACCTTTTTATGCGATTTGCCCTACCATGTGTTGGGTTGGTGTACATAGTGTAATTTTTAATCTTATTATTGAACCCACATACATATTTTGCAAAAACCCATAAGTTATATGCAAAAATCGAAGTTTTATTAAATAGGATTGGGGAGATTACTTTGGGTAGACAATAGAAATGAATTTGTGGGTTTTTTAATCGTATTTTGTTATGAATGAAATGGGTTTAAAACTAAGACATTATAAATCTCTATTAATTGCCAAATACGTTCAAAGGAAACTAGTCACAATTGCCACGATAGGAGTAATTTTGTTTATGGGTTGTGTCTTGTTTATATTAAGATAAAAAATACTAAGGGTATATTTGTGAATATACATTACTAATGTATTTTTTTTACTTGATTATATAAATTTATTAATGTGCATAAATATAAAATATTTGGAGCTTAACGAGAATATATATGTAATTATAATTTTGAGTTTGATATATATGCAATTTTAAGTCTTTAGAGGGATATATATGCAATCCCTCAATTAAAAAAACACTACTTCTATACTACATAAAATACAAAAATGATCAAATAGTCAATAGTTGGAAAAGTGAAAAGTGAAATAGTGAAAAAGTGAAATCTCACACGAAATAGTGGAAAGTATTCAAACTTGAAATATTTCTCGAGTTGATAATTTAATAGCGAATCATAGAAAGTCAAATCATTAAAAATACAAATATAGACAGTGAAATATCAAAGCTTCTCTTGTACGTAAGATTGAAATTTCAAATTTATCACAATTAAAGGCAGGAATTTGTCTAAAATTGTTGTACACCCTTATATTCCTTCTTCGGTTTGCTTGGGTTTCTGGTTCTCATAGTTTCCGTCTTTTTTTTTTTTTTTTTTAAGTTAAATTGTTCTTTTAGTAATTGTGATTTGCTAAATTAGTTACATGAGATTTCTTTATCTCTTCGTGAATAAATTATGTCGGTTTTTTTGCAGGCAAACAACTGAATAAATTATGTTTCTTCTATACAAAATGATGATGAGTTGCAAGTAATTCCATCAAGTAAATTTCATGTTCTCCATCTTCCTCTTTCATTGGAGGAGTGTGGATTTAGTGAGAAGAATTATTGAAGTGAGAAGAGTGAGAAAAAATTGTAGCCACATATTTTAAATAAAAAAAAGAAATAATAGGAAGATGCATACTGGAGTTGTAAGTTTTATACATCATGTTGTTTTGTTTTTACCTCATGCTTAATTAGGTTTTAAGCTTTAGTAACGTTAAGATTTTGATATCCATTGGCAATATAGTACTATTTTGGATTTGATATTGTTTGCTTTTTAAATATAGTGCTCAGTAAGTGTTCGGTTAAATGTTTATGAAGCCATTTTGTTATTTAATAGCATTTTTTGTATGCTTTTCTTTTCATGTCTACTATGGTCATGCTCAAAATGTACTGCATTATGATTATTGTTGACATCTGCTGAAGTAAAAATATAGCAAATGCACTCTTTTACCTACAATGTCTAAAAGCCTTTTTTTTTTCCTCAAAGTTCAAGCAAGAACCCTTTGACACCTTACAATGAAGCTGAGATGTACATTCGGGTAATGTACATAACTACATACGGTTTTAAGTTCTAGAATCAAAAGAAATGTTATGATTACTATTTATGGACATACTAATAGTCTAATATACTTACCATTATGTAATCACCTTTTTATGTTAGGATCTTTGTGTAATTCGGTATGTTGTTCACTGACAAGCTGCTACGCACATCCAAAAACTATGAACGTATTCTTTTTTCATTGATTATCTATATCTTACGTGTTTCAATGGTAATAGGAATGACACATGCATGTTTACTCCGTTCGATATTCCTTATACAAGAGGGTGTATTGTAGAGAGGGATACATGTTAGCTAGAAGAACATGTTAGCATTGTTGTAAACAAGGAGAAACCTTATATTGTTATACAAGAGGGTGTGCGTGTATCGTAGAGAAGGATACATCATAAATGAACCAAACAAGTTTTTGGCGTTCATATTCCATGAAAAAACAGGTGCCCTTTTTTAATCGTAGTTTGTTATTCAAACTAGAAAAGTACTATTATTAAGCTATGATTAGACAATTTATTACAATTTTTTTTATAATTGTTTTAGTGTATTTTGATATTTTCACGTTCATGTTTACGTTACACGAAACACTTATCACAATATCGTAACTATAAATACTTGCTGTACTTTGACAACTCACGCCCAAAGATATCTATACTTCATGTCAAACTTGATTTCTATTACTTTGCATGGTTTGCATGATAACTTTGTAAAGTATTTATTGTTTGCAAAAAAAAATTGTCATACCATATACACTGAATAACCCATTCGTGAATGTCAAACCCATTGTTTCAATGTATTGGAAAGTATTCAGGGTGCGTTTGGTACACGGGTTTTTAAGGGTTTAGGATGAAAGATATTAGAATTTCATTGTTTGGTAGTTCTAGCTTGGTCTCACACGCTGGTCTCATGCCTAAATCTCAGCCCCACTAAATGAGTAAGGTTTTCTCTCTCTCCTAATTTGGATTTGCTGTCAGCCATACAAATTGAATACCGGTACCACTTTTCTTTGTCTTATTTGAGCTTTTCATATAAACTAATGTATTTTTTATTAATTAATTGATAAAACAATTATTAGTTTTCTCACTCATTATTTAATTCAAATCCAAATCCAAATCCAAATCCAAATCCTAAACCCGCTTAAAACCAAACGGGCCCTCAATGTTTCCAATGGAAAGTATTGAAAGTATCAAACCTTGGCAGCTTCTGAAGACGACATGTTCCCTTTCAAACTAAAGAGAACACAATTCCCCGTGCGCCTTAGCTTTGCGATGACTATTAATAAAGCTCAGGGCCAAACAATTTCAAATGTGGGTGTCTATTTTCCAGATTCTGTTTTCTCGCATGGCCAGCTTTATGTGGTATTGTCTAGAGGGATATCTCGTAGAACAACAAAGGTATTGGTTAAACCAGTCAAAGAGTTCCGTCAAGCAGGAATCTATACCGCAAATGTCGTGTATCAAGAAGTTTTACGAGACGAGTAACGTGTGTTGTTAGTTAATATTTCATAATTGATGTAATGTTTTCTTTTTCAGTCTCACTAAATATTTTTATATGTCATTTGATACATGTTAAGAATTTTTGTTAGAGTTGAATTATCGGATGTTACAACCGTTTGCAATTACATTTTGGTCTTTTCACGTTCTATTTTGAATGTTAAACGAAACACTTGCAATAATATCGCATATCGTTAATTGTCTACCGCTAGGAACCGCTGCCGCCAGGCGCGGGTACTCGCCTAGTCTAATACAATTATTACACTATTAAAAACAATCATTCACCCAAAAATACAACTATTTAATCACAATGTACAATATAATTAAGCTTTCAAAAAACACTATTTAATTCACCCATTCACCATAATATACAACCACTTTATCACAATTTGCAATCTAATCAAGCTACTAAGCCAAACACTAAAAAATAAAGCCATTAGGCTGGCCGCAGTGGTCAGTCGGCCAGTTCGATTGGCGTTGCACCGACCAAGTCGCCGCCATTGCAGCATGAGGGTCGAAGTGAGTCGGTAGGCTCTAAAATTGACGAAGGGTTTGTCTCATTAACCGATAACTCACTCGACTAAAAAACAAAAAAGTGAACCATTACATTATTAAAAAAGTATGACCGCATAACATCACATTGCCATAAAATATGGCCGCATAATATCACATCGCCATAAAATATAGTCACAGGGTACCCGCCACCGTAGTTAGTTTGAAAACATAAACAACTTTTTAGGTTTAAGTCAAACTAATTTAAGGGAAAGCATATTATGCATTTTTGCATCAAACCTTTCATAAATCATGTTTGGGTGTAGAGTGTTCAACATTTTAGACAATCATCAAGCTACTTTCTCTAGTCAATTGTCTCATATAAAACTATAAATGAACAAAAGCCAACCAGTATTGAATGACAATTCAAAACGTATCAAATTATATGTAAAAAGCAAAGACACATGGATCCTAGACAGGACACGGATCCTATCAGGATCCGTGGATCTGTCGGGGGATTGAGAACACTTTGTTTGTAATACCCCGTGAACGACACGACTTAAAATCATTGAAGTTTGAACTTTTACGCCGAAACAACCCAACTTTAACGGGCATTCTGTTACTCTTTTACCCATTGACAAAAATATATAAACATTCAGACCTTGAAAGTATTTTTAAATAAAATTAGACTCAATTCTCTTTGAAACAGCGAGTGGCGCGACCCGTGACGACTTGCAGTTTAAGAGATATGATTTTTCTAAGATTGACCAAAAACCGAAAAATACTCCATTCATATTCTGACAGAAGCATATGACCATATGCTAAAAATACCATACGGCCATATTCAGGTCATATGTCTTTATTAAACTTTCTGCAGCAACCATATGACCATATGCTAAAAATACCATATGGCCGTATTCTGGTCATATGCCCTTTATGCAAAATATCTGACAGAAGCATATGTTATGTGCTAAAATTATCATATGGCCATATAAGACCTGCAGAAAACTTTACAAAAATAATATTTTACACTTTTTCCGGAAACCATACTTCCGATACTCTAAATTAACGAAACTTTTCAAAAATTACTAACTCAACATATTACATCATATTCATAATCATTTGACCCGTTGAACCCCAAAATGGGTATAATTAGCTACTAAACCAAACACTCATTTTGACCCATTTTACATACACATAACTTAACCAAAGCACCTTTAACCATAAAACCCACACTTTAAACTTTTCAAACATTATTTATTCATCACATAAACCTTAACTATACATGTTATAACGTTCTAAACTTCACTTGACCCGTTTGACCCTAAAATGGGTAATTATACACACTTATTCCAAACATCCCTTTAAAAATAACCATTAAAACTTTGAACCATTTCTATAACAAGTATTTTACACCTTTGACATAAACAACCAAAACATAAACCTTGACATTCGACAACAACCCTATATACCGTTAAAGACTTCTGGGGGTACAACGTTGACTTGGAGCTAGGTATTCTACCTAAGCTCCTATATACTTACAAACCTTCACTTTCCACACTTTCAATCCTTAACCCTTAATCCAAGCATTACCTTCTTAGAATAAGCACCTACAAACACATGATAAACATCTAAACCATAAGCATGAGGCTTAGTAAGCAAAACGATCATAACATAATATTATGATTATTCATACATTACACATCATAATTCATTAAACCATTACAATCATTAAACATTAATACATATCTTAACCTCTTTAACATCATCAGTCAATATCAACAACACCTAGCACTCTTAACATGTTCCATACTAGATTATTCCTTCCTTTGCTAGTTTTGTCAAACTAGTCCTATACTCACTACCACTTAAGCACAACCATTCCAAGTCATACAATTACCTTAACATAACAAGTCACATAACACATAATATATGAAATCATAATAACATCACACCATAATCGGTTTACTTACCTTGATACAAAAACTAATGAAATCAAGAACATCATCAATCTCCATTCTTGCAATATAAGCCAATTCACTATAGGCATAAACACACAATCAATCAACTATATTATAGTTACTACAATCATAACTCCTTTCTAACCATCTCTAACTATCACATAATCATATAATGTTTATATGATAGTAAATCCCATTAAATTATTAACTTAACACAATAAAACTTAACTCATGATCATCATAACCTTTTTGATTAGCTTATAAACATCATTTACCCAAATTCTCAATTGATACCAAGAACCCTAATTCTTTGATTAATTAATTAACTTAAGATTAAGGATCGCTTACTTGAGGAAGATCATTACTAAGCTTCCCTACTTAAATAAAGGTATTTAGACACCATGGATTGATCATCATAACTTGGTCTCTCCTCTATCCCTTCTCTATTTCACGACACACACTTACTCCCCACCATATTCTGGAAAACTTCTGAAGATATGAGAAGTATCCAGACAATTGTAGGGGATGAGTTTGGCTAGTTCGCACATTAGGTCCATTAAGTCCATTTATTTCTATTTTTGCTACAATAACTTTATTACTAATTTACTACATGACAACATTAGTCCTTTAAGCCCATCATGCTTATAATTGTGACACATCATACTTTATGTAGCCATTTACATAACCCTTAATACCTTTAGTTTGAAGCTCCTGAAATGTTCGAACTAAGTTCTTACAAAGAAATTTTTAAACAAAACGTATTCACCCCTTACAATTTCCACAAGATTAAAGGCCAAATATGAAATTAACAATAGCATAAAAGCATTAGGTCTAGTCACCCAAGCCAAAACTCAAAAAAGTCCAACATCATGTCACCTTAGCACTTGTTCTTTTGACTTCCCTTATCACTCACACCAAAAAGCAATATTATTAATCACTCAAGTCAAAACCCCACTTTTTGGACCCTCCATACTCAATGAAAGCACAAACTCTCAATTAAAAAAATATATTCTCTCTTTGGCACAAGCCAATGCCTTTCACTTTGTGAATGGCGCATAACGTGATGGCGGCTTAACTTTGGCTCTAGCTAAAAAGATGCCACATATGAATAGCGCGAGTGTTTAAATTATTCTCATCATAAATATATATTGCATCTTAAAGTACTTGAAATATATAGCTATTACCATACTTTTCGTATTATACTATGTATTGAACTTTAGAACACATTATTTGAATGTTTCAAAAAGAAAAAAAAAATGTTTGCTATTTGTTGAAAATATGAATTAAATCGATGTAACTATATAGCTTTTCTTGATCATAATAATACGGCGCGGGCTGTTGGCCAGTTTTATATAAGCAGCGTATCAATCCAACCATATAAAATGCAAATTTTCCAACATAATTATATGTTGTGGATATAGCACCTGCACCCCCGTCTAACCAACAAAGAAATATAAATAACGACTTGTGAAAAGCAAAGTGACACAAGATATAACGTGGTATCATGACCAAGGTAGTCATGGCAGTCCACGGGGTCAAACTAGAGAGATATTATTATTTAGGTACGCACACACATAAGAGATACCAGTTACAATTACAATAAGATGGGTAGTTATAAGTGTGAAAACCCTAATCCTAATTTGCTCCAAAGATTGCACCTTCAAGCCCAGGCTAACTAAATATGGGCCAAGCCCATGTTCCAGAAGTTTCAGCCCAGCTAAGAGGGAGCCTCTGACCGCCTGTCGGAGCCTCCGCTCGGAGCCTATTTTCGGAGCCTAGTTTCACAGCCTCTATCTTGAAGCCTTCGTCAATCTTCTTCTGCTCTTCTTAAGAGTAGGATCCCAAGGAGCTTCTGCATAAGTAGAGTCCTACCTCTGTTACACTGCATCTGATTAACATCGGAGCCCATGTAAGCTTATGCTCGAAGCCTAGACCAGTCTCCGCAACTCAACATTACATATGCATAACAATGAATGTAGATGCAATAATAAATCTATAGTTGCATTGAAGACAAAAAAAAACTTATACATAACATAATGGGTTTCCGGAAACTCGATAGATGTCTGTCGTCTAATTTAACTTTCATTAAAATTCACGATTTTTTCAAAATGAATCTGGTCTTGAAAACTTCTATAACATAAATACATGTCTTGTTTAATCTACTAATATGTTAAAGAAATAATTGTCTTCTTAATTTTTTTTACTTGTGCTAGTGAAATCGCACATTTGTGTTCATTTTTATTTCATTTATGCTCGTTAAAAAAGTTTGTGGACCTGACGACTTAAAGTCATGAGTCTGCCCCTCCATATATACGTTCGATACACAAATTTTCAACTAAGATGTACAATTGATATAGCACTTACTACAAAAAATAGTTATATACGCAACACGTATTTTGTTACGGTATGATCAACTGTGAACTTTTTTTATATGAATAATAATTTTGCTAAATTAATAAGTGTCACAAATATTTTAAAAAATAATCCACGTATATTAGTGTATACAATTATAATAAAGCTATACTTATATGTGTCACAAATGTTTCCACACTTTTTATTATAATTTTTTTTTGTGCAGTTTTGCCACACTTTTAGGTGTTGACATTCAACAAATATTTTCACACTTTTAACCATAAAAATTTAGATAATATCTTCACACTTATATGTGTAATAAAATTTGTCACACCAATTATTACCAAATGTGAAAATGTGTGGACTTTATAATTTTACACATTATTAACCGTAATCATTTAGCCTTTAAAATGTGAACAATCAAAATAGTTTTTTTAGTGACGAAACTATTCCAAAAAGGCTGTCAACTTTTTATCATTTCCTTTGTTTTGTTGCCCGTTTTCTTATGCGATGTCTAAATGAAACTACACATTGTTGCCTTATCTTTGATCAAGTAGATAAGAATTTAGCCTTGGTTTTTTGGTTTACTGAATATATTCTTATATAACTGCGGCAACTTATTAATCTTATTGTTAAATATCGTATAAGTTCACATTACAGTAAGAAATTTGAGTGATGACTGACAAATTTATATATACCTATTTATACTATACAAACCCTCATGATGTGACATAAGTGTGGGGTCAAAGATTCTTTTTGTTCCTTATTTGTTTTCAGTATAACATAGTTTTTTGTCAGTTCATATTTTGTATTCAGCGGAGTTTTAAATGTTTGACTTATTAAATATTATATTTTATATTCCGTACTTTCAGGTTTATAGTTTTTTTATATAAACAAAATTACAAAAATTACAAAAAAAAAAAAAAAAAAAGAGATAAAGGTGCCCTTTGTAAAAAAAGGAGGTCTGTATAACCTACCCCGTAATTGTGTTCAAAGACAAAAATACTCAGAAGTTAACTATGTTTTCTTACATTAATGAACTTTAGGTGTCTTGTCCCATTATATATACAAGTTAAATGACTGAGTTGTTATAATTAAACTAGTAATTTTCCTTAAGAAAGCAGGATAATGACCGGCTAACATTCATCATCCACCACTTGCTATAGAATATAATCATATATGTCATTTTTATGGTGTACGTGTCTAAATTAGTAATTTAGTTTATATAGAACAACTTGTGTAAAATCACAAAACTACATGATAACATACATTAACTTTCGAACCAAATGTACCTAAAGAGAAAAGGACTCACAATCCCTATCTTGAAAACCTTGCATATGTGACTGAATACATATTACATTTAACTATAAAGGATGTATAAGAATATACGATGGTTTTGGCATAAAATACATCATTAATGATCAATGCACATGTTATAATTAAGGTGTATCTCTTAAACAATACATCTTAAAAAGTGTATACAGCACAAAATCTGTTTATACATGATGGTACAATCATATAAAAGTAGTATAAAACAGATCTTAATGACTTTAAGTTTGATATAATATCTACTCAAGATATACTCAACTTGCAAGTACAATGATGAAGCGAAAGATATTATACTTTTTGTAAGCCACATTCAATGGAGCAACACAAAGGAAGCTGCGTACCATCAACTTTAATGTCTAGCGATTGTTCTCTTACCTCCTTTTAGCATGTTATTAGATTTTTAATCAATCAAACAAATGAGATTTTTATTCAAGCTAGGTTATGTATTTAAATCATAAGTTCATAAACAAGTTATGCTTTACAAGAAAGTTTAACATGACTCACAACATAAGTAATGATGCCAAAATACTTTAATCTGAATTAGTCATATAACGAAAAAGTTTTCAAAAAGTGGGGTTGTGTCGCCACTAATTTATGTCACGCAACTTGAAACTAGAAAGGACCACATAGCTAGGTATATTGCCGTGTAGGGTTGGTATACAAAGTGGGGCTACAAAACTTTTCTGTATCGATATCGAGTTTTATTTTTGGTAATATATGAGTTTTGATAACCTTAGCGTAAATATATGTCCGCATGTGTTATTTAGGTAAAATGCCAAATAAAACTCTAGATATGTTCTAGTTTTTGACGCAATCATCAAAATAGAAAATGAGCAAGTATAGCAAGTATTAGGGACGGAACCCGGATATAAAACGATCAGGTGCATTTAGAATAAACTAAACAATATTACAAACACAATTTTTAAGGACCATGTGCATTTAAGAAAAAATGAAGGTTTTTAACAAAATTAACACTACGCAACAAAAATCCATGTCCCGGGACACCCTCTGGTTCCGTCACTGGCAAGTATTACCGTTGAAATAACCATATGATTAGTATCACACGTAGTTATAACATATATACACAATGATTTTCATGGCATGCATGTGTTAGTGTTTGCATTCGTTTAAGTTGGATGTCAATAGGACTAGTTAACATCATTGTTTTCACATGAACACTAGTTTTCCAACGCCTAATCACATGTTAATGATGTTCACTAGCTCGTAAGAGGACGATTACTATAGGCTCGAGCACATGATGCTATCGTACTATCGTTCTTGTTCCATCACTACACCCCATCATCATTCATAATCGAACCAGTTGTATATATGATGTATTGATAGTGTTGTTGTACGTATGGGTAAATCTCAACAGGGTAGATGGTCCAAGCGTACACCAACATCCCATAGCAAGCCAACCCATCAACATGAACATATGCTTAAATGATATGGTCATCCACTTGTTGTCTATTAGACCATATGCATCACGAGATTCATTTGATGATAACTTTTCATTTACACCCTTCATGTATACAAAAACATCAAACGCTCCCTCAATGTTATGATAACTATTTCATAAGAGACCAACAACAATACTTAATCATGTCAATGTAAAATAAGAAAGAGATAAGATTTAGATACGCTCTCATCTTAGTGTAGAAAAACTGCTTTCACAATAACGGATGGCGGGTGATTTATAGCGAGTTTAAAGTTAAGTTAATGTGTTGTAGGTTTCTTGGATCAAAATTACTAAAATTATGTGTAATTAAGTTGTTACTCAGAGTCATTGACATCTTTTAGTTGAAAAATGAAAAGAAGTAGACAATGATGGATACATTATATTTTGCAACACGATATTTAGGCTACCCGCAATAGTGATCACGACAAGATCGAAGACACCATTGTTACATCAGCTTTTACTTTCCATAACAACTTCATGATTAATTGATCGTAATGGGTGACCGAGATACCATAAAAAACATATTATACTTAAACACAAATATACCCTACAAAAATGAATTAAATAAAACACCCATACACAAACATATCTCATGACTCAGTCGTTACGACTGGGTCCATCTATTTTCGCATGCAAAGCCGTATCTTTCAATTGAGGCAGGATGACCGATTGTGACTGAGTTGATGACCAACTTCATGACCATGCATTACGGCTTGTCTTTAAGTTTTGAGCAAACGCTTGTTTTTAAAAAAAAAGAAAAAAAAGGATCGGACCTCTAAAAACGTGCAAAGATATAGATTAAAGGACATGGTTATAGGAAATCTTTATGGGTTAATCGTATAAACCGCGAATCACATAGTACAACATCGTGATATACATTGTACAACCATCTATGCGTGTAATGATTGGAAACCCCTTTTATAAAGGGGTCCGTATAAACTGGCCCATACATATGGTTATTCTATTTTGGTTTTGCTATACGCTAAATCTATGACTCAAAGTTGCTTCTTGAGGCGTTAGAAGATAGTGATGATTAATATGAGGAACAAATCGAAACTTAGGACTATATTCACCGTATCATAGTTATAAAGCACATGATGATATATATACCGAGTATTACTTTGCACATATCGTACATTACGAGCGCCTTTTGTTTTCTTAATTAGTGGCACTTTTCTTTCGTGACTTATCTCTTTCTGAATTTAAGAAAAAGCGATGAGCAACTAACTGGTTCTATTAATGGAAAGTTTAATTTCAACCATACATGATAAAGCCTTTGACCCTATTACTCAATTTCTATAATTTGCTTTTTATCTGTAAAGAGTAATTGTTATTTCTTCCGATTTTTTTTGACAATGACATAGAGAATAGGTCAAGTAATACCGTATCAATTTGCCCTTGTGATCAGATGTCCAGATCGATGTGCTCACGAGGTATCAAATTCAATACTTACTAGATAAGTATAGCGCGACTAGATAAAGAGTTAGAAAATGATAATGAAAATATCTCGATCAAGCCGCGTATATAGCAATATAAAAACCATGACGTATGTAGCTTGATCCAAAGCTTTGCTAGCTGACACTCACGGTTAAATACACTTAAGAAAATTAAATTTCAAATAAAAGTACAAAGTTTGAGTCTTCCATTTTTAATGAGACTTTCGATCCCATTTCCTAATTGATACCATCACCCTTCCCTCGTCACATCAATCCCTTTCGTTAAATTATTTTTGTTTTGCAACACTAAAAAGTTGACAAGATAGATTCCTTGCATTCTTTCCCATTGTAATTGTTGATGCATAATCTAGCGCGGGCTGGATTCGACGACTCTCCCTTGGCCGTTAGTCGTCTTCTCGAGCCCTAGTAGACCTGTCAACAAAGAGAACCGTTAGGAGTGGACTCGGGCCGTAGCCTCGGGTCCACCTCAAACGACTCAGTTAGTATCGGTGCGATGTGATTAGTTAGGGTTAGGGTAACTTGTCATCCGTGTATTGTGTGTTCTTGAGAAGGAGATCCAACCCTATATTTATAGGGCATGGATTAGGGTTTAGGCGTAGAGTGGGCATTTGTGTCTACCCATTCTGGTCGTCAGGACCATACGTCCATGAAGCCCCCAAGTCTAGTATGAGATAGCGCATGGCTATGTTATGCTAGACTTAAGTTCTGATAGCCGCATAGGTGAAAGTGGAACCCGTATCTTTGCATCACGGGTAAGGCGTACATTTTGTACCGATAGCGGCCAGGCATAGTGCGATAGAAGGCGTGTTTAGCAGGTGCAGCGTATTGCGGCGACAAAGAGGCGAAAGGCGTGCTTCAGAGGGTCGGCGCTATCGCGACAAGAGATGCGACGAAGGCGTGCTTACTGCGCATAAGTGCTTGTACGCGACAAAGAGATGCGACGAAGGCGTTTACAGCTAGCATAAGTGCGTATTTGCGCGACTAAGAGTGCGGCGAAAGGCGTGCTTGCGCGCGCGTACATCCGTCTTTACAACCAGCAGAGGGCGTCTCCCTATGGCAGAGATGGTGCGAATATTTAAATCCGTCTTTGTACCGAAGCTTGCGTTACGCTTCCAAATATACCGCGCGATGCGTCTGGAAAGCGATGGTAGCATATACCTCGTAGCCCCCAAGTTTGATGGTGCTACTCGTGTAAAAGCATTAAACTTATTTAATCTGCGAAAAACAGAATGCAAGATTAAAAGTATATCTGCGAATCGCTGACATATAAAACCTAATGAAGTGAAACAATAAGCGACACATAGCATATGAATTACCCTATCGTGAAGTTTTACACAAAATTAATTGTTTTTATTTTTATTTTTATTTTTATTTTTTAATTAAAAAAAGGATGGACGTCGTGACCGCGACTAATAGGCATAAATGGATTTATCGTAACACGCATAGACTTCGAGCGTTTGTGGATGATTGCAGATGTTTATACCGCGGCCTTTGTCCGGTCGCTCATGGCGTTTGACTAGCATCGTGGTGTTGGCGTCAGCGTTCTCTCCGCGAAGATGTCGAGCAACGCGGCTAATCGCGGTAGATTTATCATGAATCGTTGTTCGGCGCGAACACCTACCAACCGTAAAAGCATTATCTGGCGAATTAATTGGCTAAAAATAGCTCGATCGTGCGGATATTTGCTTAGGTCCGATCGTGCGGACTAAAATATAAAATAGGTCCGATCGTGCGGACTTTTCTTTTCTTATATCTTATTGTAAAGAAATATCATGATCCTTATATTTGTATGATCATGAGAATATAATACATGTACAGTTAGATTATATAATGAATACATGCATGCATGTATCTTCACTATATCTGAAGTATTAATTGCGAATGGTATTTTAAAGCATTAATTGCGAATGACACTTTAAAGCATGCATGTAAGACTATACGTCGATTTATATCGAGAATATATGGTTTAAAGCATGCATGTAAGACTATACTTTAAAGGTGCTTGAATATTCTATATCGAGAATATCACGGTCAATCGATTATAGGGATTTAGAGTTACTGAAACTTTAGAAATTGTTTTCTGCTTTTCGGTAATATGAGAACACAGTAAAATTTATTAAATTGGTCGCGGATGGCCAACTTTGTTGATCATAATCTGGCTACGGATTCGACTTCTCCTTGGCGTTAGTGGTATAAGACTGTCAACAAAGAGAACTCCGTTAGGAGTGGACCGCTTGTGTAGCCGGGGTCACCTCCGATTAATATCGGTCGCGATGTGATGAGTTAGGGTTAGGGTAACTTGCATCCGTGTATTGTGTGTTCTTGAGAAGGAGATCCAACCCCATATTTATAGGGCGTGGATTAGGGTTTAAGTAAAATGGTATTTTGTCTTGCAAACGGCCCGTTCTGGCGTCAGGACCATACGTCCACAGTAATGAAAACAAAAACGTCGTCCATAGTATTTTGACCCTTAAATAAGAACTACCTCATTGTACTAATATACAAACGAAAATGACATTAAGTTTGGTCTTGGTCTTCTGATACAGAAACGTAACGCGATCACAAAAAATCAAATTATTAGATTCAATACCATTTTACATGTGAAATGGACCAAAACATGTATCACTTTTTTAATTTACGTTTGTACCGCTAAAGTTTTGTTTTGACTTTAAAAAAAACTTTTTGAGTTAAATGCTAGTAGTAGAGTTTTCTTCTTTTTTGTCGTGTAATGCTACTTTATCATCATATAGTGTTCATTTAAAGCAACTAATTATAGTTTTCCCACTACTATGGTAAATATCTTAAACCGCCTCATAATATCTACACCAATAAAAGTTTCAAGGATTAAAACCAAAGATAATTACAAACACGTTGAATATTGAAGCATAATCGTGAAGTGCTTCTTTAAGTGTACAGCTTTCAAATTCGAAAGTCTTTCTTACCATCTTCATAAGATCGAATTTTCAAATTTAGAAGCCTTTCTTACTTTTTTCATAACAATGAATACCATGACTTGCATTTCGAACTTCTGTGAAAACAGAAATTTTAGGATAACTTCCAACTCAAAAGATATTATATTAGGTGCTTTTAAATGATATCAACCTAATAACTACTATGTTGAGTGTTGACTTCAGATTATTATTGCTTGTAAACTAATTTACAGATGTGCACTTTAAATATAACTCTCTTCACAAAATAAAAGGTTCAATAATTCGACCGGCCCGTAGACGCGTAAACTCATTATATCTTTGTTTGATTGCTTTTTTCCCCCTTGCATTTCACCTATCCTCTCGAAATTTATTTCTCAAATAAATAAAACTAGAAATGTGCTAAACATATCCATAAGTGATGTAATTTGTTTATTAAGACATACAAAATTATTTGTACCTTGAAAATAAACCCTCATACATTACAAATTTGCAATTCTGAATATTTTCGATCCTTAAACTATAAAACTGATATACAAGTGCATGTAACATGAAACTCAAATTATGAATATCAATAATTCATTCCAGCAGGGGTAAAATCTTGGAAAAACACCCCAAAATACAAAACTACTCATCCATACGTATTTACAGAAAAACGTATCAATTAACAAACTCTTAATCTTTTTTTCACTTTTTCTTAACCGCTGTTTCTGATCTTTTGACCGACTAATCTACGAACTATTCAGGTATAGCACTCAAAGCCATAAAACTCCTCCTCCTCCCACTACTCCTTCCACTACCCCCCACATCCGAAACCCTTCCCGAAGAACTCTTCACCGTAAAATAAACACTATTCTTACTCCCACATTTCCCGCCACATCTTTTAGCCAATGCAGAACTGGCCTTGACAGCCAGGGCCGCCATTTCCTCAGCCCCCAAAGGCCTCCTCAACCGACTCAACGGCAAAGCAAAGTAAAGCTGTCCAGGCTGGAGCACATCCTCGTCCCGAACAGCTGATACAACGTCGTCAAACTCCATTTCATCCGAGTTGCAGATGAAAATGTTAGGGTTCTTTTGTAAAACGTAAGATACTCTTACAGGGTATGTGTATTCTTGTAATGTTCCGTCTGTTAATATCAGCTTGGCTGTTGCTACAGCCGTGGATTGGCATGAGCTGCATATACCCATGTTGGTGTTTTTTCTAGAGTGAGAGAGAGATTTGAAGATGTGTGGGAATTGAGATGGGGTGTGGTTATATATGGGAAGATGGTGGGGTTCTCATGGGGGGGGGGGGTGAGCTGTGTATTATGACAGGCTGGAATGAAGAATCTATAAACAGTAAATACGTACATGGTTTTTAAAGGAAAGGAAATATTGTGTGATATAGGTGGTGACGTATGGAGATAAGTAGGTGTGTTTATAACACGGTTTAGTTGAGAAAAAGATTAGCCAATTGAATACTTTAAGAAAGAGTTAAACATTTCAAAAATGAAAATGATTTGTATATTAAACTTTTTGATTACTCCGTAAAATACTTCAATAGTGTTTATACATTTTGTTTTAACTGATTGTATATTAAAGTGTGCAAATCAAAAGCTCATTAGTGCAATTTTCATGAACTTACTTGGTGTTATTATACGACAAATTAAAGGATTTGGCATGCGTAAATTTAAAAAATATTATCTAACTCGATGCTGTTTTGGTTTTGTTTGTCTCATAAATGTTGTGAAATAGTGTAGCTGATTTGATGTGTTTTTTTATTAACGGTTGTCGGCTTATGACAATCTAGTTTTTTGTTCAATTGATTTGATGTTGGTCGACTGACGGTTTGTGAACTCATTTCTGCTTGAATGACGATTGTGATAAAATTTGCTTACCTTTGGTTTGCCGTAATGGTTTTTGCTCGACTAAAATTAAAGATATTCTCGAACATTATGATGATTTGATATTAACACTTGTCAAAATAACAGTGGGTCGTGCAGTCGCATAATTAGATACACGCTATTTCTAAACTTTTTTAGATATTGAAAGAAACTTTATAAGCTCTTTTAGTAATTCTTCCTTAGTATATTTGGTAAAATTTTGTAGTGTTTAAGTTTAAAAAAATGTGTGATTAGACGTTTCATCTGAATTTTTTTTGGAGAGGCTTTACGATAACGTTAGGTTCCAACTTTTTATTATACTATGTGCTAGTTGTGTTTTGATAGTTGTTTGAGAAGTGCTTATAGCTATATTAGTATGCAAAGTTAAGTTATCAATTCTTATTCTTTAAAGATAATGCATAATTAGTTTAACTTTGCGTAGAAAAGAATAAAGCCAAAGTGTACTTTTTGAAATGTGGAATATATTGTGAAGAACAAAGGGTTTTCTTTAAAAAGTTTTGATGCGATGGATCATAATGATGCTTAAAAAGTAATTAAGGTATAATGAACTATGTGATCTCATGATTATGTATTAAGCTATGATAAACCATGTGTTACATGTGAACGCATGGTAATTATATATTACATGTTGGAAATGTATATATTTACAAACACGTAAATGTTCGGATTCGAACTCGTGACCACGGGATTGCATACATTAGCGAATGAGAAGTAAAGTTAAATAATTAATGTTAATGTTTACGATTAATTATTGCACATTAAGTCCGTTTAACGATCGTTAAGTATTTAACGGAAAAATGACTAACGACCGTTAAATGAAAAGAGAAGGACTAGTAATGGAAAATCTTGAAATTAAAAAGTTTTGGGTTTTCTCTTGGGCTTGCATGGTGGCCGGCCAAGGGGGCTTCTCCAAGCGCTAATCCTTAACTTGTTTTTCAAGATTTCCATTCACTATATAAAAAAGGCTAGGTTCTAGGGTTTTTTTAATAACTTTGTGCATTGAATTAACCCCTAGATCTCTCCTCTCCTCTCTCTTGCAATTCTCGGCCGAACACCCCGTTGTTAGGGAGTTTGGTTTTGGTTTTTCCATTAAACGAGGACTTGTGTTAGATCTAGTAATCGCTTGATTCGTTGGTTAATTCGTGTGTACAAGAACGTGGTAGTAAGACACTATTCTTACACCAATTGGTTTGAGTTGTAAAACGGTAAGAGACAACTCTTCAAACCACTTTTTTGTTTTGTTCAAGAAATCTGACATTCGCAAGAGGTACGTTATGCATACTTTCAGTTAATTAATTTATTTGTTATGATCTTTAGTCTTCCGCTGTGTACTCTTGATGTCTACATGTTTTATTCTATATCATGTATTATAAACTCAACAGTGGCATCACGAGCCTTGTATAACAAGTAATTAATTACTGAAACACATAAATAAAATAAACATGTTGTGTTATTATTTGTATGCGTAGATCTAGGGTTTGCAAAACCTAAACCCTAATTTTAGGGGGGCATTTTTTGGTGCCCTAATTAGGGTTTTGTAAACTAAAGTTTTAATTGGATTAGAAACCCTAGGATGCATGCAATTTTATGTGTATTGTGTAACTCTGTTTAATTGCATTAATTGTTAAGTGTAATTTTATATCCATGATAATTATCTGCATGTTTTATCATGGATCTGCTTTTATTGTATGTTCTACTTGTTTAAGTGATATACACTAAATTATGATAGATCTAAAATTGGGGAAGACCTCAATCATTATTAATTTAATCAATTATGTGCTATGTGGTATGTATTTAATTTTGACTTACGCAATCGATGAATCGATGCATGTGGCTCACCTTGTACATAGATGAAAACGGGTGAAAGTCTTAATTAAATATATGCATATTGACAGATCTAGAATTGATTATTAATAAGATTTATCAAAAGGTTTGCATGTGGCTATTTGATATGCATGACTAATTATTATGTTATGCATTCATTGTTTATATGTTTATTTTTTAAATACTTGCTTGTTTGTTATGTGTAACAAGGGTATTTTTACAAGAAAAATAAACTGACCTAAACAATGGTGAAACATGTATTTTTAAGCATAGTAATCATAATCGTTTAATTGATTGGTGAATTTGGTACAAATGGTCTGAAAGGTTCACCCATTAGAATGAACTATAAAAGGGGTTAATAAAGAAATGCACACAGTCACACTGAAAGGATGTCTAAGGTTATGCTTTTGCGCTTACCTGGTCCTCTGCCCCCTGTAAGTTCGAATGGAGCTACTTAGTAAGCCATAAAACGTGCAAGCTCATCTTAAAGGTGAATTAGTTTTAATTCCATGCGTCATTTCGGTGGTAATTACCCGAAACACTAAGTGTTTACACTTATGCAAAAGTACGGTATAATGGATGATAATTAACACTAAATTCCTTGATTGGTGAATCCAATACCTCAATTAAAGTTTGATGATGAAAAGCTTATACATTAAAACAAGATATAAATGTTTTAATAAAACCTATGTTACGAAGATGAATGCATGACATCTTTGTACATATTTAATTTGACATCAAAATTTATTACCCTTTAATTTGAGTTATATGCCATCCAACGAAACGGAAACACCTAAGATTACTTTTTATTTGCGTGAGATCGTGACTTAGATCGTAATCAAATGGTAAAATGTCCACGTGACGTGAGAACGGGCATGGATGATTTTGCAGTTTCTTAAGTTGGACAACTTAATTGAGTTTTATAGTGAGAACTGGCAACTCAAGGCATAAGATGGGGATAAAACATGTTTACATGGCAATTGAAATTAGCTAAATGTAAATCCCATAAATCTAGGAATTGCAATTTGAAAATTGGCAATTGAGGCTCGACTCGTACCATTTTGAATAATTTTATTACTAGCAGATCAACTGATGTGATGAAAATATGTCAATTTGGATCCTAGTTTTCATTGAAAATTAAATGGTTATATGTTTATGAACCACGGGTATTTAATTTTCTTGAAAAGGTTAATTATCGAAAATACTAAAAATTGAATTTTGTAATTCTTTTGAATGTATAAATGCAACATTTAACCGTAAACGTGGTTTAGTCTTTGATTAGTAAATTGATCCATTCTGCTTTCAAACAAATGTTTGATCGAGAATAATTTACCGAAAAGACAAACGAAGTCTCTTTTCCATGGGAGAAGCATGAGACTCAATCCTATTCCTTTTCATGAATGAGAAAGGTATAATAGGAACATTTGAATTGTCTAAATTTTAATGTAACTCATAGCAATTAATTGCACATCTTATGTTCCATAAAGATTTCATTACCCTCATTTGGTGAATGAATCCTTTTGTAACAAACATGACGTTTGGTTAACTGGAAAACATATATATGAGTTACTAAATTAGAAGATAGACTATTTACCGCAAAAATTGGTAAAAGGCAAACTAGCATTTTATCTAGTTGTTTTGCTTTAACCTTTAAAGGTGCTACATACCATTATGGGCATGGTAGGCCTGTTAAGGAAGAAATTGCATACCCAATTTTTTGAGTTAATAACATTGCTGGATAACCCATCATTTATAAAGTAGAATACACCTTTTAGTACCTTAGTAATGATTACTTATATTTCTTTAAAGGTGTAGGAAAGTAAAAAGCAAGCAAGTTGTTTTCACTGGTTATGAAACACTCACAATGTTGTCAAATTCAGTGGGAGCATTTGTGTTGCATTACTAAATAAGAAGTTGTTGCAATGATTTCTAATTCAGTGGGAGCTACAAGCCTTATTTGCTGCGTAGTAATCCAAATTATCTCTTGAATATCATGTAGATAATTATTCCAATTGTAGGCACTTATGTTTTTTTTTTAAGGATTGTCATGTGCATTTCCTTACAAATCAATATAGTCCTATGTCTACTAGTTATATCTATGACACAAATCATATTAATCAAATAAACGAACGTGTATCGTGTTGTTTATATGCTACATGATGTTGTTCCATGCACAAGTGGGAGAAATATTTATTGTGTGCAAGGTACAACACATATTAATATGATTTAAATGAATTCTCTTGACTGAAAAGTAAGAGAATAACGTTCTAATAGGAAGTATACATTTAAATGTGTATGATTGCCCCATTAAGAACATGTGTCAAGATGATAACAAAGACTACTTTAAATATTTATGTCATTTAATATTTTAGAAACACTTGTAGTTACAATTTATGTTACGTGAGAACGTGAACTAGATTGTAGCCCAAGGTAAAATATCCACGTGTCGTGAAAACGAGCATGGATGATTCTGCAGTTTCTTACATGGAACATTTCATGGAATGCCATAATTAAATAAAGTAATCTAATACTACTTTGAATGTAAGTATTCGTTGAATGACTTAAATATATGTAGTAAATATTAACTTGAAATATTAATTGAAACCCGAGGTGGTGTTCATAATTACTTTAATTATAAATGTTTATGATTTTGTAAAGTCACAAACATGAAGTCTTTTAATACAAGACTTACAATATAAAGTAAGACGATAACTTGCTATGTTTTAAGACATATGCATGAAGTCAATGAGTTGATCAATGACTTATAACGTATAGTGGGATTATAACTAATATGTCTTTTGACTTGGTCAAAAATATTTGTGTTATAATACATGCAATTGACTTGGTAATTCTATTGTACCATTAAGTTTTACTTTGTTGGTAAATATGTAAGCCAAAGAGTAGATGGTTATCTAAAATATTGTTAGATTTTCTTACAATATTAATTCTAAGGAAATACCATAGTTTTATGGTATGTTCTGTTAGAAGAATCAAAATCTGTTGGCATTATTTGATTCAAGATAACTATAGTTTCTTCCAAAAGTTATCAAGGTTAGTAGATTGAGTATAGACTGAATATACTCAATAAGACTCCAACCTAGAAGATTAATAAGACACCATTTTTTATGGAATGTGATGAATCACATTAAGTCTTATAATGAAGTTCTGAATTTGTTAAACTACTTGTAAAGTGGGTTGTAACAAACGAATGTCAGGAACTGTCAATGTTTTTTGTAATATCCCAAAAGAGAACAATGTATTGTTGCTCTACTTGCTAAAGTATTTAAAGGTAATCTTTAAAGGCAAGTGGGAGTTTTGTTTAGATCTTGAAAGATTGAATTACAAAAATACATAATCTTCTAAAATGCACTAGCAAATATCATGATGAGGCTAAACATGTATATGATAGACCTCAATATGATGGAATTGTCATAGATCCGCAAGGATATCTCAGATATTTAATATGTTGAGGAATATGAGTTACAGGATCATGGTAAGCCTGTTAATCATAATGATGAATTTACCAAATGTTGAATTGTGGTAAATCAATCATATTATGAATGTTGAGATGTTGTCCATAAAGATAATCAATTTAGATACTTGGTTTATCTAAATGAAAATAATTTTCTTCAAATGATGAAAACCCTAGTGGTTTAAATCTTTGTGTAGAAATCATATGGACAATATTGTACACGTATTTAATGCATGTCTAGTGATAATAATATTAATCATACTTAAGCAATTAACTATGATTGAATATTCTTTCTTAGATACATTAAATAGAAGTATAAAGATTATAATACTTAGTTTCATTGATATGAAATTTTGACAATGAATATATAAAACTCTTTATTGTGGAATTACTTTTGCGAGGACGATAAGTAATACAAAGTAGTTTTATGAATTCAAATAATCTTTAAATATGTACAGACTGCAAGAATCCATGAATGGATATATGCATGTATCTAGGAGATGATTCTTATGTTTAAAATTAAATCCATGTTTGATTTAATAGTTAAAATAAGATTGCTCATAAATATTCCTGAAAGCTAGTGGGAGTATTATTTTTTGTTTTCTTAAATCTTATATGTTATATGGGCAACTATATTCCACTTAAATTAAGTTTTAGTTGGGAATGAAACTTCGTTTGTAAGATTTGGAAATAAGACATACAACCTTTGAATATATGTTTATTATTATAAACATATGCGATAAATAAATGAGCCTAATAGAACATGATGAGTACATATCTTTGACAAGATAGTATATGAATGAGATCTTAAAGTCTAACTTGAAGATTCATCATGAACATCATGTTGTGTATAAGGTTGTTGTATCATGCTTGATTACAAGATGATTTAACAACATTGTAATATTTATGTTTGGATTTAGAATTGCATTCCTCAGCCTGGAGTTGCTCTCAGATTCTATACAACAATTGTTGTGTAATTGTCATAGTTAACAAACTTGAGGTTTGGATGACACCAAACAAATAAATATTCAAAGTTTACGGATGTTTAAAGAGCATATTGTTGTACACAATGATGCTAGTATAATTGAGATGACACTCAATTCTAGTCACGGTATCTTTGATGATGACCATGTTGACTAGTTATGCTCAACTAAGAGCATAGTTGCATTATACATTAAAGAATAAAGAATACTTTAAACTTTAAAAGTTTTGAAAGATGATTGTCATATAAAGGTGGTTCAGGTTGTCACGCACCTTATGGAATGATATGACAATATCAAGATATGTGTAAACACATACAAGAAATTAACTTATTGAATCTTTGAAATAAGTATTCTCAAAATTCCTATAGATCAAAGTTAGTTGAAATTATGCCTTGTCAACAAGTATGATTTTCATGACTTGTGGCAAAATTCATTAACTAGTATTATCATGCATTGGTCTATTTAGTATTTGGATAAAGGATGTTAAACAATTATTATTTATAATGAATTAAAGTACGGTATACGTTTAATTTCATTTATAATATTGTGTCCTGTATTTGCATGTTTAAATCCTTGAATAACTTAAGTTATTCTAAATAGTCCGTTGTCGATCAATAACATAGGAATGATATTGAATTAAGACAAATCTGAGTATTAGTTAGAATATACTTGAAAGAATATTGATGCGTAGCATGACTAATTTCAGATGATATTCAATGGATTAAGTATAGGACTTATCTCACCCACATGATGATACTTTATGGATCTTTGTCATTAAGTATATCATGAATATTTATTCTCTGACTTGAGATACCAGAGATATGTCATGGATGTAGTGCATTTCTGTGAAGCAATCTAACGCTATATGTGAATCGTAGTTATAAGGGTTGTTTTCAGAAGTGTTGCGAAATCTGTGAATCCTGCTTGTAGTTAAAATATGATTTGTTTCCTTCAAATTTATTTTTAAGTATAATCTTCTTTGGGCCCTCGTAGGGTTGTTAAGGTGTTTGCATGGCCATGCCCAAGGTCTTCCGGAATATGTTCGAAAAATTGGTAATCTTGATCAATCACATAAAGCGAGAAGCAGAATAGTTAATTAAGAAATGAGTGAGATCCATATTCTTATTAACATGGTATTAGAAACAAAATGATGAATATGATGATGAATCATCAAAACTTGGTTTTCTCCAGAAAACCATACACGAGTTGTACCGGGGGCATTGGCGTGTTGCTAGCCGCTAACCAATGTCATTTCACGTTTTGTAAACATATCCAAGTGGAAGCTGTTGAAAATGTATATATTTACAAACACGTAAATGTCCGGATTCGAACTCGTGACCACGGAATTGCACACATTAGCGAATGAGAAGTAAAGTTAAATAATTAATGTTAATGTTTACGATTAATTATTGCACATTAAGTCCGTTTAACGATCGTTAAGTATTTAACGGAAAAATGACTAACGACCGTTAAATGAAAAGAGAAGGACTAGTAATGGAAAATCTTGAAATTAAAAGTTTTGGGTTTTCTCTTGGGCTTGCATGGTGGCCGGCCAAGGGGGCTTCTCCAAGCCCTAATCCTTAACTTGTTTTTCAAGATTTCCATTCACTATATAAAAAGTAGGTTCTAGGGTTTTTAATAACTTGTGCATTGAATTAACCCTAGATCTCCTCTCTCTCTCTTGCAATTCTCGGCCGAACACCCCGTTGTTAGGGAGTTTGGTTTTGGTTTTTCCATTAAACGAGGACTTGTGTTAGATCTAGTAATCGCTTGATTCGTTGGTTAATTCGTGTGTACAAGAACGTGGTAGTAAGACACTATTCTTACACCAATTGGTTTGAGTTGTAAAACGGTAAGAGACAACTCTTCAAACCACTTTTTTGTTTTGTTCAAGAAATCGACATTAAGAGTGCGTTATGCATACTTTCGGTTAATTAATTTATTTGTTATGATCTTTAGTCTTCCGCTGTGTACTCTTGATGTCTACATATTTTATTGTATATCATGTATTATAAACTCAACATTACACTCTATAATAACTCAAGATGACAGATCAAATTATAGTAGCATGGTGAATAACACCAAAGTTCATTGATCTTCCGAACCTATAGTAGAAAAAAATATCAATCCATTCTTTTACATATATATTTACTTCATCAATAATGGATAATTTTCACATCATGAATGATAGATATATCGTACATGTCATGTCTAACATAGAACTTATTCGATACTAATTTGGACGGCCAAATGACTTCTATTTCACTATACAAATCGTAAACATTAATCGGATATCGTCATGGAATCATTCTCTCGTATATGGCTTTATCGATCATCCGTACAACTTAAATTTCAACTTTTACTAGTGGTAATAAGTAATATCATCAATGTTAATTACCAACCTATCCTATCTTTAGAATGCATGCATCATACAATCCTCGCAAATATAGTACAGTAGTAACTTATTTTGTCAATCCCACGCAAACACATCGATTGTTCTGACATATTTTGTTTTTAGTTTCGTTTGCTTTCTAAAAATAACGAAGTGGCATATAAGTAAACGACAAAAAGTAGGGTAGAAGTGAAGGCATATCCGTAATATTAGGGAAGTTGAAGGGTAATAGGTGTGATATACGTGGGATGGTTCACGAGACTGTAGAGCCACGGTGCGAGTGTATGAGATGAGCACGTGGAACAAAGTGGCACCGGTACCGAGCACCAAACCACTGACACCTGATGCTAACCATATCTCTCGACATGCACCCAGTTGCCATTTTACGTTTATGCCCCACTCTTGATGATCAGTCTCCTTTTTACCTTTTTAAGGAAACGACAAAGGCTAATAATATACGGTAGGAGGAAAATATACAAAATGATGTAATAAAATGTTCATCAATTTATGTATTAGTTTTGTTTTTTTTAAAGAAATAAGGCATTCATTTAACCAATGTTTTGAAAATCGGGTTTATAATCGACCCGGTCGAGTCACCGGGTCAATCGATTCGACCGCCGGGTCAACCCGGTTTTTCATTAAAAAATAATAAAAAGAAAAATAACCGGGTCAACCGGTTCGACCGACGGGTCAACCGGTTCGATTCTTGCCGGATCAATCTGGGTCAACTCGGTTTTTATAAAAAAAAATTGAAAAAAACCAAACCCGACCGGGTTGACCCGGGTCACTCAAAACCCGGCGGGTCTAACCGGTTAACCCGGTTTTAGAAACCCGGGTTATTTTGACCCGTTTTTTGCGCGGAACTGATCCAACCGGGTCGACCCGGGTTTCAAAACATTGCATTTAACACTTCACAAACATAAAAAGATGGTCTAGTGATCGATTATCTCAATGTTTTCTGCGGTTGACTAAACAAAAGAAAGAAATGTTTTGATGGTTCAGATCACCTCAAATATGCTTGACCACACGTGATTCACTTTCTCCGTAACATGAGATGACTTGTGGTCACACCCCGGTAATAATAAGGTTTCTCATACCGATACGTATATGAGTCTTAAACTTGTTGTCCAAATAAATTGTACATTGAAAACATCTGCCACAACTATTTTGATGCTTAGAGCATCCGGTGCCCCTCGCCGTGCCTAGGTGGCACTTTGTTGTGGCTCGCCGTGACACCGGCTAGCCTCGCCGTCCTTCACCATGGTAGCCCTCATCTCCGTGGCCACCCGGCCGATAGAGTTGGCTAGGCGTAACCTAGGCAAAAAAAAAAAGGCCCGATACTTCAACTAGATGAGCGACCTGTTGGTTCGTCTGCACGGCGAGGGTTTGGTTTGCACTTTTTTTTTTAACCATACACATATTTAAAAGTTTAAAAACAAAACATATAAAACATAAAATTTAACACACAAATTACATTAAACATTTAATTTAAAACACTAAATTAATTAAAAATTAAAGTGAAAACACCAAATACATAATACGCTTAATACAAACTACTACGAAATTGATGAAAATAAAACTATAAATTAAGGATACGAATCATCTAAGTTATAACTCTTCTCACTCGAAGAGGATCTAAACTCGCCAGCATAATACTTTCCTTCCATGATGTCAAACCAGTTCTGCCTAAGATATTCTGCATCCCTGGCTTCCTGTTCCAAACGAGCAGCTTTCTCGTGTGCCTCGTTTTCCCGCATCTCTCTAAGATTTGCCTCGTCCTGCTCAAGTTCACGAAGATAATCCTCACTAAACCCAAACGGATTATTTTGGAGGTCCACCGGTGGAGTGTTAACATGTGGAGTGTTAAGAGGTGGAGTGTTAATAGATTGTTAAGAGGTGAAGTGTTTACAAATACATTTTTCGGTTGAAATACCGGAAAGACTTCTTCTGATGGAGTTGTATAAACTTCATCTTCTAGTGGAAAGGTAGTTTCTGGCACTTGTGGTGGACTGGGGAAGGAGAAGTCTATACGAGACATTGTTGAAAATCTGTGTGTGTGAGTTGTGTGTATAAGTTGTGTGTATGAGTTGTATGTGATAAACAACTCTGGTGGAGTTGTATATATAGGCAGATTTGATTTTGAATTTGAATTTGAATTTAAATTTAAATTTAAATAATCCCGCTCGAACTGTACCGTTTAAAAAAGAAGGGGTTGTTTTGAGTTTTTTTTAATTCAAAAGTGTAATACATAATCCGTTTCCTATGTTTAAATTTGAAAGTGCGTATGTTTTTTTACTGTATTTTTATTTTACGTTTCGTATATTTTTTATTGTGTTGTATTGTATTTTTATTTTTAATTAAATGAATTTAAGGGGTGCTTGGTTCAAATAGAGGAATAAGAATGGGAAAGGTAAAAGGAATTCTAAGAAATGTAATGAGTATTGCATTAACCTCAATTTTCATAACCCTCAATTTGTAAGGTAATGCTCCATTATCTTGTTTTGGGTAATGGTCCATTGCATAATAGTATACCAAGCATAAGTAGTGATTATCTTTCCTATTTCTCACCCTGTAATACATTCAACCAAGCATGCTCTCAGTTTATTTTTGGAAATTTGAATAAAATAAAATAAAATTGTAAGTGGTGGACTCCAAATGAATAAGTTAATGTTAGTTATGAGTGAGGGGGTTTGTTGTGAAGGTTTGTTATAATTATGTGGTATTTGTGAGCCCCGAATGAGTAACTTGAGCTTGTCATAGCACCTTGTGCTGTTAGTCATATATCTTAAGGCATGTAATTTATGAGCTTGTTTTGCATATGAGGGATTTTCCGCATTATCACCTTCGATAGATCGATCAGCAGGTAACGATCTAATCTACTTGTACTAAAACAAAAATTAGAATGTGTTTATAATAGCGTAAAGTGTATTAAATAATATTAAATGATTAGTAAATGAGTTTTCATGAAATTAAAAAGTCTCGTGAAATGAATAACACGAGGTGTGAAGCCCCGCGTTTCGCAGCTGGAGTTTGAATACAAAATTATTGATTCCGTTACGAGCCACCGCGAAGCACAATGGTCTAATTCTGTAACGGATCGATAACCCTAAAGACTATTTTTGTAATTTTGTCACGGAAATTGTCCTTCTGTTAGCGTTTAATTGCAAAGTTAGTCATAAAGTGTGACAACCCGTACTTTCAGGTCATTTCTCGAAACGATTTATGCTTCACTATTTCAACATTTATCGTAAACTTGGTTTACGTGTTCCAAATTCAGCGTAACCTTAAAGGATTACCGGCGAATTCATGATCATAACATCACGTACATTTCATATGGACTAAGATTAGTCTACATTTTATTGACATCATTTGCATCATGATAATCCATTCATGACATTTCATTTCACATTAATCAGCGTAATTTTTTATATTTAATTAGCGTTATCGCGTGAGTTATTATTTTAAATATTTAACTCGTTACTTTCAAAAATGATCCCGACATATTTTTATACTTACATTTAGTTTATAAAAACTATATTTTTAGTTTTCCTAGTGTTTCAAATTTATTTGGTACATAAATCGTTAAAGTTAAATTATTACGATGTTTTCTTAAAAATTTTACGATAATTATTTTTATCACTCAAATTTCACAAGGAATGTATTTTTACAATTTTATTATCTCATTACATTCTATTTTGACCTATTAAAAACTTACTTGTACCAAAAATTTCCATTTACCTTCATTTATACATTTCCTACACACTTACTTGTACATTTTATCAAATATCTACACAATTATACTTACAAGTAAAAGTTTATAAAAAAATAATAATAAAATATCTACTATACCTCCCCTTGGCCGACCAAGGGGGAGAATCATTAAATGTGGCATGGTTGTGATTGATAATAATTAATACATTACATAAAAGTCTTACTTAACCATTTTCTCATTCATTCACTTCACAAAATTCTTTCACCTAGTATTAGAAGTTTTTCTTTCTCTCTTTTGGGTTCATCATAACCGGCCTTCAAGGGTTCTTCAAAGGGATCATCATCAAAAATTTTCTCAAGTGTTTTTACAATCTAGTTAATACTCTATATTAGGTTTTGAAATAAAAACCAAGAGTATTTAGGATTAACCTTGTTACTTGCACCTCCTCATATTCACTTGTAAGCATGTTTATTTTATTTTTCATGTTTCTTTTTCATTACATGTGTATCTTTTCATTTTTGGAGCAACATGCAAGACATATGTGATTTATACCATTTTTACTTGATTTTAGAGTATATATATACATTTGGTCATCCTATAAATATCCCCTTGGTATACTTTGGTCTTGATGATGTCTAGGAACCCATGACACCCTGAGAAGGTGTATGGTAGGATTAGATTAGTTTTGGAGTTGATTTGAAGGGATTAGAATAGGTTTTGTCCGAGAAAAACTATTTTCGATAACTATAAAATAGGTTCTGTCCTTGTTTCGATTTTCTGGAAAAAAAGACAGTTAGCACGACATTTTGGCCTTGATAATTAGAAAATATACTTTAAAAGCGAATCCGTGGCGCTTGAGCGGATTAAAACGGAGTTATAACGAAGTCGTGGTGAATTTTAAAGTTTGGCGGACGAAAAATATAGTTTTCTGAAATTTCAGCAACATATTTTTACATTGTTCGGGTCAAAAACGAGCCTTAAGCTTCACAAATTATTTTGACTTGTCAAAAATATATTAGTATACTTTGATACGAAGCTAAGGCATATTATCGTAGAAAGCGGATTTGAAGCGACAAATATATGCCCGTTTTCAAAAACTTGCCGTAACTATTATTTTCCGAAAATCTATATTATTTTTACGATACAAGTGTTACGGTAGGTATGCGTCCACTGTTGAGACTTTTTAACAAGGTTGTGAAACTTTTAGAGCAATTGTCTTCTAGTAAAATCAAGTTCACCGGCCATATTTTTTTCAAAACAACAAGTTTGTTTGTAAGCGGAGTTATAGTAAATTATTTATGGATGTTCAAACTTGGCGAAACTCATTTTACGCACAACAATTCAACAACATCACTATCTTTAACCCTTAATATCTTTATGATCGAGACCTTTTGGACGAAAACTCTGACTGAAACTTCTAGATATCGATACAAACTTTCCAAAACCGTCGAGTTCGTTCTCTAACGATCGGCGTACACCGTTTTACGACTAGTTTTCCGAAGCCATTTTTGTTAATTTCATGATATTCCGGCGACATTGTTTTGCGACGAAAAGTGAAAATTTCACCATAAATCATTATAAAACCATTGTAGGATGACATTTTGGCGTAAAAACTTGTAAAGTCATTTTTGAAGGGTCAAGACGTCAAGCGAGTATTTTTCGACGACAAGTAATATTTTTCAAAACTCGTAAATGGTATAAATAACATCCGAAATGCATGCATAACATTACATTGCAACTCATTACATATCATATCATTCATAATAGGTCATTTTAGAGATTCAGCTATATTTGATGTATCCACTTTTGTCATCGTAATCATTGCAACGAGTGAGTTCATAGCCCCACTTTTACTCTTTTAACTGTTTTACAAACTCTTAGGGGAGATACATGCTACATTTTAAATTGAACACAAATGCTTTGAACTGTATGCTATATCCGATGTTTTATTGTCACTAAGTATTTGCCATGTTCGAAGTCCCTACATCATGAACCATTAGTCACTTGCGGGTGTGCGCGAGTATAGTGAATAGGCCTATTGGATTAACACTCCGCTCCTATTGACCCATTTAGAAATCGGCACTATATTTGAATCATTAAGGTAAATTGGCAAATTACCTATTAGGGAGGCGATGAAACGATGATTACCAATTTTTATTGGTGCGATGTTACGCTTTGGTGTCATGAACTTAGTGAAATAAATACGATGTTGTTTTTAACGATGAGTGTGAAACAATTTAACTCACACTACGATGATTGTGTTCAAACGAATTAATTAAACCTATGGTTTCACGTCGAGTTAGGTACTATTGTGAATTCATTTGACGATGTGTGGTTGAACATAAACTATGCATATTACGGCGTGGGTTGTGAACACATAGGTTGCAAGTTTTGTATGGGGGACTTGGGCTGAGTGGATTTACAAAGCCTTTGCTACATAATCGATTTTGATAGTCTTTACATTTCAACGATTTACAATGCCTTTCTTTGCATAAACGATTTTTTGAAAGGCTTTACATTTCAACACAAACTCTATGAACTCACTCAACCTTTGTGTTGACACTTTTATACGTTTTATCTCGGGTATCTAAGGCATTCACTTCATGGCATGCATTTGGACACATCATGGAGTCGTGGTGACGGCAGCGTCTTACATGGGATTTATATACTTTAAAAACATCGTTTGGTACTAAACTTATTTTCCGCACAAGTTGATTTCATTTGGGACATGAACTTTGTAAACTCTGATTGTTTTACTAAATCAAACTATGTTCTTTTCAAACGACACTTTAGGTCGTTCAATATAACTGTGATTGTGATGCTATGACAGTCAATCCCCAGGAATTTCATTCCGCTGCAAAACAGGTAATTTGGGGGTGTGTGATTGGCATCGAGCTTGAGTTATAGAGAACTAGGTTGCATCATTGACCCTAGACTATAACTACATTATCATAGCATCTCATCATTTCATCATAAGTGCATGTTCACTCTACATGCGGTTTATCGATACATTTTTCGAGTTATTTACTTTCATTTCATATCGATTGTCACATGGATGCCCTTAAATACCCATCCCATTATCCTTTCCTCATACTCTAATGTGGAGAATTCCTTGTTATTCCCTATCACAATCTTTACATCAATTGACTCATCACCGATAATGCTTGAATCCGAGATAAACCCTTATATAGGGCAAGGTCACTCTCACTCCTTTGTTTCATCACTAACATGTCGAGTTACACGTTACTAACACATTAAGTCACTAAACCATTATACACTTGAAGCACTTACGACACCTCATAACCCATCTTTTAGGAACCCGTCGATTATTTTGAAAAATAACCTCAAACTTACCATTTCTTATCACATCTCTTTGGAGTGTTTATTATTAACATCGGATTTTTGCTACGTCTCACATTTCCTCTTGTTTTGAAGAAGATATGGCGAAAAGCTGTTGAAATGACCCAAGCTATTCAAAAGTTAGTGAATGATAGCATAGTGATGCTTTAAGAGTCGAAAGGGAAATGATGGCTGCTGCTGCTGAGGCAGCAGCTCTTGCTTTGGCCCTAGCTAGCTTTACTCTGGAAATGCCGGAGGATCCGGAGTTAAGAGATGTTCATACAAGGATTTCAAAAGTGGTGAGCCCACGAAGTTTAGGGGGGCTGAAGGAGCCACGGCCATGGTACGATGGTTTGAAAAGTTGGAATCCGTGTTTTTGCTTTGTAATTGCCGGATGATAGTAAGGTCAAATTTGCTACAAGTACATTACTCGATGGAGCGTTGTCGGGGTGGAATTCATATGCTCAACCGATTGGAATGGAGAATGCTTTCAAGCTTACTTGGGAGCAATTTAAGGGTTTGGTGACTAAGAAGTTTTGTCCTCGTCCGGAAGTGAAAAAGTTGGAGACGGAGTTCTCTGAACTAGTAACGATTGGAGTGCGATATTGACACATACATTCGGAGATTTCGAGGAATTGGCAGCGTTAAGCCCGTCGATGTGTAGGATAGCGAGAAGTTGCTAGAGGCTTTTATGGGGGACTTCGAAGTTATTCAAGGAAATGTGACTTCGTTCAAAAGCTCATGGCCCAGGTAGTGAAGAGAGGTAAGTACACCAACACCAACCAAAACAACAACAACCCCAACAACCGCACCAACTACAACAATAACCAAAACAACAACAACGACGATAACCAAATCAACAACAACAAAAGGAAATGGGAAAACGACCAAGGAGATGATAACAACAACAACCAAAACAGCAACACTAACCGTCATCAACAACAAAATAGAAGGCAAGAAGCGGGAATGGTTTATGTCATTTACACCAATGAGAGGTAGAGGGTATCTTTGGAACACACCCACTATGTAATCGATGTAATTTTCATCACTCGGGTCCTTGCCCCGCCAAGTGCCACAAATGCCAAACACCGGGACATCTAGCCAGGGATTGTAAAGGTAAAGCCGTAGTCACATGCTTAGGATGTGGGGAACAAGGACACTATCGGAATCAATGTCCTCAAAACCAAGGTCAACCAGTTGAAGGTGCTCATGGGAATGTATATATGTTGGAAGGAGGAGGAGGAGCTCGTCAAGGTATCAACGGCGCGGAAGGCGAAGAAGTTGAAACTATGGTCTTATTTCTCCTTATGCACTATGTCGTACTAAGTTTATGTTTTCCATCATATCCGAATCTTTATAACCTAAGATGTATTTCTGTTTGATAAACCACTTGTTGTAAAATATTCTCATCTATCGTACTTTATTTTCTTTCGATTTGTTATCATTTTCGAGGATTTCAATTCTTTTTACTTTAACTATCATTTTAACGACACTTCTCCATGTCTTCTCTCCTCGATGTTCATCACAATTTTAACATCAGTTGACTC
This sequence comes from Chrysanthemum makinoi, assembly GCA_910596185.1. Classification (NCBI taxonomy): domain Eukaryota; kingdom Viridiplantae; phylum Streptophyta; class Magnoliopsida; order Asterales; family Asteraceae; genus Chrysanthemum; species Chrysanthemum makinoi. The sequence goes on along the minus strand of OU343218.1, from coordinate 212,037,178 downwards.
AACACCAAGCAACATATGAGTCGATTAGTCCAAGCATTGCATAGTTACTCCTAAATTATACATAGCATGATCACCTATGTCTAATTCAGGAAGAATCATGCAATGAAGGGAGTAGTAGGCTTATATGTGTAAGCAATGCCGTAATCGAGCCAAATTTTCAAAAGATTTTCTTCAAACCACTTGTTTCGAGTTTGATCCGCGTGACAGTTCTTGTTTGATGAGTTGCAAAGATCGAGCTAGAAACAAGTTGTTACCTAAACCGATTTAGCCTAATCGTATGGCAGTTCTTGTTTGATGAGTTGTGGGATTAAGTAAAATCGGTTACCAAAAAGTCTTTTGAGGGTTTTGCTCGAGAATGGGAAGGCTTGCCTCATCAAACCCTAAACCCGTTAGACCTAACAACGATTGAATTCAGGGACTGAATTCCTTTTGGATGGGCGAATGTGACAACCCGTACTTTCAGGTCATTTCTCGAAGCGATTTATGCTTCACTATTTCAACATTTATAGTAAACTTGGTTTACGTGTTCCAAATTCGCGTAACCTTAAAGGTTTAGCGAATTCATGATCATAACATCCGCGTACATTTCATATGGACTAAGATTAGTCTACATTTTATTGACATCATTTGCATCATGATAATCCATTCATGACATTTCATTTCACATTAATCGCGTAATTTTTATATTTAATTAAACGTTATCGCGTGAGTTATTACTTTAAATATTTAACTCGTTACTTTCAAAAATGATCCCGACATATTTTTATACTTACATTTAGTTTATAAAAACTATATTTTTAGTTTTCCTAGTGTTTCAAATTTATTTGGTACATAAATCGTTAAAGTTAAATTATTACGGCGTTTTCTTAAAAATTTTACGATAATTATTTCTATCACTCAAATTTCACAAGGAATGTATTTTTACAATTTTATTATCTCATTACATTCTATTTTGACCTATTAAAACTTACTTGTACCAAAAATTTCCATTTACCTTCATTTATACATTTCCTACACACTTACTTGTACATTTTATCAAATATCTACACAATTATACTTACAAGTAAAAGTTTATAAAAAAAAAAAAAATATATATATCTACTCATACCTCCCCTTGGCGACCAAGGGGAGAATCATTAAATGTGGCATGGTTGTGATTGATAATAATTCATACATTACATAAAGTCTTACTTAACCATTTTCTCATTCATTCACTTCACAAAATTCTTTCACCTAGTATTAGAAGTTTTTCTTTCTCTCTTTTGGGTTCATCATAACCGGCCTTCAAGGGTTCTTCAAAGGGATCATCATCAAAAATTTTCTCAAGTGTTTTTACAATCTAGTTAATACTCTATATTAGGTTTTGAAATAAAAACCAAGAGTATTTAGGATTAACCTTGTTACTTGCACCTCATCATATTCACTTGTAAGCATGTTTATTTTATTTTTCATGTTTCCTTTTCATTACATGTGTATCTTTTCATTTTTGGAGCAACATGCAAGACATATGTGATTTATACCATTTTTACTTGATTTTAGAGTATATATATACATTTGGTCATCCTATAAATATCCCCTTGGTATACTTTGGTCTTGATGATGTCTAGGAACCCATGACACCCTGAGAAGGTGTATGGTAGGATTAGATTAGTTTTGGAGTTGATTTGAAGGGATTAGAATAGGTTTTGTCCGAGAAAAACTATTTTCGATAACTATAAAATAGGTTCTGTCCTTGTTTCGATTTTCTGGAAAAACCGACAGTTAGCACGACATTTTGGCCTTGATAATTAGAAAATATACTTTAAAACGAATCCGTGGCCGCTTGAACGGATTAAAACGGAGTTATAACGAAGTCGTGGTGAATTTTAAAGTTTGGCGAAAAAAATATAGTTTTCTGAAATTTCAGCAACATATTTTTACATTGTTCGGGTCAAAAACGAGCCTTAAGCTTCACAAATTATTTCGACTTGTCAAAAATATATTAGTATACTTTGATCCGAAGCTAAGGACGTATTATCGTACAGAAAGCGGATTTGAAACGACAAATATATGCCCGTTTTCAAAAACTTGCCGTAACTATTATTTTCTGAAAATCTATATTATTTTTACGATACAAGTGTTCACGGTAGCATGTAGCGTCCTGTTGAGGGTATTTTTAACAAGGTTGTGAAACTTTTAGAACGAATTGTCTTCTAGTAAAATCAAGTTCACCGGCCATATTTTTTCAAAACAACAAGTGTTTGTAAAGCGGGTTATAGTAAATTATTTATGGATGTTCAAACTTGGCGAAACTCATTTTACGCACAACAATTCAACAACATCACTATCTTTAACCCTTAATATCTTTATGATCGAGACCTTTTGGACGAAAACTCACGACTGAAACTTCTAAATATCGATACAAACTTTCCAAAACCGTCGAGTTCGTTCTCTAACGATCGGACGTACACCGCTTTACGATAGTTTTCGAAGCCATTTTTGTCAATTTCATGATATTCCGACGACATTGTTTTGCGACGAAAAGTGAAAATTTCACCATAAATCATTATAAAACCATTGTAGGATGACATTTTGGCGTAAAAACTTGTAAAGTCATTTTTGAAGGGTCAAGGCGTCAAGCGAGTATTTTTGACGACAAGTAATATTTTTCAAAACTCGTAAATGGTATAAATAACATACTAAATGCATGCATAACATTACATTGCAACTCATTACATATCATATCATTCATAATAGGTCATTTTCGAGATTCACGCTATATTTCATTGTATCCACTTTTGTCATCGTAATCATTTACCATGGTGAGTTCATAGCCCCACTTTTACTCTTTTAACTGTTTTACAAACTCTTGGGGAGATACATGCTACATTTTAAATTGAACACAAATGCTTTGAACCGTATGCTATATCCGATGTTTTATTGTCACTAAGTATTTGCCATGTTCGAAGTCCCTACATCATGAACCATTAGTCACTGCGGGTGGCCGCGAGTATAGTGAATAGGCCTATTGGAATTAACACTCCCGCTCCTATTGACCCATTTAGGGAAATCGGCACTATATTTGAATCATTAAGGTAAATTGGCAAATTACCTATTGGGCGGCGATAAACGATGATTACCAAATTTTATTGGTGCGATGTTTACGCTTTGGTGTCATGAACTTAGTGAAATAAATACGATGTTGTTTTTAACGATGAGTGTGAAACAATTTAACTCACACTACGATGATTGTGTTCAAACGAATTAATTAAACCTATGGTTTTACGTCGAGTTAGGTACTATTGTGAATTCATTTGACGATGTGTGGTTGAACATAAACTATGCATATTCTCGGCAAGTGGGTTGTGAACACACAGGTTGCAAGTTTTGTATGGGAGGACTTGGGAAGTGGATTTACAATGTCTTTGCTACATAATCGATTTTGATAGTCTTTACATTTCAACGATTTACAATGCCTTTCTTTGCATAAGCGATTTTGAAAGTCTTTACCTTTCAACACAAACTCTATGAACTCACTCAACCTTTGTGTTGACACTTTTAGCACGTTTTATCTCAGGTATCTAAGGCATTCACTTCATGGCATGCATTTGGACACATCATGGAGTCGTGGTGACGAGGCGTCTTACATGGGATTTATATACCTTAAAAACATCGTTTGACTGTACTAAACTTATTTTCATACAAGTTGATTTCATTTGGGACATGAACTTTGTAAACTCTGATTGTTTTACTAAATCAAACTATGTTCTTTTCAAACGACACTTTAGGTCGTTCAATATAACTGTGATTGTGATGCTATGACAGTCAATCCCCAGGAATTTTATTCCGCTGCAAAACAGGTAATTTGGGGGTGTGACATAAAGTACTGACTTTGCAACGTACTTGTTACATGAAGGACCAATTACGTAAAATATTTGTTGTGTTTTTTTAATATAATGAAAGAATTTATATTTAAAAAAAAAGAAAAAAAAAAGTATCGTTAGTTAATGACCGTTAGTAGTTAACGGCCGTTAACTAAAGACAGTTAGCGTTGTTTCATTGCAAAGTTAGTCATAAATGACTGACTTTGCAACGCACCTGTTACATGAAGGACCAATTACGTAAAATATATATATTTTTTTAATATATAAAAAAGAAATTATATTAAAAAAAGAAAAAAAAAAAGATAACTGTCGTTAGTTAACGATCGTTAGTAGTTAACGGCCGTTAACTAACGACCGTTAATACTATAGCTAGCACCGTTCATTAGCCCCATTACCATCGAGTGTTATTAAGCAAAAATAAATTTGCCCCTAGCAATCCCAATGATTATACTTCATAGTAAGGGTGAGCATATGACCCGAACGGACCGGACCGGACCGACCACATTCGGTCCGGTCCGCGGTCTCGGCTTTTGGGCTAATTGGTCCTCGGTCCGGTCCGGACCAAAACAATTTGGCCTTGTTGGACCGGACCGACCGAAGGGCCGACCGGGACCGACCACATTCGGTTCGGTCTCGGTCTAGGGTTTATGCCGAAATCGGTTTTCGGTCCGGTCCGGTATTGGCCGGTCCGGTCCGGTTTTTGGACCATGCACACCCTTACTTCATAGTAATTGCATTATTGATGCTTTTTGTCTTTTACTTGTTTAGATAGTGTCAACTTCATTGATTAGTCAGTTAAAAGGTTAAATATAGTTATAAAAAAATAGTACTCCGTATTAACTTTAGTATTGTGAAATTTAAAGTGCATTTTAATAGTCTTTGCATTTTTTTGCAAAATTATATTTAGTGGTGATATTAGAGATGCTCATAGCATGTATACAAAAGCATGTATTTGAGAAAACTCTTCAAGTTTTCTGAAAGGAAAAAAAAAATAAAAGTTACTTAACTCATTTTTAACCTAAATCTAACATGTTCAACTTGCTCACTTTATCCGAGTAACTACAAAAGGTTAATTCGAGTCAGCATCGTTGACGTGCAAACTCGAGCCTCCACGAATACCGTGCAACAATATGATTATGTGAAACGGGACAAACTACACCAAACGTAGACTTGAGCGCGTGACTGAAAAGTTAACACCACCATGACTGGAAATTAAAACCTACGCTGGAGAATTTATTTCTCGTACATTTCAGACGTCGCACTTCTTTATCAACCTGCCTATTTTGTCGTCATGATATTAAAACACTAACCGTTTAGGAATATGATTTAGGCTTCAAGCACGTGACGAAATAAATGTTTAAATGAAGATGACACATCATGTTGCTAATCAAAGAGATAGATAAATAAATACGAGTTCAACTCAAGTAAAATATATAGAGCTCACTATTCAGCTTACTCTCATAATATTTCACAACATGATCTATCATGTTGATGTAGATATGAGAGAATCTCTATCATTTAAATCAAACGTGATTTTGAAAAACTATATTCTATACTGCTAAGTTGTTGTTTTAACTATTAGATGATAGGTTAGATAGCCCACGCCGAATAGCGGATAATGATCCATTAAGTTTTGCTTATATATCTCTATTGTGCATGAATAATAATCTAAACTTACGAGGAATTCTTATCCTGAGTGGGTTTGATCCTGAAACATGGTCAGTCGTCTCGTCGAAAATATAACCGCCGCCATTTATTCCTTCTATATTACAAAAAAAAAATGCAACTTTTTGGCCAAAACCGTACCCGAATATTGTTTTGGCCATAATCGTTTGGAGTTAATAGACGCGTCAGCGTCAATCCATTCGTTTTCAAAATCTACACAAAAGCTTACTAAGATCACCTTCGTTAGCTGTCGGACGCGCCGCCAAGCGCCGCTGGAAGCCCATTTTCGAAAAATGAAAAAAAATCTACACTTTGCTTTTGTTGATGCTGGTGCATGATAGTGATTAATCTCTGCTTGCTGTCGAATGTTTTCATCAACAAATTTGTTATGTACTTTTTGCTACTGCTTTTATTTGATTATCTGCTACTTGAAGAATTACGGCTTGTTGTCGGATCTCTTCATCAAAAAAAAAAAAAAAATTATTTGCTATTGTTTTGTGTTTTAAGTTTTCTCTCCGGTCCAAGCTTTCACAATTTTGCTGCTTAGATTATGAAAGAGTATTGCTAGATGATAGGTAAGATGGTCAAAACCCGATTGCGGGTTATGCCTCCATTAAAATTTGCTCATATATCTCTATATATTATATACATTGTGCATGAATAATAATAATAATAACATACAAGAAACTCTATAATCCAACATTATCAACTCGTCTATTTTGCGACCATATATGATATATGTTGGAAAATTTAGTGCACTTGTGGGATATGTTCACACCTGGTAATGGGTCAAGAGGTACGGAGTGTACACCCATAAGGTCCATGAACACCCTGACTCTTATAGTTGTAAAGTATGATTCAGTCTTTGATGAAGTTCAGGGAGTTTACTCTTCAATGAGTCGACTATGAAAGGTATTCATCAAGTTGATGAGTTTAGCTTTGTACTCATTGAGTAATAAGCTAATGGATCTCATCAGGGAGTGGTGTCATCAGATATTTTATGTCATCAATGAGTGAACTTCTGAGTGAACACACTCAGTGAGCAATCCGCTCAAGGAATAGCTCATCAGTGAGTTTAACAACAAACTAGGACTGAATCTTAACTAACTTGTAACGACTTTGACCTATTCAAGTGGCAGTTAAAACTGCATTAATGACCACGTTTATCTGATCATGTAACCACTATTATCTATAATGTGGATAATTATGAGGTGATTAATGGGCCAATTAATCCTCATAATTCCATTTGACTAAGCTATGAGTATTTTCCTATAAATAGGAAATCTGAATATGCATGAAGGATAGACAGAAAACATAAACACTTGTATGCAAAAGGGTTATTGATTTGTGCCAAAATCATTAACATACATTTGGTCTTATCCTAAGTAGATATTCCGTGATACCCAGGCATTAGGGTCGAATAGTTTACTTTGGAAAGTGATAACACGATTCCAATTGATATCCGGTAACATGCATTGGTATTTGGTTTGCTATTGATTATCTTCACCCTGCTCTGGGAGATAATCCCCAACAATCAAAGTAAACTATTCTGTGATAATCAATGCCTGCTGCTATGAAGCATATGGCTGCTAACTTCTCCAAACTGGATAAGTTTGAAGGGGTGGACTTCAGAAGATGGCAAAAGAAGATGCACTTTCTTCTTTCAAGCATGAGTGTGGTCTATGTTCTGACTACACCAATTCCTGATGATGGGGATGATGCTACTGTGGAACAGATCAGGAAGAGGAGCAAATGGGAGAATGATGATTACATTTGCAGAGGTTTAATCCTCAATAGTATGTCAGATTCTCTCTTTGATATTTATCATAATTTTGAATCTTCTAAAGAACTATGGGATTCCTTGGATGCCAAATATATGGCTGAGGATGCATCAAGTAAGAAGTTCCTTGTAAGTAATTTCACAAATTACAAAATGACTGATTCAAGACCAGTTATGGAATAATACAATGAACTTCTTAATATACTTGGAAGGTTTACACAACACAAAATGCACATGGATGAGGCTATTTCAGTCTCTTGTGTCATTGATAAACTTCCTCCTTCTTGGAAAGATTTCAAGCATACATTGAAACATAAGAAGGAGGAATTAACTCTTGTTGAGTTGGGCAATCATCTGCACATTGAGGAATTTCTCAGGGTGCAGGATAATGACAAGCCAAAGAGTAGCAATGCTACTGGTGCATCTGTTGTCAATATGGTGAAGCATAACAACTCCACCAGGTACAATGACAACAAGGGTAAACGTAAAGATCATGATAACACAAGGGCAAACTCTAACAAGAAGGCAACACCTACTTGTTGAAAATGTGGAAAATCTGGTCACATTAAAAGGGATTGCAAAGGTGTTAAGATTGGTGGTAAAACCAATGTATCAGGCACTAGTGGATCATGGAATGGTTCAGTTTCTCTGAAAGGTCAGAATATGTTTAATGAATCTCTCCAGGTTTATTATGTTGCATATGTATCTGAATCTAACTATGTGTAGGATGATGATGTTGCGTGGTGGGTTGACTCTGGAGCAACTATTCATGTGTGCAAAGATAGAAGCTGGTTCAAAACTTATGAGTCATTAAATGATGGTTCTATTCTTCACATGGGAAATGAGTCAACAGCCTTGGTGCATGGTCGTGGTTGTGTATATCTTAAGTTTAGTTCTGGAAAGATTGTAACTTTGTTTAATGTTATTCATGTTCCTGATATAAGAAAAAATTTGGTTTCAAGTAGTGTTTTGAATAATCATGGTTTTAAACAAATTATTGAATCTGATAAATTTGTTTTGTCTAAAAGTGGTATATTTATTGGTTTTGGATATTTGTGTAATCAAATGTTCAGGTTGAACATTGTTAATGATTGTGAGAATTCAGCCTTTGTGACCACCTCTAATCTGACTAACTCTACCCTATGGCATGCTAGACTTGGCCATGTATACTATAAAAGGATGCAGGATATGTCTAATGATGGGTTAATCCCAGCATTTGACATGGAAACTGAAAAGTGTAAAACTTGCATGTTGACCAAAATAACTAAGAAACCTTTTCAGGGTGTTAAATGTGAAACTAAGCTCTTGGAGCTAATACACAATGACATGTGTGATTTGCATGCCACTCCCTCTTTAGGGAATAAGAAGTACTTTGTGACATTTATTGATGATGATTCTAGGTTTTGTTATGTCTATCTGTTACATACTAAGGATGAAGCATTAGATAAATTCAAAGAGTTTAAAACTGAAATTGAAATGCAACTTGGGTCCCTGATCAAAAGATTAAGGACTGATAGGGGAGGTGAGTACATGGATACTCTGTATTTTCAGTCTGTTGGTATAATCCATGAAACAAATGCTCCCTATCCTCCTCAGCAAAATGGTATTTCTGAAAGGAAAAACAGGGTACTGAAGAAGATGGTTAATTTCATGTTGTCCTATTCAAGACTGAGTCGAGGGTTCTGGGGTGAAACTATGTTAACAACTTGCTATTTATTGAATAGGGTTCCCAACAAAAGGAACAAGGTTACCCCTTATGAACTCTGGACTAAAAGGAAACCCAACCTGAACTATCTCAGGGTGTGGGGTTGTAGGGCTATTGTAAGACTCCCTGATCCAAAGCTGAAAACTTTGGGTGAAAGAGGCATTGAATGCATCTTTGTTGGATATGCTGAGCATTCCAAGGCTCTTAGATTTTATGTTATAGAACCTAATGAATATGTTTCGATTAACTCCATAATTGAATCAAGGGATGCAATCTTTGATGAGAATAGATTCTTATCAATCCCTAGACCAAGTCTGAGGATTCCTAATGGAACTCATGACATTGGTGTATCAGAGGTCCCTGATGAAGTGCCATCAGAGGTCCCTGATGAGCTTGTGGTTCAACAACCTGAACCTATGCTCAGAAAGAGCAAAAGGGCCAGGAATCCAAAGTCATTTGGACCTGAGTTTCAATTATACATAATTGAAGGAACAAGGGATGAGGTCTCTGACCAATACTCCTATTGCTTCATTGTTGAGGATGATCCCAAGACATTTGAAGAAGCAATGAAGTCCCATGATGTTGCCTTCTGGAAAGAAGCAATCAATGATGAGATGGATTCCATCATGGGCAAAAACACTTAGGTGTTGGTTGATCTACCACCTGGTTGCAAACCTTTGGGTTGCAAATGGATTTTCAAAAGGAAAATGAAGGTAGATGGAACTATTGAAAAGTTCAAGGCTAGACTAGTCATTCAGGGCTTTAAACAAAAGTCAAGAATAGACTATTTTGATACTTATCCTCCTGTGGCTCGTATAAGTACCATAAGACTACTGATTGCTTTGGCATCAATTCACAATCTGATTATTCATCAGATGGATGTGAAAACATCTTTCTTGAATGGTGAATTGGAAGATGAGGTTTATATGAACCAACCTTAGGGCTTCATCATGCCTGGCAATGAAAACAAGGTGTGTAAAATGATTAAGTCTCTTTATGGACTAAAGCAGGCACCTAAGCGATGGCATCAAAAATTTGATGAAGTGGTTTTGTCAAATGGTTATCTTCTTAATCAAGCTGAAAAATGTGTGTATAGCAAATTTGATGAATCTGGTAAAGGAGTCATCATTTGTCTATATGTTGATGACATGCTGATCTTTGGCACTGACCAAAATCAGGTTGACCTGATAAAGGAATTTTTGTCATCAAGGTTCTCCATGAAGGACATCGGGGAGGGTGATGTTATCCTTGGTATAAGGATTAAACATGAAAGTAAAAGAATTTCTATCTCTCAGTCTCATTATATTGAGAAGGTGTTGAGGAAATTCAATTACTTTGATTGTATTCCAGTGAGTACACCTATGGATACTTGTGAGAGGCTGATGCCTAATAAGGGCAAGGCTGTATCTCAACTTGAGTATTCTAGGATAATTGGCTGCTTGATATATGTCATGACTTGTACAAGACCTGATATTGCTTTTGCAATGGGTAAACTGAGCATGTATACTAGCAATCCTAGTGCTCATCACTGGCAAGCAGTTTAGAGGGTACTTAAGTATCTAAAGAGAACTATGGATTATACTCTCTCATATACTGGTTATCCTTCAGTGTTAGAAGGATACACTGATGCAAGTTGGATCAGTAACACTGAAGACAATTCGTCTACCAGTGGCTGGGTATTCCTACTTGGTGGAGGTACAATTTCTTGGGCATCAAAGAAGAAAACTTGCATCACCAGTTAAACAATGGAATCTGAATTTGTGGCCTTAGCAGCTGCTGGTAAAGAAGCTGAATGGTTGAAAAACTTGCTTCTTGAGATTCCATTGTGGCCTAAACCTATAGCACCTATTTCTATATGTTGTGATAGTGCAACTTCATTGGCAAAGGCTTATAGCCAGATGTACAATGGGAAGTCTAGACACTTAGGTGTCAGACATAGCATGATTCGTGAGCTTATCATGAATGGGGTGGTATCTATAGAGTTTGTTAGATCTCAACAAAATTTAGCTGATCACTTTGACGAAGGGTTTTGCTAGAGACTTGGTTTTAAAGTCTGCTAAAGGGATGGGTTTAAGTCCAACTTAGTTACTGAATGCTAAGACACCCAACTCCCTCCTGAGGAAACTTGGGAGCTGAGTTCAATGTGGAAAGCTGAACATTCAGTGGACTGGAGCACATGTTTTATATACATTCCAAGGTTGTGCTCAGAACCTGCTGAAAAGGAGGATGAAGTCTATACTTCTTAATGGTTAATTTCTTTGAAAAAGTGCTTGACAGGAGCATGAATAAAGAGGAACCACCTATGTGAATGTTGAAGTTTTGCCGCTTCAGGGATCTTTGGACTTTTGGCTCTTACAACATTTATGAATTTGGATATGGACACATGGCTTGTATAGTGTCAGGAGCTTTTAAGTGTTTGAAAACTTGTGTGTAGTTTATCTTCAGGTATTCAACGGACTTGTTCACTAATTATGATGGTTCGCCAGGGCCTCTTTCCTCCTCCCTTTTCTGCTCACTCGTAGGGGTCCGGACCCCACAAAGGGGGAGGGAGTCGATTGAACATCTCAGGCATTGGCGGGAATTTAGCCCGCATCCGATCCCCAATTCTTGTTCACCCCGGATGATCGTGTTGGGTGAATTGTGACCTCGTACAATCGTATCGGGTGAGCAACAGCCGCTTCGTCACAGTACTTACTTATGGGCTAACAGGTCACACTTTGGCCAAGTATCCTACAAAGAGACTCCCGAGAGCCAGAAGTATTAAAGGAATGGCCATAGGAATGGGCGCATCATGACATCGTAAGATGTCTCGCCCGAATATTAATAAGGAAGCACTTAACTTAGGGCATCCAGTCTCACTTCACACAGCGGTTCAATTCTTAGAACACCCTGATTCTCGAATATTTGAACGTGTAATGTACTAAGATGGAAATTCAATCCTCGGGATATTTTCGTTTATGCACATGTTTTGTTTAATGTTTAATTTTCATGCAAAGGAAGTGAACTAAATTTGGGGAGGATTGTTGGAAAATTTAGTGCACTTGTGGGATATGTTCACACCTGGTAATGGGTCAGGAGGTACGGAGTGTACACCCATAAGGTCCCTGAACACCCTGACTCTTATAGTGGTAAAGTATGATTCAGTCTTTGATGAAGTTCAAGGAGTTTACTCTTCAGTGAGTCGACTATGAACGGTATTCATCAGGTTGATGAGTTTAGCTTTGTACTCATTGAGTAATAAGCTAATGGATCTCATCAGGGAGTGGTGTCATCAGATAGTTCATGTCATCAGTGAGTGAACTTCTGAGTGAACACACTCAGTGAGCAATCCTCTCAGGGAATAGCTCATCAGTGAGTTTAACAACAAGCTGGGACTGAATCTTAACTAACTTGTAACGACTATGACCTATTCAAGTGTCAGTTAAAATTGCATTAATGACCACGTTTAATTGGTCATGTAACCACTATTAACTATAATGAGGATAATTATGAGGCGATTAATGGGCCAATTAATCCTCATAATTCCATTTGACTAAGCTATGAGTATTTCCTATAAATAGGAAATCTGAATATGCATGAAGGATAGACAGAAAACATAAACACTTGTAAGCAAAAGGGTTATTGATTTGTGCCAAAATCATTAACTTACATTTGGTCTTATCCAAAGTAGATATTCGTGATACCCAGGCATTAGGGTCGGATAGCTTACTTTGGAAAGTGATAACACGATTCCAAGTGATATCCAGTAACATGCATGCATTAATATTTGGTTTGCTATTTATTATCTTCACCCTGCTCTGGGAGATAACCCCCAACAATATATACATCTCAGACTTGCAATTTCAGAAGAAAGTGTTTATAACATGTGTATAAAGTCTTTCCCAAATGAATTACCTATTAAGAGATTACACAACTCTCGTCCATTGGTTGCGGTTTCTTAAGTTTTCTTAAAAATACTTTATAATAGAATTATATCAATGAAGCACAAAGCATGCAGCAAGGAAGCTTCCCTAAAACATACTATAATTCATTCCACTATCCACATTCCACATTAGCTTCACCAAATTTTGAATAATTTATAAAACATATGAATTGAAAATATATCATGTGCAGCCTGCCAAGCAAAGCTGTATTAGGCTCCACTAGCTACCAGTCATCTCCATTTTGTATAAACAATTCACAAATCTGAAGATCTACACTAACATTATTCCAAATGCAGGCAATTTCTCCCCTATACTGATTGGATTTCAAGAATTTAATCAGTTGCCACGTTCATAAGTTTACCAAACAACCGGCAACATGACAAGATAACTGGAGTAGCAATGACTAGGACTAGAATTAAGAAATACCCATTCAGTATCTTGTTCCTATGCATGTAATAGATGGTCAATTATATATGTTTTTTACTCTATGCTTATCTGTTATTGTCTAAGAATATGCAACAAGATTGATTCCTTGTGTTATGATCTGGATTCTGGACTGGTCAAACTAATACATCAAATGATAATCCACACGCATGGTTAGTTTTTTTTGAATATTAAACAAATGTCAATGATGAATGTGATACAGAAAACTTTGGTTGTTTTTCTTCTGTGGTGTTGGTTGTAGATTATAATAATTGGTTATTGATTCTATATGGTAGGTTTTTGTTTTCCCACTTGCTTTAAACAAGGATAATATGCATCGATCTATAGTCATGTTTCTTGCCATTATAGGCAACTTTCAGTTAATTAGGAGCCACTTTCAATTAATTAAGAACTTCCATTTTTGCTTCGTGTGCTCTACTGCTCTATGATAGAAAGGGTGCCTGCTAGAAGCTCATGAAGTTCTGGTACGAATGTAAGGACTTACGGTCTGATTCTTAAGTTAAAAAATACATCTAGCAAAAACAGTTTCCAATTCCAAATTCCAGTGGTTAAGATTGTGTTTACAGGTTATAATGGTCAAATTCTTATTCTAGGTGGCAGCATTGGCTAGAGATTATGGGTTAGCTTCAGGCGCATTCAAGAGGGGTGCCAACACATAACGGAAAGACAAACACGATATCTAAAAGACACATTTCGTGAAAAAAGTTTATTATGTTGCTGAACAAATCTCATGGTTACGAAAGAGAGCCTAGAGTAATTCTATTTTTGGCAGCATGGCCAACACTTTTAAATCCAAAATGGCATTAAATAACAAAAACTTGCTTCGATCAACACATAAAAATCAGAAAATGTTGTTTGTAGGTTATTCACCTCACATATGAGATAAAACTGAACCAGAATTCATAGAGAAAAACCCAAATTGTTGAACTTAGAGCCGCATCAGACGAAATGTTGGCTTCACAGTTGGGCCAAACATCCAGCTATTTGTCATAACATCCGACCCATCATGAGCTTTTAATGGATAATTCACGGGACATACTCCTTATGGATCAAAAGTTATGACTGTTTCAAGTAGATCAGGTTTCCATTGCTATGCTCCCGTTGATCCATGAACTTGTCAGCCAACTGCTTGATCTGCATTGTATGATATGTTGTGACATTGTTCAGCGATTCCCTATTATTTCTTCAAGTTCTCATAAATATTTCACTTCTGAAATTATGTGGTACGAAACTTCACATTTAGATGTGTGTCTGTATACAGTATACTTTGCACGAAATCAGGAATAAGGTCATCTATTAATTAAAGATCCTGTGTTTGACATCCCATCTCTTCAACGTCATACCTTAACGCCTTCAAATGATCGGTTAACTGATCCAACAGCTCATACACATCACTTGACAGCTCATTTCTTTGATCATCAACCATAAACTCATACACATGCCCGTTAACCTCAACAGAACTGACACCACTACTCTTCTTGATACCTTGATCCTTCATTAGTTTCCTTATGTTCTTCACATCCTGCCATCTTTTAGCTTCAGAGAACATGTTTGATATAAGGACATAAATTCCTGAAGTATAGGGCTCTAGCTCCAAAACTTGTTTTAAAACTTGCTTCCCCATTTTAATATTCCCATGTATCCTACAAGCTCCAAGCAAAGAACCCCAAACTACAGCGTCTGGCTTCATTGGCATTTCAATTATTAGTTTAACAGCTTCACCAAATAGCCCTACTCGTCCAAACAGATCAATCATACAAGCATAGTGCTCAATATCATGTGGTATTTTGTAGATACTAGTCATTTGGTCGAAGTAGTATTTACCTAAATCTACGAGACCACTGTGACAACATGCAGAAAGCAAGCCCATGAAGGTGATCGGATCAGGTTGTACCCCACTAGCCCGCATGCTATCGAAGAGTTCAACTGCTTTAAGCCCACACCCATGTAAAGCTAGTGCTCCAATCATAACATTCCAAGAAACAAGATTCTTTTCGGGCATTTCAGAAAAGATACTTAAAGAAGTATCCAACAACCCACATTTGGCATACATGTCTGTTAACGAATTAAACAATGTGACGCTAGGTGTTACATAGTTTGAACATATATAATTATGGACGTTTTCCCCCGTTTTCAAATCACCAATCTGACAGCAAGCTGAAAGAACGCTAGCAAGAGTCGTCTCATCAGGAGTTAGTCCAGCATTAAACATATCACTGTACAGACCCAAAGCTTCACTATACAAACCTTTTTGTAAATAGCAAGAAATCATCGAATTCCAAGAAACCACGTTTTTTAACGGCATTTTATAAAATAGATCCTTTGCAGACTCCACTAGACCATATTTAGCATAAGCACTAACCATAGACGTCCACGAAACCACATTTTTATCACTCATTCGGTCAAAGAAAGTTTGAGCTGTTTCCAAATGTCCACACTTTGCGTACATGTCCACAATAGCATTTTGAACATAAATATCAATACGATCCCTAGTAGTCACGGTATACGAATGCAAGAGTCTTCCTAATACTTCCTGGCCCTTCTGTGAACAAACAGAAAGCAGGCTAACAAACGTAAAATCATCAGGCTCCACACCTACTTCCCTCATCATCCTAAACAACAAAAACGCTTCCTTAAAATCACCAATCTTAGAATACCCACCAATCATCGTATTCCACGTAACCAAACTCTTATCCACCATATCATCAAAAACCTTTCTCGAACACCCAATCTCCCCACACCCACAATAAACACTGATCAACCCATTTTGCACATAAACATTCTTCTCAAACCCCATCTTAACAACCCGAACATGAACCAAAACCCCATCTAACAACCCACATAACACCGCACACGCCTTCAGCACAAAAGGGTACGTAAACTCATTCGGTTCAATCCCAAAACAAATCATTTCCTTATAAAGATCCAAACCCTTAATCATTTTCTCATTATTAACATAACCCCTTATCAAACTATTGTACATGTGTCTATTTCTTTGAGGCATTTGATCGAACACGTGGTGAGCGTATCGTAAATCCGGGGTTTTCAATAAGGCGCAAAAGGCGATTAATTTGCTGATTGTGATTGGGTCTTGATGGAGTCCATGAATGATGATTTGGGTGTGAGTTTGTTTGAGTTTAGTGATTGATTCGCATTTTTCAATGTTGGATATCAAAGTGTTGGTTAAAGATGAATAGGAAAGTGAGTGTGTTTTGATTTGGCGGGAAACAACGGTTAAATGTTTTATAGAAGTGAACATGTTCCGTAAATTTGGTATATTATGAGTGAGTGATATGATATAGCTTGAAAAATAAGTTTATTTTGAATATTCAAGACTCTTAAAAACCGGGTTTTTAATCGACCCGGTCTAGTGACCGGGCATCAGTTTAACCGCCGGGTATGGTTAATCCGGTTTTTCATTTATTCTCTTCGTCTCATTTTTATTGTCAACTTTGACTTTGACCAGTCTTTCTTGTTCAACTTTGACTATTAATATATTTATTTTATATAATATTTGATTAAAATTATACAAATGAAAATACATTTAAAACCTAATACATTCATATATTTTTCATCAAGTATTATATAATACGAACAAAAATAATTATGGTCAAAGTTGAAGAAGAAAGACTAAAAAAGTCAATAGGAGACAATAATTTTGCGACGAAGAGAGTATTATTTTTCTTTCCAACCAGGTCAACCGGTTCGACCGCGTGGTCAACCCGGTTTCATAAAAAGAAATTGAAAAAAACCTAACCCGACCCGGTTTCAAGACCAGGGTTGACCTAGCTCACTCAAAACCCGGCGGGTCTAACCGGTTATTCCCGGTTTTAGAAACCCGGGTTTTTTTTATCCGTTTTTGTGGACGGGCACCGTCCGACCGATTGAACCGGCTGGGTCAACCCGGTTTAAAAACATTAGTTCTAACTTTGCATTAAGAGAGCTAGATGCATGTTGCAACGAATAAATGTTAATTAGCTTGTGGTTGTATTGGCTGCAAGCGGGACGTAGGCGCTTTAGGTGTGTGTTGGCCATGCACTCTCGCATCGTGTAATAACACGATAACTAAAACACTTTCAATAGCTATAACTGTTTTAGACGCGTGTGAGTTACATAACACATCATCAAAAATACCCCACTCACTCACTCACTCACAAAACATAAAACAAAAAAACACAGCGCTCGCCATCCCTTGGCTATTGGGACGAATAACACCAAACATGGTGCAGTTTGGCATGCCATTGTGGTGCCACCCTTTCTTCTTCAGGGTAGCGAACAAAATTTTTTGCTTCTGCGGGTATTATACTTTCAAATTCATCCTCTTTAGGGTATTTTGCAAAAAAGTCGGACATTTTTGCCCCTCTTACCCACAAGAGCAAATGATGGCAAGTATATTATTATTTTTTTTATCATTTGCCCTAGTTTTTATTATGTTAAATTTTGGATATGTATTAAGATAATTTATTTAATGATTTATAATTGTGTTAAATCTATGATAAAAATGTTTTGTTTTAAGTTTACACTATTTACTTATTAATCGTATTTGTAATAATTTAATATATACTTAAAAAAGGAAAATTAAAATCATTCGGACAATTATAAAAACAAACAACACTTTTTCATTCAGATTCGGACATTATAGCTACCTCTTAATAGTAAGATGTGGTAGTCAGATTCAGATGCAGTAGTAAGATTCAGATGTGTAACATCTTAATCAAACAAACACACCCTTAATCTAGTCATAGTATACTCTCTAGTCTATGCTTCAACAAGTGACGAACAAAAATTTATATGCAAGTACTTCAAGTTGTGATATAATTCCTCCTAATTTAGCGGAAGCGTTAAACCTAATTCGGTTTAACGCTTGAAGCGTTAAACAACTTGAAGTGAATTAGGGCAAATGATAAAACAAAACATTTTTATCATAGATTTAACACAATTATAAATCATTAAATAAATTATCTTAATACATATCCAAAATTTAACATAATAAAAACTAGGACAAATGATAAAAAAAAAGTATTATACTTGCCATCATTTGCTCTTGTGGGTAAGAGGGGCAAAAATATCCGACTTTTTTGCAAAATACCCTTAAGAGGATGAATTTGAAAGTATAATACCCGCAGAAGCAAAAAAATTTGTTCGCTACCCTGAAGAAGAAAGTGTGGCAAGTATAGTACTTTTTTTTATTATTAGCCCAAAAAATCCCAACAATACGCCTTTGTGATATTGAACCATTCATTCTTGCCATAATTTGCAATAGTATAAACCTCACTAAAACTAGTAATATGCAAAAATAAAATTGTTACCATAACCTGTAATAGTTTAAACCTCGTTCACAGAAGCACTAAAAGTATAAACTTAGTATTATGCATGCAAAAAGAATGTTTTTAGTCTTTTTACCATAATCTGTATCGGGAAAGTGGGCTATAAAATTTATGGGCTAGACTAAAGAAAAATACAACCGCTTTAGTTACAACCGTCCTTACATATATACATTGGGAGAGTAGAAACAACTCTAGGGGTTTGATTCGATTGCCAGAGATGGTCGTGTTTGATGTGGTCGAGTGTATACTCTTAAGATCGGATGTCAAAGATCTGATCCCATGGAAGGTCGTTTGTAAGTCATGGTATTCTTTGATATCAAGTCCTTGTTTTGCTAAAGCTCATCTAAAACATACTTGCAATAATAATGATAGCACCAACACTAATAACGAGCTTGGACATGTAAAGATAGCTATGCCAACTTACTGGAAAATAGTCAAAATACCTAATGAGAGCTTGTATCAAGTCAATGTATGGAAGGTTGTTGGTTCTTCCAATGGCCTTGTATGTATCTCTCGTTTCCTACAAGATGGTTTAATTTTGGTAAACAATCCTTGGACCAGAGAGGTTAGAAAACTACCAATGGCTCCCATATTACCTGAAAAGGTTATTGGTTACGACTTATGTTTGAGTTTTGGTTATGATTCATCTACAGATGATTACAAGGTTGTTATGGGGATCAAAATAAGTAACACTGAGACACTCATTCAAGTCTTGTCACTGAAATCAAATACTTGGAAAACTGTCGGACAATTCAAGTTTATTTTACTTAATAACAAATCTGGCATCCTGTTTAATGGGGCATTTTATTGGATTGCGCTTACAAAGAACGTAAATGAGAAGACAAAGAACGTAATTCTTTCTTTTGATTTATCTCGGGAGGATTTTACAATAACCCCCCGACCTAAAGACTCAAAATATCATAGAATATCCCTCGGGATTGGGGAAAAGCAACTATGCATGTTTTCTAGGGCCCTATTGTAAGACCTGTTTCCGTCTTTGGGACCCCACACTAGATGAAAATAGACCAAAGGCCTTATGTGATTGGCTAGTCAATGAATGTTATATTGACTAGTCAACCCGATAGTCAAACTAATAATTAACACATGTGTTATAGTTATAGAAAGTAGGGGGACCTAAATTGCTTTATTATAAAAGTGTTATAAAGTGTTTAGTGGCCAAAATATGAAGAATGGGACTTGAGGGACCTAATGTGCCAAATATACAAACTCATCACCTACAATAGTCTGGATGTTTTTGTTATCCTCATTGGAATTCCAGAAAAGTGTGGGTGTGTGTGAGTGTGTCGTGATATGGAGAAGGGAGGGAAGAAGAGACCAAGTGATGATGATCAATCATGGTGTCTATGTATCCCAAATCAAGTAGTGAAGCCCTAGTAATGATTCTTCTCAAGTAAGTATTCAATTGGTGAATTAAATTATGAATTAAAAGTTAGGGTTCTTATACCCAAGATTGGGGGTTTTGGGTAATTGTGTTTTTAAAGACTAATTATGATGTTATAGTGTAATTGGTTAAAACCCCTTTGGTTGGATTGAAGGAAGATGGGTAAATTTGGGATATGATCATGTAAATAATTAAAGAGTTATAGTAATGATGGGATGACCTTATTATGGGTTAAAGTTGAGTAATTTATGGGTTGGATCATCATATGATTAACATATAATCATATGATGATTAGAGGTGTTTATGTGTGAGTTAAATGGTTGTTTTAATCCATGATTATAGCTTTGAAATGATGTATTAAGTGTATATTGATTATGTGTTTAAGGGTGTTAAACTTTGGATGATGATGATGGAAGATAGTGATGATGATGATGTCTTTGGTATTATTTAGCTTGGATTAAGGTAAGTAACTTGCACTAAAACATATGTTATATGTGTGTTATCCATATATGTGTTATGATTGTGATAGTGTTTAGCATATGGATTGAGTAATGAATGAAGGTTTATGTGGTATATTGAATGTTATGGATTGGAAGCGATGTAAGTGATCATGATGCTTATGTGCTAATATGCGTATGATATGTGTTTTATGTCGGGTTACTTACTAAGCGAAAGCTTATGGTTTAGCTGTCTAACCATTTTGTAGGTTCTTTTGTATTGAAGATGCTAAGGTTTGTCCTTTGGAGCATGGCTAAACTATGGATTAGTTGTGAAGAATGGGAAGGTAGTAAGAAAGCTAGGAGTTAGGTAGATGTACCGAGCTCGTTCTCAAAGTTGTTCCCCAAGAGTTTAAATGGGTTAAATGTTTGTAATGTCAAGTCTTTGGAATGGTTTAAGAGTCAATTTACAGGTTTTAATGTTTGTTAAAAGGTTATGTTAAAGTTATATTGAAAATGGGTCAAAACGGGTAATATGGCAAAGACACCCGTATACTTGTAAAGTACATTTCCGTGGATCTTTGAGACCACGAGTATTGTGAAGATGGATTTTTATGATGTGTAAATGATTTTTGGTAGTCTTCATGTAGAGTCGTGTACGGGAAGTTAGTTTTCCGGAAATTTTACAAAAGTTCTTCCGTGAGCATAGATCTTAAGATCTATGCTCAATCCATAAATTTTAAGTTCAAGAGTTTCTTTCCTGAGCATAGATCCAGACCAGAAAGTTGATTTCAAAGAGTTTCTTTCCTCAGCATAGATCTTAAGATCTATGCTCAGCCCATAAAGTAAATTTTAAAGAGTTTCCTTCCTGAGCATAGATCTTAAGATCTATGCTCAGACCAGAATTTTGATGTTTGGCAGATTTTTGTCGTTTTGTTTATTTTGTATAAAATAAACCGTAAATCGTTAGAGGTCGCGCCACATGTCGTTTCTAAGGTAATTGAGTCTAGTTTCATTTAAAAATATTCTCAAGGTCTAGATGTTTATAGATTTTTGTCAGATTGTAAAAGAATGATAGTGGGTCAGTTTTCAGGTGTACTTTTTGCGAAAAGTTTTAAAATTTTAGTCAAATCTGGCACGGGGCGTAACAACTTGGTATCAGAGCTTCGGTTTAAGTGAATTAGGTTTCCACTATAGGTTTCCTAGTCTTAAACCACTCGTAGAAGCATTGAACGTAAGCGTTAGAAATGCGGGAAGTAATCGTTAAGTATGAGATGGATTATGTCTTTTATGAGATGAGCTTATTGATGATAAGTGATGAATGTGTGTTATATTATTGATGTGTATGAGATGTAAGTCCGTGGAGGACTTGAAGTGTTTGAATAATTAGTTAGCTGTGCACCTCGGTTGGTGTCGGTGATTATATTGTGATTATGAATGTATGATAGAGTAATGGTAATGGAATTCGAATAAAAATGGTAAGTGGTATTAGAGATGGGCTGATAAGTGAATTAAAGTTTTATGATGCCTTAGTTATAAGGTAGACTAGTGTTTGCGGCTAATTAGAATGTTGAAGCTTAGACATAGATGATTATACAATGTGATATGTGAGCCATAGACTATATGAATTGATTATGATTACGAATGTTTTAACACTTGTTGGATAAGTGTTAAATATTATTGTTTATGTGATGTTAAGTCTATGGTAATTTATTATATGTCTAAGTAAAACATAAATGTTCCTGATAGCATGATGCATAGAAGTGTATGAGATAAAGTAAGAAATGATTAGTGAAGCATGTTTCTAGCTTGGTGCTTAGAAAGACATGATTGAGTTTGATTGCGATTGTTGTATTAGAATGAATGATTAGATATTATAATGAATAAGATGTTTGAAGCATGATTTCTTACACGCTTAATTAAAATGAGAAAAGTTGAAGTGTATAGTTAAGACGTGATGAGATCATGTTACATATAAAACATGATGAGTAAAATGCGTTAGTAATAAATGTTTAAGCGTGATGAGTAAAAGTGGTGAATGAGATAGAGTTGCGCTAGAATTCATAGTGATATGAAGTGCGCGAGAAAGAATTGTAAAACATGAATACAATCATGTTAATATATTGGAATGTGTGTGATGAGATTAATGAGAATGTTATAGAACAAACCTTTGTAAGGTTTATATGCGTGAAATGAGTATGCTAAATGAAATGATGGTATGAATTGATAATATGGTCAACAAGGGGTTGACGGATTAATGATAAGATTGCATTGTGGAAATGCAAATATAAAAATTGGCAAGTGTTATATAGAAACTTGTCTAGATGAAAGTAAATATGATAGCGAATGTTGAGATTGCTTAAGGCAATGAGAATTAAGAAAGTAATAGCGTGTACTTAATGAGAAAAGTGCATGAAAGATAAAACGAGTAAAGATGTTAAAGTAAACATAGCTTGGATCCAATGCTCTAGTTTTGGTATCCTTCGGGATAGCCCAGCTTGCTTTTTGGCATGTGTTTTGGCATCCTTCTGGATGGCCTAGCTTGCCTCTTATGGCATGGTTGTTAGCTTGCCTTCACCGACATGGTTTGCCTATATCCTTGGCATGTGTGGAAGTATCCTTCGGGATAGCTTAGCTTGCCTTTTGGCATGGTTGATAGCTTGCCTTTATGGCATGGTGTTATAGCTTGCCTCTATGGGATGGTCGTTAGCTTGCCTATGTGGCATGGATGTTAGCTTGCCTTATGGCATGGTTGATAGGTTGCCTTTATGGCATGGTGGTAAAGCTTGCCTTTCAGGGCATGGTTGTTAGCTTGCCTATCATGGCATGTTGTTTAGCTTGCCTTAGTGGCATGTATAAAATTTTATTGAGATTGGATCCAAGGCTAGAAAAGATGGACAGTGAGTAAGTATGATTGTTGTGTTGGGTGTAGATAAGTAGGATGATTTATAAATTCATTATTTGAGTGGATTGGGACGCCTTTTCATTTAAACAGTGAAATTGTGAATCACCAAACCATAAGTTTATATTTCTTGATTTACATTGTTTGGGACGCCTTTCCATGTAAATGAGGAAGTATAAATGAGTGGGCTATATGTATCCGATATGACATGAGTATAGTTAAGAAATGAGAAAGAGAAGATTTAAAATAATCTAAATATTATAAGAAATGAGAAAGCGAGTTTATGATAATAGTGAGGTTATGTGTTAAACCTTAATATAGATGTCTAAAGCGAAAGTTATTTTTATAAATTAAAAATATTATAAGTTGAAGATATAGCTAGATGTGCCTTGAGGCAAGTGATAAGCGTAATAAGAGCTAGATAGTGTTAACACCTTTATGAAAAAGGTGATGATATGAGTTAAAGCTTGATGTTATAAAGTTAATTAATTGAATTTCCCGAGTGACTTATCGTCCTTGGAGAAAGTGTCTAAAGAAAAGTAATATGAGAAATGACTACGAAAGTCATAAATTGAATAATTAAGAGTTGATATAAGGTTATAGTGTGCCGTGAGAGCATGTGTAAAGTGAAAAAGGACCATGGTGGTCGTAAAATTTTTGAATTATGAGAAAGTTATAATGATACATAAAATGCTATAGTAAGACTATTGATGAGATTGTAGAATGATGATAGTAGAGTACGAAAAGTATTGACTATATTTGACTTATGTAAAGTCAAAGTGGTTCGTAAGTTACCAAATATGTGGTGAAATGTTAAGTGAGATAGTTATGGACATGTTTAGTAGTGTATATTAATGTCTTATGTGACATAATGACATTAGCAAGAATTGTTTGGTTATAGAAAAAAAGCAAGAGATAGAATGGATCAAGCGTGATAAGCGGGTTATAGTATGTTTAGAGTTGCAAGATCACGTAGATCGTTGCAACGCAATGTGTATGATTTGTATATGTAGAATGAGATTTAGTTTTGGATAGTAATAGATGAGAGATTTCGGGGACGAAATCTAAATAAAGGGGGTAGAATTGTAAGACCTGTTTCCCGGGTACTGGGACCCCACACTAGATGAAAATGGACCAAAGGCCTTATGTGATTAGCTAGTCAATGAATGTTATATTGACTAGTCAACCCGATAGTCAAACTAATAATTAACACATGTGTTATAGTTATAGAAAGTAGGGGGACCTAAATTGCTTTATTATAAAAGTGTTATAAAGTGTTTAGTGGCCAAAATATGAAGAATGGGACTTGAGGGACCTAATGTGCCAAATATACAAACTCATCACCTACAATAGTCTGGATGTTTTTGTTATCCTCATTGGAATTCCAGAAAAGTGTGGGTGTGTGTGAGTGTGTCGTGATATGGAGAAGGGAGGGAAGAAGAGACCAAGTGATGATGATCAATCATGGTGTCTATGTATCCCAAATCAAGTAGTGAAGCCCTAGTAATGATTCTTCTCAAGTAAGTATTCAATTGGTGAATTAAATTATGAATTAAAAGTTAGGGTTCTTATACCCAAGATTGGGGGTTTTGGGTAATTGTGTTTTTAAAGACTAATTATGATGTTATAGTGTAATTGGTTAAAACCCCTTTGGTTGGATTGAAGGAAGATGGGTAAATTTGGGATATGATCATGTAAATAATTAAAGAGTTATAGTAATGATGGGATGACCTTATTATGGGTTAAAGTTGAGTAATTTATGGTTTGGATCATCATATGATTAACATATAATCATATGATGATTAGAGGTGTTTATATGTGAGTTAAATGGTTGTTTTAATCCATGATTATAGCTTTGGAATGATGTATTAAGTGTATATTGATTATGTGTTTAAGGGTGTTAAACTTTGGATGATGATGATGGAAGATAGTGATGATGATGATGTCTTTGGTATTTTTTAGCTTGGATTAAGGTAAGTAACTTGCACTAAAACATATGTTATATGTGTGTTATCCATATATGTGTTATCATTGTGATAGTGTTTAGCATATGGATTGAGTAATGAATGAAGGTTTATGTGGTATATTGAATGTTATGGATTGGAAGCGATGTAAGTGATCATGATGCTTATGTGCTAATATGCATATGATATGTGTTTTATGTCGGATTACTTACTAAGCGAAAGCTTATGGTTTAGCTGTCTAACCATTTTGTAGGTTCTTTTGTATTGAAGATGCTAAGGTTTGTCCTTTGGAGCATGGCTAAACTATGGATTAGTTGTGAAGAATGGGAAGGTAGTAAGAAAGCTAGGAGCTAGGTAGATGTACCGAGCTCGTTCTCAAAGTTGTTCCCCAAGAGTTTAAATGGGTTAAATGTTTGTAATGTCAAGTCTTTGGAATGGTTTAAAAGTCAATTTACAGGTTTTAATGTTTGTTAAAAGGTTATGTTAAAGTTATATTGAAAATGGGTCAAAACGGGTAATATGGCAAAGACACCCGTATACTTGTAAAGTACATTTCCGTGGATCTTTGAGACCACGAGTATTATGAAGATGGATTTTTATGATGTGTAAATGATTTTTGGTAGTCTTCATGTAGAGTCGTGTACGGGAAGTTAGTTTTCCGGAAATTTTACAAAAGTTCTTCCGTGAGCATAGATCTTAAGATCTATGCTCAATCCAGAAATTTTAAGTTCAAGAGTTTCTTTCCTAAGCATAGATCCAGACCAGAAAGTTGAATTCAAAGAGTTTCTTTCCTCAGCTTAGATCTTAAGATCTATGCTCAGCCCATAAAGTAAATTTTAAAGAGTTTCCTTCCTGAGCATAGATCTTAAGATCTATGCTCAGACCAGAATTTTGATGTTTGGCAGATTTTTGTCGTTTTGTTTATTTTGTATAAAATAAACCGTAAATCGTTAGAGGTCGTGCCACACGTAGTTTCGAAGGTAATTGAGTCTAGTTTCATTTAAAGATATTCTCAAGGTCCAGATGTTTATAGATTTTTGTGAGATTGTAAAAGAATGATAGTGGGTCAGTTTTCAGGTGTACTTTTTGCGAAAAGTTTTAAAATTTTAGTCAAATCTGGCACGGGGCGTAACACCTATATTCTACTACCATTGGCGACGACTACGACCTCCCCTATGACATATGGGTAATGAGACGCTACAATGTTGAACAGTCTTGGGAACGGTTGCCAAATAATTACGAGATGAAGCTTGAGACTGTACACTATATGAAAATGATTGAGTACGCTTCACCTAAGAATAAGAGGATGAGTTTCTTTTGTGATGATAATAAATGCGTGTCAAGGCCCTTGAGATTCGTTCCTGTTCATAGATTTATGCCAAGCCTAGTATCTCCGTATGTTAATTCCAGCAGACCAAGCCACCCAAGGAATAACAAGAAGGTTGTTAACGCGTGGAGTATTGAGGTTAGTTTTGCTTTTTATTTCTTATTTCACAATTTTTTTCTTTTAATACAATAGTAGCATCGTACAACAATGTTTTAAAACCCAGCTTTTTTATTGACTCCATTACCGACTGGTTCGACAAACTTAGAGTGAGCTACAAACAAAATAAACTTAGAGAACGTGCGTTTATGTTTTGATTTTGTGATGTTGTGATTTTGTTTTTAGCTCACAAAATCACAACAGACTCACAGAGTCCCCACCCGCAAACATAGCTAAAAACTAAACTAACTAGATAAGTTAATTCAGTATTAAAGTCACTATAAGTACCCTATCTCTGATTCTCTGTCACCAACAACATATTTTAAACCGGCCGATTCCAATGAACTGGTTCGACCCGGGTGGTGTAAAAGTCGTGGTTCAATATGTTCAAAAAACGGCTAGCAACCGCCCGGTAACAGTCACCGGTTCAACTGTCAGGTAGTAACCTGGTTTTAAAGCATTATGGTACACTACAAATGTTTTTCAATTGTTTTTTGCTTTTTGATGGTTTGGTCCTACCTTACCTTTTGAAGCGCACATATACTTAATCAATACTATCTATAGAAGATAGTCCTTCCTTTTTATACATATAGTATTGACTAAGGCATTTAAATACTTTGCTAAGGTTGCTGAAGGAGAGTGCCAACACACGCAGACAAAGATAGAGACATTTTTCAAGGCTTCCGAAAAGGTAAAAATACGTTTTTTGTTGTCTTTTTTTCTACAAGTTGTACCTGGTTTAGAATTGGTTCTCCTTTTTAAACTTTCAAATATAATTTCAGATTGAGAAAACTTATAGGCAGGAAGTCGGAGAGGCTGAGAATAAGTATTTTCACGAAGATGGTGAGACTTAAGCTCTTTTTATTCTATGTACAAGCTTTCCGTGGTTAAGAATTTGTTATAAATTTAACCTTTTAAATTTTTTGAAAAGTTCATTTGCAGGAAAATAGAGATTGAAGAAATCCTTTATAACGATAGAGAGATTGTATTGTTTTCAATAATATGAACAACGTGTTATTGCTGTACCTGATTAATATTAATAGAAGATTGATTGTCTTGTGCTTTGAGAACTTTTTGTATCCAGCTCATATCACACTGCTCATGATCATATGATCATGAAAACAAGGGCAATGGAGAAATTCTAGTCATGAAATTCAGTAGCTTTGAATAGGGTAACAGAAGATTAAGAGGGCAGCTATATGAGTAGGAGTGCCCTCTTGTAGATAATTTGGTCATAATAAACAAACAAACATTTGGACGACTGAATAACTTCCTAGAATTTGGAACCAATTGGACACCCAATGGCCAAAAGCAAAGATGATTACATTAGCTAAAAAAAGTAGTTTTGTTTGTGATGAGAATTTTGAATTTTCTCTTTTGCTTGTTACAAACAATTCATGATTCTCCTTTTGACATATAAGCAAGTTCCATGCTTTAAACGATGCCACCGCATGTGTCCGAGTATTATCTCTTTACGTACTCAAGTTTGATATTATGTTGTCCTTTATTGAGATAAATATTGTCCTTGTAAGTAACATCTAAATATGTTATACATTATGCATGATGAGCTTTTTACCCGGTTTGAGCTTTAAGCTTATGTTCCATATCACTAATGCATTTATCTTTGTTCCAAGTAAAGAACAAACAAGCAACATGGTTTACAATGCAGACAAGGTTGAATACATGCACATGTCAATCTATTTAAATTAGTTGCAAGACCTGAAGATATAATGCTTAGTTTTTGACTCACATTGCTCTAGTTTTTTGTTGCTGAATACGAATGAAATGGAAAATTTAGAAAAATGTTAGGCAAAACACTCGAGAGAGGCTAACTAAGTTCTTTTCAATTATACTCTATACATGCATCATGTATAATGTTATTTGTTGCACGATAATTGCCTAAGTCTTGTTGGTATAATATGTAAAATACGAAAGCCCAAGTGCCGAATATGTTAGTTAGATAGTTTGTAACAATATAGCGGTTACAGAAGTTAGTTATTGGTAGTTATAAGTTAGTTGGTAGTTATTTCAGTCATAATACCGAATAGTCACAATGTTTGGGTCGCACCCTTTCATTAGTATAAATACTCGCATACATGCAAACGCTTTTAGTGTGTCTTGTATAACAATGTAATCCATATTATGTCGTTTATATTATAGAATCAAATTCTTGTTAAATCTTGTCAATCTTGTGTTTATAAAACCTGTGCATCAACGAGATACTACAGTGGCATCAGAGCCAAAGGTTCAAACCTGGGAAATGGCATCAAAAATGAAGGTTGCAAGATTACAAGTTTTGATTCAAGTCTTTGATCAAGAAGATCAAGAGACTTAGAAGGGAAAAGACACCAAGGAATACGCTGGCCAAGAAATACGGTGGAACTTTGTTGGGACTGCTTGAACGTGGCAACAAAGGGAGAAAAGGAGAAAGTTCTTGACGCTTGGAAGGATAGCGTGGTATAAGAAGGAATAGGCTAGCGGAGAAAAGACTTCTATGGGTTGCCGTGAACGCGACATAGAAGGGAAATACACATCGTGTGTTTGAGTGGAGTTGTTGTGGACAAATGGAAAAATGTTGCTTTGTTACTTGGGCTAACACAAACGGATGAAGAAGCAGTCAAGGAATGTTACAAGGAGTGCATAGGGATGGTGAAGATATACTATGAGGGAGCACAAAGATCAAGGCAGGAAAGGCCAGGAGAAGTGGCAGAGAATAGCAGTGGAACTGCAGGGATAGAAGGACCACAGGCTATTGCAAGGATAAGTGTTGAAGTAGGGGAAACACTAGATGGAACTCCAAGAAAGAGAAGTAGGACTGCAAGAGAAGATGTTAGATTGAAAGGCAACAAAGAAAATACAACGAGTAAAAAAAACAAACAATCGGTTTGTTTTGGAAAAAGAATACCGAAAGGTTTTCAAGGTTTTGTGTGGAAAGGGACTTGGAATTCGAAAAGGAACAACAACAACGGAAAAATTTTGTTTTGTTTGGAAGCATACCGAGAAGAAGAACAAGAGAAAAGTTCAAGGGTTTGCTTGTGGAAAAAACTTGAAGTCAACACAAAACAACAACAACGAAACAGTTGGAACATCGAATAGAAAACAGGAAGAACAAGACTTAAACAATTAGGGAGGAATTGTTGCACGATAATTGCCTAAGTCTTGTTGGTATAATATGTAACATACGAAAGCCCAAGGACTGAATACGTTAGTTAGATAGTTTGTAACCATATAGCGGTTACAAAAGTTAGTTATTGGTAGTTATAAGTTAGTTGGTAGTTATATCGGTCATAATACCGAATAGTCACAATGTTTGGGTCGCACCATTTCATTAGTATAAATACTCGCATACATGTATACGTTTTTAGTGTGTCTTGTATAACAATGTAATCCATCTTATGTTGTTTATATTATAGAATCAAATTCTTGTTAAATCTTGTCAATCTTGTGTTTATAAAACCTGTGCATCAATGAGATACTACATTATTACTTCAGGAATTTAGATTTTTTCATGAGCTAATCTTCAGGCTACAACCTTATTATGTTTTAAGAGGATCTCTAAACTGGACATCCTACCATAAATGCATAATGTATTTCTAACATGTGCATATGTTTTTCATGAGCTAATCCTCAAGAGACCAGCTTCACTAAATATAGGCACGAAGATCAAGAATTTGAAAAGCACAAAAAAGACAGGTGTAAGATAAGAACATCACTAGTACAAAGCCAACATTTGATCCCGCAACACCTGAATCCTTAGCTTGTGTTGTGTGCACGACGTCCCTCAAGAGGATCCATCTGATCAAGAGACTAGGCCTGAGCACGTGTTGGAGAGCATATAATAAGAGACCCTTCTTGAGGTGTGATGACAGGTGTTCCAGGTATCTGAAAAAAATAATCACAACCGGGGTCGTCCAAACTCTAACCGGGGTCATCCAACCTTCGGTCTCATACATCTCTTCCTTAAGCAAGTTTTGTAAGACATTGCGAAATTCATTGATTCCTAACCCATAAAGGAACTGAATGATTTTTGCATTAGGGTTGACTACATAATTAGGCCCAAACCAATAGTTCTTCTTAAAAAATCAAGCTGCAACACAAACACATGAACAAAAGTAGGGGTCAGCAAAACCGACCGACGACCGAAAACCGACACAAACCGACTCCGACCGACACAAACCGACCTATACTCGGGTCGGGACTCGGTTTGGGTTTTCCACGATGTCGGTACTCGGGTCGGTTCGGGACTCGGGATTAACCGAGAAAACACAAAGAAAACCACACAAACCGACCGGAACCGACCGACACAACAGACCTAGACTCGGGTCGGGATTCGGTTATGGTTTTCCAGGTTGTCGGTTTCGGGATGGGTCTGGATCGGGTCGGTTTCAGCCCGAAGCTCTCCCCTACAGAAAAGTAAATAGCTTGCACAACCATAAGGAAGTTATCTAAGTAAATCATCAAGCATAACATAACCTCTAAAAAAATCAGTAAGAAATACAAAACTAAACAAATGTCACTTGCAAACACCTGACACGACAATTTTGTAGTTATCTAGTAATAAACATCATCAAGCATACATAACATGTAATGTGGTCGAAGCTGTTCGGAATTTGGTGGGCAGAAGTTCACATGTTTGCTGTTCCAGGATCATCATGATCAAACAACATCATGCTATCATTATTCAAGAATCGTTAAAAGGAAAAAATAGAGAATTGGGTGAACCCATAATATAATATGATATATAAAGTAAATGGGTTACAAAATAATGTTACAGATTCCTAACTATATATACATAACGAAAAGGTGTAAATGAAAGGATGTGATGGTTCAAGAATCGAACCAACAGTCATGTCCTTTCACAATAATTGTAAATAACTAACTATTATAACTGTAAATAACTAACTAAATGTAACTGCTATGTTTCCTGTGATGCTGGTGCGAATTGCAGCCCAACAAAAGAAAAACATGCAGCCTTGATTATGAAACAAAGATTTAATGGATTGTGTTTTCCAACATATTCCTCCCTAATCTATTAATATTTGTTTCTTCTTCAATATTCTTGTTCCTTGATGCCTTCTTGAATCTTGCTTTTAATCTTGATGTCTTCTATCTGGTAGTTTGTTTGATACTTGTTATTAAGATCTTCTAATTTTATTCCAAAATGCTCAATCTTCTTGTCTCCTTGAGTGCCCATTCCATAGGGTTTGATCACTTGATCTTCTCGACCTTCATGGCATTTTCTTTTGCCTTCTGAAACAAGTCTATCTGTTTCAATGTGTGATCCCCTTGCAGGTGTTGTAATAGCAATTGAAGACATTCAAATATTGATTGTAGCAGTTTTGATCTTTTCACCATGTTCTTTGACAGGCCAAGTATCTCTTTTGAAGAACATCTTCATGGCTTTTGTTGGTTAAAGGGCAAAACCAAACAAGCCTCTTCTTTTCTTCTTCATGGTTAAATCCATAACCATTGTAACAAAACGCAAACTGTGTTTTTATTTCCAAAACGCAATTTATTCTGGTTTTGTTCCTCCATGATTGGCATCCATGGTTGCGTTCCTTTTAAAGAAAATGCAGGTATGAATCTTGAATGATGGTGATACATGAATTGTGTGTTTCTTGATCCCTTCGGCTCTAATGCCATGTTCGGAATTTGGTGGGCAGAAGTTCACAGGTTTGTTGTTCCAGGATCATCATGATCAAACAACATCATGCTATCATTATTCAAGAATCGTTAAAAGGAAACAAGAGAGAATTGGGTGAACCCATAATATAATCTAATATATATAGTAAATGGGTTACAAAATAATGTTACAGATTCCTAACTATATATACATAACGAAAAGGTGTAAATGAAAGGATGTGATGGTTAAAGAATCGAACCAACAGTCATGTCCTTTCACAATAATTGTAAATAACTAACTATTATAACTGTAAATAACTAACTAAATGTAACTGCTATGTTTCCTGTGATGCTGGTGCGAATTGCAGCCCAACAAAAGAAAAACATGCAGCCTTGATTATGAAACAAAGATTTAATGGATTATGTTTTCCAACAGAAGCTATGACAAAGGTAGAAATAAACAAATGCCATGTCAGATTAACAAATATAAAAAATTCAAGTCGTTTATAACAAGTCAACCTAGACAAAACTTATTAATAATACCAGTCGGGGCATACCAGGCTCACAAATTCTTCTGCTCCAAAAAAATGGCACTACTGATGTATCATAAGTTTGGTATAGTCTACATCAACGTTAATTCATTTCAATTTTATTTAACCTTGTTAGGCTTATACATCACAGATTTTCATTATAACTTTGTTACTTTCACATGCTATGTAGTGAGATATTTCTTTTCATAACTTTTGATAATGTAAAACACATGCCCACATAACTCATACCAAATAGGCAAACACCAAGTAATGACTCAAATATGTAGTGATAAAACGAATGAGTGTTTTTTATAACATAAAGGTTGCCAGATTTGTAAATATTTTTCTCTTGTGTTTTGTCTGATACGCTTTATGAAACTATTATTCTCCTACTGTGATTCTATAACTTTGACATACCATGTATAGGCGAGATGTTGATTTTGATCTTGGTTACCTTAGCTTTGATTGTGCAAGTTTCACATATGACATTCTTCTTGAACTTTGTTTTTGAATCAATATTGATTTATGCTATCCTTATGATGTTTCTGGTACTTAGAATGCGATTGATTAAGCGAAGCAAGGGTTATGTGATTCTTGTTTTCTTATGAGTTTTTCATGTGATTCTTGTGTGTTTGTGATTGCATACCACCAAGTATGTAGCAACTGCAAACAAATTGCTCCTCATGAAAAGTTTCGGCTACCTACCAATTTCGTCCATATTAATTATGTATGGTTAGGGCCACCTTTGAGCACATGCCGGTTTTTAGTGAAATCCATGGATATTTTTTTCAAGTCATTCTATTCAGCATAACATCTCTTGGGGATATGGCTCAAAAGGAGTTGAATCAAACATGCCTGTTGTTAAATCAAACATGTCAAGAAAGATCAGCGTTTTTAAGCTCTTTACGTTTCAAGCGCTTTAAGTGACTAAAGAAAAACTTTTGGAAAACAACTTGTGAACTTGCAATATGAAGAAATTCAGCCCTTTAATAACTATTGACCCCAAAATGAGAAACACACATAAGAATCATACTTTTCCAAATCTCATAAGACTAAAACACATGCCCCTTCAATAATTCAAATTTGTTAATAAGCATGAAATTACTAACCGCCCTGGCAATCTTCTCTGCGTTTACTTGTACGTGTTATAGTCATTATGAATGTAGTCTAGTCCACGAGCAACACGGTTCTCAAGAAAAAAATAGCAACATGTCGAAATATATGAGGGCAAATTCTCTGTTGTATGGTACATTATCTGCACGTTTAGGTTACTTGGTTAAATCTCCACAAATTTCTTAATGAAAATAACGTCATGAGTTTTACGAGCAGGTGAGAGGATGAAACGAGGAAATGTTTTTGCTACGAAGAAATATTTGGGAATCAACCAGTGATTTAAACTACTTCATCTACATTTTAATCATATTTATCACAATCTTGTAAAAAAAGATATTTATCAGTTTTAAAAACTTTCTTAAATTAAAAGATCCATAAGTACTAAGCTACTAATCCGTATTTGACGTACTTTGATCAAGCTGTTAACACATATTAATTAACAAACATATATACACGAAGATGAAGCTAGATATACCTTAGAAATAGGCCTCTTGCTATCCTATTTAGCCTTCTTCTTCTGATGAAAAGGGGAGCTAGGTTTTGACAAAGAGAAGTGGGCTATAAGTTGTTGGGCTGGGCTTAATAAAAATACATCGGCTTTATACAGCCATAAGTATTGTATATGCTCTTTGTATGAATTATCGTTACAAACTCTGAAGTAAAAACTAGCTAGATATGGTCGTGTTTGATGTGGTAGAGTGTATACTCTTAAGATCGGTTGTGAAAGATCTGATCTCATGGAAGAGAGTTTTTAAGTCATGGTATTCTTTGATATCAAGTCCTCGTTTTGTTATAGCTCATCTAAAGACAACTTGTGATAATAATTATGGTAGAAACTCTGGTAACCAGCTTGGTCATGTAAGGATAGCTATGCCAACATATTGGAGGATACCTAATGAGAGGTCGTATCAACTCAATCCTTGGAAGGTTGTTGGTTCTTCCAATGGCCTTGTATGCATCTCTCCTTATGGACTACATGCTATAATTTTGGTAAGCAATCCTTGGACCAGAGAGATTAGAAAACTGCCGATGGCGCCCATGGTTTCTGAAAAGAACACGAGTGGGCTATGTTTAGGTTTTGGTTATGATTCATCCACGAATGATTACAAGGTTGTCATGGGGATCAAGAAAAGTAATGATGTGGCACTCGTTCAAGTCTTATCATTGAAATCCAACACTTGGAAACTTATTGGACAATTCAATTATAGGTTTCTCTATGACATGCCAGGTATGTTGCTTAATGGGAAACTTCATTGGATTGTGTTTGATTATAACACTAGGAAGAAAGAGAAAGAGAAAGCAATCCTTTCTTTTGATTTATCTCGGGAGGAATTTAAAGTAATCCCTCAACCTAATGACTCAAAATATGTATCGGCTTATACCTTCCTGGGGATTGTGGAAGACCAACTATGCATATTTAAGATTAACGAAGACAAAGACAATCATCTCCCGCGTGACATATGGGTAATGAGAAGCTACAATGTTGAACAGTCTCGGGAACTTTTTCCGAATAATTACGAGATGAAGCATGAGGTTGTACACCATATGAAAATTATTGAGTACTCTTCACCTAAGAATAAGAGGATGAGTTTCTTTTGTGATGATAATAAATGCTTGTCAAGGATCTGGAGATATATTATTGCTCATAGATTTGTGCCAAGCCTTGTATCACCGTATGCCGGGAGACCAAGCCACGCTAAGAATAACAAGACTAGTGTTAAAGCCTGGAGTATTAAGGTTGGTTTTGCTTATTATGTTATTTTGATTTAAATAATTATGCTTAGGGGGCGGACCAAGGGGTTCATGTGAATCACATGTATTTTTGTCGCTTAGTGTAAATTTGTGTCAAAATCCTGATTTCTTCAAAATGAACATGGTCCAAAATTTTGTGTTAGATCTCTTGTTTAGTTAGTTTATTATATTTTCAAAAATAGAGTTTGTAAACTTGGGTCCGCCATTAATTATACTTTAGATTCGTCATATTCTTTTAGGGAGGAAGGAGTGGTTATGCCGGGCTATACCCTTAACATTTAGTATATATAATAGTAGTGGGAACCGCCACATCACCTCTATACAATAAAAACCTTCCAACTCAAAACTACCCCAATACTACCCTAACACTACCCTAACTAGACGGAGTGGTACCCGATCCTACCCTAACACTACCTTTCATAAAAAGACAAAAATTTCTTCAAATAGAGAACAAAGCTTAAATCGAGCGGGTTCCGAGCTCGATTTGGTACAAAAGCTCAAGTACCCTAACTAGTGGGGGCGGTGTACCCTAATACCCTAACACTACTTGATCATCTACCCGATGACCACTCCGTCTACCCTTAGATTTATCGCATTTGTGACTCAATATGTATGACTACACTTGTTTTATATCCCTGATAATTGCTTTCTTATTGTCCTCATGTTTTGGACCAAATCGGTGGTATTAAATTTGTTTTCTAATTGATTTCGCTTACTCACACACAACTGTCTTCCAAATTTAGTTGCCTTAAGTTAACTCAATCAATACTCGTCATAGAAGAGTCTTACTTTTACCCTTGAAGAAGACAAGCTAACGCTTAGATTTACAATAGGAAAAAAAAGTAGACACTACCTTATATTTGTATCATGAAGAGATGGTCCATTGATTAAGAGGGTGTTTGGGATTCCTTTAAGTAGCTTATAAGTACTTATCTTTAAGCAGAAAATATAAGCAATCCCAACCACCCTTAAAGATCTTTTGATGTATCGGCTAGTTTGTAAAATTAGAAATTGAAGAACATAAACTTTCTAATGAGCAAGGTCTATTATGAGAAGCCACATTGCAAAATCGATCCAAAGAGGATGGTAATTAAGGTGGGATATAGTTATGTTTTTCAAGGTCCTTTTTCTGTTTGATAGATATAGTACAGATGACTATAGATTTACCTCATCAATGGCCTAAATGCATATCCACTATATGTAAATTGAATATTGATCTTAGTTGAGCCTAATATATGTATATGTTTTGGCAAGGCTTTTGAAGGAGAAGAGGGCCAACACTCGCAGCCCATGTTAAGGAGGATTATTGTTAAGGCTTCCGAAAAGGTAATGATACGTTTTTCTGTTGTCTTGTATTCTAAAAGTTGTACCCAGTTTAGAACTGGTTTTTCTATAAAAAAATTCGAATACAATTGCAGGAAACGAGAAAAATTGAGGAAGTCTACAGGCGGGAAGTTGGAGACAATGATAATTTATATTTCCACAATCATGGTGAGACTCCGGTCCTTTTTCTTTTACAAGCTTTACCCGGTTTAGAATCTGTTATAAATCTAGCCTTTTCAATTTTTGGAAAATTCATGTGCAGGAAATAGAGAGATGGAAGAAATCCTTACTAGGGCGTCACTTTTTTTGCAGAAAGAGGAAGAGGGCAGGAAGAATTAGAGAAAGAGGGACAAGAAGAACTAGTCGAATAATTAATTGGGGCAATTCCATATATACCCAAAACAAACATCATAATTCCATATTTCCCTAACACATGCTTTAAAAGCATTGTACTCATGCATTGAAAACTTGTCATTTGGGTAAATATGGAATTATGTAGTTTCATTTGGGTATATATGGAATTTTCCCAATAATTAATTCCTTAATAAGAAGACTGTCTTGCATGTTTATAATATGAACAATGTGTTATTGTTGTAATGGATGAGTTTAATATTTGGTTTTCTTGAATTTTGTAAACTTTTTGATACAACTCGTATCAAATTTTAATATTTTGCTATTACCCCCGGCTATGTTTAAGACTTTAGAGCATGTTTGATACAGTATGATTTTACATGATAATGTACATTTTTAATGCATGTTTCTAAGCAAACCCATCAAATTTTATGTGTTTTGGAGCTTTTATAAGTAACTCTTAAAACTCGTTCCTTTTGTTTTTATCAACAATTTATTAAAGCATCAATCAAGTCAATATATAAATGAAAAGTTAAATACTGATTTTTCAGCTACCGATACTTTTGAAAATTACTTACGCATATATATTTTCAAGAACAATGTAACTAAAATACAAAGTTCAAAATGACAGAATGTAACTTGCGTTGATTTCAAATTGAAATTTGAAATAAATAAATAAATTTTCCATCCGTTTTTTGGCCCTTTTTCTTACATTTTCCGTTTTATCCGTTTTCTTACGTTTTGTCTTTTCGTTTTCTTTCGTTTTTGCCTGTTTTCATCTCTTGTTTTTCGTTTTTTAGTTCGTTTTTCGTGCGTTTTAATTCGTTTTTGTCCGTTTTCTTACATTTTGTCATTTTCTTACGTTTTTATACTATTTCAACATGTTGAAAATTTTTTCCAAAAAGAAAAAAAATTTGGAAAAAATTTTCAAAAAAAAAAATTGGAATTTTCCAATTTTGAAAAAATTAATAGGAAAAAATTCGAAAAAATTTGAAAAAATTAAAATTTGAATAAAAAATTTAAAAAAAAAATTTGAATAAAAAAAATATTTTTCAAATATATTATTTTTTTAAAAAATCTTTAAAAAAAATATTTGAAAATTTTGAAAATAAAAAATTTCAAATTTTTTTTTTAAGATTTAAAAAAAATATATATATATTCGAAAAAAAATTTGAATAAAAAAAAATATTTTTCAAATATTTTTTTTTTAGAATAAATATATATATTTTTAAATCTAAAAAATTTTGAAATTTTATTTTCAAAACCTCAAATATTTTAAAGATTTTTAAAAAAATATATTTTATTGTGAAAATATTTTTTTTTTTAAAAAATATTTGAAAAATATTTTTTATTCAATTTTGTTTTTGAAATTTTTATTCAATTTTTTTTTTTCAAATTTTTTAGAAATTTTTTCTATTTATTTTCAAAATTGAAAAAAAATTCCAAATTTTTTTTAGGAAAATTTTTTTCTTTTGAAAAATTTCAACATGTTGAAATTTTCGCGTATAAAACAACAGCGGATAGAGAAAAAGGGCCAAAAACGGATGAAAATCGATAACGTAAGTAAAAACGGATAAGTTAATGACCATAAGGACCAATCCATTGTTTCTAAATTTGAAAATATTGCGTACAATCTTTTTTCAAAATTAAATTTAACGATCGGTAGTATTTTTACCAATATATAAATAACTCATAATACTCTTATAGGTAAAAAAATATATGTAAATAAATAAATAAATAAACCGGGACATTTTGAGCTTATAAATGATCTCAAACTTAACAAAGTTCGAACCCAAACAACAAATAACATATTCAAAACTCAAAAGTACCCTATACACAATTGTACTTTTGAAAAATAGTTTTGTATATTTTCTATCCAGCATAGAAAACAAAATACAAAAGTTGACCTGTTGAGAATCTCTCGTGTCGCACCCTTTTGTCAGATACCTTTACTCCAGCTATATTTGGGTGGCACAACGATTAAAAGATTGTAAGTTTAAGTCACGACATATGTGATGTATGTTACGTGAATTGTAAAAAGAAAAGCGCAATTTAAAATAAAATGAATATTTATAAGTTAATTGAACTTTGACTAAAGTTTGACTTGGGCATTAACATCCCGGCAGGTTATCTAAACCTGGTAAGGTCACCCAAACCAATATTACTTTCATATGAACACGCTTAACTAGTTCTTAAAAACTCTAACTGCAATAGATCATAAAGCACATTGTGTTATTATAAGACGAATGTTATTTTATAAACTCATCGTCTCTTCAGGCCACAGCCTATGTGGGATTTGTTGGGCTTCATAGAATAAGATAAAACAAAAAACATATAGGTTATGATTTGATACAAGGATATTATTTTACCGTTAAACTTAAACAACCTTAAACCGCCAAAACTTTGAGCAAAACCCCAATTACCTTAACTTATATGCATTCACTTATTAACCAAAAATGTTACCAAAGCTACCAATTAACCTCCCACCCCATCTTACCCTCAAACTCATCAAAACATATTGCGATTCGGGCGATTTACGTCGCGCACGCCAACTGTTTGATAAAATTCCCACCCCAGATTTGCACTCGTTGACAGTTTTAATCTCAGCTTACACAAAACAAGGTTTACCAAAAGAGGCTATAAGTTTATATACTCGTTTGAGGGACGGAGGAGCCCAGCCGGATAAATTTGTGCTTTTGTCGTTTGTTAAGGCGTGTGCTACATCTAGAGATGTTAATGAGGCTCAGAGGGCGTATAGAGATGCAGTTGCATTTGGGTTGGATAAGGATGTTTTGTTGGGCAATGCGATGATTGATATGTTTGGGAAATGTAAGTGTGTTGATGGGGCGAAAAGGGCGTTTGAGGAGTTGGAGTTTAGAGATGTTATTACTTGGACGTCGATGTGTTCGTGTTATGTTAGTTGTGGGAAGGTGAGGCAGGGTTTGGCGATGTTTAGAGAGATGTGTTTGGATGGAGTGAGGCCTAATTCTGTTTCAGTTTCGTCGATTCTTCCTGCTTGTTCTGATTTGAAGTGTTTGAATTTGGGTCGAGAGATACATGGGTTTGTGGTGAAAAATGGATTGGGCGGGAATGTGTTTATTAGCAGTGCGCTTGTGGATATGTATGCTAGTTGTTTATGTCTTAGACAAGCTGAATTGGTGTTTAATCGTATGAGTAATAGAGATATTGTGTCGTATAATGTGATGATATCGGCTTATTTTGAGAATGGAGAAGCTCTTAAAGCACTTGCTATATTCGAAAGGATGAAGAGTGAAGGCTTGAGATTAAACTATGCATCTTGGAATGCTGTTATATGTGGGTCTTTACAAGCTGGACGAACACAACAAGCATTGGAGTTACTTGCTGAAATGCAAAAAGCGGGATTTAGACCTAATCAGATTACGTTGACAGCTGTCTTGACCGCCTCTACAAATTTAGAAAGCTTGCGGGGAGGTAAGGAGACACATGGTTATATCTACAGACATTGTTTTTTGGATGATACGACAGCCTTA
Source organism: Chrysanthemum makinoi (assembly GCA_910596185.1). Classification (NCBI taxonomy): domain Eukaryota; kingdom Viridiplantae; phylum Streptophyta; class Magnoliopsida; order Asterales; family Asteraceae; genus Chrysanthemum; species Chrysanthemum makinoi. The sequence goes on along the minus strand of OU343218.1, from coordinate 211,996,080 downwards.
ACTGCTCTTGTTTTCATGTATGCAAAATGTGGCAAACTTGAATTGTCTCGAAAGGCTTTTGAGATGATGTCTAAAAGAGATACTGTTGCTTGGAACACAATGATTATTGCAAATTCAATGCACGGGAATGGCGAGGAAGCCTTGGTGCTATTTAATGAAATGCTAAAGTCGGGTGCCAAACCCAATGCGGTTACTTTTACAGGTGTTCTTTCTGGTTGTAGCCACTCACGTCTAGTAGATGAGGGTCTCTCAATTTTCAACTTAATGAGACGGGTTCATTTTGTTGAGCCAGATGCTGAACATCACTCTTGTATAGTAGACATTCTAAGTCGTGCTGGTCGTTTAGAAGAGGCATATCGTTTCATACAAGATATGGTAATTGAACCAACTGCTTCTGCTTGGGGAGCCTTGCTTGGTGCTTGTAGAGTTTATAAGAACGTTGATATGGCACGAATTGCTGCAAAACGGCTATTTGAGATTGAGCCGCACAATCCCGGGAATTATGTTTTACTATCTAACATTTTAGTTAATGCCAAACTATGGGGTGAAGCTTCAGAAACTAGAAAACTAATGAAAGATAAAGGAATCAAGAAAGAGCCAGGTTGTAGTTGGGTGCGAGTCAAGAACAAGGTACACACTTTTGTGGTTGCCGATAAGAGCAATGAACATAGCATAGCCATCTACAAGTTCTTGAGTGATATGAGTGAAAAAATGCGGCAAGCCGGATACTTGCCTGACACAGAGTTTGTCCTTCAAGATCTTGACAGTGAAGAGAAAGCTGATACCTTGTGTAATCACTGTGAGAAACTTGCTGTGGCTTTTGGTTTACTAAATTTAAACGGTGAGTCATCGATCACTGTGTTCAAGAATTTGAGAATATGTGGGGACTGCCATAATGCCATCAAGTTCATGGCAAAAATTGTTGGTGTGACGATAGTTGTGAGAGATGCATTAAGATTTCATCATTTTAAAGATGGACATTGTTCCTGTAAAGATTTTTGGTAATACATGATTATAAATTATGGCAATTTTTTAAGAACATGTAACATAGCATTGATTGTAAGAATTCTTGATAATATACATGCAAGATAATCTCAATAGCTCTCCATTGGGGTCAGAGAAAAGGTTTTCAAACACCACCTTTTTATAGTTGAGCACAAAATCAGAAAGCAAATACATGATGCTAAAAACACACGCTATCACTCCAACTGTGAATACCAGACACCCTGGATTTTGACATCCTTGGGAACCTTGGCACCCAAATCAGTATCAGAAGGCTGGAGGCTCTCGAACACACCAATCAGTTCACCAGTCTCAGGCTTGCTTGAGGTTACAGTCAAAGTGATTTTCCCTTTTGAGGCTGCAACGTTCTTTACGTTCTCCTTAGAAAGCTCCTCTTCATCTCCTCTACCTCCTGCTGGGAGAGCAACTGCATTGTCGTAACCGGTGGAACCACCTCTGCCCTTTGGGTCAAGGAAAGAAGAACCTCTGTATGATGGCACTAGAAAATCCCCACCAAAGCTGTCTGGTTTACCAGATGCTACAAGTTCCTTGATTGTAAACAGGAATGGCACACGTTCACCTCCTGGAAGCTGAACCGTGACCGCAGCATAATCAATCCCGTCCTTTTCCTCAAATTTGACGGTGCCATCTGGAGAGACTTCAAATGGGCCCTCAATTTCATCAAGGGTGTAGGTCAAACGGGTCATTAGCTTGGTCTTTTGAAAATCGGGTGCAGAGTTCTTGCTCACACCCTCGGCTTTGACTGTGAAAGATGTGGGTTCTAAGCAGAACTTCTTGGCCGTGTACTTTCCTGGTTTGATAGCAAAGCCGTCGACTCCACCTTCAATGGTTGGGCACTGGTTAGCTGTACCTGTTCCTTTGACTTCCATGTATGTCTTACTTTGGATTTCATCAAATGTTAGCCTTTTGGATTCAGCACTTGCTCCCTGTTATTCCAGTACCATTAGAGGTGCATAAGTTAGTTGAGCCTATACTCTTTACACTACAATCAAACTAATAACATTATACTGCATATCCATAGTTTCTTCATAACAGTTATACAGGGTGTTTGAATGTGTGGCTTATTACTAATTTAAGTAGGAGATAGTGTTTAATATGCGTCTACTGCTTGAAGTTGGATAATCATATAATCAACTATTTGACTGTTTGGAAAGTTGCTGATTATATAAGGATCATTAGTAAAAAGGGTCCCTAAATGATCATCTAGTATGAAACTGATTATCCGCAACTGTTATTTGTATGCTACTTGGAAACTTAATAATCAGATAATCACATACAAATCAAAATGCCAATATAAATAGTAATATTGAGAACTAGAGAAACGTAGTACCGAAACGACAAGGGCAGAAGTTGCAAGAGCAAATCCAGCAATCTTGGCTGCATCAGTACATTTCTGAGCAAAGTCCTTGAGATCAGCTTGAAGGGAGCAGCTGATCCTGGCACCAGCTGGTTCGACACCGAAGGCCTTGCAAACGCTTTGAGAAGACTTGAGCTGCAACCTGTTGGAGACACCAACCTTGGTTGGCTGCATGAAAGTAGCAGCTGCTTGTAATGAGGCTGCCATTGTTACAAACCCCAACTTACCTCTTTTGTTTTAATTTGTGACTCTTGAAAGAGTTTGTTGTTGTGAAAATGTGATTCTAGTGACTACTTGCAGACTATTAGATTAAAGTAGGAAAGAGATTTGTGTGGTGCATGGGAGGAGTGTTGATTATTGATAGGTACAAATTATCTGGTGGACTTGATTTGTATAAGATAAGCAGATAGGATAAGATGGTCTTCCATTGGTTGCTTTGAGTTACTTTTTATGGTTTTCTGTATTGCCATGTGGCTTTTATGGATGAAATTTGATTTCCCCTAAAAATAATCAAGTGACCATACTATAGTTTTTTCCCCCTTAACATACTATATTATATTTCACTGTGAACTTATTAAGTTACGGAGTATTTATTTTTATGCAGTGAAATTCATATTTTCTTACTGATGTAAATAAGTTCTTCATTTTTTTTTAAAGTTATTAAGTGCCGTGCGTTACATGATTTTGAAAAGTCATTACAATCAAGCGGATATTGTTATTTTGGATTGAGAAATTCTCTTTTCGTCTTTGTGATCACCCAAAATCTCATTTTTAGAACGCGTACGTTGAATTTGATGTAACTCTAATATACGGTGTCTATTTTTGTATGGAGATATATGGATATGAATATCATTACGAAGAGATCCATGGATATAATCGTGTTTATTGGATAATCTTAAAAATTCCAATGAAGATGCGCTACACATAATATAATGTTCTTCATTTTTAACTGTTAATTACATATCAAAATCTTAACAAGAACAACATAAAATAGATTGAATCATATAGGGAGCATCAAAGTTTAAGTTATGAGTTATGACTTAAACTCGATGAAATTCAGATAATTATAAGTGCATACGACCCACATTGGTATTTTTATTTCTACTCACACGATTTAGACAAGTTGCTAAATAAAATGATAAACGCAGTCCGACACAGAAGACATGATCTTCGACTATGGCAATTCTTTCCTGTCAACCACCTTCCATAACTATCAATCTATCCTGCACAATGGTAATCAATAAAAAGGTTATAAGTTTGAGCTTAACAACAGAACAATTGCCAATGTAAAAGAAATAACACGATATACCAGCTGCAGTAGCAGATGTAGTAGTAGCAGAAGCAGTAGTGGTGGTGGAATCAGAAGCTTTATCAGACGAAGGAATGACAACCCCAGGCCATGAACGACACATACAATGCTTACCCTTTTCTATTCCCCCATACACTAGCTTCAGATGCTCCCCGCAACCTGACCACCCATACTTCCCACAGTTTTTGCACTCAACCTTGAAACACATTGCTGCTGTTTGCACCCACTCTTAGCTGTTTCTCGCTTGATTTATAGCACAAGAAAAACTTCATCAAAACTTTGATATCATCGATAAAATGTAACATGTGGGGGCCTCATATTGAAAATAACGATTTTCATTAGTCATTGTTTTACGTCTATAACTAAGTGCGTGGTTTCTTTTCCTGTGTAGAATCAAATGCATTGATGATCTACCCTATGCGTCTTGCATGATATTGAACCAACAAGAGATAGCATATACAGTATTACGAGTAGTAATCAAGTTGTGGTTATATAGTTATATCCTTAAAAATACTAATATTCACAAGATGAGTTGTTGCTGCTCACAAGCTATAAATGAATATGTTTAGTTAATGTTCACCGGACAACGTTGCTTAACAAGCTGTTGGATGAGGGTGAGCTATGTAACAGCCCCTCCTGCACCAAGACAGTGGAACTATCGTTTTCTTTTCCTTTAGTCAAACAATCGGATGTTATTTGTGGAACTACAAGTCTTTGGCTTTCGATCTTTGCCTTCTCAATTCCATTGTATGGTGATGAAGAAGAGGATATAACCGACAATGATCCCTTGATTACATTATCATCACTTGGGGCCCACCCACTGAGTCTAATCTGCTCTAACTCATCTGCAACTTCCGTCATTGAAGGTCTCATGTCCCCATGAAAAGCTAAGCATCGAAAGGCGAGCTCAGCAACTTTATGAATTGATAAAAGTGTCCATGCATCTCTATGTGGCTCCAATAATGGATCTATTAATTCATCAACACGACCTTTTCCAATCTTGTCAATAGCAAGAGCAGCTAAGTTGACTTCAGTGTTACGCCGTGATAAGTCAACCACCTTTAAAGCCGTGATAATCTCCACAAGAACCACTCCGAAGCTATAAACATCACTTTTATCAGAAAGATGAAAGTTTTGATGGTATTCTGGGTCAACATAGCCTGGTGTCCCTTGAGGTGCGGTCGAGATGTGTGACTCATCAGGCATGCCGAGCCTAGAAAGACCAAAATCTGCAACTTTTGAATTGAAGCTGTAATCTAGAAGTATATTGCTCGACTTCACGTCCCTATGATATATCATAGAAGAGTGGAGGTAAGCAATAGCTTGTGCAGTTTGGGATGCAATGTTTAGTCTTGTACTCCATGCAAGGCCCTTTCCTATTTCTTTTTGCAGATGCTGAGAGAGGGTCCCGTTTGGCATAAATTCATACACAAGGATTTGCTCTCCTTTTTCTATACAAAATCCTAAAAGGCGTACAAGATTTGGATGGCTTACAGAAGAAAGAAGCTTGATCTCATTCATTACTTGATCCATTCCATAAGTCTCTATATGTCTCATCTTTTTAATGGCAACCCAATCATGATTGTTGAGTTTGCCAGAGTAAACAGTGCCATAGGCTCCTGTACCCAACATTTGTTTTGTCGAGAAACCATTTGTAGCCCTTTCGATTTCTTTGTAGGAGTATGATGGTACATTAATGCTCCCTGTAGCTTCGGAAAGCAGGCGTCTTGCACTCATTTGATTTCGCAAGATTCTTCGTTTTTTGAGGCAGTAACATATAAATGCGATAATAGCAACCAAAGAAGCGCCTGCAATTATCCCTGAAAACCATGGACAAAAAGTGTGGTTCAAGATCACATAATGACAATGAACAGTGGATTTTAAAAGTGGCAATATGGGTACTGGGTAGGTTGGATAACAGGTAACAGCAAGTTATTTAGGTCAAGTTGTCTTGAAAATTTAGACGTCAACAAATTTGAAGGTTTTTGACAATAATTAGCTTGCTAGATATGATAAGAAAATTTTGAACTTTTTTTTCAATAATAACATGTCAAAAAGGATTATTTTTGTCTGCCTTGAAAAACTTTTGTACCATTTTTTTATTTTTTTATAAAATACTAGGGTGTCAAATTGTAATATTCCAACAATAATCTATTTATTTAAGGACAGTAATTTAAAAGGTTCTGTGCATGAAAAATACATTTTTGGCAAACTTCGACCCGTTTGACTTGTTTCAGTTTAAGCTGACTTTAATTTGTTTGACCTATTAGAGAAAACACATAACCAAAGTCCACAATTCATGACCACGCACATTGAAAGAATCATGCATTGCTGCACTTGATTCGGCTAAAAATGGAACCCAAGTCCCTAGTGTAAGAGAGAAAGTTACCTCCAATAAGAATAGCTACTCTTGTAGTTCCACCACATTTACCATGCATGTATTTTGAAGCATTGCAATTTGACACTGGTGCAAGTCAATATAGCGAAACAAGTTGATCAGCATAAAGATTAAACAGCGCTTGTAAGGCAAGTAACAAGAAACAAACAATTAAGAACCTCGTGTATCTATGAAAGTTGAGCACCAAATATTTGTATCCTCTTGGATTAGGATTAGGAGCATCAAGTTATCGCTAAAGTAACTATATAAGTGTTCAAATTGAAATTTAACTGTCTTATAAAATTAGATGGTTTCATTTTACGCTATCTACTTCCATTTTATTGTTTTCCAATTTTTGTGCATCAAGTTAATAAAAGTCCCATTATCACATTGCAGTCTCTTACTCAACTTGACAACCCCAAATTACTCCGTATTATAAGATTTGCATAGTCAATGGTGTGAACTGTGAAAGATCCTCAATCCAGAATGAATATTTGTTTGACAAATTCTCCGCATGACATTTAAATTATAGAAATATCAAAAAAGCATCTTATGAGATGATCTTATTGATATTTTCATCATACTTTATAATTTATCAGCTTAGCGACTTGCATTCAACTAAGTAGAGATAAAGAAAATTTTAAAAATTTTCAGCACAATTAGATACATCGTGTAATTTCACAATTACCCTTCTGAGATTAATGTCTAACCTCGTGTCCTCGAATGATTCTACAGCACAAATTTTACCCTACAACTTTATCAATAGCCAAAAATTTTGGAACAGTCTCTAGCTTACTGCTTCATTTCTCTTAAAATGAAGTAAACACGACACAGAAACACACATTTTTGGTACGTACACAAACATAAATGAAAATATTAAATGATTAGATCAAGATAGATTATTAAAAAAAACTATTATGTGGTTGGAGTTCCTCGATCCTTGAAGAAGATAGATCTGTATCTGGATCCACATAATTGGGCATTCCCAAAAGTCAAAGCTATTAGATCAATAACCACAACCTAACAACAACAACAAAAACAGATGGGTAGGCAAGAAAATTAAATTTCAGTTTATTATGGTCTACTACAATTATCCATAATTTTTAATTCTAATATGGCTAGTCATGTTCTTATTCTATCTTTGACTACATCACCATTCTTGTTGCTTAATCCTCAGAACAAAATGAACTCAAAACCATAAACATTGCTTATAATTGATTTGGTCACTTAGCTATTTCGCATAGAATGGGTCGCTAAACTAAACTAGCTCACATACTTAACTAATTTACGTACGATTGGCACGGTCATCTTGATACTGCTAGTCAAACGCGTGTTGATCATTAAAGGAAACTAACTAAGTTTTAACTTGTCACTAAACTAGCTTAATTACACATAACATATACTATCGTAGGAGAAAGTTGATGTGCACACATCTAATTTTGATTCATTCATAGCAGGGTTACGAAACTACAAAGAGTATAAGGAGCATGTAACACATACACATGGTATAGCTAATAACATGATATAGTATATTACGAGAACTCGGAAAAAATTGAAGTACAACTGATTAAGAGGAACTAACCTCTATGGCAACCATCGCCCTCTGCAAATCCATCCCCATCATACCCTTCACCGCAATAGCACCTATACCCAACCCTCCCACCATCAATCGACACATTCTTACAAACCGCATTCTTATGACAATCACACTCCCCTTCCACCCACCACCCCAACTCCACCCTCTCAACTCCCAACGAAACAACCGAACTCTTCCCACCCAAATCATCAACAACAACCGAAGAATACAAAAAACGACAACCCGCCATTTCTAATCTAACCATATCCATAAACTCATTAACACCACCATCACCATCATTTGAGTAACAGCTTATATTACTTATATTATTCATTGACTCACATCTTGGCAAATGAAACTGACCCTTGATCACATTTGTTCTGATCAAGCAATCATTCATCGTTTCGCTACAGTTTCTTAGAAGCAAATTATTTCGTGAACTCAGCGCGTAGTTTTCAGTTCTTAGTTGACGAATTTGCGCAAAGGGACGGTGGCATTTGGCGGGAAAGCTGGCTAGTATGTGATCTACAGTTATATTAACAACATGGTATTTGTTTATAAGGATGTTACCTGTGTCGTTACAATGAAGACGAATTTTGCAACCTTCAGAAAAACCGAAAGGATAACGAACTTTGGTTCGTTTGCAAACATGGTTACAAGTTGAAGCAAATGATGGTGTTATAAGAAATGAAAAGATTACGAGAATATGTAGAAACATGTTTGAAAACATTGAAGTGAATATAATGAAGCTGTACTAGTACTAGAGATGGTGAAATATGTGACAAGTAATGTAACATTTAATGTGTGTAGTTGAGGATTTGATATTTTTGACACGGGACATATACGCAAAGGTTGGTCTTAGATAGTTGATGAGTAAAGAAAAATTAAAAACCGGCAACGCTGACTGGCTCACACGATCTGGCCTTAGGAACCACTCGTGAGAGGCAGATTCTAAGCTCGTCCGCTAGAGATATCGAAAACGTTCGAACTTAGAACCTGGCGTTTTGGTGATACTTTTTTCCGGTACGAGTTGTTTTAGTGAGACACGGTATTGGATTAATAATGGACGTGTGACCGTTGGAGTATGCAAATTGTAAGGTGATGATGACCGACGATCAAGATCTTAGTTTACAAGTAATATTAAAGTATACGATAGGTAGTCATCAAGTTGGAATACATGTACTCGTGTAAAATATATAATGATTTGCATAGTCAATTCTCATTTTAGTAATTATTTTTTTTTTCTTAAGTTAATTACATGGATGGTCCTTGTGGTTTTCAAAAGTTGCAACTTACATCCTTGATAGTTTAAAGTTGCAATGACAATCCTTATTTTTGAAAGAATGACACTTGTGGTCTCCTTTTCTTAACTGGATTATGTTTTTATACGTTTTCTACGTAGTTATCCGTTTTAATACGATTTTATCTATTTTTATACGTTTTCGTCCGTTTTCTTACGTTTTCATATGTTTTATTACATTTTCATACGTTTTTGTCCGTTTTTATATGTTTTCGTCCGTTTTCATCCGTTTTTAAACATTTTCGTCATTTTTTATACTCTTTCATACATTTTTATCCATTTTATACGTTTTCATCCCCTTTTATACGATTTCATCTGTTTTTCTTGTGTTTTATAAGTGTATATCTGTTTTCACCCATTTTCATATGTTTACATATGTTTTTATACATTTCCGTCCGTTTTTATACGTTTTCTTACATTTTCTTACGTTTTCATATGTTTTTATCCGTCTTTATACGTTTTCGTCTGGTTTTATTCTCTTACGTTTTCAAAACAGATGAAAACGTAATAAAACATATAAAACAGGAAGAAAACACGTTTTCAAAAACGGATAAAAACGTAAGAAAACATATAAAATAGGACGAAAACGTATACAAACGTATAAAAAAGAACGAATATGTATAAAAACAGACGAAGACGTCTAAAACGAATAAAAATATAAAAACGTAAGAAAAAGTATAAAAACACAAAAAAAAACGGATGAAACGTACAAAAACAGATGAAAACGTATGAAAACAGATAAAAACGTAAGAAAATTGGAAGAAAACGTATAAAAACAGATGAAAACGTATAAAAACGGATGAAAATAAGAAAGAAAAAAAACGTATGAAAACGTAAGGAAACATATAAAAACGGACAATGACGTATAAAAACGGACGAAAACGTATAAAAACTGACGAAAATGGATGAAAACGTAAGTAAACTTATAAAAACGGACGAAAACGTATAAAACATATAAAAACGTAAGAAAATGTATAAAAACGTATAAGAATGGACGAAAACGTATAAAAACGGACAAAAACGTATGAAAATGTAAGAATACGTATGAAAACGTAAGAAACAGGCGAAAAAATATAAAACGGATAAAAACGTACAATAACGGATAAAAACGTATAAAACGTAAGAAAAACGTATAAAACGTATAAAAACGGATGAAAACATATAAAAACGGACAAAAATGTAAGAAACGCAAGAAAGGGCGAAAACGTATAAAAACGAACGAAAACTAATAAAAACGGACGAACCGTATAAAAACATATGAAAACGTATAAAAACGGATGAAAACGTATAAAGGATGATGAAAACGTATAAAAACTGACGAAAACGTATACAAGATGCGAAAACGTATAAAACGAACGAAAAACTTTAAATTATAAATGACTGTCATTATAAAGGATAAACAATGCAAACGATCGTTAGCCAAAATGGCTAACGTGTAAATGATAACCGAATCCACTTAACACTAGTTAAAAAAAGGACAATGAGTGTTATTTTTTGCATAGATAGGGACTGTCCATACAACTTTGAATTATTAGGGACGAAAGTTGCAACTTTTGATAAACCACAAGGGCCATCCATGTAAATTACTCTTTTTTTTCTTTTTCTTTTTTATCTTTATTTTCTGAGAGGCAAGAAACCTTTTGTAGTTTTTAAAACATTTTATACCTATTTTATAACTTATTTTATTTTATCTGATGATCGGTTTCTATCGTTGAAGAAATTTATTTAGAAGAGTTTTTTTCTTCGGTCTAATCGTTAAAAAGTCAACAACTTAACTTTAGCAAGAATTTAACTTTATACTGTGTCATTTTCTATTTCAGTAATATATTGACCAAATAGTTGGATGCATAAAGACATCCTTTGTAATATAAAAATTATATACTAAATGACCAAAGACATTCTACAAGAATTTGTTTATAATCGAACATTGTATAAGAATTGTTCATAAGTGTCATGGACTTATGGTTACGATAATAAATTAATAACGCTATTTTTTAAACCGCGTACTTGGTCAAAATGTTTATAGTTCTCGCGAAAAGGATAGGATTATAGCTTTGTCGACGTACCAAATAGTCCATTTTGATATTAGAAGTCGTTATACGTAACTAATGTAGAAAACCAACAATGCCTTTTTTCTTCGTCTTATTTATTACTATTGTTTTTCTTCGTATTTTCATTTTCAACGACTTGAACCACCACGAGTTTACTCTTTGCATCATTATTTTATACAAATTATGGCCCATGCATGTGACCAAACTTCCAGCCCAATTCCATGGGTTGGGCTATTAGCTGAAAGTTCGAGTGTTATCTTTTTGGAAGTGTGTTTACTAACTAGAAGAATTTTGTTCAAAAAGATACAAGAAATGTTTAGGTGAATAGGAAGGTTAATATATGCATGGGTTGTTTTACACATTTTACAGTCACTGTCCAAATAACGATTTGTACATTTTACAACACGGTTCTCGTTTGGCTCAATCTCGTAGTCGTGAAAAGATATGTCCAACGCTTTTAGCTCGCGTGGAGCCACTTGCTCGGTGCGGTGGTGTAGAGGAAGGTTGTGGACTCATTAATTCCATTGTCGACCCCATTCCCGTAGACACCCTCCATATTTTCACAGACTTATCCAAACTACCACTATATACGGTCCACGCCTTATTATTAGTAGCTCGGCGTGATGCTCCAGGCCGTTGCTCATCTTCCACCGCTAAACACTTCACCGGCCCGGTATGTCCACTCAAAGTATGCAGACACTTATGTTCTCCCCCTTCATCTCTCCTCCAAACACATATGTTCGTATCGGCTGAACCGCTAAAAACCAAATTCCCCGCGGCTACTAGGCACAAAACCGCCAATTTATGACCTTTCAAAATCCCTCCGCGAGACAACAACTTATCCCGCTCCCAAAAATGTAATATACCATCTGACGACCCAGCGTAAACAACTGTCCCCGCCTCGTTGATAACCAATGACGTGACCGCGAATTCTTGCTTCAACAAAGTGTCTATAAAGAAATGTTTCGTTCTCTTCCCTTGATACTCCCTTCGCCACGCTTTCACTGTCCCATCAGCCGATCCCGAGAAAACCATACCATCAAACCCCGTTACCACCGAGTTAACAGCGTCCTCATTTAAAGTTATTGATTCTAAACACTTGAAACTTGACACGCTCCAAACTTTGATAGTCCTATCCCATGAACCCGAATAAATAAGGCATTGATCTTGGCTCAAACTAAGACTAGAAATCGCGTCATAATGTTTTATCCAAATTCTATTATGATTTCCTCTAACTTCGGTATAATTTTTTGGCTTCATTGATTTTTTCATGATTGATTTAAAAGTAGGCAATGTACCAATTCGTCTATGGACGCTAGGGTTCTTACTCGATATTTTCCAAACTCTAATTTTCCCGTCTTGATGACCCGTAAAAATTTTCTCACCCGCGATAACTATGGCTTTAACCAACCCGCTATTCGACTTGAACCAAGAAAATTCCTTATGGTCTTTCCAAACACGAATATTCTTGCTATCGGACCCGGTGTACAACAAATCCCCCGAAGCAGCTAATGAATATATATTCCCTTCTTCGCGGACAAGGGAAGCTAATAAACCAGTATAATTAGAATGAGCATCGTTACAATCCGATGGAGATCTTTCAACGTAAGACGCCCATGGAGACCTCATCAATGGAGACATTTGATGAGTAGAAGATGACGCGCCAAATAACATACGAGATGAAAATGAATCACGTTGAGGCGCGTCATCTTCTGTTGGGGAATCAATATCTTCCACAATAGAAGGATTGTTTAGGGACATGTTCCTTAGACGAAATGACAACTCATCCATAGGATCTTTAGGACGATGCTCGCTATTATTGTTCGTTAGTTTACCTTGTGGCGCCTTAGGCCTCGGCGCCACGTTGCCATCATTGTGTGAACTCGACGCTTTGTCTCCTGGCGACAAGTTTCTTATCATAGTTTTGGTTTTGTAAAATTTTTCCCCGCGAAGAAGGTTGTCAATTAATCAAATCACGATTTGTAAATGTATAATGATTATAGATTTGAAGGTCTCGATCGATTCCAGAAACGGAATATTTGATTTGAAGGAAATGTGACGATCAAAAGTCGAAAAAGAGAATAAAAGGAATGGCAATGAAATAGGTGGTGCATGATTTATGCTAATGTAACAAAAATATTGCATGGAACAAGTGTTGTTATTGCACTTAAAATTAAAAAGATGACACCGTTAAAGTATAGGAATATGTATTATTTTAGTACACTATAGTTGTAAAGACAGAAACTTTAACCAAACAATAAAGGATTAAGTCATACAATAAACGTTTATTTTTTCAAATGTTTGGTTACGGTATATGTGCTAAAAAACTACTCCTTGGATACATGAATTTTCAGATTCGTGTTAATATAGCCGTTTTTTACCGGAACTGGTTAAACCGGCAAAAATTGAAACAAAAAGTTTTTTTTTTTTGTATTTTTAAGCCCCACGTCACATAAACTCAAATCCAAACACCCTATCTTATTATTTTTATCCATTTATCGAAATGACTCTTCTTCAACCTCTATTATCGCCATCAACCCACCACCACACCAACACCTGACCATCACCCGCCACCAACCTACACGCACCCCCACCACCACTGCACACCCCTACCACCACCCCACACACGCGCCACCACCCTTATGGACGTGTCAATGATCATGGTGGTTATGGAGGTGTTGGTGGTCATCGTGGTAGCAAACGATGGTAATGGTGGTAGGTAGTGGTCAGGGTGGTTATGGAAAATTAAAGACGGGTAGCTTCCTTACTACACCTACCATAACGGGACATTGAAAAAATATGCGTCTATTATATGTATTAAACCAATATAAATAATGCCACACAAGCCCCACATATAATTTGAAAACTTTTGTCGGTAAAACAAGTTTTCATGTATCATATTAGCACAAACATAAAGGTTCACGTATCATACAAGTAGTTTTTTTAATACACGTATCATAACAGGACATTTACCTGTTTATTGTATGGCTTAAATCGAACAATAAAACCAGACAAATTCAGTAGCTAGTTGGTTTAGCATTAATCTCTTGAGCTTCTTTCACATCCCAGATTTCGATGTTTAACTGATGTTGATTCTTCACGACGCATATGTAGCATTCACTTGAAGTAGTAGAATACATATCTGGCACATCTTTCTTGTTGGATGCAATCATGCAAACTGTCCGATATTTCTTTGGTTTTGATCATTTGGACATGATCTTGTCTAGTCTTCATTCAAGTTTGGGACCAATATGCTAGACGTAACAGACACCACCATTTGGGCATGTCATCTCTACAAGCTTATATACAATTGTTAGCCTACTATAAGTCATTATGTCATTGCAAGTCGAAGAGTACTATACTATAGAGGTGCACAATACCGGTTAACCGGTCCGGTTTGGTAACGGTCAACGCCGGAATAAACCGGTTTGGCCAGTTAACCGGTTCGGTTAGAAACCGGCACCGATAAGAAAAAAACCCAACCGGTTCAAACCGGTTTGGGAATGGTTAGTAACCGGTTTGGACAAGGGGTTTTTTCGTTGTTTTTCGTCGATTATACAAAGTAAACTGGAATAAACTTCAACTTTTATTTGATAAATCAAAAATTCAACTGAAAGGAAATACATCAAACATAAATACATATACTTAAAACATAATACATAAACATAAAACATCGAAAAGCTAATCGTAAAGGTCTTCATCGGATCCGTTGGACATATCTTCGTTAGCAGCTTCATCTTTTCTGATTTCTTCATCGGAAAGTAATTCAACTTGACCCGCTAGCACCTCTTCCTCGTAGATCTCTTCTTCAAAGTCTAGGGAGTTTTCAAGATTTGCTTTGTCTTGTATACGTTCGGTTGCATCCAAGTGATCCTTCAAACACACGCACATCTCCAAAGAAGCCAGTGTGAGCAGTGTTCTTCTGTTTGATAACACCCTTTCACTTGTTGAAAAAGCGGATTCAGAAACTACCGAAATAGCATGTACACTTAGTAGATCTCGAGCCATTCGAGATAGAACGGGAAACATTGTTCCATTTACTTTCCAATATCCTAAAACATCAAAGTTTTCAACTTCTTCGGACGGAATATGTGAGATAAAATCGGTTGTGGCATATCTTTCATATTCATTGTTCATGAAACGATCACTATTTGACCGTTTGTTGGGATTTTCTCTTAACTTTTATAGCAAGCCTTGTATCAGATTCCCTCTATGTGACATTGATGATGAAGAAGTCAAACTCACCAAAGTTCGCGTTGTTCGCGAAACACCCCAAATCAGTTGTAATCCCGTCGATAAGTAACTCTACCCCGCTTACATTATAACATGGATTTAATGCGGCCGCACAAGTAATTATCGGTGGCGAAGTTTCAAAATATTTCTTAAGCTTTTCTTTCATTAGTGCAACGATATTTGTATATATACTACCATTTAATTCAAATAAGGCCAACGTTGAACACATTAAGTATATTTGCTCAAGTACCAAATGAGATGTTGGATAATACACTCCTGATAATTTTTTTGTGACGCTGTAAAAAACTTTAGGCAATCGGGTTATTTTTTCAATAGTATCCCAGTGGCCGACATCAAATGGAGCACACCTTTTTCTTTGTGATAATTTGTCATGAAAATATTGTAAAGTCACTTTTTGTTTTATACCATTCATGTATATAAGATAAGTGAAATTCCATCTTGTATCAATATCAAAATTAGGTGATAAACAAGGTTTCCCCGCTTTTTCACACATCACAATGTAGTTATTATATCTTTTAGCACCATTTTAAAAAATATCTTGTAACATTCTTTTAAACATTCGTTCATATGATTTATTGCGGGATCTCCTAATCCCGCTTGCACAACCAAGTTAATGATGTGTGCGACACATCGACTATGATAAAAATCACCATTTAAATGTGGCTCGTATTCCATTTTTAGTCTACCCATTGCATTTGTGTTATTACTAGCGTTATCCAACGTAATAGAAATTTTTTTTTTCTGCCAAGTGAAATTTGACAAACACTTTTCTCAAATTTTGAATTCAAATTTTGAAATTTCAAAAAATTTGCAAAAACCCGCCCGGTCCGATTCTTAACCGGTTTGTTCTAACCGGTCTAAACTCAAAAACCACAAACCGGTTTTCATGAAAGTCTTGCGAACTTTTGAATTTTAATTCGCGTGCAACTTTTCGTAAAAAATATCAAATTGCATAAATCTTTACTAAAACAAACTAAATCCGTTTATACACACCTGCTATTGGGCCTCTAGCCCATATTTTATATCAATTCGGTTCATCATAAATTCATAATGAAATACAAACTTAAAATAATCGTTCACAACATATCATTGCTTCGTAAGAATGCCAAGTATTAACGGTAAACTCATATGTACGCTAAATTACATCTACCTTACGCTAAATTAATCTATGTAACTTTATCTTAAGTGAGAATTGAATAATCAAAGGGTGACAACACCTTAAACAATAGTACATGTTTTATGTCGTTAAACCGAGCATCTGGTAGCATCTCTTGTCAATTGATACATGAGTGAAAATCCATCAAAAAAAAAAAAAAAAAAAAAGTTTCAGAAAATTCGTTTAGTTCTCATGCCAACTAACATAAAAGCTATTGCTCTAAGATCATCTTTAATGCATTAGTTCAATACACCACCACATCTTCTTTTAAACTTCTCACGTGAAACACTTACAATCCATTAAACTTTAGATAATTTAATAAGAGGGTCCACCTATTAATATTTAAATTATTTAACTTTTTCATATCTATATCTTTCATTTAAAAATTATGAATGAAACAAAATAAGGTCCACAATATTGGTATATTAGAGGTGCAAACAGAGAGAAACTCAATTTAAACGTATGGATACCACAATGGTATTGTATGATGAGGTGTATTTATCTTATAAAGACTTTTTTTTTATGAAAAAAGTATTTTGTCAAGTCATTGTTCTATGCAAAAAAGATTTACAAAAGCTTTTTATGTACATTTTTCAATAAGAAAAACTATTGATGTGAGTGACTCTTCTATCAAGTCATCTTCAAAACTTGAGTAACCTCAAGTTTTATAAGAGCATTCCCATCAATAACTTAAGTTAAAGTTTAACACTGTGTCACGTCAGCGTCACATCAGCTTTAACATTTTATCTTAACATCCCCAAAAAACACCCACAACAATAACATCCCAAGTTAAAAAAACAAATCATCTGAAACCCAACCCTCAGAACTTGAAGGGGAATTAAACTCGCCATTAACAAGCCGAGTCTCCATTATGTCAAAGTAGTTATCTTGAAGATACTGAGCTTCCCTTGCTTCTTGCTCACGACGAGCAGCTTCCTCGCGTGCCTGCTCTTCCAAAATCTCCCTATAGTTTTCAAGATCTTGTTCAAGTTGACGAAGGGAAGCCTCACTTAACCCGAATGGTTTGTTTTCAAGATCCACCTGTGGAGTGTTGACAGGTGGAGTTGGAACAATTGGATTGTTCAAAGGTGGAGAGTTTAAAAATACATTTTCCGGTTGGAAAACCGGAAAGACAGATTCAGTGGTGTTGAGTAAACTTCAAACTCGGTAGAGTTGGAAAGCGGTTTCAAAGGCGAGTTGGAGTTGGAAAGTTTCCTACAACTTTTCCTGGACTTGGGAATTCTTGAGAAAAATCTTTGCGAGATTTTTTTTGTGTGTGAGTTGTGTGTGTAACTTGTGTGTGTTGTGTGTTCTAAACAACTCTGGTAGAGTTGTATATATAAGCAGAGTTGATTTTGAGTTTGAATAAATCCCGCTCATATTCGATTTTTAAATTTCAAATTTGAATTTGAATTTATCCCGCCCAGAATTAACCAGTATAATTTAAATTTGAATTTGAATAGGTTGAGGGGGTGTAAGTGAAAATTTATTTGAAATGGTTTAGGGGTGAAATGATTTTTTTTATACGTTTAACGCCCGTTAGGGGCTTAACTTTGCCCCAATAACGCCGTTATAACGCGCATGGGGCAATGGCCAACGCCATTTAACGCCGGTCTCGGCGTTATTACTAGAAGTGCTCTAAGAAAAAAAGCTTTGGTTCAAAACTTCAAACGAAAAAAGAATTCAAATAATGACTAATTTAAAGAAGAAAAAGTTTGTTTTTATATTGCCTTATATTGTTAATCAGATTGAATTAAATATAGCCAAAATAATTTAAGTATAGTACACTTTTATTTCAAAAGAATCAGATACTTTAGAAAAACATGAATTTCACTTTTGTTAGAAAACTTTTCAGTATAAAATGAATAAACTTATTTTTTACTATTATCACTTGAAATAGTAAATTTGATTTGCTCCAAGTTATACGAATCAAAACATTTGCAGTTTACAGACATAAGGTACAGTACAATAATATTCTCTGGTAATATATCTCCTCCAAATCAGGCTAAATAATCTGGCTCAGACCGGTTTCAGACCCGGTCCGATCATACTGACTACTGCCAACATGGACCCCGGTCTGGTCTGGTCAGGCGTCGACTTGCCATTTTCAGCTCGTGTCGTACCCGCCAAAAATATAAAATCCAAAAACAAAATTATAATTTTCTTTCTAGCTAAATATACTAAATTTAAAGGATTGTATAAATATTGAAGCGTATTTTACAAGTTGGTAAATGGTTTTGTGTTTTGGAGAAAGGAATCAAGTAAAAAGCAAGATTGAGACCAAAGTCACCAAACTCTTCTTTTGAGATGCAACTGGACCAACAAAAAATAATAAAATACTTTGTTTAGATGTAATTTCACTTTCACACATATTCTAACACAAATTATTAATAAATCAATAACTAAATATGTGTAACACGAGTAAATAAAACAATGTGTAACAATTTAAACTAATTAGGACTTTTGGAGTTATCAAAATAACTAGACCCACAACTCGACCGAGACTGTATTATTGTAGTTGTAACGTTGGAGCTTATTGAACATCTTGCAAGGCCGTGTTGTGTTTTCGGTAACCTTAGACAATAACAATAAAAAGATCTTATTACACTTGTAAAGTAAAAAAAAAAAATTAGATATAAACTTGAATTATATGAGTCATATATGTTTAATATTTTACGTTTTTATATACAATACTAATAAAAATATGACACATTTTAAGTGAAAGCTCTATGCAACGGCACCTACTGCGTACTCCTTCAAGACCCGTCTAGATTTTTGGTATGATAATAGAGAGAGTAAGACAAAGAAAACATTGTTGAATTCTGTATTAACTTTACCTACTTGTCTTGCTAAAGATGTCTTGGCTGATTAGGGAGGAGGGAGTGGTACCCTAATACCCTGGGTGCCACCTCACCTCTATCCAATAAAAACCCTCAAACTCAAAACTACCAAATTCTACTCTAACACTACCCTAAGTAGAGGGAGTGGTACCCTAGTACCCGAATTCCATTTTTTTTAATACATAAAATCACATACAATATTTAAAATAAAAACATACCATTTCATTAAAAATAAAAACATTACATAATACTTAAAAAAAAGAAATATAACATAATACTTAAAAATAACTAGATTAAAATAAAAAACCCACTAATCATCGAGATGCGTCAAGTATTCACGTGCTACGTGCTCCGTGAAATCATATCGAAGACGGTCATGGAGAACTTCTTCTAGTAACTCCGCTATCACACTGTCGTCGAACACTGGCTGGACCGGCGCATCCATTATATGAACTGGTGAGATTGCCCTCCCCTCGCGTTTTATAACCATATTGTGCAAAATAACACACGCATGAACCTGATTGGCAATCTTCGCTTTGGTCATAGCTCGGAGAGGTCGATCGAGAATTTTCCATTTTCCTTTGAGAGCACCAAAAGCTCGCTCGACATCCTTTCTCGCCCCCTCTTGTAACCTCAGTAAATCTCTTTTCCTTTAGGTCGGTTGGATACGGGTATGCTTTAACAAGTGTGGACCACTTAGGATAGATTCCATCTGCCAAATAGTAGCCGCGTTTGTAAAAGCGTCCATTCACGTGGAATGAACTATTCATCGCCGTTCCATTTCGATCTGTAAGATACAAGTCGACCGATTCAATACGTTGATATCGTTGTTTGACCCTGGTGGACCAAAAAAGCATGCCAAATCCACATATCTTGTGACGCGGTGACTTCAAGAATAATAGTGGGAACACCATAGTCACCTCTCGTATATTGCCCTCTCAAATGTCTAGGACAATTTTTCCATCGACGTGTGTACGGTCGAGGCTACCAAGCATCCCAGGGAGGTGATGCTTCGCATCATGGGCCTGGAAAATGCGAGCAAGGTCGTGTGTTGTCGGCCTACGTAGGTACTCTCGACCGTACAACTCAATGATGGCCTCACAAAATAATCAAGACTTTCACGTGACGTTCTTGCAGACATGCATAAATATTCATCATACTCATCGGCGGATTGCGGTTGCGAGTTGCCTAAAGGCCGATGTGATTTTTTGTTTCGCCGTGAAACTTTTTTTCAATCGCGCGTCATAGTCTTCTTGAAAATATGGGTATCTCGCTTCAATGTCACCCACTATTTGCAAAAACATGCTTTTCTCCATTCGATTTTTTTTTAAAGTAATTGTCGTTGTACTTTGGTGTTTCAACGAACCAATCATTCTCTAAATTTTCAAGACCTATTTTCCGATGACGATTTACGCTAGTTCTACTAGAGCTTGCCGTGTCTTCATAATATTGAGCCGCTAGTTGAAGCATATTTTGCAACGAGCTACCCGTGGATAGCTCGTCGGACGAAGACGGAATAACGTATTCGGAAGAATCGAAAGACATTTTTTTTAGAGATTAGTGTGTGTGTTTTTTTAAAGGTGGGGGTAATTTTTTTTTGGAGAGATTAGTGTATGTTTTTTGAAAGAAATGAGTGTATGTTATTTGGTTTTAAAATGATTTTTTTTTAGTTATTGCGTGTTACCGTTTGAGTATGCAACGGTCGAATATTCAAAATGAATCACGGGTACTCGCTCGAGCTCGGAGCTCGAATTCCCTAGCCGAACCATCTACCCGAGCTAGGCGGGGCGGTGTACCCGCTCGGGTATTTGGTACTCGCAGCACTACCCGCATCCCACTCCCTCATGCCTTATATAGGTAATTTTACTATTTTAGAGTAGGTGTGTTTTAAAGATTCTTGACATACTATTCACAGTATATTGAGTTTTCTGTAAAAATTTTAAAAACTATCACGGTATTTTGAGTTTTATATATCTTTGTATCAAGTAGTAGTTCTTATCAGAATCATTTTCTTTGAGTTAGGTTTTTCTCCAATGAGGATAGCGAATTGGTGACGGAGGCTTGCAACAGAATTTTATATAAAGTTGATATTCTTAAGCTCATCATTAAGTATTCCAAGCTTGAAGATTTGAGCAAAGTCTTATGCTATATTATATTTTTGGGGGTTGGTGTTTTAGTGATATCATTTGATTGTTTAGGTGATCAACTTATAAAAACTAACATTTCAATTTAAACACAAAAGTCTTTAAATCATTTGCTATTGTTATATCAACTTAAGCACAACACCAATAAGATTATAGAATTAAAGATAGTTAGGAACAAAATGAATTGAAAAATAGTGGATATCAATTTTTATTAGGGGTGTTCACGGAACGGTTCGGTTCGGTTTAGTTGGAGATTTTAACTATTGTGGGGCGGGTAGTTTATTTTACTATCCGTAATCGAACCGTATTAAGCGGGTAACTATTCTAAAAAAATAATCGAATCGAATCGGACGAACAATAACAGAATTAAAACGTAATATGTTATTGTAGTAAAGTTAAATAACATTGAAGAGATTAGAATCATAAAAAAGTTGTTACGCCGTAATAAAAATATTTCAATTATCAATATGTAACAAAATATCTATACTATTTATTAGACGCTTATATGTTACGATTTTAATCATATGTAACCCATGGACGTTAGTAAATGATCACATTAAGTAAGTAAAAATGCGTTATACGATAAAAGTAGTGCAATCATATCAATAGTTATTGCACATTTTAATGAATGGCTTGTTGAAACCCACATGTACATTATACACAGTTCGGTTTGGTTAACCGAGAATAACTGAAATTAAAACTGAAACCGAACCGTGATAAACGAGTTTTTCCGGTTTCAGTTTCTTTGATTATCGGTTTTTGCGATTTCGGATTGAGCGGATCGAATTTTTCGAATTTTTTGAACAGCCCTAATTTTTATTACACATTTTACATCTTTACATGTTTTAGAAAAGAAACAATACTTGAGAGAAAAAAAAAAAAAAAAAAGCTTCGATTCCACTAACGATAGTAAAAAGACAAAACACTCTTTGTCTCAATAACAAACACTTCTCTCACTCCTCTCCTCTCATGCTTTTTATTCCTTTTTTCACTTTCCCAAAACCCCATTCCCACTTTTCTATTTCCATTTCCATTTCCCTCCTCCGGTTCACCGGAAAAACATGGTTTCCGACCACCAACCTCCACCACCGCACTCCCCTCAAAAAACCCACCAACCATACTCTTTCGCTTTGGAATATGAAGGTCCCTTGCTTCATCACGCGCTCCCACGCGCTGTCCCCATTAATCTCCACAAGATTCCTGTAGCTTCAGTTGTACCCACTTCTTTTAACTCTGGTAAACTCTCTATGCCTGTTGTGCAGCCCATTGTTGCATCTGATTTGACTAATAAGTTAGTTAAGTTTGGTAGTTTAACTGAAACTGTTATTTCTCCTACTTCTGTTATATCTTTTAGTACTAATGATGGTGATAGTCATGTTAAGGATTTAGTTTTGGAAACTGAGACTACTGTTTCACCTGCACATGATGGTGTGTTTGTTAGTTCAGGTGAGTTTGTTATGGATATGGTTAATTGTAGTTCTTATGAGGTTTCCGGGAGGTGTGAGAGTTCGGGTACTTTAGGTTTTTCGGACAGTTTTGATAAGTCTAGGGAGTTTTCTGGTAATTCGCTTGCGTTTCGTGGTGAGAATGGTTGTGAGGAGAGTTTAGATTTTAATGAGATGAGTAATGGGTCGAGGTTAAGTTTTGAGTATCCGTCTTCACGTGTGGATTCTGTTAGGATGGATGAGAATGGTGGGAAGGATGAAGGTGGGTGTGATGTTAGGAGGAACCCGTTGGTTAGTTTTTGTGATATTGAGTCTGAGGATGAGGATTTTGTTGGTGATGATGTTAAGGAAGGGAGATGTGAGGTTGCGAAAGTGAAGAGGGAGCCGGATGTGAAGACACGGAAAGGGGCGTGTTATAGGTGTTTAAAAGGAAGCAGGTTTACGGAAAAAGAGGTTTGTATAGTTTGTAATGCGAAGTATTGTGTTAATTGTGTGCTTAGAGCAATGGGGTCGATGCCTGAAGGAAGAAAGTGTGTTACTTGTATTGGATACTCGATTGATGAGTTGAAGAGAGGTAAATTGGGGAAATGTTCTCGGATGTTAAAGCGTTTACTTAATAGCTTGGAGGTTAGGCAGATAATGAAAGCGGAAAAGCTATGTGCTGTTAATCAGTTGCCTTCGGAGTATGTTTGTGTAAATGGAAAACCGCTTTCTCAAGATGAGCTGGCGATACTGCAAAGCTGCCTGAACCCTCCAAAGAAGCTTAAGCCTGGAAATTATTGGTATGATAAAGTATCCGGTCTTTGGGGAAAGGTATAGATTCAGTCGATTTGTTTATATAAAAAACTTAAACATGGTTTGTCATCTCTTGTGGTACATTAAGTTAATGATAATATTGTACTTTTGTAAACAGGAGGGTGAGAAGCCTTCAAAGATCATTAGTCCTCATCTAAACGTTGGGGCGCCGATTTTACCCGATGCTAGCAATGGAAACACTGGTGTTTTTATAAATGGCCGTGAAATAACAAAAGTTGAGCTAAGAATGCTACAGGTTTGTACATCTGAACATGCCATCATTTTAAAATGAAAGACAGTTTTATAGCATATGTTATATGTTAACACGGGCATGCTAAATGTTGCAGCTTTCTGGAGTCCAGTGTGCTGGTAACCCACACTTTTGGGTCAATGATGATGGTTCATATCAAGAAGAGGGACAGAAAAACACTAGGGGATATATATGGGGAAAAGTGAGTGTTTTTTATGAGTTTTGTGTTATGGTGCTATTAATTTCATTCAACGGCTCTTTAAAACATTTTGTTGGTTTTCAGGCTGGTACAAAGCTGGTTTGTGCTGTACTCTCGCTTCCGGTTCCATCTAAAACAGTTTATCCATCTGGAGAGCAGCTGAGCAACAACACACTTGGTCAATCTCTACCTGACTATTTTGACCAAAGTGTACCCCGCAAACTTCTTTTGATTGGATGTTGTGGATCTGGTACAAGTACCATCTTCAAACAGGTAATTCTGACTTTAGTTACTTTTATTTTAGATTTTCTAATTTGTATGATACAACTATACAAGTATACTCACATAAATGGAATGTTATTATCAGGCGAAAATCCTGTATAAAGAGATACCTTTCACTGATGAAGAACGTGAAAGTATCAAGTTCATAATCCAAAGTAACGTCTATGGCTACCTTGGGATTCTCCTGGAAGGGCGTGAGCGTTTTGAAGATGAAGCGTTGAATGAAATGAAGAGGACTGGTAGGGATTTACTGTTGTATAAGTTAGCTCTCATATTTCATGTATGTATTACTTAACAAATCCTGAAAGCAATTCCTTGTTATCAACAGGAAGTGACGATGCAAGCGATGAGAAAACTATATATACCATCCCCCCAAGATTGAAAACATTTTCTGACTGGCTGCTTAAAACCATGGTAGCTGGTAATTTGGAGGATATATTTCCAGCAGCCACACGGGAATATGCACCAGTAGTTGAAGAACTATGGAATCATCCAGCAATGCAAGCTACTTACAAGCGACGAAATGAATTGGAAACACTTCCCAACGTATCTAGTTATTTTTTGGAACAGGTACTTGAAAACAGTACTTGTTTTTCACGAAGTAAACAATAGCTTGAGTGTCTAATTGTGTGTTTGTGTGAATTATCAGGCTGTCAACATATCGAAAGCAGACTATACACCTTCAGATGTTGATATCTTGTATGCTGAGCATGTTACTTCCTCGAATGGGCTTTCTAGTGTTGATTTTTCGTTTCCATTATTGCCCGAAGAAAATGACACAACTGATCAATATAATTCTCAGCTCAGGTTCGTTAAAGAAACCATTAGTCTGGTTTAAGAAGTTGTAACTTTAGAATTATATCATAATCTTTACCATTTTCATCAGGTTCCAACTAATAAGAGTGCAAGCAAGAGGCTTTGGGGAAAACTGCAAATGGCTAGAAATGTTTGAAGATGTTCGAGTTGTCATCTTATGTGTTTCTTTGAGCGACTTTGACCAGTATGCCACTGATGGAGATGGGAATATGGTAAACAAAATGTTGCTAAACAAGAAGTTTTTCACAAACATTGTGACACACCCGACTTACGATCAAATGGAGTTTCTTCTAGTACTCAACAAATTCGATGTCTTTGAGGAGAAACTTGAACGGGTTCCTTTAACTTGCTGTGATTGGTTCAGTGATTTCCAACCAATTGTCAGCCGTAATAGTCACAACAAAAATATAAGTAGCAACAATATTAACCATAGCCCATCCATGGGACAAATGGCTTCACATTACGTTGCTGTGCAGTTCAAGAAGCTATATTCGTCGCTCACCGACCGTAAGCTGTTTGTTTCAGTGGTTAAGGGTTTGGAGCCAAACAGTGTGGATCAAACGCTCAAATATGCAAGGGAGATACTCCAGTGGGATGAAGAAAGACCAAACTTTAATTTCAATGAATACTCGATGTATAGCACAGAAGAAAGTATTAACTCCCAATGATCCTCACACGTATGTACATAAAAGGCTCGTCATGTGAAGAGAAAGACAAGAACAAGCCCATGTGTAGTCACACTTCAATTCTGTAGCTGTTTGATTGAGTTGTATTATAGCTTTTGAAATGAATCAAATTTTAGGTGATACAAAGGTATGTATATTATGAACTTATCTTTATGCGCTTGTCTGACTGGTGAGTTACTTATGCTAAGCATAAGCCAAAGAGTAATCTGTTGCTGCTTGATACTTGCAACAACGGCCCATGTCTTTTGTCTTGCATCGTTCTTAAGTGAAGCAAACAGCTACGGCTTTTCTTGCCCTTACAAACGTTCCCTTTCAAACTCAATTGGTAAACTACGCATATAAGGAATGAGGTTACAGTTCTGCAGGTACTTTCTCTTAACTTACCAAGACCATTAGAGGTTTAGGAGGTCTTTAGTGTTGCGTTTTGAATGTGATTATGTAATATGTAATGTCGTAGTAAATCAGCTGCAAAAGATGGCGTTTAGATGTGCTTATGCTTGAATGATCATTGTTGCTGGAACTACTCCTAAACTGATTATTTGACCCATAAAAGACAGATAATAGTATTTGGGTAGGCAGATTTTAGATGCAAGTACAAACAACCCCTTATACTAAAAAGTTGAATAATCTTATTTCATTCGCTTAGAAGATTCAAACTCTTTTATTTGAGTTGTTTAAGAAATTAAAAGTTATGCAAAGCTGATACATAAAAGAAGTTTATGGACTAGCAAACCATCAAAAACCATACGATATAATTTTAACTCATCTTGGACTACTTCGCCTGGCAAAGAAAAATGCTCATGGCTTTAAGAAGCAATTTCAGAGCTTTAGACTTGGACCAATGCCTTTCTTCCATTTATAGAAACATAAAGGACTAAAAATATGGATTTAGTCATGACTGATGAATTGGATACACATAGTTTTTAAAATGTCATCTATTCAAATTCATCCGGTACAGCAATCACAAACTGTTCTTATTATTAATCACAAGTCTTCCTTTTCGGAAATTACTTCTTAGACTTGTTCTTCTTGCTCTTTCTCTTTGTTCCCAGCATACCTCCCTCTTTCTGCAGAGTTATCAAGTGACACCCTCTTCTTTTGTAAAGATTTCCTTCGTATCTCTCTCCTCCTACACTTGAACTTTCCAAAATTTAAAAAGTGAAATTAGTTAACAAAATCGAAACCAGGTAAAACATGGAATATAGATAACTTAAGTTGTACCTTGAACACGTTCTTATGTGCGTACACTTTATTTTCTTCTTCGTGCAAAAAAAACTCCTCATTGTCTCCACCTTCCCGCCTATAAGTTTCTTCATCCTCTCTCAATAGCTGCAGTCCAAAAATTTATAAAGGAGAGCCAATCCTAAAATGGGTACAACTTCTAGAATAAACGGGTAAACAAATGAGGTTTTTACATCTTCAGTTGGGAAGAGTGAGTCTTTGACTCAAAGGTACGTGGTCTAGCGGGGGTGTCAACATGACCGTTTCTAAACCTTTCTATGGTCACTCCCAAGATGTTTACCTATGAGGTTCGAACCTGAGACCTTTTGTGAAGACATAAAGACGCCTAATGGTGGTCATTGTACAACTATTAGAATTATTTACAATAATTTTTTTTACCTCTTCAGGATCCCTGCGGCATTTGCTCTTTTTCACCTCCTCATGATTACGCAAGTATTGGCGCTCTAGTTCAGCAACCTTTGCAAAGTATATAAAATAAACATCGATATTCAATTTGCATATGATGCATACGCATCAAGTAATATATCAGAAATACACATAAATCTATTGTATATACTAGCTAGTATGCATCAAGAGAAAGAACCTTGAAATACCAACATAACTAGAACCCACCTTATATTCCAGTCTGGATCGTTTATACATTTCGGGTTTTCTTAATAAACCTTGCGTATTAGTAAGTCTGAGTTGTCTAATTCCTAAGTCTACAGACTAGCCAGTTCATCAAAAGACCTTTAAACCTTGCGTATTAGTAAGTCCATACCGTGAGGTCAGTCGGAAATCAATTTTAGGGATATATGCAAGTATTCTACATACCGAGTCATTATTCACATATTGTGAAACTTATATTTACTAAAAGGAAGGACCGTGAAAGAAACAAAATAATAAGGAAAACAAACCTTGTCACTCCCTGCGTGGCTTGGCGTCTCATTATTAATTAACATAAGGAGATACAAGGGTTTGCACAAATATATGAGCATCAACAAGTTCCCCAGACCTTGACGAACATGTATTATCATTATCATTACAAAAGAAAGTCGGCATCTTCTTCATGGGTGAAGTGCAATCATATATTTTCATATAGTGTACAACATCACACTTCATCTCGCAGTCATTTGGCAATAGTTCCCAAGAATGTTCAACATTATAGCTTCTCATTACCCATATGTTACGCTTGAGAGGATTGTCTTTGTCAGTATAAAATATGCATAGTTGGTTTTCCACAATCCCCAGGAAGGCCACTGAATCGAATGGATCCCATGTATATTCTGTATCATTAGGTTGGGGCATTACTTTAAATTCCTCGCGAGTTAAATCAAAACAAAGGATTACTATCTTTGTCTCCTCATTATTATAATAATCATACACAAACCAATGAAGTGCCCCATTTAATAGGATACCGGCGGGGTTGTTATACATAAACCAGTACTTGACATGTCCGAAAAGTTTCCAGCTATTTGATTTCAATGAAAATACTTGAACAATTGCCCCTTCAAGATGTTTCTCGATCCCCAAAACAACCTTGTAGTCATCTGTGGATGAATCATAGCCAAAACTCAAGGATAGCTCGCTCTTTTCAGAGATCAGGGGCGCCTTTGGGAGTTCCCTCACCTCTCTCGTACAAGGGTTGTTTACCAAAATCAGATCTCGAAATAAAGAAGAGATGCATACAAGGCCATTGGATGAACCAACAACCTTCCACATATTGTTTTGATACTCATACAACCTCTCATCAGTCTCGACAGGTATTTTCCAAACTATTGACGTAGCTATCCTTCTATGTCCAAGGTCGTAATCATTATTATCACAAGTATGCTTTAGATGAGCTTGAACAAAACGAGAACTTGATATCAAAGAATACCATGACTTATAAACACTTTTGTAATATAACGAATAAGATCTTTCACAACCAATCTTAAGAGTATATCCTCGACTAGATCAAACACAACCATATGTAGCTAGTTTGTACTTTAGGGTTGTCGCATGATACTTAAAACAAAAAGTCAACCAGATGATGTTTATATACAAGTACGGTTGTCATACATAAGATTTGTACTTTTTTAAGCCCAGCTCAAACACCTTTAATGTTAAACATTAGCAAAAGAGGTAATGTATTACTACTTGATAGTTCATACAAAAGATTGGTGATCGATTTTGATCATGGAAGTGCTTACATATTGGTTAAAACGAAAACAATATTAAGAATCAGATCTAAGGATGGTCACGTCAAGAACTTTTTCGTCTTTGTGCATCAGCTCAAAAATACAGATATCCCCAACTGTAATACCGTTGTCTTCAACAAACGCCATCCATTCGGCACTTCCCAAATATTTTATACTTGCAACAACGTCCCATGTTTTCTGTCTTGCATCATTCTTGAGTTGAAGCAACCAGCTACTGGTTTTCTTGCCCTTCAAAATCTTCCTTCTAAACTCAGCTGCACTCTGCACATAAAGAACAAAGTTCAAGTTCTGCATGTATTTTCACTCAATTTTCTGAGACCATAGGAGGATTAAGATTTAGGAGGTGTTTGGTATTGCGTTTTGAATGTAATTATGTGATATTGAATAATCATAAGCAGGCAATCAGCTGCAACAAGAAAGTTGCAAACAATAGTATTTAGATTCGCTTCTGCTTGAAGTTATTAAACCAACTATTTAACTATTGAGTTACATATAAAATGACCATTGCTGCTGGAACTACTCCTAAACCAATTACTTGACGCTAAAAAATCAGATAAACAGTATTAAGATAATATAATCACCTTCAAGATGCAAATCCAAACACCCCCTAAGACTAAAACGTTGGATAGTTTTTGTTGGTTTATATAAATATCCGTTGTGAAAGATGTAAGCTTTACCACTCCTCTAGTAAGAGTTGTTTTCTGCACATAAGCCATGAAGAAAGGTTTGTCGCATTTGAAATTAGCTTTAGCCTTTTCAATTGCTATCTTTCCTTCCATTAGCCTTTGGTAATGGTCACTCTTTTTTGAACATTCACCTTCATCTAACATCAAAATATAAGCAAACCACGATTAAAATAAAATAAAAAACACGAATAGAATAAGAACTAATATATTTAACAAACCATTGAACTTGATCCCTTGATTATGATCTTCACTCCATGATGAACTTGTCTCATCTTCTGACTTTACACTCTTCAGTTTATCACAAGTAACTTGACTTTTTCTTGCATCATCTTTGATAGTCTTCTTAGGGTAAACAATCTCGGTTGCACTTGGCTCTAATATAACCACACCAAATGTTGAAGACCCTTCATATTTGAACACTAACAAGTGCCCAAAGTTTAAACCATAATGCTCAACAAATTCACTCCAACCATTACTTAACCAAATCTCACCTTTTGACTTCTTCAAGTCAACTTGCCAGACATCATTGTTTGGTATCTTTAGTTTCACCCTCTCTAAAAGATCATTCCCATGCTTCTCAGTAAACTTCTTTGGTAACTTCTGTTTTTTTTTCATAAATAAGTTCAAATCAAATAAAGTTTACTCATTAAGACTAACATGCTTTTACTTTTGTTCCAATATGGTATGTCTACTATGCTTAATCATAATCTGGTCACTAAAGTTTCTTAGAATGTGATACTTACTTTCGAAAAACTGTGAATCATATTGAAACAAAAGTAAGTATTCCATATTGGAACAAAAGTGACTACTATGGCATTTTTGTAAGCAAACATTTAGCTTGAGACGGATGAAGCATGTAATAAGAATATAAACTTACACCAGTAGATCGAGGGTCGTTGGAGAGAATGATTTTGAGAAAGTTGAGTGGATTTTCAGGCAAACTCAAATGCCTGTTGGACTTCATAGTGGGTGATCAAGATTTTGCAAATAGAGAAGTAGTGAAATAAACTGTTGGTTATCTGCTCATAATGAAATATATAGAGTTATAGACTCTATGCCTTTGGAGTTTAATTCCTGCAAGAGGTGGTTGCTGAATTTATGTTGATTTTTACCATCATTTAAGAATGCAAGCTTCATGTATTGATCAGTGTGTATATATACTACTTTAACCATCATTTGCTATTTGTACTTTGTGAAATTACCAAAACTAGTGGTAACTAGAAGGATGAAATCCACATCATTTGCTTGCTGTATTAGTTAAAGAATTGTGAAAGTCAAAAGGACTTTGACTTATTTTTTACAGTGTATAAGTCAACTTCCTTAAACATTAAACATTTGTAACATATTTTATATCTAAAAAATTTAATCCACCATGATAATATAATCCCAAATGGGATTTCTTTACATAAATGTGAAATTTCTAATGATATTTTACCGGCTTCACGTTTCTTCACCTTCTACAACAGTTGAAAGTCCATACTCTCGAACGAAGGATGGATTGAGGAATTTCGCAACAAAAGCCCACAGTTTATAAACATCTTCAAAGTTAGTTAAAAAGCCGAGTGAAGCAGTGACAACTTCAGCTCTAACAAACCCTCCTACGTTGTCGTCCTTGCTGTCCATAGGTTTACAAACTGTTGTATCCACAAGATCCATGCCCCCACGATTCTGTTTCGTGCTTTGTATAATCTTTACATGACTAAGAATACCAATACCAAGTGAAAGTCCATTTGCTTCAGCCATCCTTTGAACGATATCTGGACTGATTAGTCCCGTGATTCTGTCTCTAATGTTAAACGCAACAGCTGCACCCCTTTCGTACTTGATCTTTGGACCATAAATGTGGACAAGTGGAATAACATCTTCTGTATTTGAACCAGGTAATCTCAGTTGAAGCAAGGAAGTCACAAGCCAATTAATCAAAAAGCGAAGCCTGAACGTGGTCTTGCTGAGGCCCAACATGTTTACATGATCAAGATGCCTACACGTTACCTCTGGTTCCTTTCTATCGGAATCATAATACTCTTCATCACTGATGAAATCATCTTTTTCATCCAAACCAAACGATACACTTCTTCCGAGCACCCTAAAACTACTCTCGGCTTCATATTCTTCTTGTATTTCCGGACTATGAGTTTTTGCTTCAAAGTTCTCTACTTTCTTGCCATTGTTTCTATTTTTTCTTGTAAACCAAAAGGGTGGTGGTAAAGGCATCACAGATGGTGATCCATTTGGACTCTGGCCTAAATCGATCCACATTGAGTCCTCAGGCGATTCATCATCAGTCGCAACAGGGCTCTTCATAACAGAAAAGATATCAGTTTCATCAAATACAGGGCTGCCACCTTGTTCCATCTCGGTTTCGTACACACCTCTCACTAAAGAAGGAGTGAACACACCTGAAAAAGCTGTTACTTCATCATATTCTGTCCTTGATGATTGAGGGAATCCACAAGTAGAATCACTTTGAAATGATGGAAAAACTGGACTAATCCTCACTATACCGGAACTACTATGACTGGATTGCTTCTGAAGGCTTCCAATGACAGATTTCTTTATTAAAAGGCATCCGAATCCAGTCGGGTCATACCCAAAAACTTTGTAAAAAGACGTGATGATAAAATCAGGACGAAAGAGAGATAACCCAAGTGAGTCCATATCTAAAGGACCCAATGCACCTGCATCAAGCAACACATGCCAGTTGTTTTGTTGAGCAAATGACATCCATTGATAGGAATAGTTAGCACCAGTAACTCTTGATTGAACCGGAAACACAAAAAGACCTTTAGATAAATCTTTCTTCCTTTTCTTCTTGAGTAAAATCTGTTTTTTCAAATGGGTCGAACATGGTTTAAGTGTAGGCCATTTAAACCACGCGCTGTGAACCTTAGCACCTTTCTGTTTAGCACACTTTGCCATCCAGTTAACCGACTGACTCTCGTGATCAAACATTGTTAATAGGCTCTTATTAGAATTAAAAGGGTATGATTCAGCTAAAAGTTTGAAAGCTGAGCCTCTACTAACCGTAAACACAAGACCATATTCGCTCTCGGGAATGTTTAAGTAATCCATGATCCTAGCTTTTATATCATATTCGACTGTACCTTTCTCCATACAACCATATAATGCATGATTACTTAAGTTTGCAGTTATTTCTGATAAACTAATTGCGCATGTTTCCCAATAATTTACAACTTGAAGAAATGAAAACAACCCGAATCCACAATAATCAAGACACACCTTGGAATCATTGTCAGTTAAGTGTGAGTACTCATTAACCCTTAACTGATCAATCATTTCAGATGACGTGTAATTCGGATACATGGTTATGAACTTCAAGAAAGCTTCATGAAGGTCAGTGATAGAGTCTTTAGTCTCAAACGTTGTATCTGCAGCTAAAGAAGTTGCTTTCAGGAACTCTTTCTGAGCTTGTAATCTTGCTAAAGATCTTGATCTTTGTAAACTGTTGTCTTCCATGTCAATGGTTTCTGAAACATCCATATTTTCTGGTTTAACAAGTGACCCGTGTTCAGATGCTTGTTTAAGAGCAGCTTGGAGCTTATTTTCTTGCGTCTTTTTAACCTCTTTGGATGGTCTGGACCCTTCTTTCCTTCTGGTTTTCTTGATGCAAATTAGGCAAGCATGTCGAAATGAAATATGCATGAGTCTTTGCTTAAGGAATGAATAGAGGATATAATGGCTGTTTCGTTTTGCTTGTTGTGTGTTCAACCCTTCAAAGGTTTTAGATTCTCACATATATAGATACTTTAATTTGCTTTGTAATGAAGAAAAGAATGCACACACACGCCTTGGCCCATTGTGAATATACATATGACATAACGATATGAATGTGTGAACAAAAAGCAAATAGAAGCTGTTTAAGGAATAAAGTATGTACTACTTTAAAGAATAAAGTATGTACTACATGCATTCAAAATCATCACGAATAGAAAATGTACAACTAATGCATCTTAAGTTCCTTACATGCACGTATATCTTCTTGCTTTTCTTTACAGATATTCAGAATTCTGGGTTTTTTATTAGTAGTCTAATAAATTTATATTCAAAAGATTTTTTGTGTTTTTGTTGGCCTTAACCTTTTAACCAACCGAAAGCAAGAAATAGAAGTTGTAGATAGCTTTGTAGTTGGGAACTTATTTCCTTTTCTTTTACTTGCGAGGGAAGTAAATGCTTTTATAAAGATAAAACTATTACATTATGATTTATATAAAATAATGCATGGTACATATAATCCTATCAACGTTACTAATTAATCATGATTTGACCATCAATTTTTTTTTTGACAATTGACTTTCATTCACAAAAAACTACCGCTACCAATAGCAGCGGCACAAACTATACAAGTGATTACAAGATATCAAAACTTTGCCAATTCTCCCAAGAGATTGAGCAATTACTCCCTCTATTTGTATAACAGAAAAAACTAAAAACCATAATGTCATGAAAGATTTTTTGCACCACTCCCTTGACGTTGTTGAACAACGAATTGTTCCTAGCCAGCCAAATGTGCCAAGCCGTGATGCTAACAATCCCTTTCAACGCCTTCCTCTTTTTATGGTCGAGAGCCCCATTCATGAATGCTAAGAATGTCTACAGAGGAGAAAAGGAATATAGGAGGGACTTTGCACCATTGGCTCACCCGGAACCAGATTTCAGACGCCACCTCACATCCGCAAAACAGGTGATCACCCGTCTCCTCTTCATTTCCACATAGAGTACATAAAGAGGACCCCAAGTTACACTTCTTGATTTTGAGAGCATCCGAGGTGGGAATCCTACCTAAACCAAGCCTCCACGTAAAGATGTTGATTTTGGAGGGAACCCACTTAGACCCCTTGTAAACCAGCCTGTTGCTATCTTCCTCTCGCTTCTCAAAAATCTTTAACCCCGAACACAAAACTCTTTCCCTTCCTTCCCGATCCATTCCCACTTGTCACGATCAGTGTTTAGGCTCACTTCGCTAGATCATTTTTAGGGCCGCAACTTCATCAACGAACTGGGCCGGCCCATCTTCCCTGTTCTCACCTTCAGTTAACACGAAACCGTTTCTGATAGGGCAAAATTTCTTATTAACCAAACATCTTTTATCCCTCTCCATCTTAAAGCAGTTCGGGAAACTAGACTTCAACGGCTCTTTTTTTAACCACGGATCAAGCCAAAATCTAACATTCTCACCGTTACCACATTTAGCCTTAACTAGATTTTCAAGACCAACTCCATCAACCTTAGTATCATAGATAGTCTTAACTATCTTACACCAAGGGCTCGCTAGCGTTGCTTTGGCGGGCAGGGGGGGACAAGGACCTAGAGGAGTCATGGAGCGCATCTATCACTTTCCTCCATAAACCTAAAGGCTCGTTCCTATATCTCCATAGCCACTTCGAGAGCATAGCTACATTCGATTCTTGAAGTCTATGAATACCAAGCCCTCCGTTGCTAACAGGTTTCGTAACCACTTCCCAAGCGACCCAATGAATTTTCTTAGAATCCTCCGAGCAACCCCACAGAAATCTACTAATAATACTCTCTAAAGCATTTATCACTTTTATAGGCGCTTGAATAGAAAAAGTAAGTAGGGAGGCTTTCAAGGACAGATTTGATAAGAGTAACCCGACCTCCGATGGAAATAGAGTTCGCCTTCCACTTGGAAAGCCGCCTTTTGAACAGATCCACCATAAAATCCCAGTTCTTAACCCTACTCATATTGGATCCAATTTTAAGGCCGAGATAATCAAATTGAGGAGGCCCATGTTTACAATTCGCTAAGGCAGCCATCTCCCTAACTTCCCTGTCTTCCACCCCAATTCCCATCAATTGAGACTTATTCATCTTTGGGCAGAACATAGAAGAAACATCTCAAAAGTCTAATAATAGATGAGAAGTTTGCTTTGACCATTCCCTATAAAAATACAGTCATCCGCCATAAAGTTGAGAATAGAGTACTGAAAGCCGCTTTGAACGGATCCACCATAAAATCCCATTCTTAACCCTACTCATATTGGATCCAATTTTAAGGCGAGATAATCAAATTGAGGGGCCCATGTTTACAATTCGCTAAAGCACCATCTCCTAACCTCCCTATCTTCCACACCAATTCCCATCAATTGAGACTTATTCAGGTTTATCTTTAGACCCGAACATAAGAAGAAACATCTCAAAAGTCTAATAATAGATGAGAAGTTTGCTTTCGACCATTCCCCTATGAAAATACAGTCATCCGCATAAAGTAAGTGGTGAGAATAGGGCCATGTTAGGGAGAGCAATCCCTCTTAACATACCACTTTCCTTGGCTCTTTTAGAATTCGGATAGACCCTCCATAATGAAGAGAAATAAAAAAGGGGAGATAGGGTCACCTTGACGAAGGACTTTTGAACATTGGAACTCAAAGGTAGGGGAGCCGTTAACCAAGACCGCCGACCTAGCCGACGAGATGATCCCATGAACCCAAGAGCACCATTTTTCCGAGAAACCAAGTTGAGATAACACGGTCATCAGGAAGCCCCAGCTGACATTATCATAAGCCTTATCGAAATCCACCTTGAATAAGAGAGCTTTTTGTTTCTTCTTATTAGCCCAGTTAACCACTTCATTTAAAATCATGGGACCATCAAGAATAAGACGGTCTTTGATAAAAGCTGTTTGATTTTCATAAATCAGTTTGCCCATCACAGTCTTCAGCCTAGTAG
Source organism: Chrysanthemum makinoi (assembly GCA_910596185.1). Classification (NCBI taxonomy): domain Eukaryota; kingdom Viridiplantae; phylum Streptophyta; class Magnoliopsida; order Asterales; family Asteraceae; genus Chrysanthemum; species Chrysanthemum makinoi. The sequence continues at coordinate 211,959,404 of OU343218.1, read as the reverse complement.
CGAGCACTTTTGAGATGACTTTGCTAATAAGCCCAATGAGAGTAATGGGTCTATATTCCGCCAATTTGACCGGGTCCTTAGTTTTAGGAACAAGGGTAATAAAAGCCGATCCACAACCTTTTCCAATAAGCCCATCTTCAAAAAACCTTTGAAAGATCTCCCAGAAGTCTTCCTCGAAGTAGCACCAAAAACGCTTTAAAAACTTGAAAGTGAAGCCGTCGGGGCCCGGGGCTCTCTCACTTCCACATTCGAAGACAGCAGCCTTAATTTCCTTCTTCGAGAACGACACCTCTAAGTCTTTGCTTTCCTCTTCCGTAAGTCTGCTTTCGAATTGACACTCAATCGAGGGTCTACTGCTCCACTCTTCTTTAAACCTGCTTTTGAAAAAATCAAAAATAAGTTTTTTCACATGGTTAGGTTTCGATACCCATTCCTCATTAGACATGAGGCCCGGGATCGAGTTTGACACCCTCTTGTTGTTGATGAAGCCGTGAAAAAATTTGGAGTTGTCATCGCCGTGAATGTTCCACTTGCATCTAGAGATTTGCTTCAAGTCTTTAACTTTCCTGTCTTCCAAGTCCAAAATCTTCCTTCTACATTCAAATCTAGTCCAAGACTCAGCCTCATCGATGTCCTTTTCCTCCATCAGGTTATCAATTTCTTCGAGCTCCTTGCGACACATCTCCATCTCTTCCGTTTCTTTGTCTCTGATCTTGTCTCTCCATTCTTTAAAATCCCACCTAAGACGCCTTAGTTTCAATTGAAGGCTCTTATCAGGAGGACCTTTAAAATTACATCCACTAACCGACTTCTTAACAAGCTCCTCGCACTCCGGGTGTTCGAGCCAAGAGTTGAAGAACCGGAAGGGTTTTGGGCCATAATTCTTATCCACCAGCGATAATAGGAGAGGACAGTGATCCGAAAAAAACTTTGGGAGCGCCCTCAAACAACCAAGAGGCCATTTGTCGAGAACCTCCTTACAAACTAACATTCTATCAATTTTACTCCATTTCTTTCCGTTTTCGTCCTCTTTGAAATATGTGAACTTGTTTCCTTTCATCTCGTATTCGAATAAGCTGGCCTCATCTATGAATTCATTAAACTCGGCCGCACTCTTTTTTTTAAACTTCGAGCCTTTTCTTTCTTCCTTCAGTCTAACCGTGTTAAAGTCCCCCATTATGAACCACCAGCCCCTATTAGACTCTTTTAACACTCTTATCGTTTCCCAAAGGGCTGCCTTTTCTCTATTGCCTTGGGGCGCATAAACATTAACGATGCACACCGGATCCACGTACCCCTTTATTCTACCGTAACACACCAAGAGGTTATTACTTTTGAAAGTTCCAGTTCTCTTGAAAACCGACGGATCCCACAAACAAACGAGACCCCCAGACCTACCTACAGGATCGACAATCTCGAACTCCAGGTCTCTGTTACCCCAAAAACCTTTAAGAATTTGAGAACTAACACTCCCCATTTGAGACTCTTGAATAGCCAAGAAAGAAACCTTTTCTTTTGATATGATGTTTCTAATCCAGCGAGGTTTATGGGGACCTCCTAACCCCCTAATGTTAATCGATAACATATTCATTGTAAAACTTGATTAATACCTTCTGCCATGATGGTGGCGTGGATCTCAGCCTTGGCATTTTCGAGATCAATTCCAACCATACGCCCAACATCAATCGTTTCAGCCACCTCTTCTTCAATATGCTCATCCTGGTTCTCTGTTCCGTTTTTCCGACTTTGACTAAACTGGGAGATAACATCCTCTGACTCGGTATTCTTATGGAAACTATGGTTTAGATCCCAATTTCCCCCCTTTCTCTGAATATCCACCGAGTCTTCTACATTGTGGACCGTATCTTCGACTTCTAAGTTTGGGTTGGGCAATTGTTTGTTAAGGCCCAAGAGCCCATCTAAGGAAAAAGGATCCGACTCTCTAGGCCTTTTCTTTGGTCTAGGAGAGGGCACAACTGCTAAATTGGTCCATTCATTATTAAGATTAAAGTCCCAGACTTTTTTACCTTTTGGGTCCCCCACCTTTTTAGTTTTTTTCTTTTTAATTGTAGTAGAAGTGGAAAAACCCAAAGACGGCTCGGGGAGCATGCCAGTCCCCTCGATACCCCCGTAATTAAAAGTGTAGCCGTTTTCTCTTTCCAATCTAGATTCTCCTTCCCCATGCAACTCCTTGTCTTCCATGGGCCCACCCCCATGCAACCCTTCGTTCTCTCCATTCAACGGATCTATCTCCCCCTCCTCCAACACCGGCTGGTCGTCTCCCCCCGCCGCCGTGTTACTTCTGGTGCATTTCCTTACAGATTTCGGGACTGCCATCTTTGTGAACTTACAACTAGGGCACGAGTTAACTTGTTTTTCTATAAGCCACACCCGAAACTTCTTGTCTCTCCAAGTGATGGTGACTTGTTCTTTGATTTCTCCTCCTTCACCGACTAATATCCCCACACCTTCTCTGGATTTGTTCTTGTCATCTTTGTTAGTGGCCGCCGGAGATACAACTTTCCCTATTAGGTTGCCAATCTTATTGAACACATCCGCACTAGCAAGATGGAGAGGCACCCCATAGATGCCGACCCATGCCAACCTTTCATAGGGAAGAACTTGGCCTTTCCACTCCTCCACTTTAGATATCCAACTCTGCCAAATCACCTTCATAGAAAGGAATTTGCCCATGGCGTCGGGGTTGTTGAAAATGAGAAGCATGCTCAAGCCCCCGATATATTGCATCTCCAACTCTTCAATCTCGCACTCTTGAAGTCTCGAGCTCAAAGAGAGGATTGTCTCCGCATCAAAACAGCGTACCACCACCGCCCTGCCATAGCATCCTTTCATGAAGCATATTGATTCATCGAGTTTAATGGACTTACTCGAACTAGCTGCTCCCCCCTGCCCTTTGAGAACCTCCTTAAAGGAAGGCCCAAACGTCTTCCACCCTGACGTGGTATTGGTGTGGCGAGGGGGAGGCTCCCCCTTACCAACAACACCGGGCGTCCTTGAAACCCCAATACCAGCCCTAGCGTTCTCGTTGGCAAACCTGGCAAGGTTTACTTTTAGCGAGAACTTTCCCATCCTTAACGTTTTCATCTTCGTTTCCATCTCCTTCCAATCTTTTACTCCCTTGAAGGTTACAAAACCAAACTTCTCCCCTTCCGCATTTCTACGCCTAGCTATGTAGACTCCTCCCATCTCCCCAAACTCCTTGAATCTCAAGGTCAGGTCCCAAGGACGGCAGCCCTCCGGGATATTAGTAACATAGAATTTAAGAGAAGTATTATATCTTGTCCCACTAGATTGATTGTTGTAGAAAGGTTTGTTTTGTTTTTTCTTGTTGGTAACTTCTCTCCAGCCGTTATTCTCTCTCTCCTTTTCTCTCTCCATACCCGTGTGTGCTTTTATTTGACCATCAATTCAAAATCACAACAACCGATAATCAAAGAAACCAAAATCGAAAAAACCAGGAACCGGGATAACGCGCTTACTGCGGTTAGGTTTTGGTTTTTATTTTCAAATATCCGCAATTACCCAAAGTGAACCATTATTACTATGCACGTAGGTTTTAACTAAATAGTCAAAATTATACAATGATATTTCATTATCACTATTAAAGTATAATGGATTTTTAGTATGTGATTATAACATATACACGTAGAATAAATAGTCTTAGTTAATTTGTTATACATGATGATTTGAATGTGGTTATTATGACGAAACAACTTTATTATGGCTTTAAACTTTTCAATGTTATTTAATTCTACTACTATACAATGACATTTTAGGTTTTAGATTATTTAATTGTTTATCCGGTTTGATTTGGTTAAATGGTTAACTATTAACCGCTCATTTTCGGGTATTCACTTGTCCGATTATCCGTCTAGTATAATCAGGTTTCACTATAGTAAAATGAACAATCAGCTTCCCGATGGCTTGTTAATTTTTTTTAACCGAATCACTTTATGAGCGCGTTTACGGTTCTTATTGTACATTTAATGTTCCAAGTAATTTGATGGTAAAAAGGAATATTGCGAAGTATTAAATTTTGACCTTAGTAAGTTTTGTAAAGACGGTAGCTGACATGGACTATTTATGTAAGTTTTTCATTAAGAGACAACTTTCGTAAAATGAGGTAACTAAAAGGAATTGTTTATGTAACTTTCCGTTACAAGAAAAGTCTAAAGTTTTAATCAGGTGATTGTTTCCATGATCTTAAAATTATGTAAAGGGTGCTACTATGAATACCTCTCGGCGCACTTTCGACCTTCTCCCACCCTCTTTTTATTTTTTATTTATAGTACATCACAGTTTTTTATTAGTTTTTTGTTTCGTATTTTCTATCAGTTTAATATTTTTGACTTGTTAAACTTTATATTTTATGTTTGTACATTTCGTTACACAGTTTTACACTAAAAACATTAATTAGAAAAAAAAATAAATAAATAAACAAAGGGGGTTATTACTTGTATGTTAGAGGGTACACATAACCTATCCCTTATGTAAAAGACTAAAATATAGAGATTAATGTTTTTTGGGTTAATTTGAGCCATTACTAGCCTATAAAAGAGTTTAAAAACATAAATGTTGATAGGTTTAGGGGCTAATCCGATCTTTTAGCACTTAATGGGGTTCAAAACTTCAAATAACCTTTCATTACTTTTTGTGTTTTTGTTATCTGAATTTACTTGTTGTATCAACCCTCATGCTAACAATTTTGAAAGTTATTTTGGCCAATTTGAAGCTCTTGAATTTCTAAAAAGAGAGTCCCAACTATGTGAATGCAAGTAATGTATTTTTAACACTAATGCCCAAAAGAATTGGTTACACCAAGGAAGCATAAGAAGCGACTTTTTTTAAAGTTGATGGTAGACATTGACAATTATTTAGCTTTTCTTATTGGGGGTGAAGCTTCTTGATGGTGCATTGCCTTTAGCTGTGGTGGTTGCTTCTAATTTGTTTTCTTTTATTAAGAAGAAATCGATTGCTTTTTAAGTCTAAGAAGTACATTCTAGTTGTTTTTCTAATGTGGTTGGATAGATTTTAGTTCTCTTTCCATGCTTTATGTAATAAAACATGATCATGAGTATAAAATGTGTATAAAAGCCAGCATGTTAATATATAGAGTAAATGCATTTTTGGTCTCTAAGGTATGGTCAAATTGCAGGTTTCGTCCCTAACGTTTCGAAAGTGTAATGATAGTCCTCATTTTGAAGGTTTTGATGCATGTTTGGTCCCTAATTTGCAATTTAAGGACCAAACATGCAACGGAAACTTCAAAAGTTTAGGGACTAAATCTGCAATTTAGGGACCAAACATGCAACAAAACATTCAAAATGAGGACTACCGGTGCACTTTTAAAAACGTAAGGAACGAAATATGCAATGTGGCCATACCTTAAGGACCAAAAATGCAATTTACTCTAATATATATAAGACGAAACTATGATATTTCAAAAGTTGCTCGATGACTTTAGGATAGTTCGTGTTTCATGAAAGTAGCATATTATCTTACCAATTGTACTTAGGGGCGGAGCTAAGTGTTAGCCACCTGTGGCACGTGCCACACATGGTTATATCCGACGAAGTGTAATAATGAAAATTTCTTGCATTTTGAGAGTGCTATACATATTTTACAGCTAAAGGTGCACAAAATGAGCAAAATATTCATGAAGAAGAATAAGTTTGTTGTGTTTTGAAGAATAAATAGAAAAAAACGAGGAAGAAGATGGTGAAATAGTAAGAATATTGTTTTTTTGTGTCATATTTTTTTAATGTTTTGACTGCTGATGACACAGCTAGATGTAAGATGTAGGGTAGTCTTGGAGTATTGAATTTGTGTGATCATGTTAAAAAAAGAATTTTTTATTTAAAACACTTATAAGAGCACTTACAACAATAACACCATAACACCAATAACACCGTTCACGTCAGCGCCACATCAGCTTTAATATTTAATATTAACATCCCCAAAAAACACCACAACAATAACATCCCAATAACATCAATAACATTTCATATTTTCAATTTCAACCCCTAAACTAAAACAAACACTTCATTTATTAAAACACCAAGTACATTAAACGTTAAACACGGATTACATTAAAAATTAAAGATACAACTACTAAAACTATTAAAACTTAAAAAAAACGTTAAACACGAATTAAATAAAACTACTAAAACTTAAAAAAACGAATCATCCGAGTCCCAACCATCAGAACTGGTTGGCGGAGAATAAAACTCCCCATCCATGTATCGACTCTCCATTATGTCGAAGAAGTTGTCTTGGAGGTACTGAGCTTCACGTGCTTCTTGCTCACGACGAGCGACCTCTTCACGCGTCTGCTCTTCCATAATCTCCCTTACGGTTTCTTCATCTCGTTCCAGTTCTTTGGAGGGAAGCCTCACTTAACCGGGGGGTGGTTTTGAAAATCCACATGTGGATTGTTCACAGGTGAACTTGGAACAATTGGGAGGTACAGGATGTTTTCAAAACCCACCGGAAAGACATTTTCTGGAGGTGTAGAGTAAACATCGGGTTCTGGTAGAGTTGGAAAGGTGGTTTCCGGCAAGTGATTTGGAAAGGTGGTTTTAGGCAACTTTTCTGGACTTGGGAATTGCTGAGAAAAATCTTTGCGAGACATTTTTGTGTGTGAGTTGTGTGTGTAACTTGTGTGTGTTGTGTGTTCTAAACAACTCTGGTAGAGTTGTTTATATAGCAGAGTTGAATTTTGAAACTGAATAAATCCCGCTCATATTTGATTTTTAAATTTCAAATTTGAATTTGAATTTATTCCAGAATTGACCAAGATAATTTAAATTTGAATTTGAATAGGTGGAGGGGGTGTAAGTGAAAATTTATTTGAAATGGTTTAGGGGGTGAAATGGAACTTTTTTTTTAACGTGCGTTGGTAAACCAACGCTATGCCACCAACGCCCAAATAACGCGATGCTTCCAATGGTATAACGCCTAATAACGGCGTTATTAAGGCAATAACGGCGTTATGCCGTTACCTTTGTGAGTGCTCTAAGTAACAAAAGTTTTATCGTACTTTGTAATTTAGAATATATTACTAAATAATCAAAGTTAAATTCACACTATTTTGTTATAAGTAACTTAAATTATTTGATAATTTAAATTATCCAACAATGAGATATATATGAAAATCAAATCAATCATGAATAAGTGAATAACCGAATTGGGGAACAAAAATCGCAAAGAGCCATTAATTTACCTGAATTGCGCCTAGAGCTAAGAACTATCAGTGACACAATGTGAGAAAAAAACGGTGCCACATATGATTCAAAATCTTGGATCCGCCACTGATTGTACTGGTGTATTATAACCTTGTGTATCAGTGTATATACGTTAATTATGGTGTTAAGATATGTTTTGATTTATAAATAATACAAACTATATCAATACGCGCTTAAAGCGACGATATATCTGTAAATAACTATACTTGTTGAATCTGTGGTTCTGGTATGACTTTTGATCAGGGTTGTCTCGTCGATTTGAAGGCCATGTGCCATAATTGCAAGTACACTGTATTACTCGAAAATTTCGAACATATTCGCTAACGGACTAAAAGGTTAATTTTCACATGAGAAATATTGACGTTTATAATATTGTGATTTATTTTATTTCAGCAATAAATATGTTTAACTAATTATAATATAAGGTGTTTTATTAGATCAATATATGATAATGAGTAAACTGCAAAAATCATCCCCGTAGTTTGTGTATTTTCGCAAGAATCATCCCTATCTCAAACGTTCAGCATTAAACATCCCCAAGTCCACAAACCTTTAGCATTAATCATCCCTGAGCACTAACGTCGTTAGTTTTACCCGTTAAGTGTTAAATAATATTTGCCCGTTAATCCCTCCGTTAATACTTTTTGCACCGTTAGTCCTCATTTCACGTTTTTGTCCGTTTTTACTCGTTTTCTTCCATTTTAATATGTTTCGTCCGCTTTTTATCCACTTTTGTCCGTTTTTATACATGATGCGTTTTTTACGTTGTCCGTTTTTACGTTGTCCATTTTTTACGTTTTTGTCCGTTTTACTCGCTTTTTCCGTTTTTATATGTTTCGTCCGCTTTTTATCCGTTTTCGTCCACTTTTTATCCGTTTCGTCCGTTTTTTATATGTATTCGTCCAGGTTTTGTTTACGTTTTTGTATGTTTTTGCGTTTTTATCCGGTTTTACCCGTTTTCGTCCGTTTTTTTACGTTTTCGTCTGTTTTTTTACGTTTTTGTCCGTTATTTTACGATTTTGTCCGTTTTTTACGCTCTCGTCCATTTTTTTACGTTTTCTTCCGTATTTTTATGTTTATGTCCGTTTTTACTCTTTTTTTCCGTTTTTATATGTTTCGTCCGCTATCTATCCGTTTTTAATGTTTTCGTCCATTTTTTTACGTTACTCGTTTTCTTCCGTTTTTATATGTTTCGTTATCTTTTTATCCGTTTTCGTCCGTAAAAAACGTAAAAAAAAAAAAAACGGACGAACACATATAAAAAACGGACGAAAACAGATAAAAAGCGGGCAAAACATATAAAACGAAGCAAAACGGGTAAAAAGCAAAAACGTAAAAAACGACGCAAACATAAAAAACGGACGAGAACAAAAAAAAAACAAAACGTAAAAACGGACGAGAACGTATAAAATGGACAAAAACGAAAAAACGGACAAAAACGTATATAAACGGACGACAACGTAAAAAAACGAATAAAAGCGGACGAAACAAATAAAAATGGACGAAAACCAGTAAAAACGAACAAAAACGTAAAAAACTTACGAAAACGTAAAAAAAACGAACGAGAACGTAAAAAACCCGGACGAATACATATAAAAAACGGGCGAAAACGGATAAAAAGCGAACGAAAACGGATAAAAAGCGGACGAAACATATAAAAACGGATAAAAGCGAGTAAAACGGTCAAAAACGTAAATAAACGGACGAAAACGTAAAAAAACGGACGAAAACGTAAAAAAACGGACGAGAACGTAAAAAACTTAAAAAAAACAAACGGACTAATACATATAAAAAACGAACAAAAGCGGATAAAAGGCGGACGAAACATATAAAAACGGACGAAAATGAGTAAAAACGGACAAAAACGTAAAAAACAGACGAAAACGCAAAATGAGGACTAACGGTGCAAAAAGTATTAACGGAGGGATTAACGGGCAAATATTATTTAACACTTAACGGGTAAAACTAACGACGTTAGTGCTCAAGGATGATTACTGCTAAAGGTTTGTGGACTTGGGGATGTTTAATGTTGAACGTTTGAGATAGGGATGATTTTTGAAAAAATACACAAATCACATGGATGATTTTTGCAGTTTACTCTATGATAATAGATGTTTATATGGTAATTAGGTAAGATTCATTACATTTTATGTTTAAAGAATTTAAAAGTTCAATAAATGACGTACACATTGTAAAATATATATATATATATATATATATATATATATATATATATATATATATATATATATATATATATATATATATATATATATATATATATATATATATATATATATGTCAAAAACTCGTCCGATGGACGGGTATTACTTGTGGTTTTTATTTTTATGATTTAATCAAATATATACTAAAAAGTAATTAAAAGTGAAATGAAAGGGCTAAGATCTATAATTGATGTTACCATAATCCATTAAACGATTAAAAGCATGTAAGTACTTTGATTTGTGGGTTTTATTTTTAGGGTTTAGTAGAAGAAATATATCGTTAAAAGTTATTAAAAGTTAAATTAAACGAATAGCAAATTAAGCTAAAAGGAAAAAAACCCCAAAATATAATATCATTACGAATAGCAAGATAACTTGTTTCTTCTTGTTGGGTTGTAACTAAAATATAATATTCTATGAACATATTAGTATAAGATAATTTGAAAATGAAACGGTACCTAAAAGGAAAAAAAATGAAAATAGTGAATATGGCAATCTAACGGTAACTAAAACTTTTTATAAATAGTTATTTGCACGCATGGGGCTTAGACATAAATTTTTGATAAAATATTTGTTTCGTTAATTTGATCTTATAAAGTAGCTTATATATTTTTGAAGAGTATATTATTTATCTGTGGTTTTATTTTTGTAACTGAGTTAGTTCTTTTATTTTTTTCGTTGGTATTTGTATACAAAGTTTTAATGCTAATTGTTAACTTACAATAACGTTAGAAAATACTATGAATATGGGTGCATAAAGTGTCAATATATAACCAAAATCATGTGTTAGACTTAAATGAATCTCAAAGTTTAAACAACATCGGCTAACTTGCTACCAAACACACTAATTACATTGAAGAGAAGAGATATTAATATGAATTTGAGGTGATATAAAGATAACTCGGTATCCTAAATCCAAATAAAAAGGTATGCATTATAGCAACACATATGAATTTAGCTTGCAGTGAATGGAAGTCAACTGCATACTATCCCTCCTCGATCGACTTCTTTGGTCAAAACGATGTAATCTCTTTTAGTTCCCTGTAATATTTGAACCAATCATATCAACCATAGCATCTTAACAAAAGCGTACTTGAGTGTATGCATTTTTTATTATAACAATATGATAGATGTGGTAATAATGAATGATTTAGTCTCGTTAGTGGTTTCCATTACTATAGTATGATCAGTATCATATTTTACACTGACAGGAGATCTAGATTCCCATGTGTTAAAAACATTATGTTTAGTGTCTTAACAGTTAAAAGTGGTACATGAATAAGGAGGGTGGATATCTTTTGTGAATGCGATAGTAATAGATTTGTAAAATATGTAACAAAACAGATTTAAGGATTAGACAATCAAATAAGTAGATAAGCATGTCACAAAATAGCTAAATCTTATTACTTAATCATGTCACAAACCTATACGAAGACTATGTTTAAGACGAAACTTATATCTAATTTAATTTCTCTCTTTTTCCTTGATATATAACTATGATCAAAATTTTCAGTTCTTAGTTGCTTCACTGCGTGAAAGTCACCAAATGTTCACCTCTATTTAGCTTTGGTTTCCGCTTTTCTGAGGTAAATAGAAATAGTCCGTTAATCAAAGGATTCATTCTCAGTGTGGTTTTATTTTCGCCTTTAATGCTGATATTATGAATCCTTTTCCACCAAGAACCGGATAACGTATGATTTTGGAATCTGATGCTTGAAATGTGAAAAACTAAAACACATTGCTGCTCTCATTTGAGTTTATTCGAGAACTACAAATGAATGTTACACTTGTTAGCGTTGCATTAAATATTTGTATCGAAACCGTTTAAGAAAATACATTACATTTTTTATCTAATCTTGAGACATAGTTGACTTTTGGGGCATTCCCTTTTCATCTAATAATTTGACTTGTTTGACTTTGACCCGTTTCTTTTTTAGCAGACTATTCTTATCCGACCCATTTGAGATAATGCATTAACCCATACTATAAGTAAGTTGTAACTGCCACATGTAACTCAACATCTTAATATTAAAAAAAAGATTCATACCGCCAAGGAGACGGCGCTAACAACAAAAGGCACGGCTACAAGAGGGGTTTTGAGCAAGCAAAAACCCAGGTGCAGAGATCTGAATAGATTAACACAAAATATATAACAAAAACAACTCGCTAGTGAGTCCTAGACATATTCCATTTAACATATATTTTTCCATGGTATTATGAAAAAACTATTACTGTATGGAGCATGAGGTAGAAAATGTAGCCACATATATCCAACCTAATCTTTATTGCCCTGCATGATTTAGTGAAAAAAGATTATAGTGGATACTCATTCTCGTTGTTAGCTAATGATTTCATAATCATAATTTTTTCGTTGTCATCTTCCAAGATAAAACATTTGGTGACTTTTGAATATAACTTGTGATTAGTCACATTATCATTCGACCCTACACATGCTACACTTATGAATCAATACGGTCTTAGCATAATCTCGTTGTTCAACAGGTAACACATTCCACCTATACTTGATAACACCTCATGATCATATTATGTCAACCATCGGTAACGACCATTATGCAAGAACATTAAGACAACTTAACATTGTTGTAGTACAAATGTCGATAAAATGGACAAACATTACATATGTTTGGTGTAATGCTCAATAATTTCACGATTCTCAACTATGTGTGATTCTTATAGTCTCTGCTCTCATGCTCTCTTTTTCTTAATATCATTATTTTGGCTCTCCGATATGGTTAGATCCAATGTAATACCAACACATCAACCACCAAAAGCCAGGAATAATGCACCAATGAAGTGTGACATTGACCTAGAACTTCAAACTTGGAAAATCTAGTGAATTACGTCCCAAGAAGGTGTAGGGAAACATTTCTTGAAACATCCAGCAAACCTCATTGATGCAGATCCGACTAAGTTATACATGTGAAAGTTCTATATCTAGGTTGGAATTTGGACCCCCATTGACGCAAGTACCGGGGTTGGGTTGATATCAAAGTGTTTTGAGTTGCTTAGGAAGTATGAGTTGGTCTATAAATAAGCCCCCTGAAATAGGCCTAACAGATAGGTTGTAAAACCGCTTGCAGATTATGAGTTAGTTTAGAGATATAAATTCAAGGATCAATCCAAATAAGGTTGTTGCACTTATATAACTAAGGTGCTTTAAAAATGGTAACTATTAGGTAGCTCAAAATAAGCGGTTTGGTCATTGACATCTTGACTAACTACGTATGGTCAAAGCCTATAGTTGGCACTGGTTCTCAACACATTAGTAGATTCCTAAATTTTAACTTTTAATGAATGCTCATCTATCTCGGTCTTACGTCTTAGAGAACCAACAGAAATGAGCACAAACAATCGAACATATGCTTTTTAATTTGTTGTAGTCTTAGTCAATGTATTCAGAGCATATAATGTTCTCTAGTGGAGTAAATACCATATTTGTAAACCATAAGAATATACATGTACATGGAAAGGATTGTAACAATTGTTAGAACTACAAAAAGTAATAAGAACAGCCAAAATCCTAAACGTGTTGCAACTACACAAAGCTCGACTGAATCTAAAATGCAGGGCATGCAGTAGAATAATTTATCTGCACAAGATCTATATATCCCTAGCAAACCAAAATAATATATGGTTACAAAAGGTACGTAAAACCTACACTATAGACATATCTAAAGACATTAAAATTAATAAGTTCAAAAACAATGCATGACAGAAGATGATAACATATACCGTAAGGCAAAAGAATTTGGAAGTTCATTGTGTTTGAAAGAATGTGAACCACTTGAAGCCACATGTCTGGATTATTTTGCAATTCCCGCAATATATGATCAGCATCAGTCCTCTGTATTGTCAAAAAGATATGGATGAGAAACATTAACAATAGAATATAACTAAATCATCTAATCCAAAACAATGTCACTACAAAAAGGTCCCCAATAGACCCAAATTCTAATGCACACATCATCTGTAAATCAACCAAAAAAAATACTCCAACATATAGAATTCACTGGAATATTATATTTTTAAAGAATGTTAACATGTTATTTTGAAATTTCCCTTTTATCTGTAAATATTATATTTTTCTATCATTCAGACTATTCACTTTTTACACTTATCAAATGGTCATATCCTAGTCGGGACGAATTCACACAGAGTCTCTCAATCATTTACAATGTTGTTTGTATCAAACATGAGCTAAGAGGGCATTTGGATTTCCTTATCTAAACAGCTTAACTACTTCAAAAATAAGTTGCTTATGTTCAGGTGCATAATATATACTCCGGTTAAGTAGATAAACGGTAAACAAAATACTTAAGACTCCTTATCTCCTTGAAATTTGAAGCGGATAAGTACTTAGTAAGCAATCCCATACACCCTATAAGACTATATATATTCAAGATCGAATACATTTTAATATATTGAGGAATAAGCGTAAAAAATACTTACTTCATAACTGAGACCAAATAATCTGCAAGTGCATGCCAAAAAACTCCCCACTGGCAAGCACCAGTCACAAGTGACGATGTTCTTGAAACCTTGTTGTGCATTGTACAAAACTCGAGGAACCGCAGTGTTTGGTTTGTGTGAACTGACTGGACTCACACCTTCATATTTGTAGTGTCAAACTTCGGTTTCATCATGTGATAAGCTAAAATATGCCCTAAGAGTGACAACTGTTACTCAAACCTTTTAGATTCTCTCAACAACAGTTAAGCTTGAAACTTTCCAACTTGCACCATTAGGGAATAAAATTGAAGAACATTATTGAAGGTGGTGACATTCTTAGAATACGTTAGCTTTTCGCATAAAATACATGATAAAAATACATTAGCATTCGGACACATGATCGATTGAGCAACCAAATAACCTCAGGCTACACAAATTCACTTCTCCATTTAGGAACATGACCAAACTGACTTTTAATAATCACAACCAAACTCCCTTCATCCGCCAGGCACAAAAGCTCAAGATGCCTTGATTTAACACTGATACATGAACAACAAAAAACGATAAATGAACATTTGTATAATTTAAGAATTTAAATTTTACCAAACCATGCGATGTGTTCATCATTGACCCAAAAGTGTGGGTTACTAGCACACTGGACTCCAGACAGATGCAACGTTTATCATGCCCATGTTAAAATATAACATATGCTTTTAAACTATCTTTCAATCTATAATAATGATGGCATGTTCAGATATACAAATCTGAAGCATTCTTAGCTAAACTGTTGTTATTTAACAGTCATTTATAAAAGCACTTGTGTTTCCATTGCCAGCATCGGATAAAATCGGTGCCCCAACGTTTAGATGAGGACTAATAATATTCAAAGGCTTCTCACCCTCCTGTTTACAAAAATCAAATATTATCATTCACTTAATGCAACACAATACACACAAATATAAAAAAAAATCAACTGAATTAATGCCTTTCCCAAAGATTAGTTACTTTATCATACCAATAGCTCTATGGAAACATACCAACTACAAACTCATACGACCAACGGAAACCTACTGCAAGCTCGGCATTAGGATCATGGCGTTATATGACTTTCCAAAGATAGCACCATTTATGGCTCTATGGAAACATACCTCTGCAAGCTCGGCCTAACCAACGGACGCCATCCGATACAACATTCAAAAGACTTTTAACAATACTTATCTCAGCCCCAAATTCTTCATCATCATCATATTCATAGTATTATACTTTTTAGGGATAATTATGTTTAGGAATAAGATATTAGGGTGTATTTATACATAAAAAAAATAGGTTAAACATATATATGGTATATTTATCTTTTAAGTAATATATATCATAATTTATTTTAATTGTTATCTTCAAAAAATACATACCTAAAATACAAATTCCAGAATTTTTATATAATCTCCTTATTTATATTGATTTGAAAGATATAAATAAAAAAACAATTTAATCTAGTGGTAAGTTGTTTACAAAACACATGAATGACCCAAGTTCAACTCCAACAAATGTCTTCTTTTTAATAAAAAAGTTTTAAAATTCAAAAATAACAAAAATAAAAACGAAATTTACAATTTATTAAAAAAAATGTACATATATTAATTAAAATGCCACATGTCATTTAAAAAAAAAAAAAAAAAAAAAAAAAAAAAAAAAAAATGCCACATAAATATAATGATGACATGGAAATATGACTTGGCATTATGGGATGCCAAGTGGCATTTTATGTGACATGCCTCCTCTTATATATAATGTATATATATATATATATATATATATATATATATATATATATATATATATATATATATATATATATATATATATATATATATATATATCTATATATAATATTAGATCTGATCTTTACTGAAGCTCATTTAGACCAATAAAAATTAAGTAATATTAAATCTTTTTAATTAATTCAAAAGGGTAAAATAGTAAAATACATTTTTGCTTTTTTTGTATTTTTTTTAATTAAAAAACGTATTTATAAGCCCCTTAATTTTCGGAATTAATTTTTTTTAAGTTTTATATATTTTTTTCTTTCGAAAACGTGTTTCAATTTTTTTAAAATATTGTATACTTTCATATATTTCTTGCGTTTAATTGTTTCGACCTCAAACTTATTTTGCTTAAAATGACAATTGCACATATTTTTCTAGTGTACATTCTTTGATCTTTGATATTTAATATTTATGACAAAACAAAAACATATACATGTAACTCTAAAAATTTAATAACAAACCGAGAACATAAATAGTATATACAAAATTCAATTTCAAATAAAATACAAGTCTCTTGTCAAATATAAGTGTGGAAGCCATTTAAAAACATATGTGCACTCTTCAGTTTCTCATCAAATTCATTTGAACATATGTGCACGCTTTCCAAGAATACATGTGCACGCGGGGCTTTCTCATCAAATTTATTAAAACATATGTGCACGCCTTCCAAAAACATGTATGTTTGCGGTGTCCACATTGCGCTTTCTCGTCAAATTTATTAGAACATATGTGCATACTTTCCAAAAACATATGTGCACGCTACTCGAATCTTGCTTTAACCGCATATTAAGAAAAACATACATGATTATTATAGTTATGTCAACTGATTTTTTAAACACAACTAGATAACACATATGCTCCAATAACACAATCAAAACTAAAACACTTAAACATGTTCATATTATATCAGCACACACTCATTCAATCAAGCAAAAAAATCTGGACAAAAGAATATCGGTATCCTATGTATACTTAACACATTTCAAACAAAAACATCATCAAAGCAACACCATCTCAAACTAAAAATATTTTTTCATGAAATATGAAAAAGTAACCAAGAGAAATATTTTTTTCATGAAATACGTAACACATTTTTTCATGAAATATGAACTTGTAAATCATTAAATAAAGTAAACAAAAGAAATATTAAATCTAAAAAATCACTAAATGATAAGAGATAAAGTGCATGAACAAACGCAATGTGATCTTCAAAGATCAAGATAAATATGTCATTAAATTTAAGCGAACAAGAGCGCTCCCTTCCCAAGACTTTTCAGGTGTTTGACACACATCACATTTCAGATTTATTAGATTACATGTATTTGTAATAAATAATTACTACAAAAATAAGTGAAAAGATCCAAAGAATAAATAATTTCATCCACTTTACCAATCCATCTCTAAATCCTTCTCCATATTCTTCACCACCACTAATCTACCAATCTCACTCCATACCCCTGTAGCAACAATAACCGAACGCCACCACAAAAATAACCACAACAATAATAACTAAGAACCTATAAGACCCATTTCGAAATAATTAAAACAATTAGTAAACTGCTCTTTTAACCCGATCCGGATCCACCATGAAAGACGGCACCAAAGACATATGGAGCCCCTTTTCTATATCACGGATGCATGAAAACGAACCACCACAGCTTGATAGAATAAGGGTTTGGGGATCGGTTACACCACTTACACAAATCGAAGGTGTCGATTAGGCGATGGTTCGTGATTGTGATCTCTACTTAAATTAGATCAATAATAAAAGTTATGAAGATGAGAGGCGGATGTAAAAGAAATAGAGAGAGATCTGTGTTTTCTTTTTTTACATCTGACCAAATAATAGGCTAGATCAGTTATTAAAAAGTTTGGATGTAAAATTCCATTATTACCCTTTTAGCCTTTTGTTTAATTAAAAAAGAAACCTTCATTTTTTGTTTAATTACAACTTTGGCACTTTTAATCCTAACCTTTGATTAAACTCATTCAATGGTCTAGATTCATTTTAAGGGTACTTGTAAAATCTTGTATCTAATATTAGTACTGCATAGAATACAACACTATATATATATATATATATATATATATATATATATATATATATATATATATATATATATATATATATATATATATATATATATATATATTAGCGGACAATACTATGTCGTATCCCTTCAAATAAAATATTCGGAAATTTTTTGGGCTTTGTTTGGGCTATTGTTGGCCTGCGTTATCTTTTTTCTGGTTAAAAACAATGACCGGTTTAGTGGGTCACTTCTTCTCAAAGGTTACCAAATGTTGTACACCTATTTTCTGGAAACTTCATACTTCGTCTTCCACCATCAGTCTTTTATACCAGTCTCAATAGAAAGATTAAGCCTAAAACACGAAAGATTCCAGATTAAATGATTTCAGCTTAAAGGTATTTATGAATTTTTGGCTGATTTGTAAATTAGGGTTTATGTATCTTAATTCTTTGCAATTAATTTTGAAAAATTTGGGTTACTCTCGGGAAATTGGGGTTTTTTTCCTGGAATTGGCGTCATGATGTTAGTTATATAATATTTTTTTACTGTTAATTTTAGCTCTTTGTGGTGTAGCCTAAAGCAACTCAAAGAGGCCTAATGTATAATTTTATAATTAAAATAAGGGGTTGGTCGGGATTTCTTATTGAAAGATTGAAAATGTATAGAGAGTAGTGTTTTACTTTGGTTGTGTTACAATAAGCATAAGCTGTTCTAAAACAGCCAGCTTATATAAGCTTATAAGCATAAGCTTCCAAAGTACTTGAACGTAGGGTATTTAATAACTCATTTGAAATAATTATGTGCAGGCGGATTAAGGGTACATAGCAATCGACTTTGTTCCGGTTCAATATAATAGGCTTAGCCGTGATAGCTCTGAGGAGTTTAGTGCTACTGTCTAGCTAGCGAGCATATCATTAAGCCTGTAATTAAGCATTGCATAAAGTTCCCTCTTACTAAGGTGTACTTTTTTTTAAACTACTTTGATCTTATTATTTTTTTACATATGCGATTTAGATCTGATTACTTAAACAAAATGTGTTTTGTGTGGTCGTGGTAGTAAACAAAATGTGCAGCGCAATTACAAGTTTGAAAGGCTAGGGGATCTGATCGTTGTTATTTGCATATGCCACATGTGTGATCGTTGTTATTTGCATTGCATCCTACAAGGCTAGGGGTTCTGATCTCAGATGTCACTTCAACGTACAAGGTACGTGACACAATTTTCATGTATAATTGAATGATATATCTTTAATAACATATAAACGCGATTGTCTGACGAAACATATATGTCAATGAAGGAGTTGTTATGTATGGTTATATGACTTACGTTTGTTTTTTTACTGTGTGTTTATCAGAGAGACCGTACGTGGACTTAAGAAGATCCCTTGGGTCATAACGAAACGGAACACACGGTCATAGAATGAAAAGACACTTGCCCCCGCAACAGCGCGCGGGCTACACCCATCTCGTTATAAATAGTAAAGATAGAGTGTTTTCTTCTTAAAATATTCAAAATCTAGTGTCTATTAAATACTCTATCCGTCTCATAAAAAGTGTTCACATTACTATTTATATTTGTTTAAAAAAACAGTGTCCAGTTTTTATTTTTGGATAATAATTATGATTAATTTTCCTACTTTACACTTGTAATTAAAACATGCATTAATTACTCATTTTCAATTTCTATATTAACTATGGGGATAAATTGACCTTTTATCAATCAAACTAACATTAATTACACATACTAGAATTTATTCATTTTTTGTTTGTGGACATTCTTTTCAGGACGAAGGGAGTATACAAGACTATAAAACGTTAAACACAAGAAACGTACATTGTGGTATTCAGAGAAAAGTTAAAAGTAGACCACAAATTCTTCTTAGACTCAATGAACCAATCCAACCTTTCATTTTCTTTAGACTAAAATACACAGTTGGTCCCTAAACTTGGCAATCCGCTTCGCGATGGGACAAAACTCGGCGTTATCATCGCCGGAGGTCCAAACCTTGGCCTTTAAATGCCAAACTCGTCCCTTGACCATGATTAGCATAGTCAACTCTAATTTTCTGGATTTCCTTTGAGGGTATAATAGACCATTAACATTTTGAGCCAACCTTCAACCCAGGGACCAATTGTGATTATGCCTACTAGCCGTTTCTACCTCGACACGCTTGCATTTAATTTCAGCGGACCAATACACCCACCAAGAAACAACTTTACCAATCATAATACACCATTATCCGAAGCGATAAACGAATATCGAAATCGAATCTAAATCTTCATTTCGAACTCAAAGACCAACCAAACTTCCAACAAAACCATGTCGATCGATTATATTAGCAACATGCGGATGTAGTGATCACTAACATTTTGAATCGGATGCCTTTGTTAGAAGCGGTGAGAACCTCTAGTTTGGCGGCTGGAGGTCTAAGTGGACTTTGCTCACCGATGTCATAGTTGATGATGATTTCTTTTATTATTTAACATATGAGTTTGATGGGAGGCTTGTTACTAGATTCTTAAATCGGCTTATGGGTCCAATAAGAAAGTTTGTCTTCGCTGTAGAACCAAGATCAATGATTGGAATAGACAACTTTCATTATGAAGAGATTCGTGAGTGGCTCTTGTTTTTGGCTGAGCATGAAATTGAGGATTTGATTATTACAAACTGGTATGGTGACCCAGTTACGTTCCCAACCCAACTTTACTCTCGTAGTGAGTTGAAACATCTGGTACTTCGTGTTTGTGGTATGGCTAGTTTGGAATATTTTCATGGCTTTCCAAATCTACTGAGCTTAGAATTGATTTATGTCAATTTTCTAAGCGGTACAGTTTGGGACTTTATTGTCGGTTGTCCTCACTTGAGTCTCTTATAATGAATCGTCCTAGTACAAACGAGATGAGACTATGGGATATTGCATAAGTTAGGAATTTGAGGAAGTTAGATTTGAGATTCGGTCGTTATAATGTTGTGACGACAATCACAACATCCGATATCTTTCACCTGACAAGACTTCAAAATCTTGAGACCCTTACATAGGATTTTGATGATTGCACGGTAAGAACAATTTGAGTTTTACACTTATGATTTTACAATGTTAAAGAAATGTGTACTTGATAAATGACATTTAATCTTTAAAACTTGTTGTAGTTGATACGGGAAGCTAATTCTAGGATGAATGTGCCGTTTCTATCACGATTAAACTTAAAATGTCCCATGTCGATTTTGGAAATATTTTTATGTTATCGTTGATCATTGAAATGATTCGTGGATGTCCAAATTTGAAAATCTTTGGATACCGAGTAAGTGTTTTGGAGTAATGCATATATAGCAAATAAACATTCCTAAATTGCCATGTTTGTGTATCTCTCAACGCTATTTGATTTTTGTTGCAAACACGCTTAGTGTTCTACCTTTGAAATTTTTCCCAATGTTGTAGACGAAACACATTCACCATGGCCATTCTGTGGTGTTTCGAGCTTTTCCTAGATAAGAGCATGAATTAACTTTAATAAAGTTTATACTTGCGTGTTCCCGGTCGCTAAAGACAATCAATATCAGGCTTAGAGATAGGAGTCATGATGGGAATGAAAATATCAAGAACAACTGGGAGTTGGCTAGGAAGCTGTTGAAACTCCACCGAGCTTCCCCCACAGCCGTGGTAGATTTCTTTGAGTGGTTGTAGTTTATGTATGGGTTGAATACCCTATGACAATTAATGTTGCAAAATAGTTTTGGTATTTTGGCACAATATTTGTTTATATGGTTTGCTTAAAATAAGCTTGTTCATATGTTGTTTGTGCGTATTGTAGGTGATGCAAGTTTGACATTCGAAAGTCAAACTTTCATTTAGCATTTCAATTTGATTGTGGCAAGTAAAACGCATTTCAGTTTACTTTAGTTAGTCAATAGTTCTGAAAATGGTGAATGCCTATTTTGTAGGTAGTATTTGCATTTTGACTATGTAAAGTCAATATTGCAAAACAATTACTCAAATATTTGACTTTGTAAAGTCAAAATTGCAAAACCATTACTCAATATTTGTTTTGGAGTTTATTGTTAATTTGATATGTTTTAGAAGTTTGACTTAACAAAGTCAAACTTCTAATACATTTTTTGTGTTGATTAATCTTCAACTAAGTTGTAGTATACGTAACTTGGCAACTTGAGGGACCAATTGTGTATTTTACAGTGATTATTGGGCGGGAGTTTTAAGTATGACAACGGAAACCAAGACAAATTCAGGGACCGAGTGTGAAAAAAAATCACTATTAGACCCTTGACTGTCTCTTACCGGAGACGCTATTAACTAGTGCACACCAAACGATAAACCCATCTACCACTTTTTCCACACACAAACAATTTTCCAATGGCGATTTCCCTTTTGAATGAACTCATGGAGGTTCTTTGGTTCACCAAACTTGAATGATCGTATGGTCGTGTGGTTTGAACAAGAGGTCGCACAAGAAGGGATTCGAAAAAGCTAGTTCTTGATGCATTGACCATCTGAAGAGAGGAATCATGAAGCGTAGGGAGTCGATCGTAGAGAATGAAGCTCTGGGACCTCGGGGAATTGCGCTTGACTATGTGGATGCGCTGACAAAAATCCAGTCGAGGCACACACACCAACTTGTTCAACTCATACAGATTGTTGGTCAAACTGATAAAGCTATTCGTTTCAACCAAGATTTTGTTAAGAAAATGGCTGAACATAATTCCTGAATTTTGGGTTTTCCATGGGGTTAGATAAAGGTGGTCTTTTAGGTGCTAGTTTTGGAAATATAGGTTGGTAAAAAGGGTATGTAAATTGGATCTTTTGTCTAATTGTTGGTCTTGGTTTGATGTAGTTGTTTATGATCTTTAACAGACTATATTAATGATAAAATATCATCTTGGTTTTGTGTTGTTTAATCTGTTCTTGTATTGTGATATTGGGTGTATTTTAGTTTAATTAGTATCAACAAAACCAAACATCCCCTTGTATCAGCAAAACCAAACAGCCCCTTTTATCGACAAAAAACTTT
>OU343218.1:211863886-211936463 GCA_910596185.1 Chrysanthemum makinoi | reverse complement strand
TTACAAAATAATCAAGACTTTCACGGACGCTCTTGCGACATGCATAAATATTCATCATACTACATCGCGATTGTCGGCGCGGAAGCCGCCTAACGCCGATGTGATTTTTTTACCGCCGCGGAAACTTTTTTCGCCGGGCCATAGTCTTCTTGAAAATACGTATCTCGCTCAATGTCACTCACTATTCGCAAAAACATGCTTTTCCATTCGATTTTTTAAAGTAATTGTCGTTGTATTTTTGGTGTTTCAACGAACCAATCATTCTCTAAATTTTCAAGACCTATTTTCCTGACGATTTCACGCTAGTTCTACTAGAGCTTGCCGTGTCTTCATAATATTGAGCCGCTAGTTGAAGATATTTTGCAACGAAGCTACCCGTGGATAGCTCGTCGGACTAAGACGAATAACGATTCGAAGAATCGAAAGACATTTTTTAGAGATTAGTGTGTGTGTTTTTAAAGGTGGGGTAATTTTTTTGGAGAGATTAGTGTATGTTTTTTTGAAAAAAAATGAGTGTATGTTATTTGGTTTTAAATGATTTTTTAGTTATTGCGTGTTACCGTTGAGTATGCAACGTCGAATATTCAAAATGAATCACGGGTACTCGCCGAGCTCGAGCTCCTACCTCTAGTCAACCATCTACCCGAGCTAGGCGGGCGTGTACCCGCCGTATTTGGTACCGCAAGACTACCCGCATCCCACTCCCTCATGCCTATGTAATTTTACTATTTTAGAGTAGGTGTTTTTAAAGATTCTTGACATACTATTCACAGATATTGAGTTTTCTGTAAAATTTTAAAACTATCACGGTATTTTGAGTTTTATATATCTTTGTATCAAGTAGTAGTTCTTATCAGAATCATTTCTTTGAGTTGGGTTTTTCCAATGAGGATAGCGAATTGGTGACGGAGGCTTGCAACAGAATTTTATATAAAGTTGATATTCTTAAGCTCATCATTAAGTATTCCAAGCTTGAAGATTTGAGCAAAGTCTTATGCTATATTATATTTTTGGGGGTTGGTGTTTTAGTGATATCATTTGATTGTTTAGGTGATCAACTTATAAAAACTAACATTTCAATTTAAACACAAAAGTCTTTAAATCATTTGCTATTGTTATATCAACTTAAGCACAACACCAATAAGATTATAGAATTAAAGATAGTTAGGAACAAAATGAATTGAAAAATAGTGGATATCAATTTTTAAGGTGTTTCACGGAACTTCGCTCTGGCTTAGTTGGAGATTTTAACTATTGTAAATGGTAGTTTATGTTGATTTTGGCTTCTGGTATAGTTAAACTTTTCATCTTTTATGATATTACATAAATTTTTATTGTATCAAAAAATCTTTTATCACTACTATTGTAACCAAAATGGTATTAATCGAGGTAATTAACCGCCAACTTAAGTGGTATTAATCGTGCCATTTGGTTGACAATAGTAGTCATTAGAAGTTATTTTGCTACAATAAAGTTTATTGTCACAATAAGTAAAAGCTGAGTTTGTATATTTTCTAGACCATTAACCCTTTATTTTACTATCCGTAATCGAACCGTATTAAGCGGGTAACTATTCTAAAAAAATAATCGAATCGAATCGGACGAACAATAACAGAATTAAAACGTAATATGTTATTGTAGTAAAGTTAAATAACATTGAAGAGATTAGAATCATAAAAAGTTGTTACTACCGTATAAAAATATTTCAATTATCAATATGTAACAAAATATCTATACTATTTATTAGACGCTTATATGTTACGATTTTAATCATATGTAACCCATGGACGTTAGTAAATGATCACATTAAGTAAGTAAAAACGTTATAATGATAAAAGTAGTGCAATCATATCAATAGTTATTGCACATTTTAATGAATTGGCCATTGAAACCCATACGTACATTATACACAGCTTCTGTTTTGGTAACCGAGAATAACTGAAATTAAAATCAAACCGAACCGTGATAAACGAGTTTTTCCGGTTTCAGTTTCTTTGATTATCGGTTTTTGCGATTTCGGATTGAGCGGATCGAATTTTTCGAATTTTTTGAACAGCCCTAATTTTTATTACACATTTTACATCTTTACATGTTTTAGAAAAGAAACAATACTTGAGAGAAAAAGCTTCGATTCCACTAACGATAGTAAAAAGACAAAACACTCTTTGTCTCAATAACAAACACTTCTCTCACTCCTCTCCTCTCCTCTCATGCTTTTTATTCCTTTTTTCACTTTCCCAAAACCCCATTCCCACTTTTCCATTTCCATTTCCCTCCTCCGGTTCACCGGAACAACATGGTTTCCGACCACCAACCACCACCACCGCACTCTCCTCAAAAAACCCACCAACCATACTCTTTCGCTTTGGAATATGAAGGTCCCTTGCTTCATCACGCGCTCCCACGCGCTGTCCCCATTAATCTCCACAAGATTCCTGTAGCTTCAGTTGTACCCACTTCTTTTAACTCTGGTAAACTCTCTATGCCTGTTGTGCAGCCCATTGTTGCATCTGATTTGACTAATAAGTTAGTTAAGTTTGGTAGTTTAACTGAAACTGTTATTTCTCCTACTTCTGTTATATCTTTTAGTACTAATGATGGTGATAGTCATGTTAAGGATTTAGTTTTGGAAACTGAGACTACTGTTTCACCTGCACATGATGGTGTGTTTGTTAGTTCAGGTGAGTTTGTTATGGATATGGTTAATTGTAGTTCTTATGAGGTTTCCGGGAGGTGTGAGAGTTCGGGTACTTTAGGTTTTTCGGACAGTTTTGATAAGTCTAGGGAGTTTTCTGGTAATTCGCTTGCGTTTCGTGGTGAGAATGGTTGTGAGGAGAGTTTAGATTTTAATGAGATGAGTAATGGGTCGAGGTTAAGTTTTGAGTATCCGTCTTCACGTGTGGATTCTGTTAGGATGGATGAGAATGGTGGGAAGGATGAAGGTGGGTGTGATGTTAGGAGGAACCCGTTGGTTAGTTTTTGTGATATTGAGTCTGAGGATGAGGATTTTGTTGGTGATGATGTTAAGGAAGGGAGATGTGAGGTTGCGAAAGTGAAGAGGGAGCCGGATGTGAAGACACGGAAAGGGGCGTGTTATAGGTGTTTAAAAGGAAGCAGGTTTACGGAAAAAGAGGTTTGTATAGTTTGTATGCTAAGTATTGTGTTAATTGTGTGCTTAGAGCAATGGGGTCGATGCCTGAAGGAAGAAAGTGTGTTACTTGTATTGGATACTCGATTGATGAGTCGAAGAGAGGTAAATTGGGGAAATGTTCTCGGATGTTAAAGCGTTTACTTAATAGCTTGGAGGTTAGGCAGATAATGAAAGCGGAAAAGCTATGTGCTGTTAATCAGTTGCCTTCGGAGTATGTTTGTGTAAATGGAAAACCGCTTTCTCAAGATGAGCTGGCGATACTGCAAAGCTGCCTGAACCCTCCAAAGAAGCTTAAGCCTGGAAATTATTGGTATGATAAAGTATCCGGTCTTTGGGGAAAGGTATAGATTCAGTCGATTTGTTTATATAAAAAACTTAAACATGGTTTGTCATCTCTTGTGGTACATTAAGTTAATGATAATATTGTACTTTTGTAAACAGGAGGGTGAGAAGCCTTCAAAGATCATTAGTCCTCATCTAAACGTTGGGGCTCGATTTTACCCGATGCTAGCAATGGAAACACTGGTGTTTTTATAAATGGCCGTGAAATAACAAAAGTTGAGCTAAGAATGCTACAGGTTTGTACATCTGAACATGCCATCATTTTAAAATGAAAGACAGTTTTATAGCATATGTTATATGTTAACACGGGCATGCTAAATGTTGCAGCTTTCTGGAGTCCAGTGTGCTGGTAACCCACACTTTTGGGTCAATGATGATGGTTCATATCAAGAAGAGGGACAGAAAAACACTAGGGGATATATATGGGGAAAAGTGAGTGTTTTTTATGAGTTTTGTGTTATGGTGCTATTAATTTCATTCAACGGCTCTTTAAAACATTTTGTTGGTTTTCAGGCTGGTACAAAGCTGGTTTGTGCTGTACTCGCTTCGGTTCCATCTAAAACAGTTTATCCATCTGGAGAGCAGCTGAGCAACAACACACTTGGTCAATCTCTACCTGACTATTTTGACCAAAGTGTACCCCGCAAACTTCTTTTGATTGGATGTTGTGGATCTGGTACAAGTACCATCTTCAAACAGGTAATTCTGACTTTAGTTACTTTTATTTTAGATTTTCTAATTTGTATGATACAACTATACAAGTATACTCACATAAATGGAATGTTATTATCAGGCGAAAATCCTGTATAAAGAGATACCTTTCACTGATGAAGAACGTGAAAGTATCAAGTTCATAATCCAAAGTAACGTCTATGGCTACCTTGGGATTCTCCTGGAAGGGCGTGAGCGTTTGAAGATGAAGCTGAATGAAATGAAGAGGACTGGTAGGGATTTACTGTTGTATAAGTTAGCTCTCATATTTCATGTATGTATTACTTAACAAATCCTGAAAGCAATTCCTTGTTATCAACAGGAAGTGACGATGCAAGCGATGAGAAAACTATATATACCATCCCCCCAAGATTGAAAACATTTTCTGACTGGCTGCTTAAAACCATGGTAGCTGGTAATTTGGAGGATATATTTCCAGCAGCCACACGGGAATATGCACCAGTAGTTGAAGAACTATGGAATCATCCAGCAATGCAAGCTATGTTTACTCGAAATGAATTGGAAACACTTCCCAACGATCTAGTTATTTTTGGAACAGGTACTTGAAAACAGTACTTGTTTTTCAACGGTAAACAATAGCTTGAGTGTCTAATTGTGTGTTTGTGTGAATTATCAGGCTGTCAACATATCGAAAGCAGACTATACACCTTCAGATGTTGATATCTTGTATGCTGAGCATGTTACTTCTAATGGGCTTTCTAGTGTTGATTTTTCGTTTCCATTATTGCCCGAAGAAAATGACACAACTGATCAATATAATTCTCAGCTCAGGTTCGTTAAAGAAACCATTAGTCTGGTTTAAGAAGTTGTAACTTTAGAATTATATCATAATCTTTACCATTTTCATCAGGTTCCAACTAATAAGAGTGCAAGCAAGAGGCTTTGGGGAAAACTGCAAATGGCTAGAAATGTTTGAAGATGTTCGAGTTGTCATCTTATGTGTTTCTTTGAGCGACTTTGACCAGTATGCCACTGATGGAGATGGGAATATGGTAAACAAAATGTTGCTAAACAAGAAGTTTTTCACAAACATTGTGACACACCCGACTTACTTCATCAAATGGAGTTTCTTCTAGTACTCAACAAATTCGATGTCTTTGAGGAGAAACTTGAACGGGTTCCTTTAACTTGCTGTGATTGGTTCAGTGATTTCCAACCAATTGTCAGCCGTAATAGTCACAACAAAAATATAAGTAGCAACAATATTAACCATAGCCCATCCATGGGACAAATGGCTTCACATTACGTTGCTGTGCAGTTCAAGAAGCTATATTGCCGCCACCGATCCGTAAGCTGTTTGTTTCAGTGGTTAAGGGTTTGGAGCCAAACAGTGTGGATCAAACGCTCAAATA
Organism: Chrysanthemum makinoi; assembly: GCA_910596185.1. NCBI lineage: Eukaryota > Viridiplantae > Streptophyta > Magnoliopsida > Asterales > Asteraceae > Chrysanthemum > Chrysanthemum makinoi. The sequence goes on along the minus strand of OU343218.1, from coordinate 211,930,886 downwards.
TGCAAGGGAGATACTCCAGTGGGATGAAGAAAGACCAAACTTTAATTTCAATGAATACTCGATGTATAGCACAGAAGAAAGTATTAACTCCCAATGATCCTCACACGTATGTACATAAAAGGCTCGTCATGTGAAGAGAAAGACAAGAACAAGCCCATGTGTAGTCACACTTCAATTCTGTAGCTGTTTGATTGAGTTGTATTATAGCTTTTGAAATGAATCAAATTTTAGGTGATACAAAGGTATGTATATTATGAACTTATCTTTATGCGCTTGTCTGACTGGTGAGTTACTTATGCTAAGCATAAGCCAAAGAGTAATCTGTTGCTGCTTGATACTTGCAACAACGGCCCATGTCTTTTGTCTTGCATCGTTCTTAAGTGAAGCAAACAGCTACGGCTTTTCTTGCCCACAAATCCTTTCAAACTCAATTGGTAAACTACGCATACAAGGAATGAGGTTACAGTTCTGCAGGTACTTTCTCTTAACTTACCAAGACCATTAGAGGTTTAGGAGGTCTTTAGTGTTGCGTTTTGAATGTGATTATGTAATATGTAATGTCGTAGTAAATCAGCTGCAAAAGATGGCGTTTAGATGTGCTTATGCTTGAATGATCATTGTTGCTGGAACTACTCCTAAACTGATTATTTGACCCATAAAAGACAGATAATAGTATTTGGGTAGGCAGATTTTAGATGCAAGTACAAACAACCCCTTATACTAAAAAGTTGAATAATCTTATTTCATTCGCTTAGAAGATTCAAACTCTTTTATTTGAGTTGTTTAAGAAATTAAAAGTTATGCAAAGCTGATACATAAAAGAAGTTTATGGACTAGCAAACCATCAAAAACCATACGATATAATTTTAACTCATCTTGGACTACTTCGCCTGGCAAAGAAAAATGCTCATGGCTTTAAGAAGCAATTTCAGAGCTTTAGACTTGGACCAATGCCTTTCTTCCATTTATAGAAACATAAAGGACTAAAAATATGGATTTAGTCATGACTGATGAATTGGATACACATAGTTTTTAGGGTCATTTGCATATATATCCCTCAAAAGATGCAAAATTGCATATTTATCCTTTGCATGCATAAAAATCATTGTACCATGTGTATCAAAAACTTGTAAGAATGATATATATGAAATTATTCACCTTTGGAAGGATATATATGCAATTCCCCCTAGTTTTTAAAATGTCATCTATTCAAATTCATCCGGTACAGCAATCACAAACTGTTCTTATTATTAATCACAAGTCTTCCTTTTCGGAAATTACTTCTTAGACTTGTTCTTCTTGCTCTTTCTCTTTGTTCCCAGCATACCTCCCTCTTTCTGCAGAGTTATCAAGTGACACCCTCTTCTTTTGTAAAGATTTCCTTCGTATCTCTCTCCTCCTACACTTGAACTTTCCAAAATTTAAAAAGTGAAATTAGTTAACAAAATCGAAACCAGGTAAAACATGGAATATAGATAACTTAAGTTGTACCTTGAACACTTCTTATGTATGCATTACACTTTATTTTCTTCGTAAGTAAAAACTCCTCATTGTCTCCACCTTCCCGCCTATAAGTTTCTTCATCCTCTCTCAATAGCTGCAGTCCAAAAATTTATAAAGGAGAGCCAATCCTAAAATGGGTACAACTTCTAGAATAAACGGGTAAACAAATGAGGTTTTTACATCTTCAGTTGGGAAGAGTGAGTCTTTGACTCAAAGGTACGTGGTCTAGCGGGGGTGTCAACATGACCGTTTCTAAACCTTTCTATGGTCACTCCCAAGATGTTTACCTATGAGGTTCGAACCTGAGACCTTTTGTGAAGACATAAAGACGCCTAATGGTGGTCATTGTACAACTATTAGAATTATTTACAATAATTTTTTTTACCTCTTCAGGATCCCTGCGGCATTTGCTCTTTTTCACCTCCTCATGATTACGCTAGCGCTCTAGTTCAGCAACCTTTGCAAAGTATATAAAATAAACATCGATATTCAATTTGCATATGATGCATACGCATCAAGTAATATATCAGAAATACACATAAATCTATTGTATATACTAGTATGCATCAAGAGAAAGAACCTTGAAATACCAACATAACTAGAACCCACCTTATATTCCAGTCTGGATCGTTTATACATTTCGGGTTTTCTTAATAAACCTTGCGTATTAGTAAGTCTGAGTTGTCTAATTCCTAAGTCTACAGACTAGCCAGTTCATCAAAAGACCTTTAAACCTTGCGTATTAGTAAGTCCATACCGTGAGGTCAGTCGGAAATCAATTTTAGGGATATATGCAAGTATTCTACATACCGAGTCATTATTCACATATTGTGAAACTTATATTTACTAAAAGGAAGGACCGTGAAAGAAACAAAATAATAAGGAAAACAAACCTTGTCACTCCCGTGGTTTGGCGTCTCATTATTAATTAACATAAGGAGATACAAGGGTTTGCACAAATATATGAGCATCAACAAGTTCCCCAGACCTTGACGAACATGTATTATCATTATCATTACAAAAGAAAGTCGGCATCTTCTTCATGGGTGAAGTGCAATCATATATTTTCATATAGTGTACAACATCACACTTCATCTCGCAGTCATTTGGCAATAGTTCCCAAGAATGTTCAACATTATAGCTTCTCATTACCCATATGTTACGCTTGAGAGGATTGTCTTTGTCAGTATAAAATATGCATAGTTGGTTTTCCACAATCCCCAGGAAGGCCACTGAATCGAATGGATCCCATGTATATTCTGTATCATTAGGTTGGGGCATTACTTTAAATTCCTCATGAGTTAAATCAAAACAAAGGATTACTATCTTTGTCTCCTCATTATTATAATAATCATACACAAACCAATGAAGTGCCCCATTTAATAGGATACCGGCGGGGTTGTTATACATAAACCAGTACTTGACATGTCCGAAAAGTTTCCAGCTATTTGATTTCAATGAAAATACTTGAACAATTGCCCCTTCAAGATGTTTCTCGATCCCCAAAACAACCTTGTAGTCATCTGTGGATGAATCATAGCCAAAACTCAAGGATAGCTCGCTCTTTTCAGAGATCAGGGGCGCCTTTGGGAGTTCCCTCACCTCTCTCGTACAAGGGTTGTTTACCAAAATCAGATCTCGAAATAAAGAAGAGATGCATACAAGGCCATTGGATGAACCAACAACCTTCCACATATTGTTTTGATACTCATACAACCTCTCATCAGTCTCGACAGGTATTTTCCAAACTATTGACGTAGCTATCCTTCTATGTCCAAGGTCGTAATCATTATTATCACAAGTATGCTTTAGATGAGCTTGAACAAAACGAGAACTTGATATCAAAGAATACCATGACTTATAAACACTTTTGTAATATAACGAATAAGATCTTTCACAACCAATCTTAAGAGTATATCCTCGACTAGATCAAACACAACCATATGTAGCTAGTTTGTACTTTAGGGTTGTCGCATGATACTTAAAACAAAAAGTCAACCAGATGATGTTTATATACAAGTACGGTTGTCATACATAAGATTTGTACTTTTTTAAGCCCAGCTCAAACACCTTTAATGTTAAACATTAGCAAAAGAGGTAATGTATTACTACTTGATAGTTCATACAAAAGATTGGTGATCGATTTTGATCATGGAAGTGCTTACATATTGGTTAAAACGAAAACAATATTAAGAATCAGATCTAAGGATGGTCACGTCAAGAACTTTTTCGTCTTTGTGCATCAGCTCAAAAATACAGATATCCCCAACTGTAATACCGTTGTCTTCAACAAACGCCATCCATTCGGCACTTCCCAAATATTTTATACTTGCAACAACGTCCCATGTTTTCTGTCTTGCATCATTCTTGAGTTGAAGCAACCAGCTACTGGTTTTCTTGCCCTTCAAAATCTTCCTTCTAAACTCAGCTGCACTCTGCACATAAAGAACAAAGTTCAAGTTCTGCATGTATTTTCACTCAATTTTCTGAGACCATAGGAGGATTAAGATTTAGGAGGTGTTTGGTATTGCGTTTTGAATGTAATTATGTGATATTGAATAATCATAAGCAGGCAATCAGCTGCAACAAGAAAGTTGCAAACAATAGTATTTAGATTCGCTTCTGCTTGAAGTTATTAAACCAACTATTTAACTATTGAGTTACATATAAAATGACCATTGCTGCTGGAACTACTCCTAAACCAATTACTTGACGCTAAAAAATCAGATAAACAGTATTAAGATAATATAATCACCTTCAAGATGCAAATCCAAACACCCCCTAAGACTAAAACGTTGGATAGTTTTTGTTGGTTTATATAAATATCCGTTGTGAAAGATGTAAGCTTTACCACTCCTCTAGTAAGAGTTGTTTTCTGCACATAAGCCATGAAGAAAGGTTTGTCGCATTTGAAATTAGCTTTAGCCTTTTCAATTGCTATCTTTCCTTCCATTAGCCTTTGGTAATGGTCACTCTTTTTTGAACATTCACCTTCATCTAACATCAAAATATAAGCAAACCACGATTAAAATAAAATAAAAAACACGAATAGAATAAGAACTAATATATTTAACAAACCATTGAACTTGATCCCTTGATTATGATCTTCACTCCATGATGAACTTGTCTCATCTTCTGACTTTACACTCTTCAGTTTATCACTAGTAACTTGACTTTTTCTTGCATCATCTTTGATAGTCTTCTTAGGGTAAACAATCTCGGTTGCACTTGGCTCTAATATAACCACACCAAATGTTGAAGACCCTTCATATTTGAACACTAACAAGTGCCCAAAGTTTAAACCATAATGCTCAACAAATTCACTCCAACCATTACTTAACCAAATCTCACCTTTTGACTTCTTCAAGTCAACTTGCCAGACATCATTGTTTGGTATCTTTAGTTTCACCCTCTCTAAAAGATCATTCCCATGCTTCTCAGTAAACTTCTTTGGTAACTTCTGTTTTTTTTTCATAAATAAGTTCAAATCAAATAAAGTTTACTCATTAAGACTAACATGCTTTTACTTTTGTTCCAATATGGTATGTCTACTATGCTTAATCATAATCTGGTCACTAAAGTTTCTTAGAATGTGATACTTACTTTCGAAAAACTGTGAATCATATTGAAACAAAAGTAAGTTTTCCATATTGGAACAAAAGTGACTACTATGGCATTTTTGTAAGCAAACATTTAGCTTGAGACGGATGAAGCATGTAATAAGAATATAAACTTACACCAGTAGATCGAGGGTCGTTGGAGAGAATGATTTTGAGAAAGTTGAGTGGATTTTCAGGCAAACTCAAATGCCTGTTGGACTTCATAGTGGGTGATCAAGATTTTGCAAATAGAGAAGTAGTGAAATAAACTGTTGGTTATCTGCTCATAATGAAATATATAGAGTTATAGACTCTATGCCTTTGGAGTTTAATTCCTGCAAGAGGTGGTTGCTGAATTTATGTTGATTTTTACCATCATTTAAGAATGCAAGCTTCATGTATTGATCAGTGTGTATATATACTACTTTAACCATCATTTGCTATTTGTACTTTGTGAAATTACCAAAACTAGTGGTAACTAGAAGGATGAAATCCACATCATTTGCTTGCTGTATTAGTTAAAGAATTGTGAAAGTCAAAAGGACTTTGACTTATTTTTTACAGTGTATAAGTCAACTTCCTTAAACATTAAACATTTGTAACATATTTTATATCTAAAAAATTTAATCCACCATGATAATATAATCCCAAATGGGATTTCTTTACATAAATGTGAAATTTCTAATGATATTTTACCGGCTTCACGTTTCTTCACCTTCTACAACAGTTGAAAGTCCATACTCTCGAACGAAGGATGGATTGAGGAATTTCGCAACAAAAGCCCACAGTTTATAAACATCTTCAAAGTTAGTTAAAAGCGAGTGAAGCAGTGACAACTTCAGCTCTAACAAACCCTCCTACGTTGTCGTCCTTGCTGTCCATAGGTTTACAAACTGTTGTATCCACAAGATCCATGCCCCCACGATTCTGTTTCGTGCTTTGTATAATCTTTACATGACTAAGAATACCAATACCAAGTGAAAGTCCATTTGCTTCAGCCATCCTTTGAACGATATCTGGACTGATTAGTCCCGTGATTCTGTCTCTAATGTTAAACGCAACAGCTGCACCCCTTTCGTACTTGATCTTTGGACCATAAATGTGGACAAGTGGAATAACATCTTCTGTATTTGAACCAGGTAATCTCAGTTGAAGCAAGGAAGTCACAAGCCAATTAATCAAAAAGCGAAGCCTGAACGTGGTCTTGCTGAGGCCCAACATGTTTACATGATCAAGATGCCTACACGTTACCTCTGGTTCCTTTCTATCGGAATCATAATACTCTTCATCACTGATGAAATCATCTTTTTCATCCAAACCAAACGATACACTTCTTCCGAGCACCCTAAAACTACTCTCGGCTTCATATTCTTCTTGTATTTCCGGACTATGAGTTTTTGCTTCAAAGTTCTCTACTTTCTTGCCATTGTTTCTATTTTTTCTTGTAAACCAAAAGGGTGGTGGTAAAGGCATCACAGATGGTGATCCATTTGGACTCTGGCCTAAATCGATCCACATTGAGTCCTCAGGCGATTCATCATCAGTCGCAACAGGGCTCTTCATAACAGAAAAGATATCAGTTTCATCAAATACAGGGCTGCCACCTTGTTCCATCTCAGTTTCGTACACACCTCTCACTAAAGAAGGAGTGAACACACCTGAAAAAGCTGTTACTTCATCATATTCTGTCCTTGATGATTGAAGGAATCCACAAGTAGAATCACTTTGAAATGATGGAAAAACTGGACTAATCCTCACTATACCGGAATTACTATGACTGGATTGCTTCTGAAGGCTTCCAATGACAGATTTCTTTATTAAAAGGCATCCGAATCCAGTCGGGTCATACCCAAAAACTTTGTAAAAAGACGTGATGATAAAATCAGGACGAAAGAGAGATAACCCAAGTGAGTCCATATCTAAAGGACCCAATGCACCTGCATCAAGCAACACATGCCAGTTGTTTTGTTGAGCAAATGACATCCATTGATAGGAATAGTTAGCACCAGTAACTCTTGATTGAACCGGAAACACAAAAAGACCTTTAGATAAATCTTTCTTCCTTTTCTTCTTGAGTAAAATCTGTTTTTTCAAATGGGTCGAACATGGTTTAAGTGTAGGCCATTTAAACCACGCGCTGTGAACCTTAGCACCTTTCTGTTTAGCACACTTTGCCATCCAGTTAACCGACTGACTCTCGTGATCAAACATTGTTAATAGGCTCTTATTAGAATTAAAAGGGTATGATTCAGCTAAAAGTTTGAAAGCTGAGCCTCTACTAACCGTAAACACAAGACCATATTCGCCTCGAATGTTTAAGTAATCCATGATCCTAGCTTTTATATCATATTCGACTGTACCTTTCTCCATACAACCATATAATGCATGATTACTTAAGTTTGCAGTTATTTCTGATAAACTAATTATGCATGTTTCCCAATAATTTACAACTTGAAGAAATGAAAACAACCCGAATCCACAATAATCAAGACACACCTTGGAATCATTGTCAGTTAAGTGTGAGTACTCATTAACCCTTAACTGATCAATCATTTCAGATGACGTGTAATTCGGATACATGGTTATGAACTTCAAGAAAGCTTCATGAAGGTCAGTGATAGAGTCTTCAGTCTCAAACGTTGTATCTGCAGCTAAAGAAGTTGCTTTCAGGAACTCTTTCTGAGCTTGTAATCTTGCTAAAGATCTTGATCTTTGTAAACTGTTGTCTTCCATGTCAATGGTTTCTGAAACATCCATATTTTCTGGTTTAACAAGTGACCCGTGTTCAGATGCTTGTTTAAGAGCAGCTTGGAGCTTATTTTCTTGCGTCTTTTTAACCTCTTTGGATGGTCTGGACCCTTCTTTCCTTCTGGTTTTCTTGATGCAAATTAGACAAGCATGTCGAAATGAAATATGCATGAGTCTTTGCTTAAGGAATGAATAGAGGATATAATGGCTGTTTCGTTTTGCTTGTTGTGTGTTCAACCCTTCAAAGGTTTTAGATTCTCACATATATAGATACTTTAATTTGCTTTGTAATGAAGAAAAGAATGCACACACACGCCTTGGCCCATTGTGAATATACATATGACATAACGATATGAATGTGTGAACAAAAAGCAAATAGAAGCTGTTTAAGGAATAAAGTATGTACTACTTTAAAGAATAAAGTATGTACTACATGCATTCAAAATCATCACGAATAGAAAATGTACAACTAATGCATCTTAAGTTCCTTACATGCACGTATATCTTCTTGCTTTTCTTTACAGATATTCAGAATTCTGGGTTTTTTATTAGTAGTCTAATAAATTTATATTCAAAAGATTTTTTGTGTTTTTGTTGGCCTTAACCTTTTAACCAACCGAAAGCAAGAAATAGAAGTTGTAGATAGCTTTGTAGTTGGGAACTTATTTCCGTTTCTTTTACTTGCGAGGGAAGTAAATGCTTTTATAAAGATAAAACTATTACATTATGATTTATATAAAATAATGCATGGTACATATAATCCTATCAACGTTACTAATTAATCATGATTTGACCATCAATTTTTTTTTTGACAATTGACTTTCATTCACAAAAAACTACCGCTACCAATAGCAGCGGCACAAACTATACAAAGGATTACAAGATATCAAAACTTTGCCAATTCTCCCAAGAGATTGAGCAATTACTCACTCTATTTGTATAATGAAAAACTAAAACCATAATGTCATGAAAGATTTTTGCACCACTTGACGTTGTTGAACAACGAATTGTTCCTAGACCAAATGTGCCAAGCCGTGATGCTAACAATCCCTTTCAACGCCTTCCTCTTTTTATGGTCGAAGCCCCATTCATGAATGCTAAGAATGTCTCTGAGAGGAGAAAAGGAATATAGGAGGGACTTTGCACCATTGGCTCACCCGAACAGATTTCAGACGCCACCTCACATCCAAGAACAGTGATCACCCGTCTCCTCTTCATTTCCACATAGAGTACATAAAGAGGACCCCAAGTTACACTTCTTGATTTTGAGAGCATCCGAGGTGGGAATCCTACCTAAACCAAGCCTCCACGTAAAGATGTTGATTTTGGAGGGAACCCACTTAGACCCCTTGTAAACCAGCCTGTTGCTATCTTCTCTCGCTTCTCAAAAATCTTTAACCCCGCGAACACAAAACTCTTTCCCTTCCTTCCCGATCCATTCCTACTTGTCACGATCGGTGTTTAGGCTCATACGCTAGATCATTTTTAGGGCCGAACTTCATCAACTAACTGGGCCGCCCATCTTCCCTGTTCTCGCCGGTTAACCGAAACCGTTTCGATAGGGCAAAATTTCTTATTAACCAAACATCTTTTATCCCTCTCCATCTTAAAGCAGTTCGGGAAACTAGACTTCAACGGCTCTTTTTTTAACCACGGATCAAGCCAAAATCTAACATTCTCACCGTTACCACATTTAGCCTTAACTAGATTTTCAAGACCAACTCCATCAACCTTAGTATCATAGATAGTCTTAACTATCTTACACCAAGGGCTCGCTAGCGTTGCTTTGGCGGGCAGGGGGGACCAGGACCTAGAGGAGTCATGGAGCGCATCTATCACTTTCCTCCATAAACCTAAAGGCTCGTTCCTATATCTCCATAGCCACTTCATGAGCATAGCTACATTTGATTCTTGAAGTCTATGAATACCAAGCCCTCCATTGCTAACGATTTCGATTACCACTTCCCAGCGACCCAATGAATTTTTCTAGAATCCTCCGAGCCACCCCACAGAAATCTACTAATAATACTCTCTAAAGCATTTATCACTTTTATAGGCGCCTTGAATAGAGAAAAAAAGTAAGTAGGGAGGCTTTCAGGACAATTTGATAAGAGTAACCCCGACCTCCGATGGAAATAGAGTTCGCCTTCCACTTGGAAAGCCGCTTTTGAGCAGATCCACCATAAAATCCCAGTTCTTAACCCTACTCATATTGGATCCAATTTTAAGGCCGAGATAATCAAATTGAGGGGCCCATGTTTACAATTCGCTAAAGCAGCCATCTCCCTAACCTCCCTATCTTCCACACCAATTCCCATCAATTGAGACTTATTCAGTTTATCTTTAGACGAACATAAGAAGAAACATCTCAAAAGTCTAATAATAGATGAGAAGTTTGCTTTCGACCATTCCCCTATGAAAATACAGTCATCCGCATAAAGTAAGGGGCGAGAATAGGGCCACTGTTAGGGAGAGCAATCCTCTTAACATACCACTTTCCTTGGCTCTTTTAGAATTCGGATAGACCCTCCATAATGAAGAGAAATAAAAAAGGGGAGATAGGGTCACCTTGACGAAGGCCTTTTGAACATTGGAACTCAAAGGTAGGGGAGCCGTTAACCAAGACCGACCTAGCCAATTGAGATGATCCCATGAACCCAAGAGCACCATTTTTCCGAAACCAAGTTGAGATAACACGGTCATCGGAAGCCCAAATGACATTATCATAAGCCTTATCGAAATCCACCTTGAATAAGAGAACTTTTTGTTTCTTCTTATTAGCCCGCTTAACCACTTCATTTAAAATCATGGGACCATCAAGAATAAGGCGGTCTTTGATAAAAGTCTTTGATTTTCAAAAATCGGTTGCCCATCACGATCTTCGACCTAGTAGCGAGCACTTTTGAGATGACTTTGCTAATAAGCCCAATGAGAGTAATGGGTCTATATTCCGCCAATTTGACCGGGTCCTTAGTTTTAGGAACAAGGGTAATAAAAGCCGATCCACAACCTTTTCCAATAAGCCCATCTTCAAAAAACCTTTGAAAGATCTCCCAAGTCTTCCTCAGTAGCACCAAAACGCTTTAAAACTTGAAAGTGAAGCCGTGGGCTCGGGGCTCTCTCACTTCCACATTGAAGACAATGCAGCCTTAATTTCCTTCTTCGAGAACGGCACCTCTAAGTCTTTGCTTTCCTCTTCCGTAAGTCTGCTTTCGAATTGACACTCAATCGGTCTCTTGCTCCACTTCTTTAAACTGCTTTTGAAAAAATCAAAAATAAGTTTTTTCACATGGTTAGGTTTCGATACCCATTCCTCATTAGACATGAGGCCCGGGATCGAGTTTGACACCCTCTTGTTGTTGATGAAGCCGTGAAAAAATTTGGAGTTGTCATCGCCGTGAATGTTCCACTTGCATCTAGAGATTTGCTTCAAGTCTTTAACTTTCCTGTCTTTCAAGTCCAAAATCTTCCTTCTACATTCAAATCTAGTCCAAGACTCAGCCTCATCGATGTCCTTTTCCTCCATCAGGTTATCAATTTCTTCGAGCTCCTTGCGACACATCTCCATCTCTTCCGTTTCTTTGTCTCTGATCTTGTCTCTCCATTCTTTAAAATCCCACCTAAGACGCCTTAGTTTCAATTGAAGGCTCTTATCAGGAGGACCTTTAAAATTACATCCACTAACCGACTTCTTAACAAGCTCCTCGCACTCCGGGTGTTCGAGCCAAGAGTTGAAAAACCGGAAGGGTTTTGGGCCATAATTCTTATCCACCAGCGATAATAGGAGAGGACAGTGATCCGAAAAAAACTTTGGGAGCGCCCTCAAACAACCAAGAGGCCATTTGTCGAGAACCTCCTTACAAACTAACATTCTATCAATTTTACTCCATTTCTTTCCGTTTTCGTCCTCTTTGAAATATGTGAACTTGTTTCCTTTCATCTCGTATTCGAATAAGCTGGCCTCATCTATGAATTCATTAAACCGCCGCACTCTTTTTTAAACTTGAGCCTTTTCTTTCTTCCTTCGCCTAACCGTGTTAAAGTCCCCATTATGAACCACATTTCTATTAGACTCTTTTAACACTCTTATCGTTTCCCAAAGGGCCTTTTCTCTATTGCCTTGGCGCATAAACATTAACGATGCACACCGGATCCACGTACCCCTTTATTCTACCGTAACACACCAAGAGGTTATTACTTTTGAAAGTTCCAGTTCTCTTGAAAACCGACGGATCCCACAAACAAACGAGACCCCGGACCTACCTACGGGATCGACAATCTCGAACTCCGGTCTCTGTACCCCAAAACCTTTAAGAATTTGAGAACTAACACTCCCCATTTGAGACTCTTGAATAGCCAAGAAAGAAACCTTTTCTTTTGATATGATGTTTCTAATCCAGCGAGGTTTATGGGGACCTCCTAACCCCCTAATGTTAATCGATAACATATTCATTGTAAAACTTGATTAATACCTTCTGCCATGATGGTGGCGTGGATCTCACATTTTCGAGATCAATTCCAACCATACCCAACATCAATCGTTTGACCACCTCTTCTTCAATATGCTCATCCCGGTTCTCTGTTCGTTTTCCGACTTTGACTAAACGGAGATAACATCCTCGACTCGGTATTCTTATGGAAACTATGGTTTAGATCCCAATTTCCCTTTCTCCGAATATCCACCGAGTCTTCTACATTGTGGACCGTATCTTCGACTTCTAAGTTTGGGTTGGGCAATTGTTTGTTAAGGCCCAAGAGCCCATCTAAGGAAAAAGGATCCGACTCTCTAGGCCTTTTCTTTGGTCTAGGAGAGGGCACACGCTAAATTGGTCCATTCATTATTAAGATTAAAGTCCCGGACTTTTTACCTTTTGGGTCCCCACCTTTTTAGTTTTTCTTTTAATTGTAGTAGAAGTGGAAAACCCAAAAGGCTCGGGGAGCATGCCGCCCCTCGATACCCCGTAATTAAAAGTGTAGCCGTTTTCTCTTTCCAATCTAGATTCTCCTTCCCCATGCAACTCCTTGTCTTCCATGGGCCCACCCCCATGCAACCCTTCGTTCTCTCCATTCAACGGATCTATCTCCCCCTCCTCCAACACCGGCGTCTCCCCCTCGCCGTGTTACTTCGGTGCATTTCCTTACAGATTTGGGACCGCCATCTTTGTGAACTTACAACTAGGGCACGATTAACTTGTTTTCTATAAGCCACACCCGAAACTTCTTGTCTCTCCAAGTGATGGTGACTTGTTCTTTGATTTCTCCTCCTTCACCGACTAATATCCCCACACCTTCTCTGGATTTGTTCTTGTCATCTTCGTTAGTGGCACGGAGATACAACTTTCCCTATTAGGTTGCCAATCTTATTGAACACATCCGCACTAGCAAGATGGAGAGGCACCCCATAGATGCCGACCCATGCCAACCTTTCATAGGGAAGAACTTGGCCTTTCCACTCCTCCACTTTAGACAGCCAACTCTGCCAAATCACCTTCAAAGAAAGGAATTTGCCCATGGCTTCGGGGTTGTTGAAAATGAGAAGCATGCTCAAGCCCCCGATATATTGCATCTCCAACTCAACAATCTCACACTCTTGAAGCCTCGAGCTCAAAGAGAGGATCGTCTCGCATCAAAGCACAAAGCTGCACCACCACCGCCCGCCATAGCATCCTTTCATGAAGCATATTGATTCATCAAGTTTAATGGACTTACTCGAACTAGCGCCCCCGCCCTTTGAGAACCTCCTTAAAGGAAGGCCCAAACGTCTTCCACCTCGACGCGTGGTATTGGTGTGGCGGGGAGGCTCCCCTTACCAACAACACCGGACGTCCTTGAAACCCCAATACCAGCCCTAGCGTTCTCGTTGGCAAACCTGGCAAGGTTTACTTTTAGCGAGAACTTTCCCATCCTTAACGTTTTCATCTTCGTTTCCATCTCCTTCCAATCTTTTACTCCCTTGAAGGTTCTGAAACCAAACTTCTCCCCTTCCGCATTTCTAGCTATGTAGACTCCTCCCACCTCCCCAAACTCCTTGAATCTCAAGGTCAGGTCCCAGGACTGGCCTCAGATATTAGTAACATAGAATTTAAGAGAAGTATTATATCTTGTCCCACTAGATTGATTGTTGTAGAAAGGTTTGTTTTGTTTTTTCTTGTTGGTAACTTCTCCCGTAGTTATTCTCTCTCTCCTTTTCTCTCTCCATACCCGTGTGTGCTTTTATTTGACCATCAATTCAAAATCACAACAACCGATAATCAAAGAAACCAAAATCGAAAAACCGGGGAACCGATAAGCTACTGCGGTTAGGTTTTGGTTTTTATTTTCAAATATCCGCAATTACCCAAAGTGAACCATTATTACTATGCACGTAGGTTTTAACTAAATAGTCAAAATTATACAATGATATTTCATTATCACTATTAAAGTATAATGGATTTTTAGTATGTGATTATAACATATACACGTAGAATAAATAGTCTTAGTTAATTTGTTATACATGATGATTTGAATGTGGTTATTATGACGAAACAACTTTATTATGGCTTTAAACTTTTCAATGTTATTTAATTCTACTACTATACAATGACATTTTAGGTTTTAGATTATTTAATTGTTTATCCGGTTTGATTTGGTTAAATGGTTAACTATTAACCGCTCATTTTCGGGTATTCACTTGTCCGATTAGGTTTCACTATAGTAAAATGAACAATCAGCTTCCCGATGGCTTGTTAATTTTTTTTAACCGAATCACTTTATGAGCGCGTTTACGGTTCTTATTGTACATTTAATGTTCCAAGTAATTTGATGGTAAAAAGGAATATTGCGAAGTATTAAATTTTGACCTTAGTAAGTTTTGTAAAGACGGTAGCTGACATGGACTATTTATGTAAGTTTTTCATTAAGAGACAACTTTCGTAAAATGAGGTAACTAAAAGGAATTGTTTATGTAACTTTCCGTTACAAGAAATGTCTAAAGTTTTAATCAGGTGATTGTTTCCATGATCTTAAAATTATGTAAAGGGTGCTACTATGAATACCTCTCTCTCAGCACTTTATTCTCCCACCCTCTTTTATTTTTTATTTATAGTACATCACGTTTTTATTAGTTTTTTGTTTCGTATTTTCTATCAGTTTAATATTTTTGACTTGTTAAACTTTATATTTTATGTTTGTACTTTTCGTTACACAGTTTTACACTAAAAACATTAATTAGAAAAAAAAAATAAAAAATAAACAAAGGGGGTTATTACTTGTATGTTAGAGGGTACACATAACCTATCCCTTATGTAAAAGACTAAAATATAGAGATTAATGTTTTTTGGGTTAATTTGAGCCATTACTAGCCTATAAAAGAGTTTAAAAACATAAATGTTGATAGGTTTAGGGGCTAATCCGATCTTTTAGCACTTAATGGGGTTCAAAACTTCAAATAACCTTTCATTACTTTTTGTGTTTTTGTTATCTGAATTTACTTGTTGTATCAACCCTCATGCTAACAATTTTGAAAGTTATTTTGGCCAATTTGAAGCTCTTGAATTTCTAAAAAGAGAGTCCCAACTATGTGAATGCAAGTAATGTATTTTTAACACTAATGCCCAAAAGAATTGGTTACACCAAGGAAGCATAAGAAGCGACTTTTTTTAAAGTTGATGGTAGACATTGACAATTATTTAGCTTTTCTTATTGGGGGTGAAGCTTCTTGATGGTGCATTGCCTTTAGCTGTGGTGGTTGCTTCTAATTTGTTTTCTTTTATTAAGAAGAAATCGATTGCTTTTTAAGTCTAAGAAGTACATTCTAGTTGTTTTTCTAATGTGGTTGGATAGATTTTAGTTCTCTTTCCATGCTTTATGTAATAAAACATGATCATGAGTATAAAATGTGTATAAAAGCCAGCATGTTAATATATAGAGTAAATGCATTTTTGGTCTCTAAGGTATGGTCAAATTGCAGGTTTCGTCCCTAACGTTTCGAAAGTGTAATGATAGTCCTCATTTTGAAGGTTTTGATGCATGTTTGGTCCCTAATTTGCAATTTAAGGACCAAACATGCAACGGAAACTTCAAAAGTTTAGGGACTAAATATGCAATTTAGGGACCAAACATGCAACAAAACATTCAAAATGGGGACTACCGGTGCACTTTTAAAAACGTAAGGAACGAAATATGCAATGTGGCCATACCTTAAGGACCAAAAATGCAATTTACTCTAATATATATAAGACGAAACTATGATATTTCAAAAGTTGCTCGATGACTTTAGGATAGTTCGTGTTTCATGAAAGTAGCATATTATCTTACCAATTGTACTTAGGGCTGAGCTAAGTGTTAGCCACACGTGGCGCGTGCCACACATGGTTATATCCGACGAAGTGTAATAATGAAAATTTCTTGCACTTTGAGAGTGCTATACATATTTTACTGACTAAAGGTGCACAAAATGAGCAAAATATTCATGAAGAAGAATAAGTTTGTTGTGTTTTGAAGAATAAATAGAAAAAAACGAGGAAGAAGATGGTGAAATAGTAAGAATATTGTTTTTTTGTGTCATATTTTTTTAATGTTTTGACTGCTACAGTAGTGACACAGCTAGATGTAAGATGTAGGGTAGTCTTGGAGTATTGAATTTGTCTGATCATGTTAAAAAAAGAATTTTTTGTTTAAAACACTTATAAGAGCACTTACAACAATAACACCATAACACCAATAACACCGTTCACGTCGTACACATCACTTTTAATATTTAACATTAACATCCCCAAAAAACACCACAACAATAACATCCCAATAACATCAATAACATTTCATATTTTCAATTTCAACCCCTAAACTAAAACAAACACTTCATTTATTAAAACACCAAGTACATTAAACGTTAAACACGGATTACATTAA
This sequence comes from Chrysanthemum makinoi, assembly GCA_910596185.1. NCBI lineage: Eukaryota > Viridiplantae > Streptophyta > Magnoliopsida > Asterales > Asteraceae > Chrysanthemum > Chrysanthemum makinoi. Next base: position 211,914,147 of record OU343218.1, on the reverse strand, counting down.
AAATTAAAGATACAACTACTAAAACTATTAAAACTTAAAAAAAACGTTAAACACGAATTAAATAAAACTACTAAAACTTAAAAAAACGAATCATCCGAGTCCCAACCATCAGAACTGGTTGGCGGAGAATAAAACTCCCCATCCATGTATCGACTCTCCATTATGTCGAAGAAGTTGTCTTGGAGGTACTTGAGCTTCACGCGTGCTTCTTGCTCACGACGAAGCAGCCTCTTCACGTGCGTCTGCTCTTCCATAATCTCCCTTACGGTTTCTTCATCTCGTTCCAGATTCTTTGGAGGAAGCCTCACTTAACCCGGGGGTGGTTTTGAAAATCCACATGTGGATTGTTCCGCGTGAACTTGGAACAATTGGGAGGTACGGGATGTTTTCAAAACCCACCGGAAAGACATTTTACGGAGGTGTAGAGTAAACATCGGGTTCTGGTAGAGTTGGAAAGGTGGTTTCCGGCAAGTGATTTGGAAAGGTGGTTTCGCAACTTTTCGGGTGAATTGCTGAGAAAAATCTTTGCGAGACATTTTTGTGTGTGTGAGTTGTGTGTGTTGTGTGTTCTAAACAACTCTGGTAGAGTTGTTTATATAAGCAGTTGAATTTTGAAACTGAATAAATCCCGCTCATATTTGATTTTTAAATTTCAAATTTGAATTTGAATTTATTCCGCCGAATTGACCAAGATAATTTAAATTTGAATTTGAATAGGTTGGGGGGGTGTAAGTGAAAATTTATTTGAAATGGTTTAGGGGGTGAAATGGAACTTTTTTTAACGTCGTTGGTAAACCAACGCTATGCCACCAACGCCCAAATAACACGATGCTTCCAATGGTATAACGCCTAATAACGGCGTTATTAAGGCAATAACGGCGTTATGCGTTACCTTTAATGAGTGCTCTAAGTAACAAAAGTTTTATCGTACTTTGTAATTTAGAATATATTACTAAATAATCAAAGTTAAATTCACACTATTTTGTTATAAGTAACTTAAATTATTTGATAATTTAAATTATCCAACAATGAGATATATATGAAAATCAAATCAATCATGAATAAGTGAATAACCGAATTGGGAACAAAATCAAAGAGCCATTAATTTACGAATTGCTTCTAGAGCTAAGAACTATCAGTGACACAATGTGAGAAAAAAACGGTGCCACATATGATTCAAAATCCTGGATCCGCCACTGATTGTACGGGTGTATTATAACCTTGTGTATCAGTGTATATACGTTAATTATGGTGTTAAGATATGTTTTGATTTATAAATAATACAAACTATATCAATACGCGCTTAAAGCGACGATATATCTGTAAATAACTATACTTGTTGAATCTGTGGTTACGGTATGACTTTTGATCAGGGTTGTCTCGTCGATTTGAAGGCCATGTGCCATAATTGCAAGTACACTGTATTACTCGAAAATTTCGAACATATTCGCTAACGGACTAAAAGGTTAATTTTCACATGAGAAATATTGACGTTTATAATATTGTGATTTATTTTATTTCAGAAATAAATATGTTTAACTAATTATAATATAAGTTGTTTTATTAGATCAATATATGATAATGAGTAAACTGCAAAAATCATCCCTGTAGTTTGTGTATTTTCGCAAGAATCATCCTTATCTCAAACGTTCAGCATTAAACATCCCCAAGTCCACAAACCTTTAGCATTAATCATCCCTGAGCACTAACGTCGTTAGTTTTACCCGTTAAGTGTTAAATAATATTTGCCCGTTAATCCCTCCGTTAATACTTTTTGCACCGTTAGTCCTCATTTCACGTTTTTGTCCGTTTTTACTCGTTTTCTTCCATTTTAATATGTTTCGTCCGATTTTTATCCACTTTTGTCCGTTTTTTATACGTATTAGTGCGTTTTTTTTACGTTTTCGTCCGTTTTTTTACGTTTTCGTCCATTTTTTTACGTTTTTGTCCGTTTTACTCGCTTTTTCCGTTTTTATATGTTTCGTCCGCTTTTTATCCGTTTTCGTCCACTTTTTATCCGTTTCGTCCGTTTTTTATATGTATTCGTCCGGGTTTTTTACGTTTTTATGTTTTTGCGTTTTGTCGGTTGTCCGTTTTAGTCCGGTTTTTTGTCTGACGTTTTCGTTTGTTTTTAAGTCCGTTATTTTACGATTTTGTCCGTTTTTTACGCTCTCGTCCATTTTTTTACGTTTTCTTCCGTATTTTTATGTTTATGTCCGTTTTTACTCTTTTTTTCCGTTTTTATATGTTTCGTCCGCTATCTATCCGTTTTTAATGTTTTCGTCCATTTTTTTACGTTACTCGTTTTCTTCCGTTTTTATATGTTTCGTCCTCTTTTTATCCGTTTTCGTCCGTAAAAAACGTAAAAAAAACAAAAAACGGACGAATACATATAAAAAACGGACGAAAACAGATAAAAAGCGGGCAAAACATATAAAAACGAACGAAAACGGGTAAAAACAGACAAAACGTAAAAAAACAGACGCAAACATAAAAAAACGGACGAGAACAAAAAGACAAAAGCGTAAAAATGCGGACGAAACGTGAAAACGGCGAAAACGCATAAAATGGACAAAACAAAAAGCACAAAAAAACGTATATAAACGGACGACAACGTAAAAAGCGAATAGCGACGAAACAAATAAAATGGACGAAAACCGAAAACGAACAAAAGCGTAAAAACTTATAAAAAGCGTAAAAACGAGAACGTAAAACGAGAACGGGACGAATACATATAAAAGCGAGCGGATAAAAGCGAACAACGGATAAAAGCGGGCGAAACATATAAAACGGATAAATGCGAGTAAAACGGTCAAAAACGTAAATAAACGGACGAAAACGTAAAAAAACGGACGAAAACGTAAAAAAACGGACGAGAACGTAAAAAAGGTAAAAAAACAAACGGACTAATACATATAAAAAACGAACAAAAGCGGATAAAAGGCGGACGAAACATATAAAACGGACTGAAAACGAGTAAAAAGCGGACAAAACGTAAAAACGCGCGCGCAAAATGAGGACTAACGGTGCAAAAAGTATTAGGGATTAACGGGCAAATATTATTTAACACTTAACGGGTAAAACTAACGACGTTAGTGCTCAAGGATGATTACTGCTAAAGGTTTGTGGACTTGGGGATGTTTAATGCTGAACGTTTGAGATAGGGATGATTTTTGAAAAAATACACAAATCACATGGATGATTTTTGCAGTTTACTCTATGATAATAGATGTTTATATGGTAATTAGGTAAGATTCATTACATTTTATGTTTAAAGAATTTAAAAGTTCAATAAATACGTACACATTGTATATATATATATACGTATATATATATATACGTATATATATATATACGTATATATATATATATATATATAGTATATATACAAAACCCGTCCGATGGACGGGTATTACTTGTGGTTTTTATTTTTATGATTTAATCAAATATATACTAAAAAGTAATTAAAAGTAAAATGAAAGGGCTAAGATCTATAATTGATGTTACCATAATCCATTAAACGATTAAAAGCATGTAAGTACTTTGATTTGTGGGTTTTATTTTTAGGGTTTAGTAGAAGAAATATATCGTTAAAAGTTATTAAAAGTTAAATTAAACGAATAGCAAATTAAGCTAAAAGGAAAAAAACCCCAAAATATAATATCATTACGAATAGCAAGATAACTTGTTTCTGCTTGTTGGGTTGTAACTAAAATATAATATTCTATGAACATATTAGTATAAGATAATTTGAAAATGAAACGGTACCTAAAAGGAAAAAAAAATGAAAATAGTGAATATGGCAATCTAACGGTAACTAAAACTTTTTATAAATAGTTATTTGCACGCATGGGGCTTAGACATAAATTTTTGATAAAATATTTGTTTCGTTAATTTGATCTTATAAAGTAGCTTATATATTTTTGAAGAGTATATTATTTATCTGTGGTTTTATTTTTGTAACTGAGTTAGTTCTTTTATTTTTTTCGTTGGTATTTGTATACAAAGTTTTAATGCTAATTGTTAACTTACAATAACGTTAGAAAATACTATGAATATGGGTGCATAAAGTGTCAATATATAACCAAAATCATGTGTTAGACTTAAATGAATCTCAAAGTTTAAACAACATCGGCTAACTTGCTACCAAACACACTAATTACATTGAAGAGAAGAGATATTAATATGAATTTGAGGTGATATAAAGATAACTCGGTATCCTAAATCCAAATAAAAAGGTATGCATTATAGCAACACATATGAATTTAGCTTGCAGTGAATGGAAGTCAACTGCATACTATCCCTCCTCGGTCGACTTGCTGGTCAAAACGATGTAATCTCTTTTAGTTCCCTGTAATATTTGAACCAATCATATCAACCATAGCATCTTAACAAAACTGTACTTCGAGTGTATGCATTTTTTATTATAACAATATGATAGATGTGGTAATAATGAATGATTTAGTCTCGTTAGTGGTTTCCATTACTATAGTATGATCAGTATCATATTTTACACTGACAGGAGATCTAGATTCCCATGTGTTAAAAACATTATGTTTAGTGTCTTAACAGTTAAAAGTGGTACATGAATAAGGAGGGTGGATATCTTTTGTGAATGCGATAGTAATAGATTTGTAAAATATGTAACAAAACAGATTTAAGGATTAGACAATCAAATAAGTAGATAAGCATGTCACAAAATAGCTAAATCTTATTACTTAATCATGTCACAAACCTATACGAAGACTATGTTTAAGACGAAACTTATATCTAATTTAATTTCCCTCTTTTTCCTTGATATATAACTTTGATCAAAATTTTCAGTTCTTAGTTGCTTCCTGCCCGTGAAAGTCACCAAATGTTCACCTCTATTTAGCTTTGGTTTCCTGCTTTTACTGAGGTAAATAGAAATAGTCCGTTAATCAAAGGATTCATTCTCAGTGTGGTTTTATTTTCGCCTTTAATGCTGATATTATGAATCCTTTTCCACCAAGAACCGGATAACGTATGATTTTGGAATCTGATGCTTGAAATGTGAAAAACTAAAACACATTCTTTGCTCTCATTTGAGTTTATTCGAGAACTACAACGAATGTTACACTTTGTTAGCGTTGCATTAAATATTTGTATCGAAACCGTTTAAGAAAATACATTACATTTTTTATCTAATCTTGAGACATAGTTGACTTTTGAGGCATTCCCTTTTCATCTAATAATTTGACTTGTTTGACTTTGACCCGTTTCTTTTTTAGCAGACTATTCTTATCCGACCCATTTGAGATAATGCATTAACCCATACTATAAGTAAGTTGTAACTGCCACATGTAACTCAACATCTTAATATTAAAAAAAAGATTCATACCGCCAAGGAGGCAGCTAACAACAAAAGGCACGGCTACAAGAGGGGTTTTGAGCAAGCAAAAACCCAGGTGCAGAGATCTGAATAGATTAACACAAAATATATAACAAAAACAACTCGCTAGTGAGTCCTAGACATATTCCATTTAACATATATTTTTCCATGGTATTATGAAAAAACTATTACTGTATGGAGCATGAGGTAGAAAATGTGGCCACATATATCCAACCTAATCTTTATTGCCCTGCATGATTTAGTGAAAAAAGATTATAGTGGATACTCATTCTCGTTGTTAGCTAATGATTTCATAATCATAATTTTTTCGTTGTCATCTTCCAAGATAAAACATTTGGTGACTTTTGAATATAACTTGTGACTAGTCACATTATCATTCAGCCCTACACATGCTACACTTATGAATCAATACGGTCTTCATAATCTCGTTGTTCAACAGGTAACACATTCCACCTATACTTGATAACACCTCATGATCATATTATGTCAACCATCAGAAGTAACGACCATTATGCAAGAACATTAAGACAACTTAACATTGTTGTAGTACAAATGCTGATAAAATGGACAAACATTACATATGTTTGGTGTAATGCTCAATACTTTCACGATTCTCAACTATGTGTGATTCTTATAGTCTCTGCTCTCATGCTCTCTTTTTCTTAATATCATTATTTTGGCTCTCCGATATGGTTAGATCCAATGTAATACCAACACATCAACTACCAAAAGCCAGGAATAATGCACCAATGAAGTGTGACATTGACCTAGAACTTCAAACTTGGAAAATCTAGTGAATTACGTCCCAAGAAGGTGTAGGGAAACATTTCTTGAAACATCCAGCAAACCTCATTGATGCAGATCCGACTAAGTTATACATGTGAAAGTTCTATATCTAGGTTGGAATTTCGGACCCCCCCATTGACGCAAGTACCAGTGGGTTGGGTTGATATCAAAGTGTTTTGAGTTGCTTAGGAAGTATGAGTTGGTCTATAAATAAGCCCCCTGAAATAGGCCTAAGAGATAGGTTGTAAAACCGCTTGCAGATTATGAGTTAGTTTAGAGATATAAATTCAAGGATCAATCCAAATAAGGTTGTTGCACTTATATAACTAAGGTGCTTTAAAAATGGTAACTATTAGGTAGCTCAAAATAAGCGGTTTGGTCATTGACATCTTGACTAACTACGTGTGGTCAAAGCCTATAGTTGGCACTGGTTCTCAACACATTAGTAGATTCCTAAATTTTAACTTTTAATGAATGCTCATCTATCTCAGTCTTCTGTCTTAGAGAACCAACAGAAATGAGCACAAAAAATCGAACATATGCTTTTTAATTTGTTGTAGTCTTAGTCAATGTATTCAGAGCATATAATGTTCTCTAGTGGAGTAAATACCATATTTGTAAACCATAAGAATATACATGTACATGGAAAGGATTGTAACAATTGTTAGAACTACAAAAAGTAATAAGAACATCCAAAATCCTAAACGTGTTGCAACTACACAAAGCTCGACTGAATCTAAAATGCAGGGCATGCAGTAGAATAATTTATCTGCACAAGATCTATATATCCCTAGCAAACCAAAATAATATATGGTTACAAAAGGTACGTAAAACCTACACTATAGACATATCTAAAGACATTAAAATTAATAAGTTCAAAAACAATGCATGACAGAAGATGATAACATATACCTGTAAGGCAAAGAATTTGGAAGTTCATTGTGTTTGAAAGAATGTGAACCACTTGAAGCCACATGTCTGGATTATTTTGCAATTCCCGCAATATATGATCAGCATCAGTCCTCTGTATTGTCAAAAAGATATGGATGAGAAACATTAACAATAGAATATAACTAAATCATCTAATCCAAAACAATGTCACTACAAAAAGGTCCCCAATAGACCCAAATTCTAATGCACACATCATCTGTAAATCAACCAAAAAAAATACTCCAACATATAGAATTCAAGGAATATTATATTTTTAAAGAATGTTAACATGTTATTTTGAAATTTCCCTTTTATCTCAAATATTATATTTTTCTATCATTCGGACTATTCACTTTTACACTTATCAAATGGTCATATCCTAGTCGGGACGAATTCACACAGAGTCTCTCAATCATTTACAATGTTGTTTGTATCAAACATGAGCTAAGAGGGCATTTGGATTTCCTTATCTAAACAAACTTAACTACTTCAAAAATAAGTTGCTTATGTTCAGGTGCATAATATATACTCCGGTTAAGTAGATAAACGGTAAACAAAATACTTAAGACTCCTTATCTCCTTGAAATTTGAAGAGGATAAGTACTTAGTAAGCAATCCCATACACCCTATAAGACTATATATATTCAAGATCCAAGACATTTTAATATATTGAGGAATAAGCGTAAAAAATACTTACTTCATAACTGAGACCAAATAATCTGCAAGTGCATGCCAAAAACTCTCCCCATGGCAAGCACCAGTCACAAGTGACGATGTTCTTGAAACCTTGTTGTGCATTGTACAAAACTCGAGGAACCGCAGTTGTTTGGTTTGTGAACTGACTGGACTCACACCTTCATATTTGTAGCTGTCAAACTTCAGTTTCATCATGTGATAAGCTAAAATATGCCCTAAGAGTGACAAGCATTACTCAAACCTTTTAGATTCTCTCAACAACAGTTAAGCTTGAAACTTTCCAACTTGCACCATTAGGGAATAAAATTGAAGAACATTATTGAAGGTGGTGACATTCTTAGAATACGTTAGCTTTTTAAGAAAAATACATGATAAAAATACATTAGCATTGGACACATGATCAAGACCGAGCAACCAAATAACCTCAGGCTACACAAATTCACTTCTCCATTTAGGAACATGACCAAACTGACTTTTAATAATCACAACCAAACTCCCTTCATCCGCCAGGCACAAAAGCTCAAGATGCCTTGATTTAACAGCGATACATGAACAACAAAAAACGATAAATGAACATTTGTATAATTTAAGAATTTAAATTTTACCAAACCATGCGATGTGTTCATCATTGACCCAAAAGTGTGGGTTACTAGCACACTGGACTCCAGACAGATGCAACGTTTATCATGCCCATGTTAAAATATAACATATGCTTTTAAACTATCTTTCAATCTATAATAATGATGGCATGTTCGGATATACAAATCAGAAGCATTCTTAGCTAAACTGTTGTTATTTAACAGTCATTTATAAAAGCACTTGTGTTTCCATTGCAAAGATCGGATAAAATCGGTGCCCCAACGTTTAGATGAGGACTAATAATATTCAAAGGCTTCTCACCCTCCTGTTTACAAAAATCAAATATTATCATTCACTTAATGCAACACAATACACACAAATATAAAAAATCAATGAATTAATGCCTTTCCCAAAGATTAGTTACTTTATCATACCAATAGCTCTATGGAAACATACCAACTACAAACTCATCACCAACGGAAACCTCATGCAAGCTCGGCATTAGGATCATGGCGTTATATGACTTTCCAAAGATAGCACCATTTATGGCTCTATGGAAACATACCTCATGCAAGCTCATTTCTAACCAACGGACCGCCATCGATACAACATTCAAAAGACTTTTAACAATACTTATCTCAGCCCCAAATTCTTCATCATCATCATATTCATAGTATTATACTTTTTAGGGATAATTATGTTTAGGAATAAGATATTAGGGTGTATTTATACATAAAAAAAATAGGTTAAACATATATATGGTATATTTATCTTTTAAGTAATATATATCATAATTTATTTTAATTGTTATCTTCAAAAAATACATACCTAAAATACAAATTCCAGAATTTTTATATAATCTCCTTATTTATATTGATTTGAAAGATATAAATCAAAAAACAATTTAATCTAGTGGTAAGTTGTTTACAAAACACATGAATGACCCAAGTTCAACTCCAGCAAATGTCTTCTTTTTAATAAAAAAGTTTTAAAATTCAAAAATAACAAAAATAAAAACGAAATTTACAATTTATTAAAAAAAATGTACATATATTAATTAAAATGCCACATGTCATTTAAAAAAAAATGCCACATAAATATAATGATGACATGGAAATATGACTTGGCATTATGGGATGCCAAGTGGCATTTTATGTGGCATGCCTCCTCTTATATATAATGTATATAGATATATATATATATATATATATATATATATATATATATATATATATATATATATATATATATATATATATATATATATATATATATATATATATATATATATATATATATATATATATATATATATATATATATATATATATATATATATATATATATATATATATATATATATATATAGGCTGCTCTACGCTTACAATATTGATACAAGACTTTCACGACTCATTTAGACCATAAAAATTAAGTAATATTAAATCTTTTTAATTAATTCAAAAGGGTAAAATAGTAAAATACATTTTTGCTTTTTTTGTATTTTTTTTAATTAAAAAACGTATTTATAAGCCCCTTAATTTTCGGAATTAATTTTTTTTAAGTTTTATATATTTTTTTCTTTCGAAAACGTGTTTCAATTTTTTTAAAATATTGTATACTTTCATATATTTCTTGCGTTTAATTGTTTCGACCTCAAACTTATTTTGCTTAAAATGACAATTTGTCACACCCCCAAATTACCTGTTTTGCAGCGGAATGGAATTCCTGGGGATTGACTGTCATAGCATCACAATCACAGTTATATTGAAGGACCTAAAGTGTCGTTTGGAAAATACATCGTTTGATTTAATAAAACAATCGGAGTTTACAAAGTAGGTCCCAAATGAAAATCAACTTGGCGAAATAAGTTTGTTACAAATCAACGATGTTTTAAAGTATGTAAAACCCAAGTGAGACGCGTCGTCACCACGACTCCATGATGTGTCCAAATGCATGCCACGAAGTGAATGCCTAGATACACGAGATAAAACATGCTAAAAAGTGTCAACACAAAGGTTGAGTGAGTTCATAGAGTTTGAGTTGAAATGTAAAGCCTTTCAAAATCGATTATGTAGCAAAGGCATTGTAAATCCACTCAGCCCAAGTCCCCCATACAAAACTTGCAACCCGTGTGTTCACAACCCACTTGCCAAAATGGATATAGTTTATGTTCAAGCACATCGCCAAATGAATTCACAATAGTACCTAACTCATTAAAACCATAGGTTTGATTAATTCGTTTGAACACAATCATCGTAGTGTGAGTTAAATTGTTTCACACTCATCGTTAAAAACAACATCAGATTTATTTCACTAAGTACATGACACCAAAGCGTAAACATCGCACCAATAAAAATTGGTAATCATCGTTTCACCGCCGCCCTAATAGGTAATTTGCCAATTTACCTTAATGATTCAAATATAGTGCGCCGATTTCCCTAAATGGGTCAATAGGAAATGGAGTGTTAATTCAATAGGCCTATTCACTATACTGGCTCACCCAGTGACTAATGGTTCATGATGTAGGGACTTCGACCATGGCAAATACTTAGTGACAATAAAACATCGGATATAGCATGTAGTTCAAAGCATTTGTGTTCGATTAAAAATGTAGCATGTATCTCCCCCAAGAGTTTGTAAAACAGTTAAAAGAGTAAAAGTGGGGCTATGAACTCACGGTAATTCATATAAGTTAAAGTACTTGTGAAAGTAAATGAAAGCAGTTTGAGCATGTATCTCCCCCAAAAGTAGTATAAAAACAATTAAAAGTGGGGCTATGAAAACTCACCTTGCAATGATTCACGATGACAAAAGTGGATACACTGAAATATAGCGTAAATCTCGAAAATGACCTATTATGAATGATATGATATGTAATGAGTTGCAATGTAATGTTATGCATGCATTTAGTATGTTATTTATACCATTTACGAGTTTTGAAAAATATTACTTGTCGTCGAAAAATACTGCTTTGACGCCTTGACCCTTCAAAAATGACTTTACAAGTTTTACGTCAAAATGTCATCCTACAATGGTTTTATAATGATTTATTGTGAAATTTTCACTTTTCGTCGCAAAACAATGTCGTCGGAATTTTTATGAAATTAACAAAATGGCTTTGGAAAACTAGAAAGTAAAACGATTGTACGTCGATCGTTAAAGAACGAACTCGACTGTTTTGGAAAGTTTGTATCGATATCTAAAAGTTTGAGTTCAGGAGTTTTCGTCCAAAAGGTCTCGAACATAAAGATAATAAGGGTTAAAGATGGTGGTTTTGGCTAATCGTGTGCAGAAAATTAGTTACGGCAAGTTTATGAAAAAGTGCATATCTTTGTCGTTTCAAACCGCTTTTCACGCTTTTATACGTCCTTAGCTTTCAGATCAAAGTATACTAATCTATTTTTGATAAGTCGAAATAATTTGTGAAGCTTAAGGCTCGTTTTTGACCGAACAATGTAAAACAGCATGCTGAAATTTCAGAAAACTATAATTTTCGTCGTCAAACTTGTAAAATCCATAACTTTCTTGTTATAACTCCGTTTTATTCCGTTCAAGCGGCCACGGATTCGTTTTAAAGTATATTTTCTAAATATCAAGGCCAAAATGTCGTGCCTACTGTCGGTTTTTCCAGAAAAATGAAACAAGGACAGAACCTTTTATATACGTATTGAAAATAGTTTTTCTCGGACACAACCTATTCTAATCCCTTCAAATCAACTCCAAAGCTAACCTAATCCTACCATACACCTTCTTAGGGTGTCATGGGTTCCTAATCACCATCAAGACCAAAGAATACCAAGGAATATTTATAGGATGACCATAGTATATAGATAACTCTAAAATCATGAAATAAAATGGTATAAATCACATATCATGCATACTTGCTCCAAAAATGAAAAGAAACATATGAAATGATAAGGAAACATGAAAATGAAAGAAATATGCTTACTAATGAAAATGATGAGGTGTAAGTAACAAGGATTAAACCTAAACACCCTAGGTTTTTATTTCAAAACCTAAACAAGAGTGTTATCTAGATTGTGTTTATGCTTGAGCTAGCAAAATTTGATGATCCCTTTACTTCTTGATGTAGAACCGGTTTGAAGAACCCAAAGAAAGGAGAGAAAACTTTTTCTTACTTGAATAAGTGAAATGAATGAATAATGAGTACAAATAGGTGAAGTGTAGAAGTTATACAAGTAAGGAAATTTCTTACCAACTAATAAATGCAATCACATTCTTGACTTACCCCCCTCCTCAAAACCGGTTTTGGGGGAATTTGTCCACCAATTATATATATATTTTTTTTATATTATGTATTTACTTGTTTGTACTTGATAAAAATGTGTAAGTAATTGTACATGTAAGAATACTTGTAAGATAAAATATACATTTGTATATTTAAGGAAATTTTAGGTGAGAGTACTTTTTAATAAATCAAGGTAGAGTATAATGATATCATAAAAATTGTAAAAATACATTCCTTGTGAAATTTGAGTGATAAAAGTAATTATCAGATAATTTTAAGAAAACGTCGTACTAATTTAACTTTAACGATTTATGTACCAAATAAATTTGAAACACTAGGAAAACTAAAAATATGGTTTTTATAAACTAAATGTAAGTTTAAAAATATGTCGGGATCATTTTTGAAAGTAACGAATTAAATGTTCAAAATAATAATTTCTGCCGATAACCGTGAAATGAAATGTTATGAATGAACTATCGTGATGCAAATGATGCGAACGAAATGTAGACTAAACTTAGTCCATATGAAATGTACGTGATGTTATGATCATGAATTCGCAGCTAAACCATAAAGGTTCTTGACGCTGATTTGGAACACGTAAACCAAGTTTACGATAAATGTTGAAATAGTGAAGCATAAATCGCTTCAGAAATGACACGAAAGTACGGGTTGTCACATTCGCCCTTCTAAAAAGGAATTCACCCTCGAATTCAATCGTTGTTAGGGCTAACGGGTTTAGGGTTTGATGAGGCAAGCCTTCCCATTCTCGAGCAAAACCCTCAAAAGACTTTTGGTAACCGATTTTTGCTTAATCCCACAACTCATCAAACAAGAACCGTCATACGATTAGGCTAAATCGGTTTAGGTAACAACTTGTCTCTAGATCGATCTTTGCAACTCATCAAACAAGAACTCCACGCGATCAAACCGAAACAAGTGGTTTGATGAAAATCTTTTGAAAATTTGGCTTGATTACGGAATTGCTTACACATATAAGCTCATTACTCCCTTCATTGCATGATTCTTCCCAATTAGACATAGGTGATCAGGCTATGTATAATTTAGGAGTAACTATGCAATGCTTGGACTAATCGACTCATATGTTGTTTGGTGTTGAGTCAATTGATGTTAAAATTGTGATGAACATCGAGGAGAGAAGACATGGAGAAGTGTCGTTAAAATGATAGTTAAAGTAAAAAGAATTGAAATCCTCGTAAATGATAACAAATCGAAAAGAAAATAAAGTACGATAGATGAGAATATTTTACAACAAGTGGTTTATCAAACGAAATACATCTTAGGTTATGAAGATTCGGATATGATGGAAAACATAAACTTAGTACGACATAGTACATAAGGAGAAATAAGACTGTTAGTTTCCTGAACTTCTTGCTTCCGCCGTTGATACCTTGACGCGCTCCTCCTCCTCCTTCCAACATATATACATTCCCATGAGCACCTTCAACTGGTTGACCTTGGTTTTGAGGACATTGATTCCGATAGTGTCCTTGTTCCCCACATCCGAAGCATGTGACTACGGCTTTACCTTTACAATCCCTCGGCTAGATGTCCCAGGTGTTTTGCATTTGTGGCACTTGGAGGGGCAAGGACCCGAGTGATGAAAATTACATCGATTACATAGTGGGTGTGTTCCAAAGATACCCTCTACCTCTCATTGGTGGCAATGACATAAACCATTCCCACTTCTTGCCTTCTATTTTGTTGTTGATGACGGTTAGTGTTGCGGTTTTGATTGTTGTTGTTATCATCTCCTTGGTCGTTTTCCCATTTCCTTTTGTTGTTGTTGTTTTGGTTATCGTCGTTGTTGTTGTTTTGGTTATTGTTGTAGTTTGTGCGGTTGTTGGGGTTGTTGTTGTTTTGGTTGGTGTTGGTGTACTTACCTCTCTTCACTACCGGGCCATGAGCTTTTAAGTCACCCTAATAGCTTCCTCGATTGTTTGTGGATCAAACGAAGTCACATTTCCTTGAATAACTTCGGAAGTCCCCATAAAAGCCTCTAGCAACTTCGCTATCCGGTACCATCGGGGCATAACGCTGCCAATTCCCTGAAATCTCAATGTATGTGTCAATATAGTACCCAATCGTTACTAGTTCGTAGAACTCCGTCTCCAACTTTTTCACTTCCGTGCGAGGACAAAACTTCTTAGTCACCAAACCCTTAAATTGCTCCCAAGTAAGCTTGAAAGCATTCTCCATTCCAATCGGTTGAGCATATGAATTCCACCACGACAACGCTCCATCGAGTAATGTACTTGTAGCAAATTTGACCTTACTATCATCCGGCAATTACAAAGCAAAAACACGGATTCCAACTTTTTAAACCATCGTACCATGGCGTGGCTCCTTGATCCCCCTAAACTGTGGGCTCACCACTTTTGCAATCCTTGTACGAACATCTCTTAACTCCGGATCCTCCGGCATTTCCGATAGAGGCGCCAGCTAGCCTAAGCGGCCGGGCTCGCACAGCCAGCGGCAGCGGCCAATGCTTTCCTTCGACTCTTAAAGCATCACTATGCTATCATTCACTAACTTTTGAATAGCCGCTGGGTCATTTCAACGTAGCTTTCTTGCGCCATATCTTCTTCAAACCAAGAGGAAATGTGAGACGTAGCAAAAATCCGATGTTAATAATAAACACTCCAAAGAGATGTGATAAGAAATGGTAAGTTTGAGGTTATTTTTCAAAATAATCGAGCGGGTTCAAAAAGATGGGTTATGATGTGTCGTAAGTGCTTCAAGTGTATAATGGTTTAGTGACTTAATGTGTTAGTAACGTGTAACTCGACATGTTAGTGATGAAACAAAGGAGTGAGAGTGACCTTGCCCTACTTAAGGGTTTATCTCGGCATTCGTCGTTATCGGTGATGAGTCAATTGATGTAAAGATTGTGATAGGGAATAACAAGGAATTCTCCACATTAGAGTATGAGGAAAGGATAATGGGATGGGTATTTAAGGGCATCCATGTGACAATCGATATGAAATGAAAGTAAATAACTCGAAAAATATACGTATAAATCGCATGCAAAGTGAACATGCACTTATGATGAAATGATGAGATGCTATGATAATGTAGTTATAGTCTAGGGTCAATGATGCAACCTAGTTCTCTATAACCGTAGCTCGATGCCAACTGTCACACCCCAAATTACCTTTTTGCGGAATGGAATTCCGGGATTGACTGTCATAGCATCACAGTTATATTGAACGACCTAAAGTGTCGTTTGGAAAATACATCGTTTGATTTAATAAAACAATCAGAGTTTACAAAGTAGGTCCCAAATGAAAATCAACTTGTGCGGAAATAAGTTTGTTACAATTCAACGATGTTTTAAAGTATGTAAAACCCAAGTGAGACGCGTCGTCACCACGAATCCATGATGTGTCCAAATGCATGCCATGAAGTGAATGCCTTAGATACCTGAGATAAAACATGCTAAAAGTGTCAACACAAAGGTTGAGTGAGTTCATAGAGTTTGAGTTGAAATGTAAAGCCTTTCAAAATCGATTATGTAGCAAAGGCATTGTAAATCCACTCAGTTCCAAGTCCCGCCCATACAAAACTTGCAACCTGTGTGTTCACAACCCACTGCCAAAATGGATATAGTTTATGTTCAAGCACACATCGTCAAATGAATTCACAATAGTACCTAACTCGTCGTAAAACCATAGGTTTAATTAATTCGTTTGAACACAATCATCGTAGTGTGAGTTAAATTGTTTCACACTCATCGTTAAAAACAACATCGTATTTATTTCACTAAGTTCATGACACCAAAGCGTAAACATCGCACCAATAAAATTGGTAATCATCGTTTCATCGCCGCCCTAATAGGTAATTTGCCATTTTACCTTAATGATTCAAATATAGTGCTTTCGATTTCCCTAAATGGGTCAATAGGAGCGGAGTGTTAATTCAATAGGCCTATTCACTATACTCAGCTCACCCCCTTAGTGACTAATGGTTCATGATGTAGGGACTTCGAACATGGTAAATACTTAGTGACAATAAAACATCGGATATAGCATGTAGTTCAAAGCATTTGTGTTCGATTAAAAAAATGTAGCATGTATCTCCCAAGAGTTTGTAAAAGCAGCTTAAAAGAGTAAAAGTGGGGATATGAACTCACGGTAATTCATATAAGTTAAAGTACTTGTGAAAGTAAATGAAAATGATTTGAGCATGTATCTTCCCCAAAAGTAGTATAAAAACAATTAAAAGTGGGGCTATGAAAACTCACCTTTGCAATGATTACGATGACAAAAGTGGATACACTGAAATATAGCGTAAATCTCGAAAATGACCTATTATGAATGATATGATATGTAATGAGTTGCAATGTAATGTTATGCATGCATTTAGTATGTTATTTATACCATTTACGAGTTTTGAAAAATATTACTTGTCGTCGAAAAATACTCGTTTGACGTCTTGACCCTTCAAAATGACTTTACAAGTTTTTACGTCAAAATGTCATCCTACAATGGTTTTATAATGATTTATTGTGAAATTTTCACTTTTCGTCGCAAAACAATGTCGTCGGAATTTTTATGAAATTAACAAAATGGCTTTGGAAAACTAGTCGTAAAAGCGTAATCGTCGATCGTTAGAGATCGAACTCGACTGTTTTGGAAAGTTTGTATCGATATCTAAAAGTTTCAGTTCAGGAGTTTTCGTCCAAAAGGTCTCGAACATAAAGATAATAAGGGTTAAAGATGGTGGTTTTGGCTAATCGTGTGCAGAAAATTAGTTACGGCAAGTTTATGAAAAAGTGCATATCTTTGTCGTTTCAAATCCGTTTTCTCCGTTTTATACGTCCTTAGCTTCGTATCAAAGTATACTAATATATTTTTGACAAGTCGAAATAATTTGTGAAGCTTAAGGCTCGTTTTTGACCGAACAATGTAAAAACAGCATGCTGAAATTTCGAGAAAACTATAATTTTCGCTGTCAAACTTGTAAAATCCATAACTGCTTCGTTATAAGTCCGTTTTATTCCGTTCAAGCGGCCACGGATTCGTTTTTAAGTATATTTTCTAAATATCAAGGCCAAAATGTCGTGCCTACTGTCGGTTTTTCCAGAAAAATGAAACAAGGACAGAACCTTTTATATACGTATTGAAAATAGTTTTTCTCGGACACAACCTATTCTAATCCCTTCAAATCAACTCCAAAGCTAACCTAATCCTACCATACACCTTCTTAGGGTGTCATGGGTTCCTAATCACCATCAAGACCAAAGAATACCAAGGGAATATTTATAGGATGACCATAGTATATAGATAACTCTAAAATCATGAAATAAAATGGTATAAATCACATATCATGCATACTTGCTCCAAAAATGAAAAGAAACATATGAAATGATAAGGAAACATGAAAATGAAAGAAATATGCTTACTAATGAAAATGATGAGGTGTAAGTAACAAGGATTAAACCTAAACACCCTAGGTTTTTATTTCAAAACCTAAACAAGAGTGTTATCTAGATTGTGTTTATGCTTGAGCTAGCAAAATTTGATGATCCCTTTACTTCTTGATGTAGAACCGGTTTGAAGAACCCAAAGAAAGGAGAGAAAACTTTTTCTTACTTGAATAAGTGAAATGAATGAATAATGAGTACAAATAGGTGAAGTGTAGAAGTTATACAAGTAAGGAAATTTCTTACCAACTAATAAATGCAATCACATTCTTGACTTACCCCCCTCCTCAAAACCGGTTTTGGGGGAATTTGTCCACCAATTATATATATATTTTTTTTATATTATGTATTTACTTGTTTGTACTTGATAAAAATGTGTAAGTAATTGTACATGTAAGAATACTTGTAAGATAAAATATACATTTGTATATTTAAGGAAATTTTAGGTGAGAGTACTTTTTAATAAATCAAGGTAGAGTATAATGATATCATAAAAATTGTAAAAATACATTCCTTGTGAAATTTGAGTGATAAAAGTAATTATCGTATAATTTTTAAGAAAACGTCGTAATAATTTAACTTTAACGATTTATGTACCAAATAAATTTGAAACACTAGGAAAACTAAAAATATGGTTTTTATAAACTAAATGTAAGTTTAAAAATATGTCGGGATCATTTTTGAAAGTAACGGATTAAATGTTCAAAATAATAATTTACGCGATAACTGTGAAATGAAATGTTATGAATGAACTATCGTGATGCAAATGATGCTTAACGAAATGTAGACTACACTTAGTCCATATGAAATGTACGTGATGTTATGATCATGAATTCGCCGCTAAACCATAAAGGTTACGCGAATTTGGAACACGTAAACCAAGTTTACGATAAATGTTGAAATAGTGAAGCATAAATCGTTTCGAGAAATGACCTGAAAGTACGGGTTGTCACACAATTGCACATATTTTTCTAGTGTACATTCTTTGATCTTTGATATTTAATATTTATGACAAAACAAAAACATATACATGTAACTCTAAAAATTTAATAACAAACCGAGAACATAAATAGTATATACAAAATTCAATTTCAAATAAAATACAAGTCTCTTGTCAAATATAAGTGTGGAAGCCATTTAAAACATATAATGCACTCTTGGTTTCTCATCAAATTCATTTGAACATATGTGCACGCTTTCCAAGAATACATGTGCACGCGGGGCTTTCTCATCAAATTTATTAAAACATATGTGCACGCCTTCCAAAACATGTATGTTTTGCGGTGTCCACATCTTGGCTTTCTGCGTCAAATTTATTAGAACATATGTGCATACTTTCCAAAAACATATGTGCACGCTACTCGAATCTTGCTTTAACCGCATATTAAGAAAAACATACATGATTATTATAGTTATGTCAACTGATTTTTTAAACACAACTAGATAACACATATGCTCCAATAACACAATCAAAACTAAAACACTTAAACATGTTCATATTATATCAGCACACACTCATTCAATCAAGCAAAAAAATCTGGACAAAAGAATATCGGTATCCTATGTATACTTAACACATTTCAAACAAAAACATCATCAAAGCAACACCATCTCAAACTAAAAATATTTTTTCATGAAATATGAAAAAGTAACCAAGAGAAATATTTTTTCATGAAATCGTAACACATTTTTTTCATGAAATATGAACTTGTAAATCATTAAATAAAGTAAACAAAAGAAATATTAAATCTAAAAAATCACTAAATGATAAGAGATAAAGTGCATGAACAAACGCAATGTGATCTTCAAAGATCAAGATAAATATGTCATTAAATTTAAACGAACAAGAACGCCCCTTCCCAAGACTTTTCGGTGTTTGACACACATCACATTTCAGATTTATTAGATTACATGTATTTGTAATAAATAATTACTACAAAAATAAGTGAAAAAGATCCAGCAATAAATAATTTCATCCACTTTACCAATCCATCTCTAAATCCTTCTCCATATTCTTCATCACCACTAATCTACCAATCTCACTCCATACCCTCAGTAGCAACAATAACCTAACTCCACCACAAAAATAACCACAACAATAATAACTAAGAACCTATAAGACCCATTTCGAAATAATTAAAACAATTAGTAAACTCGCTCTTTTAACCGATCCGGATCCACCATGAAAGAGCGGCACCAAAGACATATGGAGCCACTTTTCTATATCACGGATGCATGAAAACGAACCACCACAAACTTGATAGAATAAGGGTTTGGGGATCGGTTACACCACTTACACAAATCGAAGGTGTCGATTAGGCGATGGTTCGTGATTGTGATCTCTACTTAAATTAGATCAATAATAAAAGTTATGAAGATGAGAGGCGGATGTAAAAGAAATAGAGAGAGATCTGTGTTTTCTTTTTTTACATCTGACCAAATAATAGGCTAGATCAGTTATTAAAAAGTTTGGATGTAAAATTCCATTATTACCCTTTTAGCCTTTTGTTTAATTAAAAAAGAAACCTTCATTTTTTGTTTAATTACAACTTTGGCACTTTTAATCCTAACCTTTGATTAAACTCATTCAATGGTCTAGATTCATTTTAAAGGTCTTGTAAAAGTCTTTGTATCTAATATTAGTACTGCATAGAATACAACACTATATATATATATATATATATATATATATATATATATATATATATATATATATATATATATATATATATATATTATGAGCGGACAATACTATGTCGTATCCCTTCAAATAAAATATTAGGAAATTTTTGGGCTTTGTTTGGGCTATTGTTGGCTGCGTTATCTTTTTCGGTTAAAAACAATGACCGGTTTAGTGGGTCACTTCTTCTCAAAGGTTACCAAATGTTGTACACCTATTTTTCTGAAACTTCATACTTAATTCGTCTTCCACCATCAGTCTTTTATACCAGTCTCAATAGAAAGATTAAGCCTAAAACACGAAAGATTCAGATTAAATGATTTCAGCTTAAAGGTATTTATGAATTTTTGGCTGATTTGTAAATTAGGGTTTATGTATCTTAATTCTTTGCAATTAATTTTGAAAAATTTGGGTTACTCTCGGGAAATTGGGGTTTTTTTCCTGGAATTGGCGTCATGATGTTAGTTATATAATATTTTTTTACTGTTAATTTTAGCTCTTTGTGGTGTAGCCTAAAGCAACTCAAAGAGGCCTAATGTATAATTTTATAATTAAAATAAGGGGTTGGTCGGGATTTCTTATTGAAAGATTGAAAATGTATAGAGAGTAGTGTTTTACTTTGGTTGTGTTACAATAAGCATAAGCTGTTCTAAAACAGCCAGCTTATATAAGCTTATAAGCATAAGCTTCCAAAGTACTTGAACGTAGGGTATTTAATAACTCGCTGAAATAATTATGTGCAGGCGGATTAAGGGTACATAGCAATCGACTTTGTTCCGGTTCAATATAATAGGCTTAGCCGTGATAGCTACAGGAGTTTAGTGCTACTGTCTAGCTAGCGAGCATATCATTAAGCCTGTAATTAAGCATTGCATAAAGTTCCCTCTTACTAAGGTGTACTTTTTTTTAAACTACTTTGATCTTATTATTGTTTTACATATGCGATTTAGATACAGTTACTTAAACAAAATGTGATGTTGTGTGGTCGTGGTAGTAAACAAAATGTGCAGGCGCAATTACAAGCTGAAAGGCTAGGGGATCTGATCGTTGTTATTTGCATATGCCACATGTGTGATCGTTGTTATTTGCATTGCATCCTACAAGGCTAGGGGTTCTGATCTCAGATGTCACTTCAACGTACAAGGTACGTGACACAATTTTCATGTATAATTGAATGATATATCTTTAATAACATATAAACGCGATTGTCTGACGAAACATATATGTCAATGAAGGAGTTGTTATGTATGGTTATATGACTTACGTTTGTTTTTTTTACTGTGTGTTTGTAGAACATCAGAGAGACCGTACGTGGACTTAAGAAGATCCCTTGGGTCATAACGAAACGGAACACACGGTCATAGAATGAAAAGACACTTGCCCCCGCAACAGCGCGCGGGCTACACCCATCTCGTTATAAATAGTAAAGATAGAGTGTTTTCTTCTTAAAATATTCAAAATCTAGTGTCTATTAAATACTCTATCCGTCTCATAAAAAGTGTTCACATTACTATTTATATTTGTTTAAAAAAACAGTGTCCAGTTTTTATTTTTGGATAATAATTATGATTAATTTTCCTACTTTACACTTGTAATTAAAACATGCATTAATTACTCATTTTCAATTTCTATATTAACTATGGGGATAAATTGACCTTTTATCAATCAAACTAACATTAATTACACATACTAGAATTTATTCATTTTTTGTTTGTGGACATTCTTTTCAGGACGAAGGGAGTATACAAGACTATAAAACGTTAAACACAAGAAACGTACATTGTGGTATTCAGAGAAAAGTTAAAAGTAGACCACAAATTCTTCTTAGACTCAATGAACCAATCCAACCTTTCATTTTCTTTAGACTAAAATACACAGTTGGTCCCTAAACTTGGCAATCCGCTTCGCGATGGGACAAAACTCGGTGTTATCATCGCCGGAGGTCCAAACCTTGGCCTTTAAATGCCAAACTCGTCCCTTGACCATGATTAGCATAGTCAACTCTAATTTTCTGGATTTCCTTCGAGGGTATAATAGACCATTAACATTTTGAGCCAACCTTCAACCCAGGGACCAATTGTGATTATGCCTACTAGCCGTTTCTACCCTGACACGCTTGCATTTAATTTCGCGCGGACCAATACACCCACCCAAGAAACAACTTTACCAATCATAATACACCATTATCCAGAAACGATAAACTGAATATCGAAATCCGAATCTAAATCTTCATTTCCAGAACTCAAAAGACCAACCAAACTTCCAACAAAACCATGTCGATCGATCATATTAGCAACATGCCAGATGTAGTGATCACTAACATTTTGAATCGGTTGCCTTTGTTAGAAGCGGTGAGAACCTCTAGTTTGGCGCGAAACTGGAGGTCTAAGTGGACTTTGCTCACCGATGTCATAGTTGATGAGGATTTCTTTTATTATTTAACATATGAGTTTGATGGGAGGCTTGTTACTAGATTCTTAAATCGGCTTATGGGTCCAATAAGAAAGTTTGTCTTCGCTGTAGAACCAAGATCAATGATTGGAATAGACAACTTTCATTATGAAGAGATTCGTGAGTGGCTCTTGTTTTGGTGAACATGAAATTGAGGATTTGATTATTACAACCGGTATGGTGACCCGATACGTTCCCAACCCAACTTTACTCTCGTAGTGAGTTGAAACATCTGGTACTTCATGTTAGTGGTATGGCTAGTTTGGAATATTTTCATGGCTTTCCAAATCTACTGAGCTTAGAATTGATTTATGTCAATTTTCTAAGCGGTACAGTTTGGGACTTTATTGTCGGTTGTCCCTCACTTGGGTCTCTTAAAATGAATCGTCCTAGTACAAACGAGATGAGACTATGGGATATTGCATAAGTTAGGAATTTGAGGAAGTTAGATTTGAGATTCGGTCGTTATAATGTTGTGACGACAATCACAACATCCGATATCTTTCACCTGACAAGACTTCAAAATCTTGAGACCCTTACATAGGATTTTGATGATTGCACGGTAAGAACAATTTGAGTTTTACACTTATGATTTTACAATGTTAAAGAAATGTAACAAAGAATGATATTTAATCTTAAAAACTTGTTGTAGTTGA
Source organism: Chrysanthemum makinoi (assembly GCA_910596185.1). Lineage (NCBI taxonomy): Eukaryota > Viridiplantae > Streptophyta > Magnoliopsida > Asterales > Asteraceae > Chrysanthemum > Chrysanthemum makinoi. Next base: position 211,890,303 of record OU343218.1, on the reverse strand, counting down.
TACGGGAAGCTAATTCTAGGATGAATGTGCCGTTTCTATCCCTGATTAAACTTAAAATGTCCCATGTCGATTTTGGAAATATTTTTATGTTATCGTTGATCATTGAAATGATTCGTGGATGTCCAAATTTGAAAATGCTTTGGATACGAGTAAGTGTTTTGGAGTAATGCATATGTAGCAAATAAACATTCCTAAATTGCCATGTTTGTATCTCTCAACGCTATTTGATTTTTCAGTCGCAAACACGCTTAGTGTTCTACCTTTGAAATTTTTCCCAATGTTGTGTAAGAAACACATTCAAATTTACATGGCCGCCATGTGACATCTGTGTGTTTCGAGCTTTTCCTATAACAGAGCATGAATTAACTTTAATAAAGTTTATACTTGCGTGTTCCTGGTCGCTAAAGACAATCAATATCAGGCTTAGCGATAGGAGTCATGATGGGAATGAAAATATCAAGAACAACTGAGTTGGCTAGGGAAGTCTGTTGAAACTCCACCGAGCTTCCCCACGTACCGTGGTAGATTTCTTTAAGTGGTTGTAGTTTATGTATGGGTTGAATACCCTATGACAATTAATGTTGCAAAATAGTTTTGGTATTTTGGCGCAATATTTGTTTATATGGTTTGCTTAAAATAAGCTTGTTCATATGTTGTTTGTGCGTATTGTAGGTGATGCAAGTTTGACATTCGAAAGTCAAACTTTCATTTAGCATTTCAATTTGATTGTGGCAAGTAAAACTGCATTTCCAGTTTACTTTAGTTAGTCAATAGTTCTAAAAATGGTGAATGCCTATTTTGTAGGTAGTATTTGCATTTTGACTATGTAAAGTCAATATTGCAAAACAATTACTCAAATATTTGACTTTGTAAAGTCAAAATTGCAAAACCATTACTCAATATTTGTTTTGGAGTTTATTGTTAATTTGATATGTTTTAGAAGTTTGACTTAACAAAGTCAAACTTCTAATACATTTTTTGTGTTGATTAATCTTCAACTAAGTTGTAGTATACGTAACTTGGCAACTTGAGGGACCAATTGTGTATTTTACAGTGATTATTGGGCGGGAGTTTTAAGTATGACAACGGAAACCAAGACAAATTGGGACCGAAAGTGTGAAAAAATCACTATTAGACCCTTGACTGCCTCTTACGGAGACGCTATTAACTAATGCACACCAAACGATAAACCCATCTACCACTTTTTCCACACACAAACAATTTTCCAATGGCGATTTCCCTTTTGAATGAACTCATGGAGGTTGCCGGTTCACCAAACTTGAATGATCGTATGGTACGTGTGGTTTGAACAAGAGGTCGCACAAGAATGGATTCGAAAAGCTAGTTCTTCAGTGCATTGACCATCTCAAGAGAGGAATCATGAAGCGTAGGAGTCGATCGTAGAGAATGAAGCTCGGGACCTCTGGAATTGCGCTTGACTGTGGATGCTACCGACAAAAATCCGTCGAGGCACACACACCAACTTGTTCAACTCATACAGATTGTTGGTCAAACTGATAAAGCTATTCGTTTCAACCAAGATTTTGTTAAGAAAATGGCTGAACATAATTCCTGAATTTTGGGTTTTCCATGGGGTTAGATAAAGGTGGTCTTTTAGGTGCTAGTTTTGGAAATATAGGTTGGTAAAAAGGGTATGTAAATTGGATCTTTTGTCTAGTTGTTGGTCTTGGTTTGATGTAGTTGTTTATGATCTTTAACAGACTATATTAATGATAAAATATCATCTTGGTTTTGTGTTGTTTAATCTGTTCTTGTATTGTGATATTGGGTGTATTTTAGTTTAATTAGTATCAACAAAACCAAACATCCCCTTGTATCAGCAAAACCAAACAACCCCTTTTATCAGCAAAACTTTAATCAGAAAACCAAAAGCCCTTTGTATCAAGAAAAGCAAAGGCAATGGTTTAAAAATATGTGTTGAAAATGCAAATACTTTAGCACTAAATCATAATGTATCATCAAACATCCCCTTGTATCGTTAAACCAAATGCCCTTTTATCGCAAAAGTTGTTCTGACAAAACCAAACACCCCAGACAAGCAAAATCAAAGGCAGTGGTTTAAAAATATGTGTTGAAAATGCAAACGCTTTAGCAGTAAACAATAATGTATTAACAATGGTTTATTGTAACATCTTGAATTTTGACTTACCCAAGTCAAACAAACTTATGAAAGGCAACAAATTGTAACTTACTATTGTGGTATGACTTGGGTAAGTCAAACCTATTAAGAAATGCAAAACGATTTCAAACACAATTACTTAAATAAGAATCTAATTTTTTATTCATCGATTTCATGTTCTCAAGAACTACAAATATTTACTATCATCTAAACATACACTTAGCTAGACCCACAACTCTCCCTATCATCGTTTTCCTTCTTTTCCTTCCTTTCCTTAAGATATTTAAACAAAATTTCCAGATTTTTAATCCTTTCTCCCAAATCGTCAAACTTTGATAATAAGATGTCCACTCTTACTTCTCCTTTTAACACCAAACCCTTTTCATTTGGGCAAATACCGCTTTCCTCAACGAACTCAACATAGCCTCCCTTATCGCTTTGTGCCATTTTTTTTTTTTTTTTGGTAGAATGTGTGTTGATTGTATTTTAGGGTTCAATGTTGGTCGTTGCCGATACATATATGGTTGAAGGTTGGGTTACATTTTAACTATGTCGGGTCAAAAATGTTAATGGTTTATTATACCTTCGAAGGAAATCCAGAAAATTAGAGTTGACTATGCCAATCCTGGTCAAGAGACGAGTTTGGCATTTAAAGGCCAAGGTTTGGACCTCCGGCAATGATAACGCCGAGTTTTGTCCCATCGCGAAGCGGATTAAGTTTTAGGGACCAACCAGTATTTTAGTCTTTTCTTTATCAAAACAAAAACTCATTTCATCTTTAAAAATAAAAATAAAAATATATATCTCACAAACCGTGCTAATCGTTAAGCGAAAATAATCATACAATCATTGAAAATTAAATTAAATTTCGTAGAATGACACTTTGATATATTTTGATGAACTTTTTGGGTTTTTTTGTTTGTGTTGAAATTTATTTAATGAAGAAATCACATGTGATTTGTGATTTTAAGATCACATGAGATTTTATAAAATCATGTGTATTCTTAACATACAAATCATGTGATTTTCAGTCGCAAATTTGAACATTAAAACAAAACTCGAAAAAAGTTCAAAATTATATCAAATAGTCGTCTACTAGACATGAATATCCCGCCGTGATTTGGATCTATAGTGAATATTGGGTCTATATTCTATAATCATCTCAACTCGTGTTATTCAAGGTGCACTCTCTAATATCTTAATAAAAGTTATAAAATATGAGATTTAACTAGTTAAGGGTGATTTAGTGATAAAAAGGCTTGTAATTATTATTTTAAAATGTGTGAGGTTTCAAAATTAATTCTTGCTAGGTGCAAACAATCTTAAATGGTCACGTCGTGGCTTTAATGGGCTCAAAACCCGTGGACGTCGCAAAAAGATCGAAAATTATGGTTATAAAAAATATATATATGAGAATTTCAAATTAAAATTTTAAACTTTAAGCTACGTCTCCGGCTAGTTTGACAAACAATTTTATATAAGAAAAATAAGCACAACAAAATTAACTCCGTATTAAAATTCTCTTGTAATTACCTTTGTACATATCACATAAACTTATCTACTAATCGGATGTTGGTTATTTAACAACTGACTTTGACAAAACATATTAAAACCTTACTCACATGATGTTGAAATCCAACAATATTTACTTCATACAAAGAACTTTAACACTTGATTTAGCCAACTCACTGTGCTGTAGCATCGGGCTACTTGTTTTTGGTTCTGTGTTTTGTCTTGGTAGGTGTTACAAATCGATCTTGTGATCTTTTGTGTGACCATAATTCATCTTGTGAACACATTAATCTTTGGTCTCGTTGAACAACAATAGACGGATGAGTTAAAAGATTATATACTACTATAGGTGGATCAATACAAAACATATCTAATCTAAAGAACAAATCATAAGATCTCAACCATTCATCTTCTTTTCATCCAATGGATGAGATCAAAGTAAAATTAACAAAGAAGGTAGAAATGTAATTTATAAAAACCCACTTTCCACCTTTTTAAAAACAACATATCTTTCAAGCAGAAATCTTCAAGCTACAAAAAATACACCATCGCGACGAGAAAAAAATCATCTTTCTAATGATATGCATTTTTATATACTGACGAATTTTTTCAAAATTTGTCTAAAATCCCACCTTTATCAGTAAAGACGATTTTTTTTTCAAAGCCGTATAGAAAATCCCACGGGATTCGTAAAAATCCCACGGATTCGTAAAAAGACGAACTTTTTTTTCAAAATTTCATCGAAAAATCCCACGGATTCGTAAAAAATCCCACGAGATTCTTAAAAGACGAACTTTTTTTCAAAATTTCCATCTGAAAAGATCCCACGGATTCGTAAAAAATCCCACGGATTAAAAGAAGAACTTTTTTTCATTTCGTCCCGGAAAAATCCCACGGATTCAGAAAAGACGAATTTTTTTCAAAATTTTCGTCCAAAAATCCCACGGGATTAGAAAAAATCCTACGATTCGTAAAAATTCATTTGTGATTTGTATAAATCCCATGGGATTTTGTATAAATCTCATGGGATTACGTATAATCCGATGAGATTACAGGTGGACTTTTACAGGAATCCATGTTTGAAATGAATACATCCAGCTTGGTTGATGACTTTCTAATATTTGCTTTTTCATACATCATGACATTAATCTTTATTTTTTATCATAAGTTTTAAGTATCTTGTTGGTCATAAAAGTTGCAAGTTCCCTTTAGTTTACTAATTTACCCATATCAAGATTATACTTTTTAAGGTCAGTAAGAAAATAATCTTTTTAAGGTCAAGATTATACTTTTTCAAAATACATAACTTACTAAAACATTTCAACGAACACTTGGATTACACTCTAAACATTGAACAATTCACAACGTTAAAAAAAAAAGCAAAAACTCATTCGACATTTCGTCAACAACCTGTACGCTATACAATACATCAAAATTACAAGTTTATAACTAGTTCGTATGAAGGTGAAGGTGAGATCAGATTGTGGTACTTGTACCTCGTTGTCTGAATTGGCTCCAACTCCAACACCCCATCTTCTTCCTCCTTGACTTTTGAAAGAGGTGAAAAGAACTGAAAGAAAGAAAAATCGTAAGATGCGAAGAACAAATGAAAATATGTGAATGACTTGGTCATAACATTTTCATTTCTTGATTCTAGTTTACATGGCATGAGGAGTGATTATAAGTCTTGTCTAATTAATACAACAGATTAATCAAATCCAAGCAGCTCGTAACTATCGATACATTCCAATTCCAAAACAAGAATCCAAACCCAATCCATTTCCCAAAATCCCATCGCAGCTTCGGCCTCCTTTCCTCTCTCCTCTCACCAACACCACCCTTCAACAACCTCTCCTTATCCCTCCCACCCACTTCACTTCCTACCATCTCTTAAACTCGCAACCACGTCGTCACAAGCCCCTCCACTCACCACCACCACCTCTAACCCTCACCTTAAAATCCGGTTAATAAAGGTATGACTGTTGATTCGGTTAATAAAGGTATGAGATCGTGATAATTAAAGGTATGGGATCCGAGAGAGAGATGAGAGAGACGTTAGTGAGTGTGTGTATATGTGTATTTAGGTGGTTAGGTAGAAAGTATGGGATGACTAAAATGCCCCCTCAATATATTTGTTATTTAATCTAAACCATTGGATGAAAAAAAGATGGATGTTGGAGATTGTTATTTCTCTTTTAGATAAATATTGTTTCGTATTGGAACTTTTCTCACTACTATATTTTATTGCTTGAGGACAAAATATTCCAAAATAATGCATATAGTATCTACTCGAAAATAAAAAAGCCACCTAACCAAAATCTTATACTCCATGAGATTGAAGTAAAATAAAATAAGATAAGAATATTATACCAATTCACTAGACCATAACTTTTTTAAAGACTAAATAAATCCAAACAAGAATATCTTACGTACCACATGATATAAGTAGACGGTTGCTGGCGTGACAAAAGGCAAACGATGTTGTAAAACCTGGCATTCTAGTTAGTCAAAACAGGTAAAGACATTAATGACGTTTCCTATGGTTGATAAACAACCTCATTTTGGTCTTACCAAACACACTTCTATATTTACTACATGCAACAAATATAAAGCGCGCTCACACCTTAGCCTTCTTTTCATTATCACTTTAGTTTACATCACCTTTATTATATAGATTAACCATATTTTTAATGGCTTCTAAGGATGCTCATCTTTTATCATCCTTTGTTGCCACTTTGGTTTTTATGATTGCTTTCGCAGTTGTTAACGCTGCTGTCGATTCTGCTAAACCCGGGGCTTTGGGAGCTTCTTATATCTTTGGAGATTCTTTGGTTGATGCGGGAAATAATAACTTTTTGCCCACGTTATCTAAAGCTAATATTAAACCTAATGGGATTGATTTTAAACAGTCTGGAGGACAACCCTACGGGTGGTATACCAATGGTAGAACCATTGGAGACATTATTGGTAGGATTCTTATGAACTATAAACTCGTCATCTTTAGTTGGATATATAATTTTTGCATTTGTCATTTGTGAATACTAAGTGTTTTACATTTATATATAGGGGAGGAGCTAGGGCAACCACGTTATGCGGTGCCGTTTCTTGATCCTAATACCACTGGAGATGTGATTTTATATGGTGTGAATTACTCTGGTGGTAGGGATTATGAACGCCACTGGGAGAATTTTTGTAAGTTGTAAGCTTGATACAATCAGAATAAACTTTTTGTTCTAACTACTATCGGGACGTTGGTTAAATAATCCAGTAATGAAAAATCTTAGCTCCATGCTAATAGGATATCTTTTTACAGGTGAACCGGCTATCGATGGACATCCAGATAGATTACTTCAACATCACAAGACAACAGATCGATAAACTCCTTGGTCCATCAAAAGCAAAGGAACACGTTATGAAGAAATCAATATTCTCAATAACAATCGGATCAAACGACTTTCTCAACAATTATTTGCTTCCGGTTCTCTCCATTGGAGCTAGAGTCACACAAACACCCGATTCTTTCGTGGATGATCTCCTTAGTCACCTCAAATCCCAGCTTACAGTAAGTCTCACAACTTAGGATCACATTACCACATAGGAATTAAGTTGCAACAACTACTTTAACTTTATTTGGATGTAAAATTTATTGCAGAGACTTTATCAGCTGGACGCACGAAAATTCATTTTAGGAAATGTTGGGCCGATAGGATGCATTCCGTATCAGAGAACGATCAATCAACTGAAGGAGGACGAATGTGTGGCGTTGCCTAATCAACTCCCCGATACAATGCTAAATTGAAGGATTTGGTTGCACAACTGAACGATAATCTCCCTGGGGCTACTTTTGTTCATGCTAACGTCTACGACTTAGTCTTGGAGCTCATTACGAACTATGATAAATACGGTAACAATCTATATATATTGTATTGCAATTTTTAAGTTTAGATTAAGTTATGTTAATATTTTGTATTGTTGAATGTTCTAGGATTTAAATCAGCAAGTAAAGCATGTTGCGGGAATGGAGGTCAGTATGCAGGTATAATTCCTTGTGGCCCAACGTCGAGTTTGTGTACTGACAGAGATAAACATGTGTTTTGGGATCCTTACCACCCTAGTGAAGCTGCAAATATTCTTATCGCTAAGCAATTACTTCAAGGTGACCCAAAATATGTGACCCCAATGAATCTAAAAGAACTTCGTGATCTAAACCTATAGATACGATCAACGATCAAGTGGTGCTTTCGTTTTTTGTATTGTGGATATCTTGATGTTTTATCATTGCGGTTATTGTGTACTCTCTAGTTGATTTTATACATGTATGTGAACTGGAGCATGTGTTTCCATTCAAATAATCTAAAGATTGATTTTGTCTACTTTTGTTGTTCACTACATTGTTAACGACCACAACCAAAGGGCTTTTGGCCTAGTTGTACATTCATTGTGTAATGTTAAGGTGTTCCTCCACTACGAGGTTGAGGGTTTGAATCTCGTGTTGAACAAATGTGTTATTAAGGGTTTGTGTGAGTTGTCTTTCAAATATTACAGTGTCGATGACCAACAGAATTATATATAATAGTTTTAATTCGTTACACGTCGCATTAATGTATACTAAACTAGCTGGGTGTATCAATTCAAGATTGATATTGTATAGACACAGATAATCAAAATAACTCTTTGATTGATAATAGGAAAATAGCTCAAAACCTATTACATGTTATACAATACTTTGTATGTGTTTGTGATGATAAACCTCTTGCTAGGCAGCCTATTTATAACCCTCTAAAACTCAAACTTCTGGTTCTAGTGTTATAAGTTAGGTATTAGGTATATTGGTATAATGGGTCATTAATACTCCCACATGGGTTATGACATAGGTGATGACTTGTGCTTCTAGAATACTGAAATTAACTTCTTTTGACAGAAAACTTAGAATTCCAACAATCACCCCCGAATCTCTAAGTCCTTCTAGAGATGTCTTTGACTCCAATCAAGCTCCATTTTTGAACTTGGTTTTGTGCCAATGGTTTCGTGAGAATGTCCCATCCTTCTCACCGTGAATGTACTCCACCTCCACCTGTTCGTTCTCAACACAATTGCGAATGAAATGAAACCTTGTGTGAATGTGTTTACTCCTTCCATGAAAAACAGGATTCTTAGTTAGTTCGATAGCAGAGTTGTTATCAACCCTAAGAACCACCTTCTCTTGCGTCTTGTTCATAATTTCTCCAAGCAAATCTTGAAGCCATATTGCTTGACAAGCAGCGCGGTAATGCCATGAACTCTCTCCAAGAAGATGATAAAGCAACGGTATCTTGCTTATAACACCGAGTTATCGGAGATAACCCATAGTAGAAAATGTGACCAGTTGTGCTTCTTCCATCATCTGGATCAACATTGTGACTACTATCACTAAAACCAATGATTCTGTTTTGACCCATCCTCTTGTACTTAATTCCATATCCCGTTGTTCCCCGTAAGTACCGTAGAATGCGTTTAATTGCACGACCATGTGATTCTCTTGGACTTTGCATGTATCGGCTAATAACTCCAACCGAGTATGCCATATCGGGTCTTGTTTGCAAGAGATATCTAAGGCATCCAACCACCTTTCGATATTGTGTAGGGTCGATTGGTTCATCTTCGCTTTTTACAATTTGTTCCCGTGTCCACGGGAATATGAGTTGGATTGCAATCTTGTAAACCGCTTCCTTCGAATCGCGTCGAGCATAGGCTTCTTGGTTTATCGTAATCCCCGATTCTTCTTGCTTGACTTCAATGCCCAGGTAGTAAGTCAATCTTCCAAGATCCGACATCTCGAAGTTCTTGGACATCTCGAATTTGAACCTTTTGATCATGTTCAAATTTGTACTTGTAATAAATAAATCATCAACATAAATTGCTAAAATTAGCAAGTTAGTTCCTTCTCGCTTCCGGTACACCGATGGTTCTTTCAAGCACTTGTGAAATTTCAACCCCTTCAAAATTCCATCAAGCTTCGTGTTCCATGCTCGAGGTGCTTGTCTTAGACCATAAAGTGCTTTGTTAAGGCGATACACTTTATGCTCGTTGCCCTTCCTTATATAGCCTTTTCCTGTGACACATAAACGGTTCCTTCAACTCTCCTGTAAGAAAGCCGTTTGGACGTCTAAGTGGTGAAGCTCCCACCCATTTGTTATAATGCAATAAGAAACCGGATGGTTTCGATTCAAGCTATGGTGCAAATACCTCTTGAATCAATACCAGGTGTTGCGACGCCCTTTAGCAACCAACCTTGCCTTGTAATTAATGATGGTGCCGTCTGCATTTTTCTTCAGTTTGAACACCCATTTGAGTCCAATCACCTTCACCCCCATAGGCTTGTTCACAAGAATCCAAGTGTTATTCTTGTTGATCGAATTGATCTCTGCATTCATGGCTTTGACCCACTCTTCGGTTCTTCGCCCTTCAACCGATACTGGTTCTTCATTGGTTATGAGGAGAAGTTCATCAAGATTATTAAGGTTAAGCACAAAATCTTGCGGTCGAGTTGGAAGTCTCCTTGATCTTGTGGGCCTTTGGTTTTGGACATTGTTCACGTTATTGTTGACCGGACTTGGTTGCTCGTTATTTGAACCTGCACTTCAATATATGATCCGATTCAATCGGTTCGTTTGATCATCTCCTTGGTTTATAGCCTTATCTTCGGATAGTCCCATGGAACTATGAATGACCGGTTCTTCATTGTTGGTACCGCTTTTTGTCCCAATCCCACCATTTGGTCTCGTTAAAAATAACGTCTCGACTTATAATTATTTTTGTGTAGCGGGTTAAAAGCCGATAAGCTTTTGTACCCGGTTCGGAACCAAGATGCACTAGTGGTCTTGATCTTGCATCCAACTTCTTGAGATTCACCGGTTCAACTTTCACATATGTTAGACACCCAAAGATACGAACATTCTCCAAATTTGGTTTTCTTTTATACAACTTCTGCACGGAGTTGTATCACCAATGACTCTTGTGTAAACGGTTGATCAAATTTGTAGAGTGTCTTACAGACTTCTCCCCACGATAATTTGGAACATGCATTTCATGATACTTGTGTCATGTCCATGAGTGTTGGGTTTCTTCGCTCCATAATTCCATTTTGTTGTGGGTGAATATGGGCGGTAAGTTCGCGTTTGATTCCATTTATATCACAAAGGAATTAAACTCGGCGAAGTAAATTCTCTCCTAGATCACTTGAAACATCTTCAAAGACTTTCCGAGCTCCTTCTCCGCCATAGCTTTGAATTTCTTGAAGTGTAAAACGCTCACTTTTCTCCTTCAAAAAGAAAAGTCCACATATATCGTGAATAATCATCAATTAGTGTGAAAATGTACCGATTTTGACCTTTCGTTGACGGTGTGATCGGACCGCATAAATCACCGTGAACGAGCTCCAATGGTCGTGTTGCTTTGTACATCGTCATTAACGGAAATGATTTTCTTGTTTGCTTGCTCACCAAACAAGATTCACACAATTGATTCTCATTTTTAAAATGAGGTAACCCTTTGACTAGACCTTTCTTGGACATCTTTTCATTGACTCGAAATTGATGTGCCCAAGTCTTGCATGCCAACGCCACGTGTCTTCACCTAGTCTTGAATGAAGGCAAATAGGTACTCCAATTGTTAGATTTATTTTATAAAGGCGGTTTGGAGTTCTTTGTACCTTCATTAATAAGCAGTTGTCGGCATCATGCATCGTCAAATAGTCATCTTTCATCCGAATATCACACCCCGATTTCGGTTGCTTGTCCGAGATTGAAAATATTATTTTCAAATCCGTATGAAATAAATCTCCATCATCAATCGTTGTTGTCCCGATTTTCCTTGGAAAAGAATAGACCCTTTCCCTTTAATTTTGACACACGAATTATCACCGAATTTCACCTTTCCGGTTATACCTTCGTCGAGTTCGGAGAAAAACGATCGATTTCCCGTCATGTGATTACTTGCCCCGTTGTCCAAATACCACATCATTTTCGTGCGTTGTATCGAGACTCGGTATCACATTCTTTTCGTTCAAAAATATTGTTTCGTAAAAATACAGCCATCAAGATCTTCTTGCTCCATAAATTGCTTTCTTGGAATTTTTGAGTCGGTCCGGACATTTAGACGTAATGGCTGATTTATCACATCCGTAGCATATAATTTTCGGCGCATCTTTTTTCCGTTTCGGTTTGAGTCGTAATTAAAATTTGGTTGATTATTGGGTTTGGACTTGTTGGGTTTATAATTATTTTGGGCCTTTGAGGAACTGGATCCACTTGACCCACCTAATGACCCATCTCTATTATTAACACCCTCACTCTTCCCTCTTCCCCATTTTCCTTCGATCCGACGAACCAGAAACCCAGGATCCTCCACCAGAACCACCAACCCGTCCACCACTATTCGATCCACCACCACCACTCGAACGAGTAAACAACACCTGTTGCTCGTCTCCACCTTCATCACCACGAATCCTCTCCTCGCACTTCAAACGCAGCAACCATCTTCAAAACCCACTGTCTTTAAATCAAGAACCCGCTAAGAAGCAACAAGATGAATAAATTTTCTTGGTACCACTTTTAACAGCTTCTTCACAAGCTTTGCTTCGTCTATTGTTTCTCCTAGCGACGCGGATTTCGAGGCGATTCCGGCGTTTTCAGCGAAGACATCGATGGTCTCGGCTCTTGCATCTTTAACCGGTCAAATTCGAGTTTAAAGTCTGAACCTTGCTTCCTTCATTTTATCTCTGCTCCAACATATCGAGCTTTGATCGATTCCCACAGACCTTCGGACTATCGACATCACCAATCATTTATCAGGTTTCGTGGATTGCTTGTACAGCAATCCCATTGCTGTTTTTTTCTTCATTTGCTTCGTTCTGGATCGACGTGATAACCAAGCTTTATGAATTCTCGAGTACTACCTTCATTAGAGGGCCCATGCTGTAGTTGGTGGATGATAGCATTGGACAAGCTACGGTGGTTGTTCGACCTCATTCACCCTCACGTAGGTTGTCCTGAAGAACCCTCCTGCATCTTCAACATCGCCATGGTTCGAAGCATTGTAAGTATTCAAAGCCCCTTCTCAAGCTTTGATACCAATTCAAGATTGATATTGTATAGACACAGATAATCAAAATAACTCTTTGATTGATAATAGGAAAATAGCTCAAAACCTATTACATGTTATACAATACTTTGTATGTGTTTTGTGATGATAAACCTCTTGCTAGGCAGCCTATTTATAACCTCTAAAACTTCGGCAACTCGGTTCTAGTGTTATAAGTTAGGTATTAGGTATATTGGTATAATGGGTCATTAATACTCCCACATGGGTTATGACATAGGTGATGACTTGTGCTTCTAGAATACCAGAAATTTGATGCGTGCCAAACAGTCAAGCTAAATCACACAAGCCCGCCACTTGTGAATGACGGACCGTAACTTAAAAGCCGCTTAAGCACGAATGCAATGAAGATCGAGAGTATAGGGTCTCCCGGTCGTTATGTCCCAATGAGCTATGCGATGAATTATCAAATGTTTAGTGATCGAGTTTGAACGAAAAAGGATTTGGTTATGATTATAACTACTAATAGCCAACAAATAACAACGGCTTAAATGCAAATTAAAGGAAAGTTAAAAAAGATAAAATCTATTAAATAAACGCTATCACTATATTTAAAGTGATGAGCGTTTAAAACCTAAAACTTACGTTTAAATTAAAAACTACGTTAACGGACAAAATAAAACGTGAAAATAAAGAAGGAAAATACCTACGGATATGAAAAATACATTTTTACAATCCTAATTATATAAGAAAATTATTAGAAAAATAAAATTATTTTTAAAACTATTTATATAATTATTATTAATTAAAAACTAATTTAACTATTTAATTAATACTCTAAAATAGAAGAAAATAGGAAATAAAGCTAGAAAAATAAAAGTATGAAATGGAAAATTCTAAAATATCAAACTAGAATTTTCAAAACTATTTTTGTATTTTTCTGATTATTTTTCTATTTTTATGAATTTTAAACTATTAAAAACTAATTAAATTACTAAAAATTACCAAATAAACTATGAAAAATCTGGAAAATTACTTTTTTCACTTTTTATATTTATCTAAACCTAAGAAAATTGAAAAATTATTTTTTTGAACCTTTTCTGAATTGTTTATATTAAATGCTATTTAAAAATGCTTAAAAACTAATTTAAATTAGGAAAAATAGCAAAACAACTTGGAAAAATCTGAAAATTTCAGGAAAAGTCTAAATTAATATGAGGAATATGAGAAAAATGGAAAAAGAAGCACTTATGTGTAGAAATTAGAAAGCGATGTGGAAGTGCTTAATATTAAGCACTCCAAATAAGCCAAATGGACAAAATAAGCTACCAACTGTTTACCAAAGTTCTAAACTACTAAAATAACTAAAATGCAACAGATCCTAACTATTTTTAACCACTGAATCACAATTTGCACGTGATTTGATGTCTATGAGATTTTTGCTCAAAACAGATTGAAGTGCTTACTTTAAGACAAGCAATGGCTTATAAATAAGCTCAAACTAAAAATTATGAATTAGGACTTGAAAAGACCTGGGTGAGAGCAAGTGTACCAAAAATCAGACCTGGGTGAGCTCAAATGAGCCCCTGTGCAACTCTAGACAAAAGCGAGAAAACCTCAGCTTCACAAACGCATCGTGGAGCAGGGCATATTGGCCATTTTGAACAGTGATTATAAGACTCATAAAAAATTAGCAAAATTCCACAAAAATCACTATAAGCAATTAGACCAGTAGAAGATTTTAAAGCAACAAATTTCACTAAAGATGACCCAATAATGAGTCCATGAAAATTCTGTCTAGTTGAGCCTAAAACAGGTTTACACAATTTGACTTTTGACAAAAGTGATGAAGTTTGACCAATTTGAACTTTGAATCCAATTTTTGTGACTGAGATTGATGTTATATGATAAATTAAAACTAATGCAATCAATGTTATAGTCTTCCAAACACAAATCAATGATTTTGCAATCCTAAATCCACAACAGTGGACAGTAAGATGGATTAAGGTGCAAGTTTGACTTTTTGAACTTAGCAGGCACAAAGTATTGACTCAACTGAGCATACTTGGACTACACAAACATGAAACAAGATAAACTAACCACTGCACAAGCCTTTATGACAGTTAAATCAGTTGAACCAAACACCCTTATTGAACACTGATTTGCAACTAAAACAGATTTCAACAATGAAACTACTTATTTTTATGATCCAACTAACTTAATATAACTAAATTACTTCTATTAGAACAGGTTTTAACAGATTTATACTACAATTACATCAAGTGCAAAAACTTGTGAAAACTACTTACAAGAGTCCAAAGCCACTATGGCTAGCAACTGTGAAACAAGGAACCTCTCCCTAATTCAAACAACCCATTGCTTCCATTTCAACCCACATTCATGCCTGAATCAACCCAAATCCTTCCTGCATCATTTTTTACCCGTGTTGACTTTTGTTGACCAAGGTTCAAAAGTGAGTGAAACTCATGTGAGCTTATGGAAAGCTTTTATGATCTTATATGAGCTTGTTTGAAATTGAAATTGAAGTTACAAGCTTTGACAAATGAGTTTGAAACTTAAAATTTCAACAAGCACAATAATGATGGAATTTGAACATAAACTGAAATTATTGCTTAAATAAGGTTGAGATACACTGAGATAGTTCACTTGAACACAAATGAACTTTAAAATACAAATGAAATCTAATTTAGACTAAAAAAGAAACATTAAACGACATACATTATGAAAAAACTAAAACTAACTAACTTTCTTCTTGTTTTGCTTTTTATAAGCCCAAAGTGTCTCTCCTCTTTCTCAATAGTTCCCACCAACAATGAGGCCCTGGATGGTCGCAATGATTCGTTTAAAGTAATTTTGCTAAAAGTTGGTTTAACCGTTTGTGGGATTGAGTGGGATTGGGTTAAGGCATTTAATGCTAACTTGGCTTCTTGTGTTGGAGGGGGGTGTAGGGATGATGATGGTGAAGATGTAGTGTGGATCGAAGGATGCAGTGATGATGGAGGTTTGGGTGTAACCTGAGGAGAGGGAAAGAGTGAGTCAAACTCATTTGACTGGTAATATAAAAAGAAGGGTCCAAATGGCAGGGGTTCAAAAAGCTAAATGGCAGGGGTTCAAAAATCTTGTGACAAGGGTCTAAGGTGTAGGAAAGGTTTAATACTCAAGGGCTTATCTTGCCATTTCTGAAAATTCAAGGACTAGAACTGCCAATTCATCAAAGATGCTTCAGGGGCTGAAATTGACAAGTGTTAATATTACAAGGACCAAAGTTGCCATTTTCACATTTTTCAGGGACCACGCTAAATTTCAAACTTGGAGGACCATTTTTGTAATTTTCTCAAACTTTTGACATTTTTCACCAAAGGACTAAATTTGACAAGTTATGATATTAAAAGGACCTTTGGTGATTTTACTTTTGAAATTAAGGCTCAGGGACTATTTTTGACAATTTAAGAAACTTGGGACTAAACTCCGCCAATTGTGCAAACTTTGCTCATTTTTCATCGATTTTAAACATTTTGCATTCTGAAACATAAAATGACATTTTGAGATATTTTCGTATTTTGATGCATTTCTGAGCATTTTAAACGTTTTGCAGTTCAGATTTGACTAAAAATGATGAGTATTTACACACTCATCAATCCCCCACACTAAACTATGCTAGTCCCTTGCAATCTTTTGAGAAAAACTTAATGGATTTGAATCTCTTTGCCAAAAGCCATTACTTCTGGAGTAGCCAAATGTTTCAGTTCAAGTAAGAACCATGGTACAACGATAACCATGTGATTTTGAGCAAACCACCAAACTTTCAACGGATTTTGATTTTGTTTACCGGAAGCCTTTGCCTTTTGACTAGCCAACTCTTAGATAAATTATCAATATTATCTTTGGTGAGTTTGATTACCATTATGGTTTTTCCACTCGCTTTTACCACAAGCCATAATTTGCTGGGCTAGCCAACTCTTCATTTTTTAGGATATGGTGAGTTGAGAACCATACAATTTTGGGCAAATTGCAAGCCATATAAACGGATTTGAGATATCTTACCAAGAGCCGTTTTGTTCTGGATAAGCCAATCCTTTTCTTTGTCTTAGCACATGGCGGACTGATAACCAAATGAGAAAGTAAAACACTTACTAAAAAAAAAAAATTTGCCAAAAACGGGGGAATTGGTATAATTATATGATAAAATTCGTGAGAATTCCCCCACACACTTAGAAATGAATATTGCCCTCATATTAAAGATTCCTACGGTTACCAAACAAAGAACTAAAAGGAAATACGACGGCCATTATTTAGAAAGAATATATATATATTTTTTTTTTTTTTTTTTTTTGAAAGACTTATATACAAAACATGGGGCAACCCCCACACTAGGGTGGTAGAAAATAGAAAGAAGTCAGAAATCCGGGTGAAAACCCATATAGTGTTATTGTTTTGATTCCCGAAGTCGCTAGCTTGACTCGATCCCCGCATCATTGGTTCATGGGGAAATGTAAATCCGGACAACCACGGGAATGTCCTCTCCAAAATAGTGCTTCAATCTATGTCCATTCACTTTGAAGTTTGGCCCGTCTATTTGAGATAATTCGACGGTGCCATATGGAAACACACTTTGTAATGGTGAATGGACCAGTCCAACGGGTCTTGTTTCCCCGAGAAGATTCTTCAATCTAATTAAAAGAAGGACTCGGTCACCAACGTTGAAAACGCGGTTCTTAATCTTTGAGTCATGGATCTTCTTTGTCTTTTCTTTGTAGATCAAAGAGTTCTCGTAGGCTTGATCACGAAGTTCATTTAATTCGTTGAGTTGAACTTTCGATGATCACCGAAGACTTGAGGTCGAAATTTGCATGCTTCAAGCGCCCATAGGCTTTGCTCAAGCTCGATCGGGAGATGACACTTTCCATACACGAGCTTGTAAGGAGTACACCGATGGTGTTTTATAAGCGGTACGGAAGGCCCAAAGTGCATCTTCTAATTTGTCTGACCAAGAGGCACGATTTTCACCACCGGCCTCTCCAAGATTCTTTTCAAACCCGTTTCGAAACTTCCACTTGCCCACTATTGTTTGGGTGATACGCGTGGAGAGACGGTGGGTGACACAGATTCTAAGCATTACGGCGAATTGGTCATTGCAAAAGTGTGTACCGCGATCACTAATGATGGCACGAGGAGTTCCAAAACGGGTAAAGAGAGACTTTAAAAATTCACACTACTTTCGGGCGTCGTTGGTAGGTAGCGCCAGCCTCCACCCATTTAGACAAGTAATCGACCGCCAATGGTATACTTGTTCCCTCTGAAGACGGGAACGCCCCATAAAGTCAATGCCCCATACGTCAAATATCTCGCACACTTGAATGACATTTTGAGGCATTTCATCTCTTTTAGAGATGTTACCATGACGTTGGCAAGAGTCGCAAGATTTGACGAGGTCATGGGCATCTTTGTAAATTGGGCCATAGAAACCGGAATCAAACACCTTCTTGGCGGTGTAGTTCGGGCCATTATGTCCCCCCGTGGGTCCATGATGACAAGCCTTGAGAATATCAGCGGCTTCTTGGCCGTGAACACACCGTCGGATGACTTGATCCGCACAAACCTTAAACAAGTAGTCGTCCCCGAGTAATGCTTAACATCTTTAAAGAATTTGTTTTTCTGTTGGGACGACATTCCTTTCACAACAAAGTTACCCGCATGATAGTTTGCAAAGTCGGCAAACCATGGGGTACTAGAATCTCCACGATGAGATACCACATTAAGTGTCTCGAGGAACGTTGTTTATCTCCTTTTATCGAGCACACCTTGATGAGGATTTTCAGCGACGGAAAGATGATCACCGCTAGGTTCTCCGCTCCTTTTTTATCACGGATGGTGATATCAAATTCTTGTAGGAGAAGAACCCATCGGATCAATCTCGGCTTTGCATCTTGCTTAGCAAAAAGATATTTGAGGGCCGAGTGATCCGTATACACTATGCTTTTGGACAAGATCAAGTATGGCCGAAACTTCTCGAAAGCATACACCACGGCTAGTAATTCTTTCTCCGTAGTGGTGTAATGTGCTTGAGCTTCGGGCAAAGTTTTGCTAGCATAGTGTATAGGCTTTCGAAATGCGATTTTCGCCCCAAACCGCACCTATGGCTAAATCACTTGCATCGCACATAAGCTCAAATGGTAGGTTCCAATCGGGGGCAACAAGAATTGGTGATTCGGTGAGTTTCTTTTTAAGAGTTTGGAACGCTTCAATGCACTCACTAGAGAAGACAAAAGGAGTGTCTTTTTCAAGAAGTCCGTCATAGGCCGGGATATTTTCAGAAATCTTGAATGAAACGACGATAGAAACCCGGCATGACCAGGAAACTTCTAACTCCTTGACAGAATGGGAGGAGGAGGTAGCTTTGAAATAACATCAACTTTGGCTTTGTCCACCTCAATCCCTTTCTTAGAGATTTTATGGTCCGAGGATCTATCCTTCTTTGACCATAAAGTGACATTTCTCCCAATTTAGACAAAGGTTCATGTTTTCACAACGTTCAAGCATCTTGTCCAAATGGGAGAGACATGTTTGGAAAGAATCCCCAAAGACCGAAAAATCATCCATGAAGACTTCCATAGTCTTTTCGATCATGTCATGGAAAATGGCCATCATACACCTTTGAATGTACCGGAGCATTGCATAAGCCAAAAGGCACGCGTCGGTAAGCAAATGTTCCATGGACATGTGAATGTGGTCTTTCTTGATTCTTGGATCAATGGGAATTTGAAGTAACCCGAAACCATCGAAAGCAATAGTATTCGTTTCCCGCTAATCTCTCAAGCATCGGTCCATGAAGGGTAAAGAAAAGTGGTCTTTACGGGTGGCTTCATTTAACTTTCGATAGTCAATGCAAACACGCCATCCCGTAACCAATCGAGTAGGAATCAACTCGTTTTCATCATTTTCAACAACGGTTATACCACCCTTTTTGGGTACACAATGAACGGGGCTCACCCAAGGACTATCCGAGATAGGGTAAATCAATCCTGCATCAAGAAGTTTGAGAACCTCTTGTTTGATAACATCATGGATTTTTGATTCACTGTCTCTGATGTTGAACTCGGTTTAAAGTCAACTCCATTAAGATTTTGTGAGTACAAAACTCAGATACCTTAATGTCGGAGAAGCAATTGCTTGCTTGTGTGACTTCAAGACCTTTATGAGAGCAGCCTTTTCATCTTTACTCAAATCTCGAGCAATAATGACGGGTAATTTATCATCACCCTCAAGAAATGCATACTCGAGATGAGGTGGTAAGTCCTTAAGTTCAACCTCGGGAGTTCTTTCTCAACTGACTTGACTTCCTTGTTATGAAGCTCGATGGGAGGAGTGATAATGGATCACATAGCAACTCTCAATGAGAAGAATATCTCCCTCGATGTCAATTAGAGCGTGATCAATTTCCCATGGAACCGAATCACTAGACAAGTATGCTTCAATCTCTTCCAAGATGAAATCACTTTCCTCAAACGGAGTAAGAGAAGGGGTGGAAGAGTTAGGAATGATAAGACTAGGAGATGATGGATCATTTTTGAGAAATTCTTCAATGGGAAGAATGTCTCCCATTGGATCACAATAATCATTATCCAATCCGGATGAAACCTAAGAGAGTTTGGTTTCATCCACGAGTTAACAAACTCGATGCGACAAAGCGATTCGGAGGTGGGACAAGAGGTGTGCTCTTAGAGCTAGCAGTTTCCACCACTTCCGATGAAGTCTCCGATTCTAGATCATCATCATCATCATCAAGAACACTCTTGACTTCCCTGGTACAACTTTCAAACCATTTGTTTGAACCAGGGGTAATTTTCAAAGTTTTGAGCTCAGCACGTTTTTGGTGAACACTCTTAACCGTGAAATTTGAGAGTGTTGCATTGATTCTTTCAGATTTTTGATCAATTGTGGCAACACTCTGTTTGTACAGAGGTTTGGAGTTTTGGTTGATATTCAATGTGAGCTCTTCGTTGTCAACCCGTATGGTCAACTCTTCAAAGAAACACATCAATCGAAAGCGACTGTTCTTAAGAAAGCTCTCCCTAAGATAAGGGGAACTCTAGGTTCGCCGAAGTCTACTACAACACAGTCAGCATGAAAGTGAAACTTTCCCACTTTCATCACGACATCCTCGGCTATCCCAAGTGGACGAGTTACCGTACGTCCGCTAGCTCGAGTGTCATACGAGGATGAAAGTTCAGGAAGAGACAGCTTCCATACCGAGAGTGGCATGAGGTTAATGCTAGCGCCAAGATCGGCCAAGGCTGAGCATTGAAACATCCCCAAGAAATCACACGGGATTAAAAACCGGCCAGAGTCTTCAAGCTTTTCGGGAAGCTTATTAGAATGGTCCCGAGCATTGCTTCATTTAGAGGGTTTTCGCCATCTCGCACAACTTATCTTTGTTGGTCAGTAAGCCTTTAAGCGTGGATGCAAATTTAGGCATTAGAACGAGCGCATCAACGAAGCTTATATCAAAGTGAAGCTCATTGAAGATTTGGAAAAAATTTTCCATTTGCTCTTTGTTTTTTTCTTTGAGCTTCTCATCATTCATTCTTGATGGGTAGGGAAGTGACTAGACTTTGAGTCTGGAATGGAAGTGTTTCCGACTCAGGATTTTTCCTCGGAACATCGGGTTCGGACTTAAAGTTTGACTCACCGAAGGTGGGACGCGTCTTGATTCCGTGGGCTTGAATAATGAACCTTGTCCGTTGTCTCCTTGGTAACTTGACTCAATGCCACAGGAGGAGGCATAGGAGTCGAGGGTCCATTGTCGCGCTTACCACTCACGACAGTGGTGACGGCTTTCAACTCGGCATTTGGATTGGGAATAGTATTGCTTGAGTCCTCCGTAAGATGATGAGGCTTTGTTCATATTCATGTTCATAAAACTGCTCATCATATTCTTTAACTCATTTGTCTGCCGAGATAATGTGGTATCAATTTCCCTTTTTAGCTCACCTCTCATGTTATTGATCTGAGTTTGCATTGAACGCATGTTTGACTCAGTCATTTTCATGAAGTCATTTGGCATGGGAGCTTGAGGAGGTTGTTGATAACTGATGAGTGTCTAAATACTCATCATTTTTGTATAATCTAAACTGCAAAATCATCTGAAAACACTCAGAAACACATCAAAATGATCAAAATATCACAAATCAGTGTTTTATGAGTTTTAAATGCAAAAATATCAAAATCAGATGAAAAATGATTCAAGTTTGCAAAATTGGCAGTTTTAGTCCCCAAGTTTTAAAAGTTGTCAAATCTAGTCCCTGAAATATCAAAATGTGGAAATTTATCATTCAAGGTCCCTGAAGTATTCTAAGTTGTTTAAAATGATCTTTGAATGATTCTTTGGTCAAATGGCAAGAAAGGTCCCTAAACTTTGAAAAATTGCAAAATTAATCCTTGGACCTTTGAAAATGGATTTTATGCAAATAGGGCCCTTGTTTTATCAAAGTTTGTCAAAATTGGTCCTTGTTATAAGTTTGGAAAAATGGCATTTTCAGTCCTTGAGGTTTGGATAATTTTCATGTTTGGTCCTGTGCTTTATACTAAATCAAACGGACCCTTGTTTTAATATATATCCAATCCAAGCCCAACACCAGCTGGCCCAAACCCTTGACCCGGCCCCCTTTGATATACCACCCGGTCAAAAGAAGGTCAAACCCACCCTTAGCGCGCCCAAATACCAGTGTCACTGTAGCACCCTCTCCCAAGCCTGATATCTCAAAAACCAGTCATGGTTTCCCACATTTTCAACACCCTCTCCATACCATGTCCCTCCAGCTTCACTAACAACCAAAACCCATTAATTGATTAAAACCAACTAATTAATAGCTCTAACCTGCTAAAGATGAAATTGGCGCCAAAAATCCAAGTGTATGGTTATGATGAGTTAGAGTAATCCAAAGGCTGGAAGGTGGTGGGAAACAATCAGGGAAGTGAGAGAAGCTGTTTGGGTATAAAAGAAAGAAGAAAAGCAGAGGAAAAAAGACACTTTGGCCTTTAAGCCTAGTCCCGTAGTTATAGGTTTTATTGCTTCCTAGTTAAAAATGTCTTTAAGCTTTCAAATGTTGTAATTTACTTTTAAATTAGTGTAATGAAATGTTCTTTCAAGTTTAATGTCAAGTTAATTTCAGTTTCATGATTTTGCTCAATTTCCTTTAATTTTCAAGTCATCTTAATTTCAAGTTAAATAGTTGCTTGATGGATTCTATAAGCCATATAAGTTGATGACAAGCTTTAAAGCTTTTAGAAACTTAAAAAAGCTATAGTTTTAAAATTCAGAAAAATCAAGAAAATCAATGAAAAAAATTAAAAATAGTGAGTTGAGAAGGAAGAAGGTGAAGAAGGGTTGAAATTTGATTGTAAGGGATATTAGGAGCTTAATGGGAAGCTATTGGGTGTAACCTTGTCCTTTGAATCTTGATTCTCAGTTTGAGCCATCTTGTAAGCAAATTTCTCAATTTTTGCATATTACTGTTTTACTGTTTTGTTTGCTGATTCTCATGTTTTGTGTTTATTGATGCTAGTTAATGATTTTATAGCTTAATATAGGTGTGTTTATGTTTTGGAACTCATTGTGGCTTGGAATCACTTTGACTGCCAACATATTTGCTTTTGAAAATCCTAGACCTAGACTCTTTGTGACTATTTGTTTAGGTTGAAAAGGTTGGTTTGACACACTAAAACCTCTGGATTTGATAAATCTTGATTACACAGTCAATGTTATGAAAGTCCATTTAATCTCTTTTAAGGGCTGTTTGGATGTGTTGATACATGAGCGTCCAGTCTTGTTGGGTGTTAGTTGTGTTGTTCATATCACTTAAGGATAATAGCTCAGTTGTAGTTATATAAACCGTCCTTATTTTACAAAAAAGTCAAAATGATCTTATTCTTAATTACTACTTAACTGTTTAAATAGAATGTATAATCATACATATTATCTTTAAAGTTGTTTATCTAGCATAAATTAATCTCATATTAGCTTAATACATCATATTAGATTATCTAGGATCATTAGAAGTTCATTTAAGTCAAACTTAATGTTCTTATAAAAAGTCAATTTTCAATTAAGTCGATTTTGAATAAACTTAGTAATTTTATTGTGTCTTTGTTATTTAATTTCAAGTTCTGTGCTTTTGGTATGTTTTTAGATGTTTTGTTGCTAATCTAGCTTATTATATTTTGTTTATCTTGGGAATGTCAGTTTAGTCTTAATTTTAGCTTATTGTGCCTAGTTATGCCATGCACCACAGGTTTAGGTGTCAAGTTCATGAGCTTGCAGAAGCTTCATGACTTGACCCTAGCTTATTTACTTGGTTTCTTTATGTTGCCTGGGTGGCCTATTTGTTGTATGTCTGTTTACTTTTCAATTTTGAGCTTATTAGATAGCTTAATTTAACTCATTATTTTGTCCCATTTACTCCTTACACTGAAGAAAACAGTGGGGACGTGGAGTTGGTTTCCATTGCTCATGGAAGTTCCCCCACGCTTAGGCTTGTGAATTTTGGCTTCTTATTAAGCTATCTATTCATACTCAATGTCTTAGTGCTGGTTGAGCTCTCATGAGCTTATGTAACTAGTATTTAGAGCTTGATGTTTGCCCATACAACAATGGCTGCTTAGCAGTCCATTTACACCATTCTTCAAATCTCATAAGCCCATTAGTGATCACTAGCCTGTGTGGTTGGTTTTTTTTTAGGAAGCCTAGCAAGCCAACCTCTTTGATCATGTGCTATATCCAAGCTTGGGCTCATTCACTAGGGTCTCAACATGTACGTTTTGTCCCAAAACTCGGCATTCATGACCCAGCTTGAGATGAGCAGTGGGTCTGGTACCATCTTCCATAAGCCTCTCAAAAGCTCATCGTGGTCCCACTTGATGAGATTGGCTTTTTGGAAAGCCAACCAGCTCCGCTGCTACCCCAATTCTATTTTGCCCTTTTAAGCTTAAACTCTTAGCTTAATTTGTCATTCAAAGGTATGAATGTCTGCTTGGTACTAGTAAGTGTATGGATAACTTATTAGCTATGCTAGCTTATAGGTTATTGCCAGTGCACATTCTTGTACATACTTGTCCATATAGCTTGTACACATATATTTTTCCCTTTTATTTCCTGTGGGGAGCTTATTACAGGCTTTAGAGGCCTCAATTCCATCCAAGTCAAGCCAAAGCTGATTGTCTAAACCATAAGCTCACACATTTCGTCCAATTTTCTTGTTTATAATGCCCATTGGACTTGTTTTACATTATTTTATTTTTGTTTTGTTAAAGCTCTTTTCAGCTTATATGAGTTGAGCTCCAACAGTCAACCAAAAGCTTACCTGTTGGCTCATTAGCTCATGCTTTGCTTATTTCTTAATTTGTATAGTTGTGTTTTCATTTACTATGTTTAATATTAGTATATATATTTAGTCCAGAAAACAGAAAAGCCAAAAAGATCATTTTTAAGCTAAGTAATAGCTTATACTTAAAAGCTTATTTGCTTAGTAGCTTATTTTTGTTAATAATATATAGTTTTTATATTTTTCCTAGCTTCTTTTATTTATTTTAGAATTATGTATAAAGTTTCAGATTTTTCTTTGCTTGTTTAATATTTTTTATAAATCAGTTTTAGTTTTTAATACATAATAATAGTAAATAATTAATAATAAATAGAATAATTGTGTAAAAAAATACATTTTCAGTTTCTAAATTCATTTTATGATATTTTAGATTTTTAAGATTCTTTATTTCATTTATTTAAGTTAATTTTAGATTTTCTTATTATTAAATTCATTATTAAATACATTTAATTCATTTTTAGTTAATATTAATTAATTTAATAGTGTGAAAATTTATTTTTACTTTCTAATAATTTTCTTATCTTTTTAGGATTCTAAAAATATAATTTTCACATTTGTGGGAGTTGTATGGACTGAATTAACGTTTTTATTTTTGTGCGTGTACATAAAATTTAGTAAACGTGAGTTTTTAGATTTTATTCGGTTAAACAATTGTAAAAATAGAATTAAAATGACTTCAAATTTTTATAAGTTTTATTTTCTTAGTATAATTATTTATTTTCCTTTTCCTGTTTTATTTTGTTTGTGTAATTATTACATATGTAAACATGTATTTGTTGTTTTAGTTTTTAAGTTTTCTTATACTTTTAATATTTGTAAATTATAATTTAATATTTTAATTTTATTTAATTTGCATTTAAGTCGCTAAGACTTGTAAATCCCTACTATAGTTATAGTCGTTTTAACGTTTACGTTTTAGTAACGTACGTTTGTATATCTTTTACGTTTTTTTTAGGTTTCTGATTGTACGTTTTAACGACATAGCTGGGACAGAGTATTACTATTCACATTAAGTGTTAGTCAATCAGATTCCTGTCTTTGTACATTCTTGATCTTATCATTTTATCACACAGTCGTTGTATTCAGGATATCACGCCTCACCAGGACATAAACGATCCAAGGATATTTTAATCTTTGGTAAACTTGCATTTCTCTCCCGGGCTGTCGCCCTTTTATCATCTGTTACGGTTGACCGTTCACAAGCGGTTGATAAGTGTGACGGAGAAATAAAAGAAGATAGTTCGGGAGTGAATCACTTATCTAAAAAGTCAAGGGTATAAAGGATT
>OU343218.1:211785217-211863786 GCA_910596185.1 Chrysanthemum makinoi | reverse complement strand
AAGTTTGTTTAAAAAATGTGGCCAAATATGGTACGTAAATATTTTCCTTGTTGTTTACTGTACATTATTTATTTCCAATTGGTTATATGCTTCAACAAATCGCTGTTGTTATTAGATTAATACATTTAATTTCTCTCTTTACGTCTGTCTTATTCAATTATGTAGGTATAATACGGTAGATGTCGCCTGTTACGTATGTAACATAACCTCGGTTCATTAAAAATTTTAGTGGCACTTCTAGACTAATAAGGAGTGCTTATATGCATTGTATAACGCAATTGTTTATGGCGTTTTTGGTATAGATTCCATGCATGGTCTTATTTAAATTGTAATTTTTTGGACCTTTTTAGACTATGAAGCTTGTTAAGTAGCGATTACCCAAGAAATGAACTACTTTTGGTTGATAAAGCAAAAGTTAGACGCAAGACGCCGCATCTTGTTTAGGAATACCTGCTTTGGAAGATGGATTGATCCGTTGTTTTTTGAACATGAAAAGCACATCATAGATTATATGCTAAGGAAATGCGTAGTAAAGTCGATGACTCTCACTATGATATGCCCTTCATTTATTACATTGAAGGGCATGCTTTACATTTTGGTCGTCGTGAGTTTTGTCTAGGGAAAGAATGACCGGTCTCAGGAATTTGGATTGACTGTAAGCTGTATATGTAGAAAACTAGAAGGGGGGTTGAATAGTTTACCGATTAAAAACTTTGTTTTGAAACTTATTGAAAGATCAATTGATATTGATCTTGAGTATGTTAATGAAATATGCAAGCAATATGTAATGAATAAATAAGGAAAGAAATGATCAAACCACAACAAGTTGTTTATAGTGGTTCGGCCTACAAGGACTCTTTTTCCTTGCCCTACTCCACTCCCCGAGTCTCACACTCGAGAGTTTAACTTCACTAGTCAACAAGCTCCTTTCACCGGCGGAGAAAACCTTTACACTTCGCTTACACTATTTCCGACACTAAGCTAGATGTCGAGTTCTTTCCAAGGGTACAACTACTCCCACACACAATGTATTTTGAGGACTAAAATACTAACCACTCACACTCACAAGATTATGATGGTTTGATACAACAATGAAGTATGAATCAACACTAGATCATACAACACTAAACAAACAAGACTTCCAACTTCTCGTTGAAGCTTGAATATGACTTGATCTTCTTTGCTACAAAAGAGATCACTAATATGATATGAAACTGAGTTAGAAAGGTTATAGAGAAGATATGTATGAGAGTATGTTAGAAAGGGATGAGAAACTACTTGGCTTGGCATTGCTATTTTTAGCCAAATTGGACAGAGAGCTCCACGGACCGCGGACCCCTTAAAAGGGTTCCGCCCGTGTACCATTTTGGTACCGCCGGTCTAACAGTCAAGATATCAAATCTTTGCTAAAGTCAACTCTATCTAAGTAAGATTGTGCAAGATATGAAGAGTACAAATCTTCACAAAATATCTAATGGAATCTTCCAATGATCTCCATGATGTAATACATGATGTCAAATGTTGTATTACTATTTATAGAAATATGCAAATGCTTAAGTAGTGTTTGGTTTTAAGAACCTAACACATTCTACAAACTACTATCATACATAATGATTAGAGTCATATCAAGATGTTACTAATCATAAATGTAAATGCTTGAATGATGAATATATTGTTTGAGAAAGCTTGTTTTAATATCTAATAAACTTGACAAGCTTTAAGCTTTTATAAATTAAATTTACTTTTGTCGTTAACAAAACTTAGGCAAAGATCAAAAATATAAATAACGTTTAATGACGATATTTGTATTAACAATCTCCCCTTTTGTTGAGGACAAAATATAAATTTTATTTTTATAAAAGAAACAAAGTTTGTACAAGAGTTATAAAAATATTAGTTTTAGAACTTGAAAAAGAAATGATAATGCAAGTGTATGAAATTTGACTTTTTATGAAAGTCAAAGAATTCACTAGTTGATGCACGATGTTGACTTTTTCAAAAGTCAAAGTAAAGCAGTTTGACTTTTTCAGAAAAGTCAAATATAAAGTAATTTCCAAAGTTCTATATTTTCTCCCCTTTTTGTCTCAACAAAAAGAAGAGGCTATGCGGAATGTAATGAGCCCGAGCTATTATCTCCCCCTTGTTCAAAGCTCCCCCTAAATTGGGTGCTTTAATGGGAAGATACATGGATTGTGAAAATAAAGCTACAAAAAAATTGTTAGTAATAATGATCATTCACAAGCATTTCCAAACACTATGTAATGACACCAACAATATAATAAACAACATTCATTAGTTAAAATTTTTCATGAGTAAAGATCATGAAAAGAGAACACAATGATGTGTTTCTAGTACAAGAAAATGAAAAATTATCCTAAGAGAGCAAATAAAAGAAAGACTATTCTAAAACCATCCTAAAGTGATGGTGGATGGGAAAGAGCGTTGAGACGCTCAAGAATGTGGTTGAGGATGAACCTCATTTCTTCGTGGAAGTCATGGACCATAATCCGGGTCCGATCCACGGTTTGACCCGTTTGCTCACAAGTTGAGCAACCATGCCTTGGAGGGTAGAAAGTTTGGGGAGGTTGTGGTGGTGGAATGGTGGATGTGTTGGTGGTGTTGGGGATGTTTGGAGTGGTCATGATGGATGCAAGCAAAGCACTTTGCATTTGCATTGTCTCACTTAAGTGAGAATCCACCATGCCTTTGAATTGGTGGAGGTTGTGGAGTTCGGCTTGAATCTCCTCTCTAGTGGGATTGTCATCCCACATGCTCTCCGGAATGTCCTCAATATGAGGGGACATTGATGATGGAAGTGGATGATTCCCGTATAAAGGACCATGAATGTCCTTGTGAATGGGGTGGAAAAGGAGAGGTCTTGGCCCTAATGGGGCGTTTGGGTCAATGGATGACCGAGGTGACTCATGAGCGATTCGCTCAATGGTGCCAAAGGATGGCAATGGTGGTGGATGACTTGGCCTAGGAGGCAAATCTTCCAAGTCCTCTAGGAAAGGATTTGGTGATGTTGGTGGAGTTGAAAATAACTCCATGGGAGTGAGAGTGGGAGACCTTGGTGAAGGTGGTGAGGGGGTTTTGGATGTTTGGATAGGTGCCGGTGGAGGTGAAGTAGGTGTTTTTATTGGTGGTGGAGTGGTGATCACAATGTGTGATGAAGTAGGTGTAGCTAAGGTAAGGTGTGTATCATCTCTAATGGGAGATGAGATTGTGAGTGGTGAAGATTCGGATGATGAGCTAAGATTGACAAAACAACAAGGCCTTACGCTCATTCTAGCGGTTTTCTTGCAAGGTTTTGGTGATGATTTAGTCATTTTAACTTGGGTTTTGATTTGCTAGATAGTAGTGAGAATGAAGAAGGTGTGAGGATGATCATGGTAAAACCTTTCAATTTATAGAGGTAAGAAATTGTTGAGAAATGGTTTGATTTGATGTTGAACCATTGAAGAGATGAGGTTCCTAATGATTTGGAAGTGGGTTGAATGCTAGTCATATCACCCAAGTCAATCCATACAAAGAAGATGGAGTGAAGAAGAAAAGATATGCAATAAATGTGTTCTAGTGAGTGGAATTTCCTAATATTCAGATTACCCACGGATTTGAAGGTACCAAAAATTTGGTTCCTTCCTTTATGCCAAAAGGGCTCCTTGGGTGGATTTTTCAAATTTTTGAATTTTGGTGGGAAATGGATTTCTTATATACCTTAGTGAATAATACTAGTTCTAATAACAGTATAAACTAGTTAAGGATTGATTTTATAAGTGATGGAAGATAATTTGGAATCACGAAAGAGTCGAAATTTAGAAAATTACCTGGAGGATCCACGGCACCAAAATCATACACGGACGGAACCCACAAAAGGGTGCCGTCTGGTCCGCCTTGTACAGGTATGGCGGTACCAACATTACATAAAGGACGGTACCAAAATTATGGTGCCGTCGATCCGTGGAGTGCTGAAATTATGGACAGATGTTTCTTTAAAGGTGTCGGGAAATTTTCGAAACCTGAAATTTTTCTCAAAACCTGTTATACTAAACATTTCTAGTTAGGAAAAGTAAATAACACATATGTAAACATAGTGGAGCATAGATTTTGAGCAAGGCTTATTGATTTTCACAATATAGTGAAAATGGGTAAAATTTGATAGCATACTTGTGCTATCCCCCTGCATGAGATTGTTAGCATACACCATTGTTTTAAGTTATATTATCATCCTACATAATAATAAAACAACTAAATTAGTATCAAACATTAATGATAATGCATTGTTCCAAACACTCCTTAAAGTACCCTTATTTGTCCAACTTCTTGTAAATCTTGTTCATCATCCTACCAAGGCACTTGAACATTCCCTTAGTTTGCTTGAATTCCGCTGATTCATTCTCTATTTCGGGAAGAGACGGATAATACTCATGAGGTGGAAGACGAGAGCTTGGAAGACCATCCTCGGAGCTATTTGATGATGATGATGATGGAGTTGGAGGTTTTGCTCTCTTGCCTTTTGTCTTAGCAACTCTTGCATCACTCAAAGGTACAAAGATGTGAGCGATGAGCTCATAGTGAAGGTGCATCCCTTTTGGGGTTGGTGGAATTGGAGCGAAGTTTCTATAGAGACGGGTGAGAAGCATCCCGTATGGAAGAGCAACGGATCCTTGAGTTGGAATATCAATCATTCTCCTAGCTATGTAGTAGGCTAAGTTGAATGGTTGTCGGGTGGACAAGTTGTAAAGCATGTGACAAAGACAAGCGTTTATGTGATCCCTATTCCCTATGGTGCTAATGACGTTTGCTCTAAGTAACTCCTCCCATTTCTTAAATTCGTGCTTAAGTTCATTTAGCTCCATTCCATATGGATCTCGGTCTACCTCTTTTTCCTTTCGGGTTACTCGGGTTGTATCCGTTTTGGGTTAAAAGGTGTTCACGGATGACATCCTTATCGGCCAAACGGGTTATGTAGGGAAGAAGAGCGGTCATTGATTGCATCAAGGGCGGTGAGTGACCACTTATCCGTGTAGACACAAGTTCCTCGGTTGGGAATTCCTAGTACTCTAGCAAATTCACTTAAGGTGATGGTGTAGTCATTTTGGTTGATTCTAAAGCTAAGACAAAATTCATCATTGTCTTCATCACTAAAACCGTCACACTAGCATAGAATTCTAACACAAACC
The DNA here is from genome assembly GCA_910596185.1 of Chrysanthemum makinoi. Taxonomy (NCBI): domain Eukaryota; kingdom Viridiplantae; phylum Streptophyta; class Magnoliopsida; order Asterales; family Asteraceae; genus Chrysanthemum; species Chrysanthemum makinoi. The sequence continues at coordinate 211,858,603 of OU343218.1, read as the reverse complement.
TAGGACAAATTGGTTCATCAATGTCAAGAAGACAATCGAATTGAATGGCGGCTAGTTCTTCACGAAGATTGGTATGCTCAAGGAAGGATGGGTGAATGGTTCTACCCTCGTGGAAATACCTAGATTCTAGACCCCTAAATATTTCTACTTGTTCCTTGGTGAGTCCTTTGGTTTTGTGGTGTTTGGGAATGTAGTTAAGAGTGTCTTTGTGATCATAGAATCTTGCGGCTACCATGGTTATTCCTAAGGACAAGAATTAACATGTTAAAAAAATAAGATAAATTTTAACGTTTTTGATTCTAGTGTGTGCCTATATGAAAACAATTTGGAGTTGCGGTTATCTCGACTCATTTTATGCACAAAATGATTTTAGTGGGGTGTTTGGCAAATACCATGAGATAACCCAAATGCTCCTAATTCAATGTGGCTTCATTTGAATATACCCGGAATGCATATTAGTTATGCAATACCTTTAGTATTCAAGAGCATGCAAGTGATGAAAATTTAACGTTTCTATTTGTATTAGCAATGAAAAATGTTTTCCTACAAGTGAGAAGCTTTTCAAAACTTTTGACATGGGGTGTTTGGTTGTTTGAATAAGGCCTTATATTTATTATCTATCAATTAGTGGGAAACATGATTTGTTTATGCAATATGATAATGTAGTACCTAATTTGAATGACTAGTTATGCAATTTGCCAATTGAATTCATATTTGGTATAAAAGCATACATAAAACCCCATGTAATGATTTGTGATAGTTTTGTGCATAAATAAGAATCCTAGACTCCGAATTAAGAGATGAAATGTAGTTAGGATACTTACAATGATGTTATCTTCAGTGATTAGTGAGTGGGAAGATGACAATAATGAGCTTGGTTTAAGTTTTGCACGTTTTGGTAAAATGAGTTGTGAGGAAGAAGGATGTTAGTATAATAGCTGTTTTGCTCAGACACACGGACCGCACGGCACCAAAATTTGGTTCCGTCCCTTTGTTGTCGTTTGGTGCGCGGGCTACAAGCAGTGTACAAGACAAAATTGTTTTGGTTTTGACTATTCTAATGTTTTGGGCTATGTTTATCCTACATGTTTGGTTCCATTAACCCTAAACCAAGTCTAAGAAGATTAAAAGGTTCTCGTTTAAGAGGCTTAGTTAAGATGTCGGCAATGTTGTCTTCGGAGGATACTTTCTCGATTGAAATGTTTCCTATTTGAACATTGTCGCGAAGAAAGTGATGACGGATTTCAATGTGTTTGTACGAGCATGTTGAACGGGATTCTTGCTGAGATCGATGGCTCCTTTGTTGTCGCAAAGTATCACAATGTCGTTGAGATGAATTCCGTAGTCTACGAGAGCTTGCTTCATCCAAAGAGCTTTTTGACATGCTTTTCCTGAGACGATTCGCTTCAGAGTAGAGATGGCTAAAGCCGTTTGCTTCTTTGCAAACCATGAGGTGAGACAATGTCCAACAAAAGTGCAAATACCACTTGTACTTTTTCTATCGACATAATCACCGGCATGATCCGAGTCGGCATACACTATGGTTTCTATACCCGTTCCTTTGGGATACCATAATCCTAAACACGTTGTTCCCTTAATATATCTAAAAATCCCTTTTAATGCTTCTAAGTGTGATGCCTTTGGGTTTTCTTGAAAGCGAGCACATAGACAAACACTAAACATAATGTCGGGTCTACTAGCCGTAAGATAGAGTAGGCTACCAATCATTCCTCTATATTTAGTGTTATCTACGGATTCACCTTCTTCGTCCTTGGTGAGTTTAGTGTCCGAGGACATGGGTGTTTTAGTTGGTTTGGAATCTTCAAGACCAAATTTCTTAAGCATGTCTTTTATATATTTAGATTGGTTAAAGAAAATACCATCTTCTAGTTGTTTAATTTGAAGTCCTAGAAAGAAGTTTAACTCACCCATCATACTCATTTCAAACTCGTCATGCATGATTTTAGAGAAATCATTACATAGTTCTTGACAAGTTGATCCGAATATAATGTCATCAACGTATATTTGAACAATAATAATTTGTGATTCCTTTTTCTTAGTAAAAAGAGTATTATCTACTAATCCCATAGTATATTTGTTATCAATAAGAAAAGTCTTAAGTCGGTCGTACCAAGCTTTTGGTGCTTGCTTAAGACCATACAATGCTTTCTTGAGTTTGAAGACATGATGTGGTTTCTCAAAGTCGGTAAAACCGGAGGTTGAGCAACATACACTTCTTCGTTAATAAACCCATTAAGGAAAGCACTTTTAACATCCATTTGAAATAATTTAAAATCATAAGCACATGCATAAGCAAGTAATATTCTAATAGATTCAAGTCTAGCTACCGGTGCATAAGTTTCATCATAATCAATTCCTTCTTGTTGATTATAACCTTGTGCAACAAGCCTAGCTTTGTTTCTAGATACTACACCATTTTCATCCATTTTATTTCGAAAGACCCATTTTGTTCCAATTATAGTTTGATCTTTAGGTTTTGGAACTAATTTCCAAACATCATTTCTAACTAATTGGTTTAATTCTTCTTGCATGGCAATTACCCATGATTCATCTTTTATTGCTTCATTTATGGGTTTTGGTTCAATGGTGGATACAAAACAAAAATAATTACTTTGATTTTGGGCTTGTGACCTTAAGGTTCTTTGATTAAGTTGTCCTATGACCTTTTCTAAAGGATGACTTTTAGATTCTTTGATGTTGACAATTTCCTTATTTAATGGTTCATCTTTCTTGTTATTATTAATTATTTGACTTCTATTCATTTGACTTTCAACTAAGTCATCATCTACCAAAGGTGATGTCTTAGAGGGAGGTGGACTTTCGTCAAATGTTATGTTCAACGATTCCTCGACTATCATTGTTTCTTTATTTAGGACAATGTAAGCTTTACTAGTTTGAGAGTAACCAAGAAATACACCTTCATAAGACTTTGGGTCAAACTTGGTGAGATAATCCTTAGTATTAAGAATAAAGCATTTACAACCAAAGATTCTAAAATATCCTAACGTTGGCTTTTTACCTTTATAAAGTTCATATGGTGTTTTGTTTAAGAAAGGACGTATTAAGACTCTTTTCAAAATATATGTAGAAGTGTCAACGGCGTTACACCAAAACTTTTGAGGAATGTTTTGTTCATTAAGCATTGTTCTACTCATTTCTTGAATTGTTCTATTTTTACGTTCTACTACTCCATTTGATTGAGGTGTTCGCGGAGCCGAAAAGTTATGTGTTATACCATTTGTATCACAAAAGTTTCCAAATTGAGTTTCGTTGTCAAATTCACGACCATGATCCGTTCGGATCGACACAATTTTGACACCTAGAAGATTTTGAATTTTCTTGCTAAGTATTTCAAATTTATCAAAAGCTTCATTTTTGGTTTTCAAAAACAACGTCCAAGTAAACCTTGAGTAATCATCTACTATGACCAAAGTGTATAAGTTGCCTCCATAGCTTCTTATAGCGGATGGTCCAAACAAGTCCATATGTAATAATTCTAGACACTTAGATGTAGACACCATATTTTTAGATTTGTGACTACTATGTGTTTGTTTACCAATTTTGCAGGCGTCGCAAAAGTGTTGGTCATATTTTAGTTTTGGTAAATTCCTAACCAACTCTTTTGAAGATAGGTTTTGTATAAGTCTCATATTAGCGTGACCTAAGCGTCTATGCCAGAGAGATGAGCTATCATCTAATGTTGTTAAGCAAAGTTTGTCATTATATGTTTTATCTATTTTCATGACATATATGTTATTTTTCCTAACTCCTTTAGCTATGGTGATACCATCTTTTAGTATTTTACTACCATTTTCATCAAATAGTACTTTATACTTTTTATCACATAGTTGGCTAATACTAAGTAGATTAAATCCTAACCTATCCACATGAGCAACATTTTCAATAGTTAGGGAGTTATGAGCAATCGTACCTTTGCCAATAATTTTGCTTTTGAGATTGCTACCCAAAGTGACATTACCTCCGTCATACTCTTGGTATGATGAGAAGAGACTTTTGTTGCCCGTCATGTGTCGTGAGCATCCACTATCTTTTATCCATTCATCAGGATCCAATCCAACTTTCAAGCATACCTAAGAAGCAAATAACTCAAACATTTGGTCCCCAATATCTCATGGGTCCATTTGGGTTAAACATACCATTTATTTGATTCATGTATGGAAATGATGGGTAAGAGTTCCATGGCATGTAATCTGGAGTTTGATATGGTCTAGGAAAGTTTTGATTCCAACCATTGTGTTGGTAGTTGGGTTGTACGTTGTGGTTGCTCTTAGGAAAGGGGCGTTTGGCAAAAGGAGTTTTATATCGTTGTTGAGTAGTTTTTGATCTAAATTCATTTTTGACAAGTCCTACTCCTGATATAATGGCTGGTTTTAGTTTAACATTATTATTGGTTTTCTTTGTTATTTTAACAAATTCAAGACGGTCCGTATTGCGAACATTCTATTCTGCTGAAGTACCCACGGTACCATTTTGCACAACGGACGGAACCCTTATTTTGGTTCCGTCTGGTCCGTGCTATACTGCAGCAGTTTTGACGAATGTTCGTCTTTTCGGCCGTTTTATTTTGACTCTTTGGAATTAATACTTCATTAAAACCTAGCCCATTCATGTCTCCTGGTGTTTTATGAATTTTAACTATTTCATCGGCAAGAGCGATGTTCTTGTTAAACCTTTTAAATTTAGAATTGTTTTCTATTAAAACATCTTGTGTGAGCTTTAGTTTTTCTATTTCAAGTTTAAGCTCTTGACATGATTTACAATCATCGTCATTTGCTTTTCCTTTTTCTAGTCGTTTTGCTTTTTCTTTTAACTCATAAACTTCATTTTCCAAAAATTCCTTTTTGGTTTTAAAAATTTATTTTTAGTTATGATTTTTAGACTTAGCTCACACAATTGATTATATTGTTTTTGCAAAGTGTCATCATCAATAGAAGAATAAGAAGAGTCGGAAAGTACCTCATTTGACTCATGTGCCATTAGAGCGATCTCTTCCTTGCTTGATTCTTCATCGTCTTCACTATCACTCCAAGCACCACTTACAAAAGCTCGTTGAGTTTTGCTTTTAGGTGGCTTGGGACATTCTCCTATGAGATGACTTGCATCACCACATCTAAAACACTTTCTTTCACCTTTAATCTTCTTGTCATCCCGATCTTTTCGAATGGCTTCTTTTCTTCTCGAGGTTGTCTTACAAACTTTCCTCTTCTTCTAAAGAACTTCTTAAAATCTCTAACGGCCATGGCATATCCCTCATCTTCACTATCGGAACAAGATTCACCATCATCGCTTGATTCCGCCTTTGCTTTTAAGAGCAACGGATTTGATCTTCTCCTTTCTTCCTTTGATGATCTCCGAATCTTTCTCCAATACCATTTCGTGAACTTTGAGGTTGCCAATTAGCTCGTCTAGTGACATTATTGAGAGATCTTTTGATTCTTCAATAGCGGTCACTTTAGCTCTCCATTTGGGATGGAGTGCTCTAAGAAATTTCCCGACAAAGTTCTTACTACGAAAAGATTCATCAAGTGCTTTAAGTGATGTAATGATAGTGTTAAAACGAGCAAAGCCACAATCAATGGTTTCATCTTCAGGGATAACAAATTGTTCATATTGTTGAACAAGAAGATCAATTTTGTTATCCTTGACTTGTGAATTACCTTGATGTGTAACAATTAAAGATTCCCAAATATCTTTGGCGGTTTCACACATAAAAATTCTTTCATATTCTTTTCTAGGTAAAGCATTATAAAGCATCATTTTAGCTTCATTATTTTTAGCAACTAATTTCTTTTGTTCATCAACTGAAATATCCTTTGTTGTAGAACTAAAATCTCCTTTAACAATAATAAACCAAAGATCTATATCTTTTGATTTTACATATGTTTCAAAACGGTTTTTCCAATAGATAAATCCATTGGTTTCAAAGAGTGGTGGTCTTTGCATAGATTGCCCTTCTTTAAAGTTTTCAGAATCCATGGATCGTTTCAAGTTTATAAAATACAAGTTATTTTAGAAATTCTTGAGCAACGAGGCTCTGGTACCAATTGTAGAAAACTAGAAGGGGGTTGAATAGTTTACCGATTAAAATCTTTGTGTTGAAACTTATTGAAAGATCAATTGATATTGATCTTAGATATGTTAATGAAATATGCAAGCAATATGTAAGAAGTAAATAAGGAAAGAAATGATCAAACCACAACAAGTTGTTTATAGTGGTTCGGCCTACAAGGACTCTTTTTCCTTGCCCTACTCCACTCCCCGAGTCTCACACTCGAGAGTTTAACTTCACTAGTCAACAAGCTCCTTTCACCGGCGGAGAAAACCTTTACACTTCGCCTACACTATTTCCGACACTAAGCTAGATGTCGAGTTCTTTCCAAGGGTACAACTACTCCCACACACAATGTATTTTGAGGACTAAAATACTAACCACTCACACTCACAAGATTATGATGGTTTGATACAACAATGAAGTATGAATCAACACTAGATCATACAACACTAAACAAACAAGACTTCCAACTTCTCGTTGAAGCTTGAATATGACTTGATCTTCTTTGCTACAAAAGAGATCACTAATATGATATGAAACCGAGTTAGAAAGGTTAGAGAGAAGATATGTATGAGAGTATGTTAGAAAGGGATGAGAAACTACTTGGCTTGGCATTGCTATTTATAGCCAAAATGGACAGGAGCGTCCACGGACCGCGGACCCTTAAAAGGTTCCGCCCGTGTACCAAAATGGTACCGCCCGCCTGACAGTCAAGATATCAAATCTTGCTAAAGTCAACTCTATCTAAGTGAGATTGTGCAAGATATGAAGAGTACAAATCTTCACAAAATATCTAATGGAATCTTCCAATGATTTCCATGATGTAATACATGATGTCAAATGTTGTATTACTATTTATAGAAATATGCCAATGCTTAAGTAGTGTTTGGTTTTAAGAACCTAACACATTCTACAAACTACTATCATACATAATGATTAGAGTCATATCAAGATGTTACTAATCATAAATGTAAATGCTTGAATGATGAATATATTGTTTGAGAAAGCTTGTTTTAATATCTAATAAATTTGGCAAGCTTTGAGCTTTTATAAATTAAATTTACTTTTGTCGTTAACAAAACTTAGGCAAAGATCAAAAATATAAATAACGTTTAATGACGATATTTGTATTAACAAAAAGGTTTATCCAGAATATTATAGGACCTTGTTGAGTCGGTTCTGCAGAAGAGGAAGAGAAATAAGCAAAGTCATATCTCGAGTAATTGATCAAAGATTGAAGTAGAAATCAGTTCTCAAAAGACCTCTAACCTATTAATCCATCACAAGTAAGTAATAGGTTATTCTCAATTAGGGTTCATGAGATTGAATTGGGGGGAAAATGATTAAAGATTGGTAATTTATGGAATTAATGATGAATTAGTTATTAATTAGGGTTAATTCCTTTATAGGAACTAATTGAAGAGCAAGCATTGATTTTTCAAAGTAGAGAACTATAAGGGTTATTGGAGGTAAGTATATTGACTAAACTTGTTAATGTTTCATGATTTCAATTTTATACGAATTATGATGTTCTATGATGTAATGATCAAGGAAATTGTTAACGTTATACTTGGATCCAATGCTAGAAAGTTTGTAATTTAGCATAGCATTATGCTTGATAAGGTATGTGTAATGTTTCAGAATGTATTCCTTTGATATGTTGTAGCTAGCAAAACTATTAGTTATGACTTGTTAATGTTAAGTTTATGTCATATACTACTGCGCGCTTTGAGCATATGTTTAGTTGTGATGTTTCTTTGTTAGGTACTGGCTTCTTCGGTAAAGGTAAAGATAAGTACGGTATGGTTGTTTATTGAAGTCTAGCATTTTGATCCGGTAGAAGCCATCTCTTTGACAGCTTGTTGGAAGTTGGGAAGCCCCGGTGTCGTTTTTAAAGCTTGGTACATCTTTTGTTTAAAATGGTCACTGGTGTTCATGGTTAAATGGTTATAATGTTGTAAATTAGCGTTTGGCAATGCCAATTTCACCCATTTTGAAATGCTATGGTTCAAGGCTTTGTATCACACTTTATAATATTCAAGTAATGTTAAGTCATGTTGTATTAAGTGTTGATCGAGTGTGTAAGTAAATTTCATGTCTGTGCCGGTAAAATGGGTCAAAATATGTACTTGCAGAAAATCTGCAGGAAAAAGGGTCTACTTTAGACTCAAATGAGTCATTTTTAGTATAACAGCAATTGGGTCCATTTTAGAGGTAAAAGAGTCTATTTTAGACTCAAATGAGTCATTTTTAGTATAACAGCAAATGGGTCCATTTTAGAGGTAAAAGGGTCTACTTTAGACTCAAATGAGTCATTTTAGTATAACAGCAATTGAGTCCATTTTAGAGGTAAAAGGGGTCTATTTTAGACTCAAATGGGTCATTTTTAGTATAATAGTAAATGGGTCCATTTTAGAGGAAAACGGGTCTATTTTAGACCCGAATGAGTCATTTTTAGAGGTAGATGGGTCCATTTCAGAATTAAAAAAAAAAGTTGTTGTCGCTTTTGGGGTGTTACAATTAGGCTAAACACCTAGTTCTTTCACACCTTAGGTGAACTACACCTTCACAACGTCGCCTACACTTTATTAGGTACTATAATACCTAGTTCCATTGCAATGGAGGAACTACTACCACACTACACCAACGACTAATCCCAAAGGAGATCTACTCCTTTACAACATCATCAAGGATATCAATATCCTTGGATCTAAAACTACTCTATCTTGTACATCGAAACACACCATATCGAATGTACATCTAACACCTTTCACTAATGCCTTTGACTAGATCTACAAGACACCTTTCACTAATGTCTTGGGTCTTCACTTCTAAGCACCTTTCACTAATGCTTCTTTGTCTTGACTTCTAAGCACCTTCCACTAATGCTTCTTAGTCTTGACTTCCAAGCACCTACCACAAGTGCTTTATCCTATAGGCGATAGATACCCTTCACTAATATCTTCGTCTTGACTCTTAAGACATCTTTCACTAATGTCTTCAACACTACACTTCTTTGAAGAAAGAAGGAATCATCAACAAGAAGACTTCAGAAGCCTTGATGATGAGGAAGCATGGCAACTCATGGACTTGAGCTTGCTCGACTTCAAAGGTGGTGATCTTGCCTTTAAGAGGAACCTAAAGATCACACAAAACAAAACTACAAACATAGATCTCTTGGATCTAAGGTTAGTGAGATTTAACTCAGGGGAGAAAGTATATTTAAAGGGGGTTAGAAACAATGAAGAAATGGCTCACTATTTATAGAGGAAAACCTCATGTTCCTCGATCCCACGGATCCCTACAAGGGATCCGGCTAGCACAAAGCTAGGGATCCGTGGTCCGGCCTTTGCCCATGGGTATTTTGGTTATGGGTCATGGGTCATGGGTTATGGGTTGATCCATGGTTTTTTTCTAGATACAATGTATCTTAAGGATACAATGAACTTGGTTAAGTGGTATATATAAAACCATGGTTATGGGTCAAAACCATTTGCTAGTATTTAGCCATTTAGTATATACTTGTATTTACCCATTTTAGCATACACTAGTTTTTACCCATTTTAGTATACTTAGTTTAAGTATATGTTTAACCCAATATGTAAACACTAGTTGTTGTATATATGTATCTAAATCATAAAATCACTTATACTTGTTTTAGTGTTTTTTGTGAAAGTGTAGATGTGTTAGAAAACTATTAGTCCAAACCATTTACGTATTTTATTTGTTTCGTTAAAATGATTTTACTTTTGTTATCGACAAAACATTAGAAGATCGTAAAATATAAATAAACGTTTTACGGCTTATTTGTATTAACAAAGGTAATTGAGGATGGTGCCATAAACCTTATATTGTTTGGTTTATAAAGAGTAATTTGAATTTGGGAATTAAATTCTTGACCACTTAGAAGACTAAGCATGCTCTTGAGATTTTGATCAGCTCTAGGAAGATAATTAATGTATGCTAAGAGTGGTTAGAGAACCAAAAGGTGACATGAGTTTGAATATAGGAGCTGATTTATGCTCCTCTATTCACGGATCCCGCGGATCCTTTAGGATCCGCCAAGTTAAAGAACAATTCACATGGATCCGAAACAGACAGGTCTAGGTGAAATCATTATGCTTTTGTAAGGTTAGTTATCAATGGATTTCGAGAGTTTAACTTAATTTGAAGTTTTTAGCTGTTGGATATCTCAAATCCTTAACCATAACAAGTAATGGTGTTTAATGATGATTTCAATTTGAATTCAACTTTGGGTAGTCTAATTTTATGTTTGACAATGATTCATTTTAATTTGGTGGAGAAGGTGATAACAAGTCCTAGAAGTCAGATGATGTCCTAATAGGAATTTACAAAAATCCTTAAAAATAAAAAGAATTGAAAAACACTTTTTGGCCTTAATTTTGATTAACAGGTGATTGAGATTAATTTGCTAAAATTGAAAGATATACCTAACTAAGTGCTATCAAGAGTGATAGATAATGTGTGAGTGTTAGAGCGGAATTATGGTGAGTTTTGACTAGTTGAAAAATCAAAAATATTTCAAAGATGTATCCTAGATAGGTCATGGTTTTGACTAGTTGGTTCTAGTATCTTATGTTTGACTTGTTGGAGATGATCTAATTAATGTTTTGATGTACCTCTAATCAGTATTGATATCGGATACTACGGATCCCACGGTGGTTCCTTCTGAGAGGGATCCCTCTAGTACAAATGCTGGGATCAGTTACGTATTGCTACTGCAGATCGAAGGCTTTCGGCAAATCGCCAATTTGCACTAGCCAGTAAATGCTCTTCCTAGTGGTTTCTATGGGGAACTAAATGTCGCGAGCACAACTATGATATGGCAAAAGTAGAGATAGCTAGAATTCCTAGAATGGTGGCGACGACCATTCAAAGGGCGTAAAATCTCATTTCCAAGTACCTCGTTAGGATTGTTTAGTGCCATGATATGGCAATACCTACAAACTACAAGCATAATTCGAAATGTTTACAAACCATTGTTCGAAATTGTTCATCAAAGTTTGATTCTTCAAACCTTACCTTCTCCTCCTTCTACTTCTTCCACGTCCTTCACTCTTTATCAAACTATCTTCACTTCTCTTCTTTAAGAAATTGGCGAAGCATTTGAAGATTCCCTTGGTTTGTTGCCATTCGGGTGATTCATTTGGGATGTTTGGCAATTGGTTGATGTAGTCCAAGGGGTCAAGATCGATATTTGTGAGTGGGTTGCTACTACTCCCTTCATCTCCACCTTCTCCTTGCCTTTCCCTTTCGTCCGAGGAGTCCGTGGGTGGGTGTGGTCTCTTGCCTTCCACCATAAACCTTGTTGTTCTACCTTCGGTCAATGGTACCATAACATTGTTGCAAAAGCTATGATCAAGGGATTGTGGAGAAGGATCTAAAGCAAAGATGAATTTGGCGAGACGGGTTAAAAGCATTGCGTACGGAAGCACCATCTTGTCCATGCTTCTAACATTTGCCATTCTTTTTACCATGTAGTAGGCAAGGTTGAATTGAGTATTGGTCACTAGGCAATAGATCATGAAGCTTAGACATGCGTTGGGGTGGTCCTTGTTTCCTACTAGGCATACCACATTTTCTCTTATCACATCCTCCCACTTCCTATACAATGCATACATTTCCGAAAGCTCCATTTGGAAAGGATCCCTATGGATCACTTTTGACTTCCTTGTGACTCTTGATGGTGAGGCTCTTGGCATGAACACGGTGTCCCTCACCGTGGTTGCTTCCGGGATCAAATTGTAGTAAATATCATGATGATCCACCATTGTGTGTAGTTGTTCCAAAGACCATTCATTTGAGTACATACAAATGCCTTGAAATGGAACTCCTATGATTCTCCCAAACTCTATAAGAGAAAGACTAAACTCTCGCTCATTGATGGTGAATTCAATTGAGATGGACCCGTCATCATTTCTAATTATCCCCATTGTCTTGTGAAACTCAAGCACAAAGTAGGGTAAATTTGTTCGTTTATATCCAATAAACAATCAAACCAATAGTTGCAAAACTTCCCTTATGTCAGTATTTGCAAGAAATGATGGATCAACAACTCTACCTTCATGAAAGAGTCTCCTTTCGAGCATCTTAAAGGCTTTTCTATCGTCTGACTTAAGCCATTTTTCCTATGATACATGGGTATGTAGTGAGCGGTGTCTTGGTAATATTGTTGCTTGTTGCTAGGCATGATGATCCTAAACAATACAACCCAATGTGGTGTTAATGATGAATAGTAGCCTAGAGGGTTTGATCACACTTTTGCTCTCATCATCTTTGTTGAGTTCAAGGGATGTGTTTAATTTGTATTAACAATGTTAATTCTTTGATTTAGATTATCTTAGAAAACAATGTGGTGAAAATTATAATAAACCATTTTGAACAACTCTTAAAGATGAAGAAATTGTAATTCTAAGAATCAAGGAATTAAACTAACAATGTAGTGAAGATTATACTTACACAAGTGATTGTTAGGCTTGAGAAGAATGATCAATTTGCTCCTATGAACAGTACTGGTTCTTGTTCGGTAGTCTTTGAAGTGAGTGATTGTGGAACATCCACAGTGATCATTCTTGATGATATACTGTCTTCTGTTGCACGGATCCCGCGGATCCCTCTCATTTGGGATCCGACTAGTGTAAACCGAGGGATCGCCATAACAAAAATCAGCTCAAACATTCCTTGATAACTAAGGTTTGGGAGTTCTAAACAACCTAATGTTTTGGTGTTTAAGGTTCTAAAACTTGTGATTTGAGGTTTTTGAAGATTCAGTCCTATTCCTATTATACGAGGTTTCCTTTTTAAGAATTAGTCATAATTTTTGGGAGACTTTTCAAACATTATAATAAAATCCCATTTTATTATAACATAAGAAATTTCACATGAAAATTTATAGACATAGATGAAGTGTCAATAAGTTCTTTGTGATGAATAATGATAATGGTTATCAAATAACCAAAATGTCATTATTACAAAATCATAGTGTAGTTTCTACAAATAAGTCGAAGAATACTATTTTTGATAATGACTTTAATATAGAGAACTATTAGAGCAATTACTAATAAATCATGCAACTATGATTTCAATAATAAAATTAAAAGCAAGTGATTAGTAATCATACCTTGGCTAAATATTCTTTTTGCGAGAGGAAATATTTAGATAAGTTCTTTATGCTCTTCTTGGTAACTCCAAATTCAAGTATGGATAATGCTTAGAGAAAAAAAAATGTTAGAGCAATCTATCATTGTCCAACAATAAACAATATAGTGATTTTGAAATATGATGAAGATAATCCTTCTTTGTAGTTTTCAAACATACACGGATCGTATCAAGTCTTTAAAGTACAACATACTTTAAGAAATTTGGTAACGAAGCTCTGATACCAATTGTGGAAAACTAGAAGGGGGGGTTGAATAGTTTTACCAATTTAAAACTTCCTTTTAAATATTTAGATCGACTTATGTCAATCTATTTGATTGTTTATGTTGGACGTTGATAGATGGATATATAAACGTGAAATGAAATATAAAGAGTAATAAGCACATCACCACGACACAAGTTATTTATAGTGGTTCGGCTACAAGGACACCTTTCTTGCCCTACTCCACTCCCCGAGTCACCTACTCGAGAGTTAATAAGCACTACACCAACTCCTTGTGGCGGAGAAGCCTTCACAACGGCGCTTAACCTTTTTTCCAGGTACAAAGCTAAATACCGAGTTCTTTCGGACCAGGCGAACCACACCTAACACAACGTCGTCTACCCTTTATACGGTGCTAGGCTAACCACCGAGTTTTTCACACCTTAGGAGAACTAATCCTATCACAACGTCGCCTACCTTTTATTAGGTACTAGGCTAAGCACCTTAGTTCTTTCACACCTTAGGTGAACTACACCTTCACGACACAACACCTAATCTCAAGGAGATCTACTCCTTGTTACAACACCATCAAGGATATCACAATCCTTGTATATAAACAATACACATATGTATAACGATGCACCTCATCGATTATACGACCTAAGCATTCTCCCCAAATGCTACTTGATTTGATTCTTTAGCATCCTTCACTAATGCCTTTGACACAACGCTTGGCACCCTTCACTAATGCCTTCGTCTTGACACCTTTAGCATCCTTCACTAATGCTTTTGACACAACGTTTGGCACCTTTCACTAATGCCTTCGTCTTGACACCTTTAGCATCTTTCACTAATGCTTTGACACGAATGATGAGCACCTTTCACTAATGCTTTCATCTTGACACTTTCGGCATTCTTCACTAATGCCTTCAACCCAACATCTATGGAGAAAGGAAGAACTATTAACAAGAGAACCTTAGTAGTCTTGATGATGACGAAGCATGGCAACTCATGGACTTTGAGCTTGCGTCTTCAAGAGGTGGTGATCTCTCCTTTAAGAGGAACCTAGTAGATCACACAAAACAAAAGACAAACTACATAGATCACTTAGATCTGAGGTTAGAGGGTTAGAATACTTTGGGAAGTATGTGTGAAAAACCATGTGTAGAGAGAAAGAAATGGCTCTCTATTTACAGAGAAAATTCTCTTCGTTCACCCGATCCCACGGATCCCACCACAAGGGATCGGCTAGCACAAAGCTAGGGATCCGTGGTCCGCTCCCTCTTGCCCATGGGTATTTTTGGTTATGGGTCATGGGTCATGGGTTATGGGTTGATCCATGGTTTTCTTTCTAGATACAATGAACTTGGTTAAGTGGTATATATAAAACCATGGGTTATGGGTCAAAACCATTTGCTAGTATTTAGCCATTTAGTATATACTTGTATTTACCCATTTTAGCATACACTTAGTTTTACCCATTTTAGTATACTTAGTTTAAGTATATGTTTAACCCAATATATAAACACTAGTTGTTTGTACATATGTATCTAAATCATAAAATCACTTATACTTGTTTTAGTGTTTTATGTGACAACTTAGTATTGTTAGAAAACTATTAACTCAAACTATTTACGTACTCTATTTGTTTCGTTAAAATGATTTTACTTTTGTTATCGACAAAACATTAGAAGATCGTAAAATATAAATAAACGTTTTTACGGCTTATTTGTATTAACAAATGTGATTCATCACATTCCATAATAAAATGGTGTCTTATTAATCTTTTAGGTTGAAGCCTTATTGAGTATATACAATCCATAATCAATCTTCTAACCTTGATAACTTTTGGAAGAAATTCTCCTAACTGAACATACCATGGTATTTCATTAGAATTAATACTCTTTGGCTCATCTATTTACCAACTTGTCAAATTGAATGGTATAATAGAATTTTCAAGCCAATTGCATGCTTTATAACATAAGTACTCTTTAACCAAGTCAAAAGACATAACAGTTATAATCCCTCATTGATCAACTTAATGAAACATATATAACTAAAGTAATCATGGACACCACCTCACGGTTTCAATAGTAATTTCAAGTTAATTTACTACTTCATCTATTTATGTCATTCTAAAAATACAATAATTATTCAAAATGAAGTAGGATAACTTCAATTCATTTATTTATGTCATTTTAAGAATACATAAATATTAAATTGAAGTAGTCTTTGCCTTTAATCATATTGCTATGTGTTGTACCTTGCACACAATAAATATTTCTCCCGCTTGTGCATGAAACAACATCATGTAGAATAAACAACACGACATACGTTTGTTTATGTGTTCAATATGATTTATGTCATAAAATAAATAGATGTAGGACTACTTTGTTTAGTAAGGAAACACACATGACCATCCTTAAAAACAAAAGTGTCAACAATTGGAAAGTAATTTTCTTGAGATATTCTAGAGATAATTTAGGTTACTACACAGAAAATAAAGCTTGTAGCTCCCACTGAATTAGAGATCATTACAATAACTCCTTATTTAGTAACACAACATAATGCTCCCACTAGGTTTGAGAACATTGTAAGCGTTTCATAACCATTAAAACAAATTGCTTGCTTTTACTTTCCTACACTTTTGGAAACCCATACATAACAATTACTTAGGTACTAAAAGAGTGTATTCTACTATGTATATGATGGGTTATCCATCAATGCTATTAACTTGAAGAATTGGTTATGCAATTTCTTACTTAATAGGCCTACTATCCCTACAATGGTATGTAGCACCTTTAATAGGTTAAAGCAAAACAGCTAGATAAATTATGCTAGTTTGCCTTTTACCAATTTTGCGGTAATTAGTCTAGCTTCCAATTTAATAACTCATAAAATGTCATACATACTTTTCCAGTTAACCAAATGTTATGTTTTTTATAAAAGAAATCAATCACCAAATGAGGGTAATGAAATCTCTGAAAAAATAAGATGTGCAATTTTCTTAACTATTAAAGATTGCTAAGAGTTATATTAGAATTTAGACAATTCTAATGTTCTTATCATATCTTTGTCAATAATGAAAAGGAATAGGATTAAGTCTCACTCTTCTCTCATAGAAAAGAAACTTTTGTTTTGTCTCCATTAATTTTTTCTCGATCAAACATTATGTTTGAAAGCAGAACTTGATCAATTTACCAATAAAAAACTAAACCACGTTTACAGTTTAATGTTGCATTAATACATTTTAAAAATTACAAAATTCAATTTTAGTATTTTCGATAATTCAACATTTCAGGAAAATTAAATGCCCTTGGTAAATAAACATATAACCATTTAATTTTTCCCGAAAAACTAGAATCCAAATTAATATAGTTTCATTACATCAGTTGATCTACTAGTGATGAAAGTATTCAACAAGGTACGAGTCGAACCTCAATTGCCAATCTCTATATTCTAACTCTTAGAACATTATGGGATTTACATATTTTCCAAACAAGTTGCAATGTAAGCAGCATGTTTTATCCCTATCTTATGCCTTGAGTTACTAGGTCTCACTATCAAACTCAATTAAGTTATCCAACTTAAGAAACCAAATTCATCGCAGTCTCACGACAAGGAGTGAATTTACCCTTGATTACAACCTAGCTACGTCTCACGTAACGTAAATGGCAACATAAGGTGTTCCCGTTTCATTAGATGGCATAAACTTAAATTTAAATGGTACTCATTTTGATGTGTGCAATCAAAATATATACGAAGAAGCGTGCACATATACATTATCATAGGTTTTAACAAAACTTTACTATTTAGTTTTTATAGTAAGATTAAATCAACAAAGTTTTAATCGGGGTATGGGTTCACCAATCAAATAATTACCTATAATTATCACCCACTATATTGTAATACGGCATGAGTCAAAAGACCCAAGTAATTCGGATAATTACCACAAAAGTGGCGCATGAAATTAAGGTCAATTCACCTTTAAGATGATTTTGTACATAAAAAATAGTCGTAGATAGCTCCATTCTACGCAGCGAAAGAAGCGGGAGGTCACTTAAAAGCCAATAAAAAACCTTCTTCTTTTAAGTCACAATTTAATGCGTACCTTCATTATACCTCTCTTATAGTTTGTCAAGAATATGTGAACCTTTCTAACTATTGGTATAAAAAACATCAATCGACTAAAAGTTTAAGATATAACTTTTAAAAGCAAATCAAATTTCACCATTGTTTAGTCCAGTTTATTTTCTATTAAAAAATTACTCTTTGTTTATAGTTTTTCAAACAATAAATAAACAAATAAGCATATAAAAATTAACCAACTAAAAGAATGAACATGCTGAATAAAATCAATTAACATGTATACTTTTAGCTAGGGCTCCCACCTGTTTTCGAGCAAGGTCTAAATGGACCGTATACATCGATTACTCAATTGCATAAGCCCTAGGTTAAGCATATACAATAACACACATAATTTGAAAAAAATGATACATTTGTGGTCTTTCCCAATTTTACAATTAATTAACTTATTAGTAATTAACATGTCATACTGGTTTAATTACTAATAAACCCTAATTAATTAACATATATGTTAGGATTTAGTAAATCCAGTTATTAAAGTGTCGGTCACCTCAAGTATATGTAACCGTTAGGAAGCTCGTTAGTCAGTAGTTATTTTAATGTTAAGTAGTATTTAGTTAAGTAACACCGTGGAGGACGGACGAGTCTTTACACCTGTATGCACGATCCGACTTAGGTGGCGTTTTATGTAAGACTATAATACCCTCACCTTCAAGGTAGAGGTTTGAGCTCATAATAATACTTTTACTTTCTCTCATCTTTCTCTCTCTAAATGGCTAACATGTATTTCCATCATCCAAGACCACCCGAATCACCAAACAACACAATATAGTTACGATCCTACAAATGGTATCAGAGCCAGGTTTGATCATCTCTCTTACATATCCTTGGATTTCTAGTGGTTTTATATGGTTTTTGGGTTTGAAAAAGTTTAGTGGTTTTTGCATCATTTGGATCATTTCTTGTGTTAAAGTTTGAATTTTGAGTGCACTTTTGTGTTTAGAATCATTGTAAGTGCTTGGGTTTTGATTTGGAAAGCTTGAATCACTGTGGTTGAGCTTGTTTTGGATTAAAAAGGGTTGTATTTAAGTTGTTCAACCTAGCGACTTGGTTCTCGGATAAATATTCTTCATAGCGACTTGCTTTGTTTGTTGGTAGCGACTTGTAGTTGAAGTGGTAGCGATTTGAGCCCTAGCGACTTGTCTATTGAGACAAGACGACAAATAGTACAAAGTAGTGGAGACACCACTTCGGCTAGCGACTTGGTTGACGTAGCGACTTGTCTTTATTATTTCTAACGACTTGTCTTTGTTGTTACTAGCGAGTTACTCTTTAGCGACTTGACGTTTTAGCGACTTGTTCTTTAGCAAGTTGTTCTTTAGCGAGTTGTCTACTTAGCGAGTTGTTCTTTAGCGACTTGTCACCTTAGCGATTTGCTGTTTTAGCGACTTGTGTTTAGCGACTTGGTTCATAGCGACTTGATTCACAGCGACTTGAGCCTTTAGCGAGTTGCTACTTAGCGACTTGGTGTCTTAGCGACTTGTCTTCAAGGGTGATAGTGACTTGGTTGATTTTGTTTCTAATACGGTTTTCTCTTGATTCATAAATCGAGTGAAAGAAATCTATTTCCGGTTTAATCATAGAGTTTTAAAATCGTGAAACGGAATCATGTCTACCAACATACCTACAATCATCTCTTCGTGGCTGGGAGAAGCGTTCAAGCACCGGATCGAATACTCGTCACCTATGCTTGACAGCTGCCTATGACTCATGGGCTCAACGTTAAGTTTGTCTGTTGTTTGGGAAAAGAAAATGGAGTCAACATTCTCAAGTCAATTGATGAAGGACCGGATCAAGTTGAGACAACGAGCATACCGTCTACAGTGCGATGTACGGTGATATTAGACTGAGACAGACCTAAAATGTATGATGAACCGGTGATAAGAAGAAGATATATGATCTTGAGACATCGGGCTTCTAACATCATACTTCAGGGCTTACCTAAGGACATTTACAAGCTGATCAATCACAACACTGAAGCTAAGGCGGTTTGGGATAATGTCAAGATGCTTCTCTCGGGTTGACTAACCAAGGAAAACTGAGAATCACACTTGTATGATGAATTTAAGCATTTTAAGATGAAACCAGAAGAAAGTGTCTATTAATATTATGTGAGATTCCACAAGCTTGTAAATGACATGAGGAACATCAAAATGACCATGCCATATTCAATTTGAACTCAAAGTTTGTGAACAACATGAATCTGATGGCACAAATTTGTCACCTCGTGAAGCTAACCAAAGGATTAAAGAACACCAACTATAGCAACCTTATGCCTTTCTTCTTGAGAATGAGAGACATGCTATGTTTGAACGAAGATTCTTGAAACGATTCAAATCTAACGAGGGAGAAACAAGTTCATCAAATGATTCAACG
Organism: Chrysanthemum makinoi; assembly: GCA_910596185.1. Classification (NCBI taxonomy): domain Eukaryota; kingdom Viridiplantae; phylum Streptophyta; class Magnoliopsida; order Asterales; family Asteraceae; genus Chrysanthemum; species Chrysanthemum makinoi. Next base: position 211,838,606 of record OU343218.1, on the reverse strand, counting down.
CGCTTTTACACCAATGTTGGAATTACCACCAAAACTTCTCAAGTCATACCCACGGGTAATGGTAATTACAAGCTCATTCCGATCAACATATAAGCCTCGAGACTCAAACACACTCATGGAAAACTTCATCAATCAACTGTCAAGATGGTTAGTCAAAATCAATTCCTCCGCACCAACAATAACCTCAGATTTTGCATCCAATCTCTGAGAATCAAGCTACCGTCGAGATGGGAAGGTTATGGTGCAACAGTTCAAGGAAGAGTATGAACAAGGAAGAGGTGGAGTTGGTGAGGTATGGCTAATGAGAATCGTGGAAGGAATGCCAATCAAGGGCCAGTAAAACCAATCAAGGACAAGTAAAGCCAATCAGTGCTACAAGCTGTGGTGGTGATGGACACATTACAGAACTGCACATCTCAAAAGCCCTCAAAATGTTAGAGTACTTCGGGGACAAGATGTTGCTAGTGCAAGCTTCAGCGGAACCCGATGCGGTTTGGATGAGGAAGAGTTCTTTGTTCTTCTTGAGGGAAATCACCAAACATATGATCTTTGATGTGGATGACGGCCGATTGCAAGGCATGGGGCGAAATCATCAAATCCATTTCAAATGCATCAGTTGATTAGCCGATCACATATTTCGAGATGTTGATGATGAACAAATGCCGGACCATCTTCATGGCTAGCATTTCACCATGGTCTCTCCCAAGGTCTCATTGTTGAATATAAGTTTTCACATACACATCAAACCATAACACAAAGTGGCGTATAAATGGAATTCTAGAGAGAAAGTTAGAGGTTTAGGGAACTTAGTGAGAGAAAGTGAAAGATATTATTATGAGCTCCAACTCTCTACCTTGGAGGTAGAGAGTATTTATAGTCTTACATAAATAAGCACAACGGTACATGGATCGGGCATACTGAGTGGGTAAAGACCCGTCCGTCCTCCACGGTGTTACTTAACTAAATACTACTTAACATAAAATAACTATGACTACGAGCTTTCTAAAGATTACATATACTTGAGGTGACCGACTCTTTAATACCGGGAATTTCTAATTCCTAACAATCTCCCCCAAGGGAGGTCACCTCAAACATATACTAAAATGACATTGAATACAATCAGATATTACATTAACAATTGATCTTGCATTCTTGATGTAGTACTTTGCTCCGAAGCTCGTAGTCATTGATTCCACTCATTGCATGTTTGGTTAATCCAAGTGGAGGTCTTTTACCGATCCACGTGATAATAATGTTGAGCCAGCTTTTGAGATCATCAGCTAATAGAAAATCTCCGATACATCCATTGTGGTGTTGGTATTATGTGATGTTGTGACATTCGGACCGACATGCTCACATTCTGGATCATGATATCTTCTCATCAGAGTAGCGGAAGCTTTAGTTGATTCATGATATTGGCGGCAGTAGCGAAGCATGGAGTGAAAATATCCGAGTCATTGATGCACTAATCATGATTTCTTTTGAGATGAATGTGTTAGGTGAGCATGCGGCTATGTATTGACCGCTTCATTCGTCGGTACGCAAGCGTCGGGGTGTACCGCATAAGACGATTAGCAATAAAGCGCACGAAAGTGTCTTTGATCACTTCGATGAATTGAGGTACACCCACGGTTCCCGTTGATCGATACAAGTCGCACTTTTGTGATCGGGTATATAATTAGAATTTCCTGCGGGGTTTCGCATTGCTCTAGGCGTTCTCAAACCGGACGTCTCAAAGAAGACAACAGGTTGAGTGAACGGCCAATTTCGTCCATGATTGATGAAAGAGATTTGAAAAACAATCGTGTATTGCTCAATAGAAATTGTTTTTGCAATATAACGAAGGTTTTAATGAAAATCAATTATCAATCATAAAGCATCTTTTGATTTGAAAAATAGTACAGTCGGCGTGCTAATGAAAAGAGTTTTAAAGCACAAAGACTGGTTTTTCAAAGGTATTCGTCAATCCATAACTTTGAACAGGATTGATTCAAAAGATTGAATCGCCCCATTGTTTACGTTCGGTTGTCACATGGTTGATCTGTATAATAGATCTCACATGCCTACCGGGGAGCTTGTTAGATGTTGGCTCCAGAAGGCTTTCCATCTTCATTGTGAGTGTGTAAACACATCACTCGAGATGTTACGGCAATACCACAAGGATAATCGTGGGACTCAAGATATAATCTCTCTTTCCACATTGTGTGAAAAAGAGAGTCTTCATTGAAAGTGTCCTAATGAGATTTATTGATGATCTCGTGGCTCTAGACTCAATTTGTGCATATTTGGATCCTATATCGGAGACTAGGGAGAGGGTCTCCTTCTTCAATATCAACAATCTCTAAGAGAAAGTTGATAGATAATGTCGGTTCCCGTGAGAATGAAACAAGTCCTTTTAAGAGGAACTTGAGTGGTTTGAAAAGTTGAAGTGCGGTCGTCCTTTGGGTCCATGACGTCTTGTCTTCAATACCGATGTTACCATCAGTAGCATATGAATTGAACGGTTTACGCCTAAGGTTGAATAAATGGAGGGCTATTTGTTTTCACCCTTTTCTCATTCAATTCTTATTAATTCTTCAACCCCAGTGCTTACGAGACTTCATAGCTAGAACCTTGTTGGGTTTATTCCAATACTAGCTCGGTCTCAGTCCGCACTCTTCCCATATCTCATTTTTCTCCTTTTATCATCATACCTAAGAACTCTACACAAACTAGTGGATAGTCCACAGGTAGATCCCTCGGTTACGCGGATCATGGGAACACATACCTAACCTTATCGTCCTTATATCACCATACATAATGTAAAGTTGGTCGGTCTTTTGGTATTGTTGCCATAGGAACCAATTGAAAACCATTTGAAAATCAATCCGGATACTTATGATATTTTATCAAAGCATTTTGTACCGAATTGTTTTTGATATTTTTAGAAGAAGAACTCCCCTCAACATGTGAATCAAGTATTTGAAATAGTTTTCCACACGGAGGCAAGAGAAAGAATTAACTTCTTTGATTACCATTTTCAAAAAATATCAACATCACTTCCCTAATCGAATCAAGTAGATAAAGCATTTTGGGGAAGGATGAGGTTTTCATGATTTTGCTCCCCCTCAACATGTGCCTCGAGATTTGAAAAGAGTTTTGCACATACTAGAGGAACCTGCACATGAGATAAGTGATCACGTTTCAAATCATTGTGGTTTAAGATAGATGCTCCCCTCAACATGTGCATGGAAAATTTGAAATCGTTTGTCACATGTGGGAAGGCAAACATGCTAATCACATAAGAAACCATTTATCGAATTATCAGTTTAAATCCTATTTAAATCACAACCTCTCCCCCGATCACAATTATCAAATCATTTGAGATTTGTGATCTCTTATATATTTAAATTGATTTTGAAAGCTTTTAAGGAGAATTGTGACTTGATTATGAAAGCGTTTTAACTGATAAGGATCGGATTTTGAGATTTTAAACTCCATTGGTTAAACATGCATGTACATCTTTTGAAAACAATTTAATGCCAAATAACTTTTTAATTTAATTGAAATCATTCTCCCCTCAATCAATGACATAGGTTGTTGATTGAGATAGATAGATTTTGACAAATAAGTCCGATGATTATCAAAAATAGAGACAGTTATTTTTCAAAGCATTTAGTTTTCGTGAGATAAATGTTTATAGAATCAGAGCATGGAATTTGAAAACATGATAAAACATGGCTCTGTTCTTTCTTTTAAAACCGGTTATTGCACGAAATGACAATAAACCATTGTTTCTCTTTCTCCCAAAAATATTTTTGATTTTTTGAATTTTTTTTTTTTTTTTTTTTTTTAAATTCGAACAACATCTAAAGTCCCGTGTCATTCTTTGAATGACATCACAAAAATCGTAGATATTATCGAACCGAGAAAAACATGACAATTGAATTTTTTTTTTTTTTTTTTTTTTTGAAGATTTTCGATTTTTGATTTTTATGGATTTTGAAATTTTATAATTTTGTATTTTGTTTTTGAATAGTATTTACAAGAGATAGATGAAGATACCTTTACTCCTCGTCTTCCTCCCGAAAGGCGTTTGAGTGTTTCTGGTTGAAGGCTTTTCAAGCCAAGTCGTGGAAGAATAAACTCAAATGTTCTCTTGGAAGAGCTTTGGTGAAGATGTCGCTAAGCGATATTCGGACCTCACAAAATATAGTTCCACCACACCTTTTTCCACTTGTTCCTGATGAAATGATGTCGAATGTCGATATGCTTTGCTCTTGAGTGTTGAACGTTGTTGCATGAGAGAGTAATATCACTTTTATTATCACGATAAGAGAGGATTTTGTTGAATTCAAAGCCATAGTCGGATAATTGAGATCTCATCCATAAGATTTGAGCACAACAAGATGACATGGCTATGTATTCAGCCTCTGTAGAGGAAATAGAAGTACTCATTTGCTTCTTTGAAGAGCATCTCACAAGCTTATCACCCAAAAACGAGCACCTCCGGATGTACCGACGAGTATCTTGACAACTGCATGATCGGCATCTGCGCAATAGTTAGTGACATACCGGTGTCCTTCCGGTACCAAAGTCCCATATTGATGGTTCCTTGGAGATACCGAAAGACCCGTTTAACCGCTTCAAGGTGCTTTTTAGTAGGCTTAGCATGGTATCTAGCACACATGCAAACAGCGAACAAGATGTCTGGTCTACTAGCAGTGAGGTACATCGAGGGATCCATCATACTACGATATTTGTTTGGTCAATCATGATCCACAGTGGTCCTCATCTAGTTTGGTTCGATCAATCATGGGGGTGTCAACGGGGTCACTTGAATCAAATCCAAATTTCTTAAAATCTCTGTTGCATATTTAGATTGATTTATGAAAATGCCTCCGGACTTTGAAATTTGTAATCCCAAGAAAAATGACATTTGTCCCATCATTGACATTTGAAACTTTGAACTCATTTCATTTGAAAAGCGATCACATTCCATTGGGTCAGTCGAGGCAAAAATAATATCATCAACATAAATTTGAACTTGAGTTAAATGTTTGCACGACTTCCGGTGAACAATGTAGGATCAAGCTGCTCCTTTCTTGAATCCGGTTGATAGAAGAAACTTTGACAGTGTATCATACCATGCCCTGGAGCTTGCTTTAAACCGTAAAGAGCCTTCTTCGCGATAGCGTGGTAGGATGCTCTTGATTCACAAATCCTTCGGGTTGGCGGCGTGAGCGACTTCTTTAAGATCTCCGTTAAATGCGTTTTCACATCCATCCGATAGACTACCATGTTCTTACTAGCGGCATTAGCCAAAGATTCGATTGCCTCGATTGAAAGCAACAGGGAGCAAAAGATTCTTCAAAGTCTATACCCTCCTCTTGATGGTATCCTTTAGCAACTAATCGAGCCTTGTTCTTCAACACATCACCATGCTCATCAAGTTTCACTTTGAAGATCTATTTTAGAGCTATAATCGCACAATGCAGGCGGTACTAACTCCCATACATCAAGTCGATCAAACTCATGAATTTCATCTTGCATGGCATTGAACCGGCTATCTTCATTCATGGCGGTTTTAACATCTTTTGGTTCGATCTTAGATAGTTCGGAGTTGAAGAAGCACCATAAGGCATCGGTTGCAAGTTGTTTCCGGGTTGATACTGGACGAGAGGGATTTCCAATGATGTTGTCTAATGGATGATTGTGAGTCCATTTTCGAGGTGTTCATGTGGTAGTTGTTGAGGGACTGAGGGTAGCGAGTCGATGTCTCTGAAGAAGATGGTTCGATGATGATTCGAGGCAAATATGTTTTCAAATGGAGCATCTTCAGGAGTAGCAAAGGGATTAACTTCATCATTGATGCCTGAAACATTTCCATGATGTACATTTGAAGAATGATGATTTGTTGATGAGCTGAAGGATCGGGCAGGTGCTTCTTGACTTAAAGATATTGAGGCGAGGATTGACTTCATTCACAGGAATATTAACAGCCTCTGTTGTAGGAATCGACACCTCATTAGTACTTTGATCATAAAGTTCATCAAACATAGGATCAAACAATTTCTTTAAATCATCTTGAGATGGAGGTACATATGGAGTTTCTTGAGAAGAGTTTGGAACAAGAGATGAACCAATGGGACTGATTTGAAGTGCGGGTCTGACTGGGTGTCAGGAGCCATTTGACCGGTCGACTCATCAAGCGTGCGTGAATGGTTTCCATGATATTTCGGGTTCTTTTGTTATAGATTCGGTATCCCTTTTTGTTTGGTGCATATCCTACAAATACTCCAATGTCACTTTAGCCCTAAGTTTCCCTAAGTCTTGACCCTCATTAGTTGGATAACACAATGCACTAAACACACGAAGGAATGAGAGATTAGGTTTTCATTGTGGACAAGTTCATATGGTGTCTTTCCATGAACATGTGAATCGGGAGGAGCGATTTTGTGTGTAGCATGCAGTGGCAATAGCTTCAGCCCGGAGAAACATTGGAACTTTTGAGTAAATCAGCATTGTTCTAGCGGCTTCTACAAGAGTTCGATTTAGTCTTTCAACTACACCGTTCTGTTGAGGAGTTCGTGGAACACTTCTTTGATGGCTGATTCCAATGCTTTCATAGAATTCACTAAGTTGTTTGTTAACTAACTCAGTTCCATTGTGCGTCGGATAATTACGGCGGTTTTGTTAAGTCGAACTGCAGTTGTTTGATGAGTTTGATGATGATATCGAGGTTTCATCCTTTGTCCTTAAGAACTTGACCCAAGTGAATCTAGAGTAATCATCAACTATAACTAACACATATTTCTTCCCAAAGATATTCTGCACTCTCATTGGTCCACATAAATCCATATGAATTGTATGAAGAACTTTTGTGACAGAGTTAGTAGGTTTGGGTTTATGGGCGTACTTCTTGCTTTTTCCCAATTGACATGCTGAACAAAGATGATCCTTTTCATACTTTAGTCGATGTAAGCCTACAACTAAGTCCTTTACGGAGATCATTGATGGTGCCGAAGTTCAAGTGATTGAGACGTCGATGCCATAACCATGACTTTGGTTTTGAAGCCTTTGACAAACAAGATTGGAGAAGACTTCATCATATCATCGATAGAGATGGTGTAAAGATTTGAACCACGAGTTCCTTTTAAAAGTTCCTTACCATTAAGTTCTCTAACAAAGCAGTATGTTTTACGAGGCTACTTCTAGATCGAGAATCACGAAATTGACCAGCGAGCAGTTATGACCAAACCTTCCACATAGTATACTCTAGAGATGACACTATCACCACCAACATAATCTCCATAACCCATAATAGCACCGAAATGATCATTACCAAATCTAACAGTCCCGATGAATTTGCCCACGAAGTTCATGAGCGCGACCGGTCTCGGTCATATGCTTGGAACGGCTGAGTCCGGTACCAGAAGCGATTTGAACGATCTGCGGTTGAACACAGAGACAAGAATGGATAACTGGATAATTGGGATCCCCATGCAAGAATGGGTTCCGTTTGGTTAGTAACGATGGTGGAACACCCACCAGAAAGAAACATCCATATTAGAAGTAGAAGCAATGGAATCATTGGGAATAGATGCAATCTGGTGTGCGTATTTGACCTATTCAAAGTATGTTCACTTCTTAGGGAATAGTTCTACCGATGAGGCATCCATTTTCTAGTGGGCATAATCTTAGCAGTTTGAGAACAAAACTGATTATTCTTATGGCCAAAAGGTATCCAATAATAACCTATCTTTATAAAAGTTCATCCTGTGGGTTTCCACCCTTTGTTTCTAACAATCTTTCGGTTTTGCCTTTTTGCCTTATTTGCACGATTATTAGCATTAACAATTTTAACTGGCATTTGACAGCATTAGACAAAGCATTCACACCACATTCATGATTAGCAACGAAATTCAAGCAGACATCATTACAAGGTTTGCAAATAGTATCGAATTGAATTAATTACGATGCGCCTAAGGCTAATACTAGAATCAACACGATTCGTTTTATTCAACTCAAGCTTAAAGTTCCTAGATTGGTCTTCTACACTCTTCCAATGCACATTCTTAGCTTGCGAGGTCCTATCATTCCTTGTGTTATCTTGAGACTTTGACACCGCCGCTTTAAAGTCACGATTACTCTGTAGAGGAATGGGAACATTAGTTGGTTGATCTAATTTTTGCATTCCTGAACTTGATGTGCAAGGATCGGAAGTACTAGAAGGCACATTAGTGTATACTTTCTTAAGACTGTGATTTGAGCTTTGCGAGCACACTAAAGTTCACTTTAACATATCAGGAATCTGAACTACTTGAAGGCACATTAGTGTTTCCTTTCTTAGGCGGGCATAGAACGGATTTCTGCTTGGCACTAGGCATAGAACAAGGCATCACAGCTTTGCCTTTTGCACCTAAGGTTAAGGATTTGGGACATGTTGCAATTACACATTCTAGCAACTATTGAGATCGTTTGGCACAGGCAAGCAAACCTAATTTCACTATCAAGAGGTTTGTTAATGAAATCCTCTTCGACAATCTCACGGAGACATTCTAGACTATCCTTAAGGTGAGCACAGTATTCATGAAAAGCATGTTCATTATTCCTAAGATGCAGAGGAATATATTTAAGCATCCAGATGTATTTGCATCTAAGGGTGACTTTGAGACAACATTCTTATTGAAAACAAGTGGGTTTCCCATTTCCCGACTTCTCGATTCTCAATTTCCTTTTGTAAACGTTATTTTTTTGTTGTTTTGGTCACGGTGACTTTTATTGAATCATATAACTCTTTAAAATGTCGTTTAACTTTTCATTTTCTTCTAGAAAACTCTCGTTTTCCTTTTGTAAGGTATCAACTAAGTTTTGAAGATGAAAAGTTTGAGAATTCTGAGAATCTAAAGGAGGAGGGATTTGGGAGCTTGTCATATTGTTCGTTTGACCCTTTAATTGAGAGATTTGGGCTTTCAACTTTCGATCGTGTTGCTTGAGCTTGAATCTGTTCATCACGTTTGTTAATTTGAAAAGCGCATCAAACTCTGGAGCATCCGAAGATGTCTTGATATTTGAAGTTTTGACATTTTCTTTAAGATGTTGATATTTTAGTTGTAAATTAAAATGCTCAACTTCCAGTTTAGAAAAATGTTTAACCAAATTGTCGTGATCATCGAGTTCAATTTTCTCGTTTAGTTCAGAATTAGTTTTTCAAGCTCAATGACACGATCATGGGAGACTTTCAGTGCCACAGATAGTTCATGAAATTTGGAAGCATTAATAGAGCAATTTGAAGCAGTGAAAATAATATCTTGAGCAACATTCAGTAATAAGAGTCTCATTTAAGGTATGCAAGTTCTTCCTCTCAATCTCATTATATTTTAGTGCACGCTCATAATCACTAACTTCAACTACCATTGCATCAAATTCCTTTTCCATTCCCTTGATATCGGTTTCTATCCTTTTTAAGACTCTCAAAGTGATCTTTCAGAAGTTTAAAGAAAGGCATGACCTCAGTTAAATAACATTCTTTCATTTGCTCAAAACCCTTTTCTCCTTCCGTTATACCAGTGGGTGTGATCCTTTTCTTGCAAGTTTTCTCAAAATCAACAAATAGTTGAAATATAACATATTGGCTAATTAAGGTCTTGCTTTTAGTGGCAATTGTTCTAGGAACAAGATGCATTGGTGTATTAGGAGGATACACACTCGCTCTAGGCATTTTCCATAGGGAGGTTTGTTTCAACAATATTTTTGACTTTACGCTTATCTAAATCCTTTTTCCAGAAAACTTGTTCGGGAGTCAACAATGTCTGAGGCTTAAACATGTTCAAGGAAATCCAGTTTTCCCTTTTGTAGTCATGGGGAGTGATAATTATTTTTTTCTCTTTGCATTTAGGATCATCTAATTTTTTGTTCATCTTTTTCCTAGTGACTTCATCGATTTCTTATCTTCCTCGGTGCACTCAGCAACTAGGTTTTGTCTAGGTTTAAGAATCTCATTGCCATCATAGATCACCTTTTGAGCGCTTTTGCTATCTTTTAATACCTCGGGTTGGGTTTATCTATAATGGGAACACTATGCTTATCTCTTAGGACTCTATGTTTAGTGACCATGTGGCGATCGAATGGTGTTTCCTTGTATGTACAACTTGTTTTCAAGTTTGTTTTTCAAAGTTTTCAGATTAGAAAAATCTCTCAAGAGTTTTGATTCCTTTGCATTAAATTCTTGCTTAAGCATTTTCACATTTTCTTGAAGTTCTTGTTTTTGCTTAGCTGTTTTAGAAAGTTTTCTTGCAAGGAATTTAATTCTTGTTTCAATACTTCTTCTCTAAAATTACTTTTCTAATATTTATGCGCTTGGTCATCCATTTCCCTTTCACGAGTGGTCAACTCAAATTTAGCACGTTGTTCATAAATAGCAACACGTTCTTTATAGGCATTTAGTTCGGAAATTACAGAATCATCGAGGGCACATGCGGTGTATTCATCAAAAACATAGTCATTGTTGACTGCAGAAGATGCATCACTTGGTACAACTTCACTTTCACTTTGTTTCACGTATTGATCATATGGGATAATATTGATATTACCCATATTTTCAACATTTGATTCAATAGTTTCAGTTGATTGTACTTTGTCATGCATCTTTTGCTTATCAACATCATCGTATAGTTTTAATACCTCTGAGATGAGTTTGTCTTGGATGATGGGCGACTAGTGGTGAAGAAGAGACCTTGGGAGAAACCATTGGAGAAATGCTAGCCATAAAAATTGTGTGTGCCGTAGGTCCATCATCCACATCTGAGTCGTATGCATCACAATCATGACTTGAAAGGCATTCGATGATTGTGACCTATCTCTGAATAGGTCGCTCATCCACATCTCATCATAGGTCTTGGCATTGCCCTCTTAGAAACAACAATTCCTCTTCATCCAGCGGCACCATTGTCCCGAGCTTGTACCAGACATCTTATCTCTGAAATCGGCATTCGTGGGCGCTTTGGAGATGTGCAGTTCCTTGCAATGTGTCCCTCACCACCACCGTTATAACATTTGATTGGCTTAGCTTGACCTTGGTTACCATTCCTTCCTCGATTCTGGTTGCCAACATAACCCCTACCAGCTCCACCTTTCCGATCATCTGTCTTTCCGAGCTGGTTGCACCACGATCCTTCCATCTTTAACAGTGGCTTGATTGTGTGGGTTAGATCTGTTCGAGGTTGTTGGTTTGTGGGAGAGAATTCATGTTTTGACTAATCTGAAGAGCTAGTTGATTAATGAAGTTACCCACGTGTGCATCAGCATCAGCTTGTTTGAACATAGGATGAGGAATGAGTTTGTGATTACCATTACCCAAGGGTATGACTTGTGATGCTTTGGTTGTGATTCCGATGTTTGAGTAGAAGGCAGTTGAGTCATTAGTCGAGCTTGTCTCTCCTCGGTTGGTTTTGAACGATTGAGAATCAATTTTTCAAACATAGCATGTCTCTCATTCCGAAGGAGGAAGGCATAGAGTTGCTCATAGTTTGTATTCTTCAATCCTTTAGTGAGCTTCACAGCGGTGACAAACTTGTGCCATTAGGGATTCATGTTGTTCACAAATTTTGAGTTAATTTGAATGTTAGGCATAGTCATTCCGATGTTCCTCATGTCATTCACTAACTTATGAAATCTCACATAGTACTCATAGACACTCTCATCTGGTTTCATCTTGAAGTGTTCAAATTTGTCATAGAGTTGGGATTCTTTGTCTTCCATAGTTAATTCGAACCTTGAGAAGCATCTTAACATTATCCCCAACTGCCTTTGCATCAGTGTTATGATTGATCAGCTTGTAGATGTCTTTAGGAAGACCTTGAAGTACAATGTTTGAAGCCACGATATCATCGAATCTCTTTTCTCCTTATCATCAAGCTCATCATACATTTTAGTGCTGTCCATTCCGTAAACGGGAGTACCATCTTCATTAGTATCAAGTATGTCTCTAGTCGTCTCAACTCGAGATGGTCCTTCATCAATGGATTTGAGAATGTTGACACCATTTTCCTTCCCAAGGCAATACAATCGATTCGTTGAGCCCAAGAATCGTAGTCAGTTCTGTCAAGCATGGGTGGGCAGTATCGACCCAGTTGCTTGAACATCCTACAACGATGGAGATGATAGTAGGCGTTGGTAGACATGTTAACAGATATACGGATTTTATAACTCTATGATTAAACCGGAAAAGATTCTTTCACGATTTTACTAAATCAAGAAGTAAACAATCACCCAAGTCGCTTAGAAGATAATGCGTCGCTAACACTTAATTCGCTACACCACTAAGTCGCTAGAGTCCCAAGTCGCTAGACAAATGCAATTCGCTAAGTAGTAACTTCGCTCGCCTCAAGTAAGCTAGCAAAATTTTGGCGAGCAATTCGCTAAAATTCTCAAGTAAGCTAAAGATACAAGTAAACTAAAGAGCTTCAAGCTCTGAGACCAAGTTAAGCTACCACCAAGTAAGCTACCCGTAGTGGAGAGTCCACTACTTGTATTGTAAATCGCTAGATCTAAGTCGCTAGGTCTAATTACTGTAACTCGCTACAAATTTGTAAAGCACAGTCGCTACGAAAAAAGTATATCCGTGAGTTAAGTCGCTAGCTTGAGAAAAACCACATAAACATCACTTTTCAATCCAAAAACAACCCAACCAAGATGATTCAAGCTTACCAAATGAAAACCTACACACTTGTGATGATTCTAAACATAAAAATACTAACAAAATCCAAACTTTAACACAAGAAATCAACCAAATGATGCAAAACCACTAAACTTTTTCAAACTCAAAAACCACCTAAAACCACTAGAAATCCAAAGATGTGCAAGATATGATCTAACCATGGCTCTTGATACCAATTGTTAGATATAAGTTTTCACATACACATCAAACCATAACACAAAGTGGAGTATAAATGGAATTCTAGAGAGAGAAAGTTAGAGGTTTAGGGAACTTAGTGAGAGAAAGTGAAAGATATTATTATGAGCTCCAACTCTCTACCTTGGGAGGTAGAGAGTATTTATAGTCTTACATAAATCGCCACACAACGGGATGTGGATCAGGCATACAGTGGGTAAAGACCCGTCCGTCCTCCACGGTGTTACTTAACTAAATACTACTTAACATCAAAGAACTACGACTACGAGCTTTCTAACGATTACATATACTTGAGGTGACCGACTCTTTAATACCGGAAAATTCTAATTCCTAACACTCCCATCACCACACATGATTTGAGGTCAATCCAAAAGATTCAATCTCTCATTTGAGGTATTAAACTATATGATGGTTGATGAGCAAAAGATTACATAACAGTACAATCTCTTGAAACTAATGAATCAGATATTGATAATGAGGGTAATAGTAACATTGTCCCATATGATCAATATGTGACACAAAGTGAAAGTGAGATTGTACCAAGTGATCAACCAATATCTTCTGCGATCAATGATGACGATGTTTTTTATGAATACCTTTGCATGTGCCTTTTGATGATTCTGTTATATATCTGGCTGAATGCCTATAAAGAACAAGTTGCTATTTATGAACAACGTGCTAAGTTTGAGTTAACTACCCGTGAGCAGGAAATGGATGACCAAATGCGTACAATTATTAGAAAAAGTAATTTTAGAGAAGAAGTTTTAAAACAAAAGTTAAACTCCTCACAAGAAAAGCTTTCTAAAAGTGTTAAGCAAAAGCAAGAGCTTCAAGATAATGTTAAAGTGCTTAAACAAGAATTCAATGCTAAGGAATCAAAACTTTTGAATGATTTTTCTAATCTAAAAACTTTGAAAAACAAGCTTTAAAATAAGTTGTACATACAAGGGAACACCATCCAGACTGCTCACATGATCACTAAGCATAGAGTCTTAAGCGATAAGAACAGTATTCCCCTTGTAGAGGAACCAAATCCCGAATATTGCAAAAGAGCTAAAGCTTTCCATAAGATTGTATATGATGGTAATGAGATCCTTAAGCCTAGGCAAACACCTTCTTGTATTGGAAGCATGGGAGAGGATAGACAATTAAAAGATGCCTCTAGGGAGAAAATGGATAAGAAACTAGAAGATCCTAAGTGTAAAACGAATAACATAACGATCAAACCCCATGATTATACAAAAGAAAATTGGGTCTCCCTGAACAGGTTTAAGCCTCAAACTCAATTAACCACAAAACAAATTTTTTGGAAGAAAGACATGGATAAGAAAAAAGCAAACATACTTGTTGAAACAAACACTCCCCCTTAGGAAAGTGCCTGCAGCTACTGTGTATCCTCCAATTACACCAATGCATTTAGTTCCTAGAACTATTGCCACTAATAGCAAAACTTTAATCAGCCTATATGTTGTTTATCAACTATTCGTTGATTTTGAGAAAACATGTAAGAAGAGAATCACACCTACAGGGATAACTGAAAGGGAAAGGGGTTTTGAGCAAACTAAAGAATGCTATTTAACTGAGGTCATGCCTTTCTTTAAACAATTGAAAGGTCAATTTGAAAGTCTTCAAAAGGGGATAAACTCGGATATTAAAGAAATGGAAAAGGAATTTGATGCAATGATTGTTGAAGTAAATGATTATGAACGGGAACTCAAATATAATGAAATTGAAAGGATAAATTTGCATATCCTAAATGAGAACTTATTAGTAAGTTGTGTGGCTCAAGATGTGTTTTATACTGTTACTAAGCATTCTATTACTGCTTCTCAATTTCATGAATTAACTGTTGCTTTGAAAGTCTCCCATGATAGTGTCATTGAGCTTGAAAACAAAAACTCATAACTAAATGAGAAAATTGATCAGGATGATCACGATAATTTGGTAAAACACCTTTCTAAGCTAGAAGTTGAACATTTTGATTTGCAATTAAAATATCAACATCTCAAGGAAAATGTCAAAACCTCAAACATCAAGACATCCTAAAATGTTCCAGAGTTTGATGCATTTTTTGAAATAAACAAGCGTGATTCAAGCTCATTGTAACACGATGAGAAAGTTGAAAGCCCAAATTTCACAATTAAAGGGTGAAAAGAACAACGTGACTGGCTCCCAAATGCCTCCTCCTATAGATTCTCAGAGCTCTCAAACTTTTCATCTTCAAAACTTGGTTAATGTTTTACAAAAGGAAAATGAGAGTTTTCTAGAAGAAAATGAAAAGGTTAAACGACACTTTAAAGAGTTATATGATTCAATGAAAGTCACTTGTGACAAGAACAACGAAAAAATAACATCTTTACTAAAGGAAATTGAGAATCAGGAGTCGGAAAAGCGGAAAATGCCACTTGTCTTTAATGAGAATATTGCATCAAATTCATCTGCGGACGCAAATATCTGTAATCGTTAAATACATTCCTCCTCATCTTAGAAATAACGAACTTATGTTTCATAACTATTTCGCTCACCTTAAGGATAGTCTAGAATGTCTCTGTGAGATTGTAGAAGAGGATTTCATAAATAAGCCACTTGATAGAGAGATTAGGTTTGCTTGCATTCAGGCCAAATGATCTCAAGAGCTGCTAGAATGTTTAAGAGCAACATGTCCTAAATCCTTAAGTGCAAAAGATAAAGCTGTGATGCCTTGTTCTATGCCTAGTGCCAATTATGCAACCCAATCTATGCCCGTATTGAAAGTGAACTCTAAAGTACCGCAAGTAGTTCGATCCATGCACGTCTAGTTCAGGAATGCAAAAAGTAGCCTAACCAACTAATGTTCCTATAATTCCCTCTACAAGAGTAATCAGTGACATAAAAGCAAGCGGGTCAAAGCCTCCAGGCAATACAAAGCAAGATAGGACGTCATGCTAAGAATGTGCATTGGAAGAAAGTAGAAGACCACCCTAGGAACACTAAGTTTGAGTTGAATAAAATGAATCGTGTTGATTATAGTATTAGCTATAAAGCGTCTTTGTAATTAATGAATTACCTACTATCGGCAAACCATGTAATGATGACTGCTTGATTTACATTCTTGATCATGAATGTGGTGTGAATGATTTGCTTAATTCTGTTAAATGCCGGTCAAAATTGTTAATGTCAAAATCAAGCTAAGAAGGCTAAAAGGCAAAGGCGAAAGAAAGTTAGAAAACATTGGAAACCCACAGAAGAAAATTTAGTAATATTGGTTATCAATGGATACCTCACGGCCATAAGTTTAATCCTAATGAGTTTTGCCCTAAATTTGCTAAGTCAATGCCCATTAGAAAATTGATGCCTACTTGGTAGAACTATTCCTTTAAGAAGTGAACATACTTTGAATAGGTCAAATACGGACACTAGCACTACATCTATTCCTGATGATTCCATTGGTTCTACTTCTGATGTGGGTGTTCCAATCACTGTTACTAACCAAATGGAACCCATTATTGCATGGGGATCCCAATTATCCAGTTATCCATTCTTGTCAGTGTTCAACTGCAGATCGTTCAAATCGTTCTGTGGTACACGGATTTTCAGTCATGTTCCAAGCATATTTGACTGGAGATCACTCGCGGCTTATGAACTTCGTGAGTAAATTCATCGGGGCTGTTAGATTCGGGAACGACCATTTTGGAGAAATTATGGGTTATGGAGACTATGTTGTTGGCAATAGTGTATTCTCCAGGGTATATTATGTTGAAGATCTTGGTCATAACTTGTTTTCTGTTGGTCAATTATGTGATTCCGATCTAGAAGTGGCATTTAGAAAACATACTTGTTTCGTTAGAGAACTTGATGGTGTGGAACTGTTAAGTGGAACTCGTGGTTCTAATCTATACACCATATCTATCGAAGACATGATGAAGTCTTCTCTAATCTGCTTATTGTCAAAGGCTTCAAAAACAAAATCATGGTTATGGCATCGTCGTCTCAATCACTTGAACTTCGGCACCATTAATAATCTTTCCAGAAAGGATCTTGTAAGGGGCTTACCCAGATTAAAGTATGAAAAAGATCATCTTTGTTCAGCATGCCAATTGGGAAGAAGCAAGAAATATGACCATAAACCCAAACCCACAAACTCAGTAATGGAAGTTCTGCATACCCTTCATATGGATTTGTGCGGACCAATGAGAGTGCAAATGAAAATGGGAAGAAATATATTTTAGTCGTAGTTGATGACTACTCTCGATTTACTTGGGTAAAGTTTTTGAGGACAAGGGATGAAATTCCAGATGTCATCATCAAACTTATCAAGCAGCTTCAGGTTCGACTTAACAATACGGTTAGAATTGTTCGAACAGACAATGGCACAAAGTTCGTTAACAAAGACTTAAGTCAATTTTATGAAAGTGTTGGAATCAGTCATCAAAGAAGTGTTCCACGAACTCCTCAACAGAACGGTGTAGATGAAAGACGAAATCAAACTCTTGTGGAAGCCGCAAGAACAATGCTAATTTATTCAAAAGTTCTGATGTTTCTCTGGGCTGAAGCCATTGCCACTGCTTGCTACACCCAAAATCGTTCCATCATACACACTTCTCATGGAAAAACTCCATACGAACTTGTCCATAAACGAAAACTTGATCTCTCCTACCTTCGTGTGTTTGGTGCGTTGTGCTATCCAACGAATGACGGTCAAGATTTAGGTAAATTAAGAGCTAAGGCGGACATTGGAGTTTTTGTAGGTTATGCATCAAACAAGAAGGGTTACCGAATCTATAACAAAAGAACTCGAGATATCATGGAAACTATTCACGTCACGTTCGATGAGCTGTCTGGGCAAATGGCTCCAGGACAATCCAGTTCTGGACCCGCATCTCAACCTTTATCAAGTAGTCCCATCAGTTATACTCTAGTACTAAATCCCTCACCAGCAACTCCTTATGTACCTCCTTCGGACGATGATTTAAAGAAATTGTTTGATCCAATGTTTGATGAACACTATGAGCCAATTGCTAATGATCTGTCAAATCCATCAACAGAGGCTGCTCCTATCCATGTCAATGAAGTTAACCCTTCAGTTTCTATGTCATTAAGTGAAGAAGCACGCTCTTTGATCACTCTGTCTTATCAACAAATCATCAATCATCGAGTGTACATCATGGAATTGCGTCTGGCACCTATGATGGAGATAATCCCTTGCTACTCCCGAAGATGCCCCTTTGAAAACATATTTGCTCCGAATCATCATCAGAACCATCTTCATCGGAGAATTCGACTCTGCTACTTGGTTCCTTAACAACAACCACACGAACACCTTAGAAAATGGACACATGATCATCCATTGGACAACATCATTGGAAATCCCTCTCGTCCAGTATCCACTCGTAAACAACTTGCAACTGATGCCTTATGGTGCTTCTTCAACTCCGTACTATCCAAGGTCGAACCAAAAGACGTTAAAACTGCCATGAATGAAGACAGCTGGTTCAATGCCATGCAAGAAGAAATTCATGAGTTTGATCGACTAGAATTATGGGAATTAGTACACCCCTTCTGTGCTATGATCATTGCTCTAAAGTGGATCTTCAAAGTAAAACTTGATGAGCATGGTGATGTATTAAAGAACAAGGCTCGATTGGTTGCAAAAGGATACCGTCAAGAGGAGGGTATTGACTTTGAAGAATCATTTGCTCCAGTTGCTCGTATCGAGGCAATCAGAATCTTCTTGGCTAATTTTGCAAGTAAGAACATGGTAGTCTATCAGATGGATGTAAAGACGGCTTTTCTTAACGGAAATCTTAAAGAAGTCATATACGTTAGCCAACCTTAAGGTTTTGTCAATCCAGCATCCTAATCATGTCTATCGCTGAAGAAGGCTCTTTACGGTTTGAAGCAAGCTCCAAGGGCATGGTATGATACGCTATCAAAGTTTCTTTAATCTACTGGATTCAGAAAGGCGGTTGATCCGACATTGTTCACGAGAAAGTCAGGCAAACATTTAATTCACGTTCAAATATATGTTGATGATATTATTTTTGTCTCGACTGACCCCAATGAATGTGACGTTTTTCTAAGGAGATGGGTTCCAAATTTCAAATGTCAATGATGGGACAAATGTCATTTTTCTTGGGATTACAAATTTCACAAAGTCCCGAGGCATTTTTATAAATCAATCTAAATATGCAAATGAGATTTTAAAGAAATTTGGATTTGATTCTTGTGACCTGTTGACACTCCCATGATAGAGCGTACTAAACTGGATGAGGACCACTCAGGTATCATGGTAGATCAAACGAAATATTGTAGTATGATTGGATCCCGATGTACCTCACGACGATGAGCAGATATTACGTTCACGTTGTTTGCATGTGTGCTAGTTACCAGGCTAAGCCTACCAAAAAGCACCTTGAAGCTGTTAAACGGGTCTTTCGGTATCTCCAAGGAACCATCAACATGGGACTTTGGTACAAGGACACCGGTATGTCACTAACACCTATCGATCTTTCGATCATGCAGGATGTCAAGATACTCGTCGGCACGTCGGAGGTTCTCGATTTTGGGTGATAAGCTTGTGAGCTGGTCTTCTAAGAAACAAATGAGTACTTCTATATCCTCTATAGAGGCTGAATACATAGCCATGTCATCTTGTTGTGCTCAAATCCTATGGATGAGATCCCAATTATCTGACTATGGCTTTGAATTCAACAAAATCCCTCTGTATTGTGATAACAAAAGTGCCAATGCTCTCTCATGCAACAACGTACAACACTCAAGAGCAAAACACATCGACATTAGACATCATTTCATCAGGGAGCAAGTGGAAAACGATGTGGTGGAACTTTATTTTGTGAGGACTGAATACCAGTTAGCAGACATCTTCACCAAAGCTCTTCCTAGAGAATGTTTTGAGTTTATCCTCCCACGACTTGGTCTAAAGAGTCTTCAACAGGAAACACTTAAACGTCTTCAAGAGGAAGAAGAGGAGTAAAAGGTTTTTCTTCATCCATCTCTTGTAAATAGTTATTCAAAAAAAAGCAAAATACAAAATTACAAAACCAACAAAAAGCAAATAGAAAAATATAAAATTTTCAAAATCCATAAAAATTAGAAAATCTTGAAAAATCCCAAAAAATATTTTGTCATGTTTTCCTTATTCGATATCATCTACGGACTTTGTGTTGACATTCAAAGAATGTCACGGGTTTTTAGATGTTCTTCGAATGTACATAATTTGTTTTAAAAAAAAATAAAATAAAAAAATAATAAAAAATTGAGAGAAAGTGAAACAAAGGCTTATAGTCATTTCAGTCTATAACCCGTTTTTAAAGAAAGAACAGATTCATGCTTTATCTTATTTTTCACATCTCATGCTCTGATTCTATAAACAAATGTTTGTCTCTAAAACGACAAATGTTTCCTTCACAAGTATTTTTCCTTCTAATGATTCTTCTGAACAATATTTGTTATCTTTATGAAAACTAATAAAAATAACTCGGTCTTAATTTTTTGAAAATCATCTGGGATTGACATTGGTCAAAATCTCTATCTCTCAATCAACAACTTATGTCATTGATTGAGGGGGAGAATGATTTCATTTAAATCAAAAGGTTATTTGTCATACAACTGGTTCAGACCAAGGTTTATGTCATGTTTTCAAAAGATACTCAAGCATGTTTTTTATCCTTATCGGTTAAATATTTTCATAAGCAAGTCACAATTCTCCTCAAAAGCTTTCAAAATCAATTTAAATCTCCAGAGATCACAAATCTCAAATGATTTAAAAATTGTGATCGGGAGAGAATTTGTGATTTAAATTGAATTTAAACTGATAATTCGATAAATGGTTTTATAATGATTTCTAAGCTTTCCTCCCACATGTGTCAGCGATTTCAAATTTCACATGCACATGTTGAGGGAGAGCATCGATTTCAAACCAAAAGGATTGAAATTGATTGATTTGTTTCAATGTGCGAGGTTTTCCCTATTATATGCAAAAACACTTTCAAATCTCTATGGCACATATTGAGGGAGCAACTTTTGAAAACCACATCCTTTCCAAAAATACCCTTAACAAAGTATGAAAAATGCTAATTTTGATCAGGAAAGTGATGTTGATATCTTCTAGAAAATGGTAATCAAAGAAGTTAATCCTTCCTCTTGCCTCCGGTGTGCCAGCGATTTCAAATACATGATGCACATGTTGAGGGGAGCTCTTTTTCTAAAAATATCAAAAACAATTCAGGTACAAAATGCTTTGATAATATATCACAAGTATCTGGATTAATTTTCAAATGGTTTTCAATTGGTTCCAATGGCAGATAAACAATACCAAATAGACCGACCAAATTTACTTTATGTATGGAGTTATAAGGATGGTTAGGTTTGGTATTCGTTCCCACGATCCTTGAGAGCGGAGGGATCTACCCAGGGACAATCCACTAGATAGTGTAGAGTCCTTAGGTATGATGAAAAAAGGAGAAAAGTGAGATATGGGAAGAGTGCGGACTGAGAAAGAGCTAGAACTGGAATAAACCCAACAAGGTTCTAAGTTATGAAGTCTCGGTAAGCACTGAAGGGGTTGAAGAATGAAAAAGAATTAAACGATAAAAGGGTGAAAATAAATACCTTCCAATTATTCAACCTTAGAGGCAGAAGCGGGTTCAATACATATGCTATTGGTTGTTACTAAGGTAACACCGGTATTGAAGACAAGACGTCATGGACCCAGTGACGCAATGCACTACATCTTCCCAAGCTACTCAAGTTCCTCTTAAAGGGGCTTGTTTCATTCTCACGGGGAACCTACATAATCTATCGACTTTCTCTTAGAGATTGTTGATATTGAAAAATGAGACCCTCTCCCCAGTCTCCGGCATAGGAACCAAATGTGCACAATTGAGTCTAGAGCCACAAGATCATCAATTAAATCTCTTTAGGACCTTTGTCAGAAACTCTCTGTTTAACCATGGTGTAAGCCTTAGCAGCACTTGGTAATGGTTGCATAAGCAATATTTTCCCTTAATGTTGGAATAACATTCATCAAGCCCCATCAAGAACTATATCAATCTTTTCCTCTGATCTCTCTCTCCATTGATCCTACCATTTGCACAGTTACACAAACACAAACACAAGTATGGTGCCTCCACTGCATCAAATTCATCCCAAAGACCTTTTAGCTTGTGATAGTATAGCTCCACTGAATAATTTTCTTGCTTCAATTTGCACAATGTCATTACTCAATTGGTAGATTCTAGGCCATCCAATCTGAGAATAATGTTCTTGCAATTCCATCCATAACTTTGAAGTAGAATTGATAAAATTCAAGTTGTTTCCAATTTGTTCACTCACTGTGTTAAGAATCCAAGAAATCAACATATCATTGTTCCTTTCCTAAAGAGCTCTTAACTCAGAATTAGCATGTGGTTCAGCTAAGTCTCCAGTAATGATTTTCATCTTATTCTTAGCATTCAAAGCAATTATGAGTGATCTTTTCCATGAACTAATTGTTCTGATCCGGTTAGCTTCTTTGAGATCAAGGCTAATCATGGATGATCTGTTTGGTGAACATATAGAGGATGATTGGATGTAATCTCATCACTTGATTGAATTTATAGTTGTATGACATTGAATTATGTGTGTTTGATTGTTTTTGTAAAGTTCGGCCATTTTCTTGATTTGAAAATTTTATGATGAATTTGATTGATTTTGATGAAATTTGTGTTGTAAAGTGATTATTTGAGTTGATAATGATGATTAGAAGATGATTGTGGTTGTAATGATGGTTTGTTTGATGATTTTTGATGAGTTTTGTGGTAAATGGTGGTGGTTTGTGGTGGTTAAAAGTTGTTAGATTGATCGGAGTTAGTTAAAAGTTTCTTAGGAGCAGTTATTGGTAAAAGTTTCTTAGGAGCATTTATTGGTGGCGGAATAGTGGTGGTGATGATGGTTGGCGAGATATGCTTTCGATACCATATTGAGAAATTAGAAAGAAACATTGTGGAGAAATGTTGTTGTATTTCCTTGCTGATAAAATGGGTACAAAAGAGTATTTATACACAAATAAGAAAGTCAAAGTCAAAACTATCTAGAATTACAATTACACTGATACTTAAACTAATTAAACTATCTAAAGCTACTGAATTACCACACTACAATTCCTGTGAGCTTTGAGATGCAACTGTAGCTTGTTTGGCTTCAGAGACTTTGTTGCAGACTTCATGTAGTTGACTTTGGTGCTTGTGTAGTTATGACTGGCGTGTGCTTGACTGTCTTGAGCTTGATTGTCTTCCTTAGTTCCTTTATATACATATTTGACCACATTGATGTTGGAATTCTAAGTTTACTGCTGTCAAAAGAAGTTAATTTCAGTATTTGATGAGTGTGTAAATACTCATCATTTTTAGTCAAATCTGAACTGCAAAACGTTTAAAAATGCTTAGAAATGCATCAAAATGCTAAAAAATATCTCAAAATGTCATTTATATGTTTTGAGATGCAAATGTTTAAAATCGAGATGAAAAATGAGCAAGTTTGCACAATTGGCGGTTTAGTCCCAAGTTTCTTAAATTGTCAAATAGTCCTGAGCCTTAATTTCAAAGTAAAATCACCAAGGTCCTTTTAATATCATAACTTGTCAATTTAGTCCTGGTGAAAAATGTCCGGGTTTAGAAAATTACAAAAATGGTCCTCGGGATTTGAAGTTAGCGAGAATGATCCACGAAAAATGTGAAAATGCAACTTTGGTCTTGTAATAATGCACTTGTCAATTTCAGCCCTGAAGCATCTTTGATGGAGTGAGTTCTAGTCCTGATTACTGAAATGGCAAGATAAGCCGCGAGTAAACCTTTCTACACGCTTAGACCGCTTACCGGATTTTGAACCCCGCGCCATTTAGCTTTTGAACCGCCATTTGGACCCTTCATATTACCCGGTCAAATGGGTTTGACTCGCTCTTTCCTCTACCCTTTCGCGGGTTACACCCGAAACCTCAATCATGCTTTTGCATCCTTCACGTCACACTCCATGCTACACCATCATCATCCTACACCTCAAACACAAGAAGCCAAGTTAGCATTAAATGCCTTAATCCGCTCCATATGACGGTTAAAGCTTGACTTTGGCGCCAAAATTACTTTAAGCGGCCAAGATCATTGCTGACACGTCAGGGCCTCAATTGTTGGTGAAATATTCAGAGAAAGAGGAGAGAGACACTTTGGGCTTATAAAAAGCAAGGAAGCAGAAGAAAGTTAGTTAGTTTTGGTTTTTCATAATGTATGTGGTTTAATGTTTCTTTTAGTCTAAATTAGATTTTAGAGTTTGTATTTTAAAGTTCGTTTGTGTTCAAGTGAACACCGATTAATATCTCAACCTATTTAGCAATAATTTAGGTTTATTTCCAAATTCCCATCATTATTGTGCTTGTTGAAATTTTAAGTTTCAAACTCATTTTACAATGCTTGTAGCAACTTCAATTTCAATTTCAAACAAGCTCGTATAAGATCGTAAAAGCTTTCCATAAGCTGCTTGATTAGTTTCACTCACTTTTTGAACCTTGGTTCAACAAAAGTCAACACGGGTAAAATAATCTGAAGGTTGGTTGATTAGGGTATGAATGTGGGTTGAAATGGAAGGCCGTGGGTTGTTTGAATTAGGAGGTTCATTGTTTCACATGCTTGCTTGTGGCTTTGGACTCTTGTAAGTAATTTCACAAGTTTTTGCATGATGTAATTGTAGTACTCATCTGTTAAAACACTTTTAATTCTAGTAAAGTAATTTAGTTATATTAATTAGTTGGATCATAAAAATAAGTAGTTTCATTGTTGAAATCATTTTTTAGTTGCAAATCGGTGTTGACAAAATTGTTTGGCTCCAAAGCCGGTTAAGCTGTCATAAAGGCTTGTCGCGGTGGGTTAGTTATCTTGTTTCACATGTTTATTGTATTCCAAGTAATGCTTTCCGTTGGAGTCAATGCTTTATTACTGCTAAGTTCAAAAGTCAAACTTGCACCTTAATCCATCTTACATCCCTTTGTTGTGGATTTAGGATTGCAAAATCATTGATTTGTGTTTGGAAGACTATAACATTGATTGCATTAGTTTTAATTTATCATATAACATCAATCTCAGTCACAAAAATTGGATTCAAAGTTCAAATTGGTCAAACTTCATCACTTTTGTCAAAAGTCAAATTGTTGTAAACTGTTTTAGGCTTCAACTAGACGAATTTTCATGGACTCATTATTGGGTCATCTTTAGTGAAATTTGTTGCTTTAAAATCTTCTACTGGTCTAATTGCTTATAGTGATTTTTGTGGAATTTTGCTAATTTTTTATGAGTCTTATAATCACTGTTCAAAATGGCCATATGCCTGCTCCAGTCTGTTTGTGAACTGAGTTTTCTTAGTTTTGTCTAGAGTTGCACAGAGGCTCATTTGACTCACCCGGTCTGATTTTGGTACACTTGGTCTCACCCAGGTCTTTTCCAAGTCCTAATTCATAATTTTCAGTTTGAGCTTATTTATAAGCCTGTGCTTGTGCTTAAAGTAAGCACTCAGAAATCTGTTTTGAGCAAAAATCTCATAGACATCAAATCTGTGCAAATTGTGATTCATTGGTTAAAATAGTTAGGATCTGTTGCATTTTAGTTATTTTAGTAGTTTAGAACTTTGGTAAACAGTTGGTAGCTTATTTTGTCCATTTGGCTTATTTGGAGTGCTTAATATTAAGCACTTCCACATCGATTTCTAATTTCTACACATAAGTGCTTCTTTTTCCATTTTTCTCATATTCCTCATATTAATTTAGACTTTTCCTGAAATTTTCAGATTTTTCCAAGTTGTTTTGCTATTTTTCCTAATTTAAATTAGTTTTTAAGCATTTTTAAATAGCATTTAATATAAAAAATTCAGAAAAGGTTCAAAAAAATAATTTTTCAATTTTATTAGGTTTAGATAAATATAAAAAGTGAAAAAAGTAATTTTCCAGATTTTTCATAGTTTATTTGGTAATTTTTAGTAATTTAATTAGTTTTTAATAGTTTAAAATTCATAAAAAATATAAAAATAATCAGAAAAATACAAAAATAGTTTTGAAAATTCTAGTTTGATATTTTAGACTTTTCCATTTCATAATTTTATTTTTCTAGCTTTATTTCCTATTTTCTTCTATTTTAGAGTATTAATTAAATAGTTAAATTAGTTTTTAATTAATAATAATTATATAAATAGTTTTAAAAATAATTTTATTTTTCTAATAATTTTCTTATATAATTAGGATTGTAAAAATGTATTTTTCATATCCGTAGGTATTTTCCTTCTTTATTTTCACGTTTTATTTTGTCCGTTAACGTAGTTTTTAATTTAAACGTAAGTTTTAGGTTTTAAACGCTCATCACTTTAAATATAGTGATAGCGTTTATTTAATAGATTTTATCTTTTTTAACTTTCCTTTAATTTGCATTTAAGCCGTTGTTATTTGTTGGCTATTCCGTAGTTATAATCATAACCAAATCCTTTTTCCGTTCAAACTCCTCGATCACTAAACATTTGATAATTCATCGCATAGCTCGTTGGGACATAACGACCCGGGGAGACCCTATACTCCTCAGATCTTCATTGCATTAGGTGCTTAAGCAGTTTTAAAATGGTTACGGTCCGTCATTCACAAGTGGCGGGCTTGTGTGATTAAGCTTACTGTTTGTACGCATCAAATTCTGGCCCGCTGCCGGAGAGTTGTGCTAATTGTCTTCCGTCTAGCAGATTAGTTGTTTGAATACTCACTCATTTGTTCATATCATCCATCTATCTATATATATATCCATATTTTTATTTAAAAAAAATCCAAAAACCAAAACAAGCAAAAGCGTATAAAACACAAAAATATTTTTCTTTTGTTTCTATATATGTATCAAATATAAAAAATACAAAAAGATTTGTCGTTTTTTTTAATAATAACAACTTAAAGATTACCATGAACCAAGGCGGTGCACTACCTAGCTGGGTGCGACCATAATAAGTTCCCGAACTAAAGATTTAAAACTTGCCTTTGTGTCCTTGTGATTTGGTGTACCTTTTCAAAAGCCATTCATCTTGGATTATTGGTTAAGTTCACATTGTTTTGCCTCGATTTTTGTGTTAATTGATTTTGTTGTGATATCGACGTTTCAGAACCAGAAAACCCATAAAGATTCTTCTCACTCCATTTTTATAAAACGTCTTCATAATTCTCATTCTCATCTGAAATATCTTCATAATTCCATTTCTCTCCTTAACTCTGAGTCTCTTAGAGTTAACTCTAGTGCATGCGCACTCGTTCTTCCAGATCATTGAGTCCTTTGCGTGATCTAGCAGAAATTCCTAGACGACGTTCTCGTAGGCGTGCTGCCCAAATAGTCGAACCGAATTACGTACTATTTCAAGCAACAACATGGCAGACGAACGAACTATGGCGGAAATGCTCCAAGCACCCACCGAGGGTTATTGAGATGCCATCGTTTTGCGGTAATCAATTGATCACTTGAATTGAAGACACATTTGATCAACTTGTGTCTACGAATCAATTCCGCGGGTTGATCGAGAAGACCGTATGCACACATCCGTTGGTTTAACAAGCTGACCGCAACTATCAATTTCAAGGATGTGCCACAAAAAGTGATCAAGTTAATGCTATTTCCATTCTCTCAAGGGACCGGTTGGGCGGAAAAAGAACCCCCTCGATCCATCGAGACTTGGGAGGATCTTGTTCAAAAGTTTGTTAATTACTTCTTCCCTCCATCAAAGACGACTAATCTTAAAAATGAAATTTCTGGATTTGTCAAAATTTCGATGAAAATTTTGGAGAGGCATGGGAGATTCAAAGATCTCTAGGAAATGCCCATCATGAATTCACGAGCTTCAACAAGTCAATATCTTTTATAATGGGTTGAACTATGCGATCAAGATTCTTTGAAGCGCGTCCGGGTGGCAATATCTTGAATCGTAGACCTAAAGATGTGCTTGAAATTTTTGAGAGTAAATCAAAAGTTCCTATTTCTCGAAACAAAGTCAATGTTCCGAACACTCCTGCTTACGGTAACTCTTGAGTTAGCGACTCAGATAGCAGCTCTAAGCGGACATGATCCATTGTATGATAAAAGAGGTAAAGAAAAATCGAAATTCATAAGCCGGAACCAATCAAAGACATAAACAAGGTGTGTGAAACTTGTAGTGGTCCACACGCGTATTATGATTGTCAAGCAACCGATGCTGCCTTTTACCAAGCTCCGTAGCTGCGGTAAACCACAATCAATACCGACCACGGGGCTGATCCTCACTACCGTGCACCTAGCGGTATGACACCACCTGTTTTCCTCCTGTGCAAAACCATGGCAATCAAAATCGCTTTGTTTCGAATCAAGGACAAAATTTCAATAACTCTCAAAATTTCAATCAAAACCGGAACAATTTCAACCAACCTTATCAAGCTCCAAATCATCAAAGTTATCAACAACCTCCCCAAGCTCCTAATCATCAAAGTTATTGATTCACTCCCGAACTATCTTCTTTTATTTCTCCGTCACACTTATCAACCGCTTGTGAACGGTCAACCGTAACAGATGATAAAAGGACGACAGCCCGGGAGAAAATGCAAGTTTACCAAGGATTAAAATTTCCTTGGATCGTTTATGTCCTGGTGAGGCGTGATATCCTGAATACAACGACTGTGTGATAAAATGATAAGATCAAGAATGTACAAAGACAGGAATCTGATTGACTAACACTTAATGTGAATAGTAATAGCTCATCCGCATTTACGTCAATAAAAACGTACAATCAGAAACCTAAAAATATTAAAGTATTTACAAACATACGTTTAAGTTTAAATAAACGTAAATGTAACGAATAAAACAAAACTATTTATAACTATAGTAGGGATTTGCATGTCTTAGCGACTTAAATTCAAATTAAATAAAATTAAGATATTAAACTATAATTTACAAATATTAAAAGTATAAGAAAACTTAAAAACTAAAACAACAAATACATATTTACATATGTAATAATTACATAAACAAAATAAAACAGGAAAAGGAAAATAAATAATTATACTAAGAAATTAAAACTTATAAAAATTTGAAGTCATTTTAATTCTATTTTTACAATTGTTTAACCGATTAAAATCTAAAAACGTACGTTCTTGAAGATTCGTAGCGTACAAAATAAACGTGAATTCAGTCCAATACAACTCCCACAAATGTGAAAATTATATTTTTAGAATCCTAAAAGATAAGAAAATTATTAGAAAGTAAAATAAATTTTCACACTATTAAATTAATTAATATAAATTAAAAATGAATTAAATGTATTAAAAATAAATTAAATAATAAGAAAATCTAAAATTAACTTAAATAAATAAAATAAAGAATCTGAAAAATCTAAAATATCATAAAATAAATTCTGAAAATGAAAATGTATTTTTTACATAATTATTCTATTTATTATTGATTATTTACTATTATAAAATACACTTAAATACTAGAAAATATAAAATAAAACTGGAAAAATAAAATTAAAACTTAGAAAAATCTAAAATATTATAAAACTAATTTTTAAACAGAAAATATATTTATTATACGATTATACTAATTATTAATAATTATTTACTATTATTATGTATTAAAAACTAAAACTGATTTACAAAAAATATTAAACAAGCAGAAAAATCCTTTTACATAATTCTAAAATAAATAAAACTAGGAAAATATAAAACTATATATTATTAACAAAAATAAGCTACTAAGCAAATAAGCTTTAAAGTATAAGCTATTACTTAGCTTAAAAATGATCTTTTTGGCTTTTACGTTTTCTGGACTAAATATATACTAATATTAAACATATTAAACGAAAACACAACTATACAAAATAAGAAATAAATAAGCTGAGCTAATGAATGCCAGGTTAAGCTTTTTGGCTGTATTTGGAGCTCAACTCAGTATAATGAAAAGAGCTTAAAACAGAAAACAAAAGATAAAATAAGGTAAAAACAAGTCAATGGGGCATATAAACAAGAAAATTGGATGAGAAATGGTGTGAGCTTATGGTTTAGACAATCAAGCTTTTGGCTTGACTTGGATGGAATTGAGGCCTCTAAAGCACATAATAAGCTCCCAGGAGGAAATAAAGGGAAAAATATATGTGTACAAGCTATATGAACAAGTATGTACTGGTGCCTTTGGCATTCACCTATAAGCTAGCAATAAGCTAATAAGCTTATCCAATACATGATTACCAAAGCGGACATGCATACCTTTTGAATGACAAATTAAGCTAAGAGTTTAAGCTTAAAAGGGCAAAACAGGAATTGGGGTAGCAGGCAGTTTGGCTTTCCAAAAAGCCAAAGATCATCAAGTGGGACCCACTTATGAGCTTTTGAGAGGCTTATGAAGATGGTACAGACCAGCTGCTTTCAGCTCAATTTGGGTCAGTGATCTTGAGTTTTGGGACAAAACAAAGTACATGTTCAGACCCTAGTGAATGAGCCACAAGCTTGGATATAAGCACATGATCAAAAGTTGGCTTGAGGCTTCCTAAAAACCAAACCACAGGCAGTGATCACTAATGGGCTTATGAGAGCTTGAAGGAAATGGTGTAAATGGTACGCATAAGCGGTCCGTTGTTGTGAATGGGCAAACATCAAGCTCTAAATACTAGTTACATAAGCTCATGAGAGCTCAACCAGCACTAAGACATTGAGTATGAATAGATAGCTTAATAAGAAGCCAAAATTCACAAGCTCAAGCTTGGTGGGGAACTTTCCATGAGCTATGGAAACCAACTCCACTTCCACTTTGTTTGCTTGGAAGGAGTAAATGGGACAAAATAAGGAGTTAAATTAAGCTATCTGAATAAGCTAAAAATTGAAAAGTAAACAGACATACAACAAATAGGCCACCACAGGCACATAAAGAAACCAAGTACATAAGCTAGGGTCAAGTCATGAAGCTTCTGCAAGCTCATGAACTTGACACCTAAACCTGTGGTGCAGGGCATAACTAGGCACAAATAAGCTAAAAATTAAGCACTAAAACATGACATTCCAAGATAAACAAAAATATAATAAGCTAGATTAGCAACACATCTAAAACATACCAAAAGCACAGAACTTGAAATTAAATAACAAAGACACAATAAAATTACTAAGTTTATTCAAAATCGACTTAATTGAAAATTGACTTTTTAACTAAAAACTAAAAGTTGACTAAAGTGAATTTAGAAATTAAACTACTGATTAAACATGATATATTAAGGTATAAGGACATGAAATAAAGCTAACTTAACAACTTTTAAGCTAATATTATGGAAATAGACTTGAAAACTTAAACAGACAAGAATTTAGACAAGATTAAAAAGCATTTTGACTTTAGACTAAATAAGGACTAAATTAGGATATTGAACTGATCTATTTAATACTAAAGTGACATGTAATAATGGTAAACAACAACAAACAGACACAGGAACTCTTGTTTATCAGCAAATCCAAACAAACTTTTGATTTTCACTTGTCAAATGAACTTCAAGGTTTTCAATGAATGCAGTATAAACCTTATTCAAAACATAATATTATAACATAATAAGACTAATTGAGTATAAAAACTTCAAGAACACAAGCAGCAACACAGACTTGTCAAATATGCATTCCAACTGAGTTTTTTTTCAATTTTAGGCACAAGCAAACTTAAATAAACAAACTACTAATATTAAGCTATGATAACATTAAACAATCACAAAGGAACATGAAAACTTAAAAATCAAAGCATGAAAAGTATTAAAACAGTAACTTGCAAAAATTGAGAAAATGAGCTTACAAGATGGCACAAGCTGAGAATCAAGATTCAAAGAACAAGGTTACACCCAATAGCTTCCCATTAAGCTCCTAATATTCCTTACACTCAAATTTCAAACTTGCTTCACCTTCTTCTTCATCAACCCAATATTTTTGATTTTTTCAATGATTTTCTCTATTTTTTATGATTTTCACGATTTAAAAACTAAAACTATGCTTGAATCTAAAAGCTTTAAAACTTTTGTCAAGAGCTTATGTGAGCTTATAGAATCCAATAAACAACTAGTTAACTTGAAATTAAAGAACATGGAAAATTAAAGGAAATTGAGCAAAATCATGAAACTGAAATTAACTTGACATTAAACTGGAAAGAGCATTTAATTACACTAATTTAAAGTAAATTACAACATTTGAAAGCTTAAAAGACATTTTTAACTAGGAAAGCAATAAAAACTATAACTACGTGACTAAGGCTTGAGGCCAAAGTGTCTTTTCCTTTGCTTTTCTTCTTTCTTATACCAAACAACCTCTCACTTCCACGATTGTTTCCCACCACCTTCCACGCTGGATTACTCTAACTCATCATAACCATACACTTGGATTTTTGGCGCCAATTATTTCTTTGAGCAGGTTTGAACCATTAATGGGTTTTGTTTGAGATAATTAAGATTATTTGGTTGTTAGTGGAAGAAGAGGGGGAAAAAGCAAGGAGGGGGAAAAAGCAAGGAGGAAACCATGACTGGTTTTTAAGATATCAGGCTTGGGAGAGGGTGCTACTGATGACTGGTATTTGGGCTAAGGGTGGGTTTGACCTTCTTTTGCCGGTGGTATATCAAGGGGCGGGTCAAGGTTTGGGCAGTGGTGGAGGGCTTGGATTGGATATATATTAAAACAAGGGTCGTTTGATTTAGTATAAGCCAAGGACCAAACATGAAATTATCCAAACCTCAAGGACTGAAAATGCCATTTTTCCAAACTTATAACAAGGACCAATTTTGACAAACTTTGATAAAACAAGGGCCCTATTTGCATAAAATCCATTTTCAAAGGTCCAAGGATTAATTTTGCAATTTTTCAAAGTTTAGGACCTTTCTTGCCATTTGACCAAAGAATCATTCAAAGATCATTTTAAACAACTTAGAATACTTCAGGGACCTTGAATGATAAATTTCCACATTTTGATATTTCAGGGACTAGATTTGACAATTTTTAAAACTTGGGGACTAAGCGCCAATTTTGCAAACTTGAATCATTTTTCATCTGATTTTGATATTTTTGCATTTAAAACTCATAAAACACTGATTTGTGATATTTTGATCATTTTGATGTGTTTCTGAGTGTTTTCAGATGATTTTGCAGTTTAGATTATACAAAAATGATGAGTATTTAGACACTCATCAGTTATCAACAACCTCCTCAAGCTCCCATGCCAAATGACTTCATGAAAATGACTGAGTCAAACATGCGTTCAATGCAAACTCAGATCAATAACATGAGAGGTGAGCTAAAGAGGGAAATTGATACCATTATCTCGTGGACAAATGAGTTAAAGAATATGATGGCGGTTTATGAACATGAATATGAACAAAGCCTCATCATCTTAGGAGGACTCCCAAGCAATACTATTCCCAATCCAAATGCCGAGTTGAAAGCCGTCACCACTTTCGTAGTGGTAGGCGCACAATGGACCTCGACTCCTATGCCCCCTCCTCGTGGCATTGAGTCAAGTTACCGAGACAGCGGACAAGGTGCATTATTCAAGCCCACGAAGTACCGCACCACGTCCCACCGGTAGTTCAGCTTTAAGTCCGAACCCGATGTTCGAGGAAAAATCTGAGTCGAGAAACACTTCCATTCCGACTCAAAGTCTAGTCGACTTCACCCATCAAGAATGAATGATGAGAAGCTCCAAGACAAAAACAAAGAGCAAATGGAAAAATTTTTCCAAATCTTCAATGAGCTTCACTTTGATATAAGCTTCGTTGATGCTCTCGTTCTAATGCCGAAATTTGCATCCACGCAAAGGCTTACTCAAAGATAAGTTATGCGAGATGGCGAAAACCCCTCTAAATGAGCAATGCTCACGGCCATTCTTAATAAGCTTCCGAAAGCTTGAAGATCCGGCGGTTTTAATCCCGATGTGATTTCTTGGGGATGTTTCAATGCTCCGTGCGATCTTGGCGCTAGCATTAACCTCATGCCACTCTCATTATGGAAAGCTGTCTCTTCCTGAACTTTCATCCACTCGTATGACACTCGAGCTAGCGGACCGTACAGTAACTCGTCCACTTGGGATAGCCGAGGGATGTCGTGATGAAAGTGGGAAAGTTTCACTTTCATGCTGACTTTGTTGTAGTAGACTTCGATCAGGACCCTAGAGTTCCCCTTATCTTAGGGAGAGCTTTCTTAGAGCAGAGTCGTGCTTTCGATTGATGTGTTTCTTTGAAGAGTTGACCATACGGGTTGACAACGAAGAGCTCACATTGAATATCAACCAAAACTCCAAACCTCTGTACAAACAGAGTGTTGCCACAATTGATCAAAATGCGAAAGAATCAATGCAACACTCTCAAATTTCCACGGTTAAGAGTGTTCACCAAAAGCGTCTTTGCTCGACTTTGAAAATTACCTGGTTCAAACAAATGGTTTGAAAGTTGTACCAGGGAAGTCAAGAGTGTTCTTGATGATGATGATGATGATCTAGAATCGGAGACTTCATCGGAAGTGGTGAAAACTGCTAGCTCTAAGAGCACACCACTTGTCCACCTCAGGTCAGTTTGTCGCATCGAGTTTGTTCTTTCATGGATGAAACCAAACTCTCTTCAGTTTCATCCGGATTGGATAATGATTATTGTGATCCAATGGGAGACATTCTTCCCATTGAAGAATTTCTCAAAAATGATCCATCATCTCCTAGTCTTATTAATTCTAACTCTTCCACCCCTTCTCTTACTCCGTTTGAGGAAAGTGATTTCATCTTGGAAGAGATTGAAGCATACTTGTCTAGTGATTGGGTTCCATGGGAATTGATCACGCTCCATTGACATCGAGGGAGATATTCTTCTCATTGAGAAGTTGCTTAATAATGATCCATTATCACTCCCTCCCATCGAGCTTCATAACAAGGGGTCAAGTCGGTTGAGAAAGCTGAAGAATTTCACGAGGTTGAACTTAAGGACTTACCACCTCATCTCGAGTATGCATTTCTTGAGGGGGATGATAAATTACCCGTCATTATTGCTCGAGATTTGAGTAAGGATGAAAGGCGCTCATAAAGGTCTTGAAGTCACACAAGCAAGCAATTGCTTGGAAACTCTCCGACATTAAGGGTATCAACCCTGAGTTTTGTACTCACAAAATCTTAATGGAGGATGACTTCAAGACAGCAGTTCAACATCGAAGGCAGAGTGAATCCAAAAATCCATGATGTTATCAAACAAGAGGTTCTCAAACTTCTTGATGCAGGATTGATTTACCCTATCTCGGATAGTCCTTGGGTGAGCCCCGTTCATTGTGTACCCAAAAGGGTGGTATAGTTGTTGAAAATGATGAAAACGGGTTGATTCCTACTCGATTGGTTACGGGATGGCGTGTTTGCATTGACTATCGAAAGTTAAATGAAGCCACCCATAAAGACCACTTTCCACCTTCATGGACGGATGCTTGAGAGATTAGCGGAAACGAATACTATTGCTTTCTCGATGGTTTCGGGTTACTTCAAATCCCATTGATCCACAAGATCAAGAAAAGACCACATTCACATGTCCTTATGGAACATTTGCTTACCGACGCATGCCTTTTGGCTTATGCAATGCTCCCAGTACATTCCAAAGGTGTATGATGGCCATTTTCCATGACATGATCGAAAAGACTATGGAAGTCTTTATGGATGATTTTTAGGTCTTTGGGGATTCTTTCCAAACATGTCTCTCCCATTTGGACAAGATGCTTGAACGTTGTGAAAACACGAACCTTTGTCTAAATTAGGAGAAATGTCACTTGGTCAAGAAGGAATCGTCCTCGGCCATAAAATCTCTAAGAAAGGGATTGAGGTGGACAAAGCCAAAGTTGATGTTATTTCAAAGCTGCCTCCTCCCACTACTTGTCAAGGAGTTAGAAGTTTCCTTGGATGTCGGGTTTCTATCGTCGTTTCATTCAAGATTTCTCGAAAATATCGACCTATGACCGAACTTGAAAAAAACACTCCTTCGTCTTCTCTAGTGAGTGCATTGAAGCGTTCCAAACTCTTAAAAGGAAACTCACTGAATCACCAATTCTTGTTGCCCCGTTGGAACCTACCATTTGAGCTTATGTGCGATGCAAGTGATTTAGCCATAGGTGCAGTTTTGGGGCAGCGAAAATCGCATTTCCAGCCTATACACTATACTAGCAAAACTTTGAGAAGCAAGCACATTACACCCACTACGGAGAAAGAATTACTAGCCGTGGTGTATGCTTTCGAAAGTTCGGCCATACATGACTTGTCTTGTCCAAAAGCATAGTGTATACGGATCACTCGGCCCTCAAATATCTTTTTGCTAAGCAAGATGCAAAGCCGAGATTGATCCGATGGGTTCTTCTCCTACAAGAATTTGATATCACCATCCGTTAAAAAGGCGGAGAAACCTAGCGGTGATCATCTTTCCGTCTTGAAAATCCTCATCAAGGTGTGCTCGATAAAAGGAGATAAGCAAGCGTTTCCTCTCGAGACCTTAATGTGGTATCTCATCGTGGAGATTCTAGTACCCCATGGTTTGCCGACTTTGCAAACTATCATGCGGGTAACTTTGTTGTGAAAGGAATGTCGTCCCAACGGAAAACAAATTCTTTAAAGATGTTAAGCATTACTTGGGCGACCCCTACTTGTTTAAGGTTTGTGCGGATCAAGTCATCCGACGGCGGTGTGTTCGCGGCCAGAAGCGCGATATTCTCAAGGCTTGTCATCATGGACCCACGGGGGGACATAATGGCCCGAACTACACCGCCAAGAAGGTGTTTGATTCCGGTTTCTATTGGCCCACAATTTACAAAGATGCCCATGACCTCGTCAAATCTTGCGACTCTTGCCAACGTCATGGTAACATCTCTAAAAGAGATGAAATGCCTCAAAATGTCATTCAAGTGTGCGAGATATTTGACGTATGGGGCATTGACTTTATGGGGCCGTTCCGTCTTCTCGGGGAACAAGTATATACTCGTGGCGATCGATTACTTGTCTAAATGGGTGGAGGCGAAAGCGCTACCTACCAACGACGCCCGAGTAGTGGTGAAGTTTTTAAAGTCTCTCTTTACCCGTTTTGGAACTCCTCGTGCCATCATTAGTGATTGCGGTACACACTTTTGCAATGACCAATTCGCAAAAGTAATGCTTAAGTCAGGTGTCACCCACCGTCTCTCTACCGCGTATCACCCACAAACTAGTGGGCAAGTGGAAGTTTCGAACCGTGGTTTGAAAAGAATCTTGGAGAGGACCGTGGGCGAAAATCGTGCCTCTTGGTCAGACAAATTAGAAGATGCACTTTGGGCCTTCCGTACTGCTTATAAAACACCCATGGGTGTACTCCTTAGCTTCGTGTATGGAAAGTGTCATCTCCCGTCGAGCTTGAGCACAAAGCCTATTGGGCCTTGAAGCATGCAAATTTCGACCTCAAGTCTTCGGGTGATCATCGAAAAGTTCAACTCAACGAATTAAATGAACTCCGTGATCAAGCCTACGAGAACTCTTTGATCTACAAAGAAAAGACAAAGAAGATCCATGACTCTAAGATTAAGAACCGCGTTTTCAGCGTTGGTGGCCGAGTCCTTCTTTTAATTCTAGATTGAAGATCTTCTCGGGAAACTTAAGACCCGTTGGTGGGTCCATTCACCATTACAAAAGTGTTTCCATATGGCACCGTCGATTATCTCTCAAATAGGCGGGCCAAACTTCAAAGTGAATGGACATAGATTGAAGCACTATTTTGGAGAGGACATTCCCTTGTGGTTGTCCGGATTTACAAACTTCCCATGAACCAATGAATCTGGGGATCGAGTCAAGCTAGCGACTCGGGAATCAAAACAATAGCACACTATATGGGTTTTCACCGTATTTGACTTCTTTCTATTTTCTACCACCCCCTAGTGTGGGGGCATGTTTTGTATATAAGTCTTTTCAAAAAAAAAAAAAAAAAAAAAAAAAATATATATATATATATTCTTTTCTAAATAATGGCGTCGTGTATTTCCCTACGTTCTTTGTTTGTGGCAACCAGGGGTACTTTGAATATTGAGGGCAATATTCATTTCTAAGTGTGGGGGGGATTCTCACGAATTTTATCATATAATTATACCAATTCCCCCGTTTTTGGCCAAATTTTTTTTTTGAGTAAGTGTTTTACACTTTCTCATTTGGTTATCAGTCCGCCATGCTGTAAGACAAAGGATTAGCTAATCGAGAACAAGCGGCTCTTGGTAAAGATTTCTCAAATCCGTTTATATGGCTTGCCATTTGCCCAAAATTGTATGGTTCTCAACTCACCATGTCCTAAAAAGTGAAGAGTTGGCTAGCCCGCAGATTATGGCTTGTGGTAAAGGCGATGGAAAAACCATAATTGTTAATCAGCTCACCAAAGATAATATTGATAATTTATCTAAGAGTTGGCTAGTCCAAAGGGCACGGCTACGGTAAAGACAATCAATCAAATTTGAAAGGCGGTGGTTTGCTCAAAATCACATGGTTATCGGTGTACCATGGTTCTTACTTGAACTGAAACATTTGGCTACTCCAGAAGTAATGGCTTTTGGCAAAGAGATTCAAATCCATTAAGTTTTCTCAAAAGATTGCTAGGGACTAGCAATAGTTTAGTGTGGGGATTGATGAGTGTGTAAATACTCATCATTTTTAGTCAAATCTGACCAAAGCGTTTAAAATGCTCGAAATGCATCAAAATCGAAAATATCTCAAAATGTCATTTTATATGTTTTAGATGCAAAATGTTTAAAATCAGATGAAAAATGAGCAAAGTTTGCATAATTGGCGGTTTCAGTCCCAAGTTTCTTAAATTGTCAAAAATAGTCCACAGCCTTAATTTCAAAAGTAAAATCACCAAAGGTCCTTTTAATATCATAACTTGTCAAATTTAGTCCTTTGGTGAAAAATGTCAAAAGTTTGAGAAAATTACAAAAATGGTCCTCCAAGTTTGAAATTTAGCAGAATTGGTCCCTGAAAAATGTGAAAATGGCAACTTTGGTCCTTGTAATATTAACACTTGTCAATTTCAGCCCCTGAAGCATCTTTGATGAATTGGCAGTTCTAGTCCTTGAATTTTCAGAAATGGCAAGATAAGCCCTTGAGTATTAAACCTTTCCTACACCTTAGACCCTTGTCACAAGATTTTTGAACCCCTGCCATTTAGCTTTTTGAACCCCTGCCATTTGGACCCTTCTTTTTATATTACCAGTCAAATGAGTTTGACTCACTCTTTCCCTCTCTCCCTCACGGGTTACACCCCGAACCTCAATCCTCCTGCATCCTTCAGATCACACACATCTTCACCATCATCATCCCTACCCCCCCCCCCTCCAAACACAAGAAGCCAAGTTAGCATTAAATGCCTTAACCCAATCCCACTCAATCCCACAAACGGTTAAACCAACTTTTGGCGCCAAAATTACTTTAAACGGCCAAGATCATTTGCAGCCATCCAAGGGCCTCAATTGTTGGTGGGAACTATTCAGAAAGAGGAGAGAGACACTTTGGGCTTATAAAAAGCAAAAGGAAGCAAGAAGAAAGTTAGTTAGTTTTTAGTTTTTTCATAATGTATGTCGTTTAATGTTTCTTTTAGTCTAAATTAGATTTGCAGCTGTATTTTAAAGTTCATTTGTGTTCAAGTGAACCATCTAGTCATATCTCAACCTTATTTAAGCAATAATTTCAGTTTATGTTCAAATTCCATCATTATTGTTGCTATGTTGAAATTTTAAGTTTCAAACTCATTTGTCAAAGCTTGTAGCAACTCAATTTCAATTTCAAACAAGCTCATATAAGATCATAAAAGCTTTCCATAAGCTCACAATTCAGTTTCACTCACTTTTGAACCTTGGTCAACAAAAGTCAACACGGGTAAAAAATGATGCAGGAAGGATTTGGGTTGATTCAGGCATGAATGTGGGTTGAAATGGAGGCAATGGGTTGTTTGAATTAGGGAGAGGTTCCTTGTTTCACATGTAGCTAGCCACTGTGGCTTTGGACTCTTGTAAGTAGTTTTCACAAGTTTTTGCACTTGATGTAATTGTAGTATAAATCTGTTAAAACCTGTTCTAGTAGAAGTAATTTAGTTATATTAAGTTAGTTGGATCATAAAAATAAGTAGTTTCATTGTTGAAATCTGTTTTTTTGCATTAATCGGTGTTCAATAAGGGTGTTTGGCTCAGCTGATTTATTGTCATAAAGGCTTGTGAAGTGGTTAGTTTATCTTGTTTCATGTTTGTGTAGTCCAAGTATGCTTTCGGTTGAGTCAATACTTTGTGCCACTAAGTTCAAAAGTCAAACTTGCACCTTAATCCATCTTACTGTCCACTGTTGTGGATTTAGGATTGCAAAATCATTGATTTGTGTTTGGAAGACTATAACATTGATTGCATTAGTTTTAATTTATCATATAACATCAATCTCAGTCTTAAAATTGGATTCAAAGTTCAAATTGGTCAAACTTCATCACTTTTGTAAAAGTCAAATTGTAAAACTGTTTTTTAGGCTCAACTAGACAGAATTTTCATGGACTCATTATTGGGTCATCTTTAGTGAAATTTGTTGCTTTAAAATCTTCTACTGGTCTAATTGCTTATAGTGATTTTTGTGGAATTTTGCTAATTTTTTATGAGTCTTATAATCTTTGTTCAAAATGGCCATATGCCTGCTCCAGATCTGTTTGTGGCTGGGTTTTCTCAGTTTTGTCTAGAGTTGCACAGGGCTCATTTGAGCTCACCCAGGTCTGATTTTTGGTACACTTGGTCTCACCCAGGTCTTTTCCAAGTCCTAATTCATAATTTTCAGTTTGAGCTTATTTATAAGCATGCTTGTGCTAAAGTAAGCACTCCGTCTGTTTTGAGCAAAAATCTAGACATCAAACATTGCAAATTGTGATTCAGTGGTTAAAAATAGTTAGGATCTGTTGCATTTTAGTTATTTTAGTAGTTTAGAACTTTGGTAAACAGTTGGTAGCTTATTTTGTCCATTTGGCTTATTTGGAGTGCTTAATATTAAGCACTTCCACATCAGTTTCTAATTTCTACACATAAGTGCTTCTTTTTCCATTTTTCTCATATTCCTCATATTAATTTAGACTTTTCCTGAAATTTTCAGATTTTTCCAAGTTGTTTTGCTATTTTTCCTAATTTAAATTAGTTTTTAAGCATTTTTAAATAGCATTTAATATAAACAATTCAGAAAAAGGTCAAAAAAATAATTTTTCAATTTTCTTAGGTTTAGATAAATATAAAAAGTGAAAAAAGTAATTTTCCAGATTTTTCATAGTTTATTTGGTAATTTTTAGTAATTTAATTAGTTTTTAATAGTTTAAAATTCATAAAAAATAGAAAAATAATCAGAAAAATACAAAAATAGTTTTGAAAATTCTAGTTTGATATTTTAGAATTTTCCATTTCATACTTTTATTTTTCTAGCTTTATTTCCTATTTTCTTCTATTTTAGAGTATTAATTAAATAGTTAAATTAGTTTTTAATTAATAATAATTATATAAATAGTTTTAAAAATAATTTTATTTTTCTAATAATTTTCTTATATAATTAGGATTGTAAAAATGTATTTTTCATATCCGTAGGTATTTTCCTTCTTTATTTTTCACGTTTTATTTTGTCGTTAGCGTAGTTTTAATTTAAAGCGTAAGTTTTAGGTTTTAAACGCTCATCACTTTAAATATAGTGATAGCGTTTATTTAATAGATTTTATCTTTTTACTTTCCTTTAATTTGCATTTAAGCCGTTGTTATTTGTTGGCTATTCCGTAGTTATAATCATAACCAAATCCTTTAGTTAAACTCTCGATCACAAAATTTGATAATTCGCTAGCATTAATATTTGGGACATAACGACCCGGGGAGACCCTATACTCCTCAGATCTTCATTGCATTCGTGCTTAGCGGTTTTAAAACTGGTTTGGTCAAGTCATTCACAGTGTGGGCTTGTGTGATTTAGCTTATTTGTTTGTACGCATCAAATTCTGTATTCTAGAAGCACAAGTCATCACTATGTCATAACCCATTGTGGAGTAATGTGACCCATTATACCAATATACCTAATACCTAACTTATAACACTAGAACCAGTTCTTGGTTTTAGAGGTTATAAATAGGCTGCCTAGCAAGAGGTTTATCATCACAAACACATACAAAGTATTGTATAACATGTAATAGGTTTTGAGCTATTTTCCTATTATCAATCAAATAGTTATTTTGATTATACGTGTCTATAATATCAATCTTGAATTGGTATC
This sequence comes from Chrysanthemum makinoi, assembly GCA_910596185.1. Lineage (NCBI taxonomy): Eukaryota > Viridiplantae > Streptophyta > Magnoliopsida > Asterales > Asteraceae > Chrysanthemum > Chrysanthemum makinoi. Next base: position 211,796,417 of record OU343218.1, on the reverse strand, counting down.
AAAGCTTGAAGGGGCTTTGAATACTTACAGGTATGCTTGAACCATGGTGATGTTGAAGATCTTGGGAGGTTCTTGAGGACAACCTACACGGTGAGTGAATGAGGTCGGAACAACCACGTAGCTTGTCCAATGCTATCATCCACCAACTACAGCACGGGCCCTCTGAATGAAGGTAGTACTCGAAATCATAAAGCTTGGTTATCTCATCCGATCCAGGCAAATGAAGAAGAAAAACAACTGCAATGGGATTCTTTGTACCAAGCAATCCAAAACCTGATAATGCTGATTGGTGATGTCGATGTCAGAGGTCTGTGGGAATCGATCAAAGCTCGATATATTGGAGAGATAGAGTGAAGGAAGCAAGGTTCAGACTTTAAACTCTGAATTTGTGGTTAAGATGCAAGAGCAGAGACCATCGATGTCTTAGCTGGAAAACTTCTTGGAATCGCCTCGAAATCCGCGTCGCTAGGAGAAACAATAGGCGAAGCAAAGCTTGTGAAGAAGCATTAAAAGTGGTACGAAAATTTATTCATCTTGTTTGCTCTCTCTTGCAGGTTCTTGATTTAAAGAGAGGTGGGTTTTGAAGATGTCGTTGGTCGTTTGAAGGCGTCTGAGGAGAGGATTCGAGTGTGATGGTGGAGGCGAGCAGCAGTGTTGTTTACTCGTTCAGTGGTGGTGGTGGATCGAATAGTGGTGGAGCCGGGTTGGTGGTTGGTGGAGGATCTGGGTTTTCGTTTCGTGCTGGATCGAAGGGAAAATGGGGAAGAGGGAAGAGTGAGGGTGTTAATAATAGAGATGGGTCATTAGGTGGGTCAAGTGGATCCAGTTCCTCAAAGGCCCAAAATAATTATAAACCCAACAAGTCCAAACCAAATAATCCCAATTTAATTGATTTCAAGCGAAACCGGAAAAAAAGATCAGCCGAAAATTATATGCTACGGATGTGATAAATCGGCCATTCTGGCGTCTAAATGTAGGACCGACTCCAAAAATTAAGAAAGCAATTTTATGGAGCAAGAAGATCTTGATAAGCTGTATTTTTACGAAACAATATTTTTGAGCGAAAAGAATGTGATCTGAGTCACGATACAGCTTGAGAAAATGATGTGTGGTATTTGGACACGGGGCAAATAATCACATGGCGGGAAATCGATCGTTTTCTCAACTTCGGAAGGTATAACCGAAGAAGGTGAAATTCGGTGATAATTAGGTGTGTCAAAATTAAAGGGAAAGGGTCTATTCTTTTCCAAGGAAAATCGGGACAACAACGATTGATGACGGAGATTTATTTCATACCGGATTTGAAAAATAATATTTTCATTCTCGGACAAGCAACGAAGTGGGTGTGATATTGGGATGAAAGATGACTATTTGGCGATGCATGATGCCGACAAGCGCTTATTAATGAAGGTACAAAGAACTCCAAACGCCTTTATAAAATAAATCTAACAATTGGGATTACTATTTGCCTTCATTCAAGACTAGGTGAAGACGTGGTACATGCAAGACTTGGGCACATCAATTTCGAGTCAATGAAAAGATGTCCAAGAAAGGTCTAGTCAAAGGGTTACCTCATTTTAAAAATGAGAATCAATTGTGTGAATCTTGTTTGGTGAGCAAGCAAACAAGAAAATCATTAGATTAATGACGATGTACAAAGCAACGACCATTGGGCTCGTTCACGGTGATTTATGCGGTCCGATCACACGTCGGCGAAAGGTCAAAATCGGTACATTTTCACACTAATTGATGATTATTCACGATATATGTGGACTTTTCTTTTGAAGGAGAAAAGTGGGGCGTTTTACACTAGAAATTCAAAGCTTTATGGCGGAGAAGGCTCCGGAAAGTCTTTGAAGATGTTTGATGATCTAGGAGAATTTACTTATTTCAGGTTTAATTCCTTTTGTGATATAAATGGAATCAAAGGCGACTTACGCCCCATATTCACCCAACAAAATGGAATTATGGAGCGAAGAAACCCAACACTCATGGACATGGCCAGTATCATGAAGAGATGCATGTTCCAAAATTTATGGGTGGGCTGTAAGACACTCTACAAATTTGATCAGCAGCGTTTACACAAGAGTCATTGGTGATACAACTCCGTACGAGAAGTTGTATAAAATAAAACCAAATTTGGAGAATGTTCGTATCTTTGGGTGTCTAGCATATGTGAAAGTTGAACCGGTGAATCTCAAGAAGTTGGATGCAAGATCAAGGCCACTAGTGCATCTTGGTTTACGAGCGGTACAAAGCTTATCGGCTTTTTAACCCGCTACACAAAATAATTATAAGTCGAGGCGTTATTTTAACGAGACCAAATGGTGGGATTGGGACAAAGCGGTACCAACAATGAAGGCAGGGTCATTCATAGTTCCATGGGACTATCCAGGAAGATAGGGCTATAAACCAGGAGATGATCAACGAACCAATTGAATCGGATCACGATATTGAAGGCAGTCGCGGGTTCAAGATAACGAGCAACCAAGTCCGGTCCAACAATAGCGTGAACAATGTCCAAAACCAAAGGCCCACAAGAACAAGGAGACTTCCAACTTCGGCGCAAGATTTTGTGCTTAACCTTAATAATCTTGATGAACTTCTCCTCTCATAACCAATGAAGAACCGATGCTCGGTTGAAGGCGAAGAAAGAACGAGAGTGGGTCAAAGCCATGAATGCAGAGATCAATTCGATCAACAAGAATAACACTTGGATTCTTGTGAACAAGCCTATGGGGTAAAGGTGATTGGACTCAAATGGGTTGATTCAAAGCGAAGAAAAAATGCGGGCAGCACCATCATTAATTACAAGGCAAGGTTGGTTGCTAAAGTGCGTGCAACAACAGTGTATTGATTTCAAGAGGTATTTGCAGTAAGCTTGAATGAAACCATCGGTTTCTTATTGCATTACCCGCAACAAATGGGTGAACTTCACCACTTAGGCGTCAAAGCGGCTTTCTTACGGAGAGTTGAAGGAAACCGTTTATGTTGTCACAAGCAGGAAGGCTATATAAGGAAGGTGCAACGAGCATAAAGTGTATACAGCCTTAACAAAGCACTTTATGGTCTAAGACAAACTTACCTCGAGCATGGAACCGCGAAGCTTGATGGAATTTGAAGGGGTTGAAATTTCACAGAGTGCTTGGAAAGAACCATCGGTTATGCAGGAAGCGAGAAGGAACCTTTGCTAATTTTAGCAATTTATGTTATGATTTATTTATTACAAATTACAATTTGAACATGATCAAAGGTTCAAATTGAGATCCAAGAACTTGAGGATGTCGGATCTTGGAAGATTGACACTACACGGGCATTGAAGTCAAGCAAGAAGAATCGAGGGATTACGATAATAAAACCTATATAGGCGCAAGAAGGAAGGCGGTTTACAGATTGCAATCCACTCATATTCCCGTGGACACGGAACAAATTAATAAAAAGTAGAGATGAACCCGGAAATGGAGCCACACACATGCTCCGAATGGTGGTTGGATGCCTTAGATATCTCTTGCAGCAACAAGACCCAGATATGGCATACTCGGTTGGGTTATTAGCGATACATGCAAAGTCCAAGAGAATCACATGGTCGTGCAATTAAACGCATTCTACGGTACTTACGGGGAACAACGGGATATGGAATTAAGTATGAGAGGATGGGTCAAAGCAGAATCATTGTTTTAGTGATAGTAGTCACAATGTTGATCCGGATGATGGAAGAAGCACAACTGGTCACATTTTCTACTATGGGTTATCTCCGATAACCTGGTGTTCGAAAAAGCAAGATACCGTTGCTTTATCATCTTAAGAAGAGAGTTCATGGCTACCACCCGTTGCTTGTCAAGCAATATGGCTTGAGTTTGCTTGGAGAAATTATGAACAAGGCGAAGGTGGTTCTTAGGGTTGATAACAATAACGCTGCTCGAACTAACTAAGAATCCTGTTTTTCATGGAAGGAGTAAACACATTCACACGAGGTTTCATTTCATTCGCAATTGTGTTGAGAACGAACAGGTGGAGGTGGAGTACATTCCTGGTGAGAAACAGATGGCGGACATTCTCACGAAACCATTGGCACAAACCAAGTTCAAGGAAATGCGGAGCTTGATTGGAGTCAAAGACATCTCTAGAAGGACTTAGAGATTCGGGGGTGATTGTTGGAATTCTAAGTTTACTGCTGTCAAAAGAAGTTAATTTCAGTATTCTAGAAGCACAAGTCATCACCTATGTCATAACCCATGTGGGAGTATTAATGACCCATTATACCAATATACCTAATACCTAACTTATAACACTAGAACCAGAAGTTGCCGAGTTTTAGAGGTTATAAATAGGCTGCCTAGCAAGAGGTTTATCATCACAAACACATACAAAGTATTGTATAACATGTAATAGGTTTTGAGCTATTTTCCTATTATCAATCAAAGAGTTATTTTGATTATCTGTGTCTATACAATATCAATCTTGAATTGATACACCCAGCTAGTTTAGTATACATTAATGCGACGTGTAACGAATTAAAACTATTATATATAATTCTGTTGGTCATCGACACTGTAATATTTGAAAGACAACTCACACAAACCCTTAATAACACATTTGTTCAACACGAGATTCAAACCCTCAACCTCGTAGTGGAGGAACACCTTAACATTACACAATGAATGTACAACTAGGCCAAAAGCCCTTTGGTTGTGGTCGTTAACAATGTAGTGAACAACAAAAGTAGACAAAATCAATCTTTAGATTATTTGAATGGAAACACATGCTCCAGTTCACATACATGTATAAAATCAACTAGAGAGTACACAATAACCGCAATGATAAAACATCAAGATATCCACAATACAAAAAACGAAAGCACCACTTGATCGTTGATCGTATCTATAGGTTTAGATCACGAAGTTCTTTTAGATTCATTGGGGTCACATATTTTGGGTCACCTTGAAGTAATTGCTTAGCGATAAGAATATTTGCAGCTTCACTAGGGTGGTAAGGATCCCAAAACACATGTTTATCTCTGTCAGTACACAAACTCGACGTTGGGCCACAAGGAATTATACCTGCATACTGACCTCCATTCCCGCAACATGCTTTACTTGCTGATTTAAATCCTAGAACATTCAACAATACAAAATATTAACATAACTTAATCTAAACTTAAAAATTGCAATACAATATATATAGATTGTTACCGTATTTATCATAGTTCGTAATGAGCTCCAAGACTAAGTCGTAGACGTTAGCATGAACAAAAGTAGCCCCAGGGAGATTATCGTTCAGTTGTGCAACCAAATCCTTCAATTTAGCATTGTATCGAAGGGCGAGTTGATTAGGCAACGCCACACATTCGTCCTCCTTCAGTTGATTGATCGTTCTCTGATACGGAATGCATCCTATCGGCCCAACATTTCCTAAAATGAATTTTCGTGCGTCCAGCTGATAAAGTCTCTGCAATAAATTTTACATCCAAATAAAGTTAAAGTAGTTGTTGCAACTTAATTCCTATGTGGTAATGTGATCCTAAGTTGTAAGGTGAGACTTACTGTAAGCTGGGATTTGAGGTGACTAAGGAGATCATCCACGAAAGAATCGGGTGTTTGTGTGACTCTAGCTCCAATGGAGAGAACCGGAAGCAAATAATTGTTGAGAAAGTCGTTTGATCCGATTGTTATTGAGAATATTGATTTCTTCATAACGTGTTCCTTTGCTTTTGATGGACCAAGGAGTTTATCGATCTGTTGTCTTGTGATGTTGAAGTAATCTATCTGGATGTCCATCGATAGCCGGTTCACCTGTAAAAGATATCCTATTAGCATGGAGCTAAGATTTTTCATTACTGGATTATTTAACCAACGTCCCGATAGTAGTTAGAACAAAAAGTTTATTCTGATTGTATCAAGCTTACAACTTACAAATATTCTCCCAGTGGCGTTCATAATCCCTCCACCACCAGAGGCGTAATTCACACCATATAAAATCACATCTCCAGTGGTATTAGGATCAAGAAACGGCACCGCATAACGTGGTTGCCCTAGCTCCTCCCCTATATATAAATGTAAAACACTTAGTATTCACAAATGACAAATGCAAAAATTATATATCCAACTAAAGATGACGAGTTTATAGTTCATAAGAATCCTACCAATAATGTCTCCAATGGTTCTACCATTGGTATACCGACCCGTAGGTTGTCCTCCAGACTGTTTAAAATCAATCCCATTAGGTTTAATATTAGCTTTAGATAACGTGGGCAAAAAGTTATTATTTCCCGCATCAACCAAAGAATCTCCAAAGATATAAGAAGCTCCCAAAGCCCCGGGTTTAGCAGAATCGACAGCAGCGTTAACAACTGCGAAAGCAATCATAAAAACCAAAGTGGCAACAAAGGATGATAAAAGATGAGCATCCTTAGAAGCCATTAAAAATATGGTTAATCTATATAATAAAGGTGATGTAAACTAAAGTGATAATGAAAAGAAGGCTAAGGTGTGAGCGCGCTTTATATTTGTTGCATGTAGTAAATATAGAAGTGTGTTTGGTAAGACCAAAATGAGGTTGTTTATCAACCATAGGAAACGTCATTAATGTCTTTACCTGTTTTGACTAACTAGAATGCCAGGTTTTACAACATCGTTTGCCTTTTGTCACGCCAGCAACCGTCTACTTATATCATGTGGTACGTAAGATATTCTTGTTTGGATTTATTTAGTCTTTAAAAAAGTTATGGTCTAGTGAATTGGTATAATATTCTTATCTTATTTTATTTTACTTCAATCTCATGGAGTATAAGATTTTGGTTAGGTGGCTTTTTATTTTCAGTAGATACTATATGCATTATTTTGGAATATTTTGTCCTCAAGCAATAAAATATAGTAGTGAGAAAAGTTCCAATCTGAAACAATATTTATCTAAAAACAAATATGAGATCACCAATCTTTTTCCAATCAATGGTTTAGATTAAATAACAAATATATTGAGGGGGCATTTTAGTCATCCCATACTTTCTACCTAACCACCTAAACACACATATACACACACTCACTAACGTCTCTCTCATCTCTCTCTCGGATCCCATACCTTTTATTATCTCGATCTCATACCTTTATTAACCGAATCAACAGTCATACCTTTATTAACCGGATTTTAAGGTGAGGGTTAGAGGTGGTGGTGGTGAGGTGGAGGGGCTTGTGACGTGGCGTTGCCGAGAGTTTAAGAGATGGTAGGAAGTGAAGTGGGTGAGGAGGGATAAGGAGAGGTTGTTGGAAGGGTGGTGTTGGTGAAGGCGAGAGGAAAAGGGAGGCCAAGCTGCGATTGGGATTTTAGGCTGAAATGGATTGGGTTTGGATTCTTGTTTGGGAATTGGAATGTATCAGGTATAGTTACGGTCTGCTTGGATTTGATTAATCTGTTGTATTAATTAGACAAGACTTATAATCACTCCTCATGCCATGTAAACTAGAATCAAGAAATGAAAATGTTAATGAGCGTCATTCACATATTTTCATTTGTTGTTACGCATCTTACGATTTTTCTTTCTTTCAGTTCTTTTCACCTCTTTCAAAAGTCAAGGAGGAAGAAGATGGGGTGTTGGAGTTGGAGCCAATTCAGAACAACGAGAGGTACAAGTACCACAATCTGATCTCACCTTCACCTTCATACGAACTAGTTATAAACTTGTAATTTTGATGTATTGTATCTGCGTACGAGGGTGTTCGTGACTAAATGTTTTGAATGAGTTTTTGCTTTTTTAAACGTTGTGAATTGTTCAATGTTTAGAGTGTAATCCAAGTGTTCGTTGAAATGTTTTAGTAAGTTATGTATTTTGAAAAAGTATAATCTTGACCTTAAAAAGATTATTTTCTTACTGACCTTAAAAAGTATAATCTTGATATGGGTAAATTAGTAAACTAAAGGGAACTTGCAACTTTTATGACCAACAAGATACTTAAAACTTATGGTAAAAAATAAAGATTAATGTCATGATGAATGCATGAAAAAAGCAAATATTAGAAAGTCATCAACCAAATTTGGATGTATTCATTTCAAACATGGATTCCTGTAAAAGTCCACCTGTAATCTCATCGGATTATACAGAATCCCATGAGATTTATACAAAATCCCATGGGATTTATACAAATCACAAATGAATTTTTTACGAATCCCGTAGGATTTTTTTAGAATCCGTGGGATTTTTAGGGACGAAAATTTTGAAAAAAATTGCGTCTTTTTACGAATACCGTGGGTTTTTCGGGCCGGAAATTTTGAAAAAAAGTCTTCTTCTTTTACGAATCCCGTGGGATTTTTTACGAATCCGTGGGATCTTTCTGGATGGAAATTTTGAAAAAGTTCGTCTTTTAGAATCTCGTGGGATTTTTTTCACGGATCGTGGGATTTTGGATGAATTTTGAAAAAGTTCGTCTTTTACTGAATCCGTGGGATTTTTTCTACGAATCCGTGGGATTTTCTATCTGAGCTTTGAAAAATGCGTCTTTTACGAATCCGTGGGATTTTCGTCGAAATTTTGAAAAAAAATTAAATTAGTATATAAAAATGCATATCATTAGAAAGATGATTTTTTTCTGGCGATGGTGTATTTTTGTAGCTTGAAGATTTACCGTTTGAAAGATATGTTGTTTTTTAAAAAATGGTGGAAAGTGGGTTTTTATAGAATTACATTTCTACTTAACTTTTGTTAATTTTACTTTGATCTCATCGTGGATGAAAAGAAGATGAATGGTTGAGATCTTTATTTGTTCTTTTAGATTAGATGTGTTTTGTATTGATCTCATCAGTATAGTAGTATATAATCTTTTAACTCATCCGTCTATTGTTGTTCAACGAGACCAAAGATTAATGTGTTCACAAGATGAATTATGGTCACACAAAAGATCACAAGATCGATTTGTAACACCTACCAAGACAAAACACAGAACCAAAACAAGTAGCGGATGCTACAGCACAGTGAGTTGGCTAAATCAAGTGTTAAAGTTCTTTGTATGAAGTAAATATTGTTGGATTTCAACATCATGTGAGTAAGGTTTTAATATGTTTTGTCAAAGTCAGTTGTTAAATAACCAACATCCGATTAGTAGATAAGTTTATGTGATATGTACAAAGGTAATTACAAGAGAATTTTAATACGGAGTTAATTTTGTTGTGCTTATTTTTCTTATATAAAATTGTTTGTCAAACTAGCCGGAGACGTAGCTTAAAGTTTAAAATTTTAATTTGAAATTCTCATATATATATTTTTTATAACCATAATTTTCGATCTTTTCAGGCTAAAATCCACGGGTTTTGAACCCATTAAAATACGGCGTGACCATTTAAGATTGTTTGCCCACCGAAATTAATTTTGAAACCTCACACATTTTAAAATAATAATTACAAGCCTTTTTATCACTAAATCACCCTTAACTAGTTAAATCTCATATTTTATAACTTTTATTAAGATATTAGAGAGTGCACCTTGAATAACACGAGTTGAGATGATTATAGAATATAGACCCAATATTCACTATAGATCCAAATCACGGCGGGATATTCATGTCTAGTAGACGACTATTTGATATAATTTTGACGAACTTTTTTTCGAGTTTTGTTTTAATGTTCAAATTTGCGACTTGAAAAATCACATGTGATTTGTATGTTAAGAATACACATGATTTTATAAAATCTCATGTGATCTTAAAATCACAAATCACATGTGATTTCTTCAGTCGTAAATTTCAACACAAACAAAAAAAACCCAAAAAAAAGTTCATCAAAATATATCAAAGTGTCATTCTACAGAAATTTAATTTAATTTTCGTCATGATTGTATGATTATTTTCGAACACGATTAGCGGTTTGTGAGATATATATTTTTATTTTTATTTTTAAAGATGAAATGAGTTTTTGTTTTGATAAAGAAAAGACTAAAATACGGTTGGTCCCCTAAACTTGGCAATCCCGCCTTGATGGGACAAAACTTCGGCGTTATCATTAGGAGGTCCAAACCTTGGCCTTTAAATGCCAAACTCGTCCCTTGACCAGATGGCATAGTCAACTCTAATTTTGGATTTCCTTGAAGGTATAATAAACCATTAACATTTTTGACCCAACATAGTTAAAATGTAACCCAACCTTCAACCATATATGTATAAACAACGACCAACATTGAACCCTAAAATACAATCAACACATTCTACCAAAAAAAAAAAAAAGAAAGAAAAGCGATAAGGCTATGTTTTGAGTTAGTTAAGTTGAGGAAAGCGGTACTTGAATAAGAAAAAGGGTTTGGGTGTTAAAAGGAGAAGTAAGAGGTGACATCTTATTATCAAAGTTTGGCGATTTGGGAGAAAGGATTAAAAATCATTTTGTTTTAAATATCTTAAGGAAAGGAAGGAAAAGGAGAAAACGATGATAGGGAGAGTTGTGGGTCTAGCTAAGTGTATGTTTAGATGATAGTAAATATTTGTAGTTCTTGAGAACATGAAATCGATGAATAAAAAATTAGATTCTTATTTAAGTAATTGTGTTTGAAATCGTTTTGCATTTCTTAATGGGTTTGACTTACCCAAGTCATACCACAATAGTAAGTTACAATTTGTTGCCTTTCATAAGTTTGTTTGACTTTGGTAAGTCAAAATTCAAGATGTTACAATAAACCATTGTTAATACATTATTGTTTACTGCTAAAGCGTTTGCATTTTCAACACATATTTTTAAACCACTGCCTTTGATTTTGTGCGTACGGGGTGTTTGGTTTTTTGTAACAACTTTTCTAGCGATAAAAGGGTTGTTTTGGTTTAACGATACAAGGGGATGTTTGATGATACATTATGATTTAGTGCTAAAGTATTTGCATTTTCAACACATATTTTTAAACCATTGCCTTTGCTTTTCTTGCATACAAAGGCTTTTGTTTGGTTTTTTGATTAAAGTTTCTGATAAAGGGGTTGTTTGGTTTCTTGATACAAGGGATGTTTGGTTTTGTTGATACTAATTAAACTAAAATACACCCAATATCACAATACAAGAACAGATTAAACAACACAAAACCAAGATGATATTTTATCATTAATATAGTCTGTTAAAGATCATAAACAACTACATCAAACCAAGACCAACTACTAGACAAAAGATCAATTTTACACTTTTTTGCAACCTATATTATTTCCAAAACTAGCACCTAAAGACCACCTTTTATCTAACCCCC
>OU343218.1:211654470-211785117 GCA_910596185.1 Chrysanthemum makinoi | reverse complement strand
AATCAGCAAAACCAAACAGCCCTTTGTATCAGCAAAAGCAAAGGCAATGGTTTAAAAATATGTGTTGAAAATGCAAATACTTTAGCACTAAATCATAATGTATCATCAAACATCCCCTTGTATCGGTTAAACCAAATGACCCTTTTTATCAAAAGTTGTTACAAAAAACCAAACACCCGTATCAGCAAAATCAAAGGCAGTGGTTTAAAAATATGTGTTGAAAATGCAAACGCTTTAGCAGTAAACAATAATGTATTAACAATGGTTTATTGTAACATCTTGAATTTTGACTTACCAAAGTCAAACAAACTTATGAAAGGCAACAAATTGTAACTTACTATTGTGGTATGACTTGGGTAAGTCAAACCTATTAAGAAATGCAAAACGATTTCAAACACAATTACTTAAATAAGAATCTAATTTTTTATTCATCGATTTCATGTTCTCAAGAACTACAAATATTTACTATCATCTAAACATACACTTAGCTAGACCCACAACTCTCCCTATCATCGTTTTCCTTCTTTTCCTTCCTTTCCTTAAGATATTTAAACAAAATTTCCAGATTTTTAATCCTTTCTCCCAAATCGTCAAACTTTGAAAACAAGATGTCAGCCTCTTACTTCTCCTTTTAACACCCAAACCCTTTTCATTTGGGCAGTCTGCTTTCCTCAACGAACTCAACATAGCCTCCCCTTATCGTTTTGTGCCATTTTTTGGTAGAATGTGTGTTGATTGTATTTTAAGGTTCAATGTTGGTCGTTGCCGATACATATATGGTTGAAGGTTGGGTTACATTTTAACTATGTTGGGTCAAAAATGTTAATGGTTTATTATACCTTCGAAGGAAATCCAGAAAATTAGAGTTGACTATGCCAATCCTGGTCAAGGGACGAGTTTGGCATTTAAAGGCCAAGGTTTGGACCTCCGGCAATGATAACGCCGAGTTTTGTCCCATCGCGAAGCGGATTGCCAAGTTTAGGGACCAACCGTGTATTTTAGTCTTTTCTTTATCAAAACAAAAAAACTCATTTCATCTTTAAAAATAAAAATAAAAAATATATATCTCACAAACCGTTAATCGTTAAGCGAAAATAATCATACAATCATGACGAAAATTAAATTAAATTTCTGTAGAATGACACTTTGATATATTTTGATGAACTTTTTTTTGGGTTTTTTTTGTTTGTGTTGAAATTTACGACTGAAGAAATCACATGTGATTTGTGATTTTAAGATCACATGAGATTTTATAAAATCATGTGTATTCTTAACATACAAATCACATGTGATTTTTCAAGTCGCAAATTTGAACATTAAAACAAAACTCGAAAAAAAGTTCGTCAAAATTATATCAAATAGTCGTCTACTAGACATGAATATCCCGCCGTGATTTGGATCTATAGTGAATATTGGGTCTATATTCTATAATCATCTCAACTCGTGTTATTCAAGGTGCACTCTCTAATATCTTAATAAAAGTTATAAAATATGAGATTTAACTAGTTAAGGGTGATTTAGTGATAAAAAGGCTTGTAATTATTATTTTAAAATGTGTGAGGTTTCAAAATTAATTCTTGCTAGGTGCAAACAATCTTAAATGGTCACGTCAGGGCTTTAATGGGTTCAAAACCCGTGGATTAGTCGGCAAAAAGATCGAAAATTATGGTTATAAAAAATATATATATGAGAATTTCAAATTAAAATTTTAAACTTTAAGCTACGTCTCCGGCTAGTTTGACAAACAATTTTATATAAGAAAAATAAGCACAACAAAATTAACTCCGTATTAAAATTCTCTTGTAATTACCTTTGTACATATCACATAAACTTATCTACTAATCGGATGTTGGTTATTTAACAACTGACTTTGACAAAACATATTAAAACCTTACTCACATGATGTTGAAATCCAACAATATTTACTTCATACAAAGAACTTTAACACTTGATTTAGCCAACTCACTGTGCTGTAGCATCGGGCTACTTGTTTTTGGTTCTGTGTTTTGTCTTGGTAGGTGTTACAAATCGATCTTGTGATCTTTTGTGTGACCATAATTCATCTTGTGAACACATTAATCTTTGGTCTCGTTGAACAACAATAGACGGATGAGTTAAAAGATTATATACTACTATATGAGGTGAGATCAATACAAAACACATCTAATATAAAGAACAAATCATAAGATCTCAACCATTCATCTTCTTTTCATCCAATGGATGAGATCAAAGTAAAAATTAACAAAGGAATGGTAGAAATGTAATTCTATAAAAACCCACTTTCCACCTTTTTTTAAAAAACAACATATCTTTCAAACGGTAAATCTTCAAGCTACAAAAAATACACCATCGCGACGAGAAAAAAAATCATCTTTCTAATGATATGCACTTTTATATACTTTCGGCAATTTTTTTTTTCAAAATTTCCGTGGAAAAATCCCGGGATTCGTAAAAAATCCCACGGGATTAGTAAAAGACGAACTTTTTTTTCAAAATTTTCATCCAGAAAAATCCCACGGGATTCTTAAAAAGACGATTTTTTTTTTTTCAAAATTTCCGTCTAGAAAGATCCCACGGGATTCGTAAAAAAATCCCACGGGATTCGTAAAAAGAAGAACTTTTTTTTTTTCAAAATTTCCGTCGAAAAATCCCACGGGATTCAGTAAAAACGAACTTTTTTTCAAAATTTTCGTCCAAAAAAATCCCACGGGATTCGTAAAAAATCCTACGGGATTAAGTAAAAATTCATTTGTGATTTGTATAAATCCCATGGGATTTTGTATAAATCTCATGGGATTCTGTATAATCCGATGAGATTACAGTGGACTTTTACAGAATCCATGTTTGAAATGAATACATCCAGCTTGGTTGATGACTTTCGAGAATATTTGCTTTTTTCATACATTCATCATGACATTAATATTTATTTTTTACCATAAGTTTTAAGTATCTTGTTGGTCATAAAAGTTGCAAGTTCCCTTTAGTTTACTAATTTACCCATATCAAGATTATACTTTTTAAGGTCAGTAAGAAAAGAATCTTTTTAAGGTCAAGATTATACTTTTTCAAAATACATAACTTACTAAAACATTTCAACGAACACTTGGATTACACTCTAAACATTGAACAATTCACAACGTTTTAAACAAAAAAAAAAAAGCAAAAAACTCATTCGCACATTTATTGAACACCTCGTGTCTGCAGTATACAATACATCAAAATTACAAGTTTATAACTAGTTCGTATGAAGGTGAAGGTGAGATCAGATTGTGGTACTTGTACCTCTCGTTGTTCTGAATTGGCTCCAACTCCAACACCCCATCTTCTTCCTCCTTGACTTTTGAAAGAGGTGAAAAGAACTGAAAGAAAGAAAAATCGTAAGATCAGAACAAAGCGAAAATATGTGAATGACTTGGTCATTAACATTTTCATTTCTTGATTCTAGTTTACATGGCATGAGGAGTGATTATAAGTCTTGTCTAATTAATACAACAGATTAATCAAATCCAAGCAGCTCGTAACTATATACCTGATGCATTCCAAATCCCAAAACAAGAATCCAAACCCAATCCATTTCTCAGCCAAAATCCCAATCGCAGTCTTCGGCCTCCCTTTCCTCTCCGCCTTCACCACCACCACCCTTCCAACAACCTCTCCTTATCCCTCCGCACCCACTTCACTTCCGGCCCATCTCTTAAACTCTCGTGCAACGCCACGTCGTCACAAGCCCCCTCCACCTCACCACCACCACCTCTAACCCTCACCTTAAAATCCGGTTAATAAATGTATGACTGTTGATTCGGTTAATAAAGGTATGGGATCTGAGATAATAAAGGTATGGGATCTGAGAGAGAGATGAGAGAGACGTTAGTGAGTGTGTGTATATGTGTGTTTAGGTGGTTAGGTAGAAAGTATGGGATGACTAAAATGCCCCCTCAATATATTTGTTATTTAATCTAAACCATTGGATGGAAAAAAGATGGATGGTTGAGATCTTGTTATTTGTTCTTTAGATAAATATTATTTCGTATTGAACTTTTCTCACTACTATATTTTATTGCTTGAGGACAAAATATTCCAAAATAATGCATATAGTATCTACACGAAAATAAAAAAGCCACCTAACCAAAATCTTATACTCCATGAGATTGAAGTAAAATAAAATAAGATAAGAATATTATACCAATTCACTAGACCATAACTTTTTTAAAGACTAAATAAATCCAAACAAGAATATCTTACGTACCACATGATATAAGTAGACGGTTGCTGGCGTGACAAAAGGCAAACGATGTTGTAAAACCTGGCATTCTAGTTAGTCAAAACAGGTAAAGACATTAATGACGTTTCCTATGGTTGATAAACAACCTCATTTTGGTCTTACCAAACACACTTCTATATTTACTACATGCAACAAATATAAAGCGCGCTCACACCTTAGCCTTCTTTTCATTATCACTTTAGTTTACATCACCTTTATTATATAGATTAACCATATTTTTAATGGCTTCTAAGGATGCTCATCTTTTATCATCCTTTGTTGCCACTTTGGTTTTTATGATTGCTTTCGCAGTTGTTAACGCTGCTGTCGATTCTGCTAAACCCGGGGCTTTGGGAGCTTCTTATATCTTTGGAGATTCTTTGGTTGATGCGGGAAATAATAACTTTTTGCCCACGTTATCTAAAGCTAATATTAAACCTAATGGGATTGATTTTAAACAGTCTGGAGGACAACCTACGGGTCGGTATACCAATGGTAGAACCATTGGAGACATTATTGGTAGGATTCTTATGAACTATAAACTCGTCATCTTTAGTTGGATATATAATTTTTGCATTTGTCATTTGTGAATACTAAGTGTTTTACATTTATATATAGGGGAGGAGCTAGGGCAACCACGTTATGCGGTGCCGTTTCTTGATCCTAATACCACTGGAGATGTGATTTTATATGCTGTGAATTACGCCTCTGGTGGTGGAGGGATTATGAACGCCACTGGGAGAATTTTTGTAAGTTGTAAGCTTGATACAATCAGAATAAACTTTTTGTTCTAACTACTATCGGGACGTTGGTTAAATAATCCAGTAATGAAAAATCTTAGCTCCATGCTAATAGGATATCTTTTTACAGGTGAACCGGCTATCGATGGACATCCAGATAGATTACTTCAACATCACAAGACAACAGATCGATAAACTCCTTGGTCCATCAAAAGCAAAGGAACACGTTATGAAGAAATCAATATTCTCAATAACAATCGGATCAAACGACTTTCTCAACAATTATTTGCTTCCGGTTCTCTCCATTGGAGCTAGAGTCACACAAACACCCGATTCTTTCGTGGATGATCTCCTTAGTCACCTCAAATCCCAGCTTACAGTAAGTCTCACCTTACAACTTAGGATCACATTACCACATAGGAATTAAGTTGCAACAACTACTTTAACTTTATTTGGATGTAAAATTTATTGCAGAGACTTTATCAGCTGGACGCACGAAAATTCATTTTAGGAAATGTTGGGCCGATAGGATGCATTCCGTATCAGAGAACGATCAATCAACTGAAGGAGGACGAATGTGTGGCGTTGCCTAATCAACTCGCCCTTCGATACAATGCTAAATTGAAGGATTTGGTTGCACAACTGAACGATAATCTCCCTGGGGCTACTTTTGTTCATGCTAACGTCTACGACTTAGTCTTGGAGCTCATTACGAACTATGATAAATACGGTAACAATCTATATATATTGTATTGCAATTTTTAAGTTTAGATTAAGTTATGTTAATATTTTGTATTGTTGAATGTTCTAGGATTTAAATCAGCAAGTAAAGCATGTTGCGGGAATGGAGGTCAGTATGCAGGTATAATTCCTTGTGGCCCAACGTCGAGTTTGTGTACTGACAGAGATAAACATGTGTTTTGGGATCCTTACCACCCTAGTGAAGCTGCAAATATTCTTATCGCTAAGCAATTACTTCAAGGTGACCCAAAATATGTGACCCCAATGAATCTAAAAGAACTTCGTGATCTAAACCTATAGATACGATCAACGATCAAGTGGTGCTTTCGTTTTTTGTATTGTGGATATCTTGATGTTTTATCATTGCGGTTATTGTGTACTCTCTAGTTGATTTTATACATGTATGTGAACTGGAGCATGTGTTTCCATTCAAATAATCTAAAGATTGATTTTGTCTACTTTTGTTGTTCACTACATTGTTAACGACCACAACCAAAGGGCTTTTGGCCTAGTTGTACATTCATTGTGTAATGTTAAGGTGTTCCTCCACTACGAGGTTGAGGGTTTGAATCTCGTGTTGAACAAATGTGTTATTAAGGGTTTGTGTGAGTTGTCTTTCAAATATTACAGTGTCGATGACCAACAGAATTATATATAATAGTTTTAATTCGTTACACGTCGCATTAATGTATACTAAACTAGCTGGGTGTATCAATTCAAGATTGATATTGTATAGACACAGATAATCAAAATAACTCTTTGATTGATAATAGGAAAATAGCTCAAAACCTATTACATGTTATACAATACTTTGTATGTATTTGTGATGATAAACCTCTTGCTAGGCAGCCTATTTATAACCTCTAAAACTCAGCAACTTCTGGTTCTAGTGTTATAAGTTAGGTATTAGGTATATTGGTATAATGGGTCATTAATACTCCCACATGGGTTATGACATAGGTGATGACTTGTGCTTCTAGAATACTGAAATTAACTTCTTTTGACAGCATTAAACTTAGAATTCCAACAATCACCCCCGAATCTCTAAGTCCTTCTAGAGATGTCTTTGACTCCAATCAAGCTCCGCATTTCCTTGAACTTGGTTTGTGCCAATGGTTTCGTGAGAATGTCCGCATACGTTTCTCACCGGGAATGTACTCCACCTCCACTGCTCGTTCTCAACACAATTGCGAATGAAATAAAACCTCGTGTGAATGTGTTTACTCCTTCCATGAAAAACAGGATTCTTAGTTAGTTCGATAGCAGACTTGTTATCAACCCTAAGAACCACCTTCTCTTGCGTCTTGTTCATAATTTCTCCAAGCAAATCCACGAAGCCATATTGCTTGACAAGCGTACGCGCGGTAGGCTGCCATGAACTCGCCTCGCAAGATGATAAGGCAACGGTATCTTGCTTTTGCGAACACCAGGTTATCGGAGATAACCCATAGTAGAAAATGTGACCAGTTGTGCTTCTTCCGTCATCTGGATCAACATTGTGACTACTATCACTAAAACCAATGATTCTATTTTGACCCATCCTCTCGTACTTAATTCCATATCCCGTTGTTCCCCGTAAGTACCGTAGAATGCGTTTAATTGCACGACCATGTGATTCTCTTGGACTTTGCATGTATCGGCTAATAACTCCAACCGAGTATGCCATATCGGGTCTTGTTTGCAAAAGATATCTAAGGCATCCAACCACCTTTCGATATTGTGTAGGGTCGATTTCGGGTTCATCTTGACTTTTGACAATTTGGTTACCGTGTCCATGGGAATGTGAGTTGGATTGCAATCTTGTAAACCAGCTTCCCGAATCGTCGAGCATAGGCTTCTTGGTTTATCGTAATCCCTGATTCTTCTTGCTTGACTTCAATGCCTAGGTAGTAAGTCAATCTTCCAAGATCCGACATCTCGAAGTTCTTGGACATCTTGAATTTGAACCTTTTGATCATGTTCAAATTTGTACCTGTAATAAATAAATCATCAACATAAATTGCTAAAATTAGCAAGTTAGTTCCTTCTCGCCCGGTACCGATGGTTCTTTCAAGCACTTGTGAAATTTCAACCCCTTCAAAATTCCATCAAGCTTCGTGTTCCATGCTCGAGGTGCTTGTCTTAGACCATAAAGTGCTTTGTTAAGGCGATACACTTTATGCTCGTTGCCCTTCCTTATAGAGCCTTCCTTTGTGACACATAAACGGTTTCCTTCAACTCTCCGTGTAAGAAAGCCGTTTTGACGTCTAAGTGGTGAAGCTCCCACCCATTTGTTGCGGCTAATGCAATAAGAAACCGGATGGTTTCGATTCAAATACTGGTGCAAATACTTCTTGAAAATCAATACCAGGTTGTTGCACGTACCCTTTAGCAACCAACCTTGCCTTGTATTTAATGATGGTGCCGTCTGCATTTTTCTTCAGTTTGAACACCCATTTGAGTCCAATCACCTTCACCCCCATAGGCTTGTTCACAAGAATCCAAGTGTTATTCTTGTTGATAGAATTGATCTCTGCATTCATGGCTTTGACCCACTCACGGTTCTTTCTTAGCCCCTTCAACCGATCTTGGTTCGTCATTGGTTATGAGGAGAAGTTCATCAAGATTATTGGGTTAAGCACAAAATCTTGCAGTCGAGTTGGAAGTCTCCTTGTTCTTGTGGGCCTTTGGTTTTGGACATTGTTCACGTTATTGTTGACCGGACTTGGTTGCTCGTTATCTTGAACCTGCACTCCGTCTTCAATATCGTGATCCGATTCAATCGGTTCAGCTTGATCATCTCCTTGGTTTATAGCCTTATCTTCTGGATAGTCCCATGGAACTATGAATGACCCCGGTTCTTCATTGTTGGTACCTGCTTCTTTGTCCCAATCCCACCATTTGGTCTCGTTAAAAATAACGTCTCGACTTATAATTATTTTTTGTGTAGCCGGGTTAAAAAGCCGATAAGCTTTTGTACCGGTTGGACAAAGATGCACTAGTGGTCTTGATCTTGCCATCCAACTTCTTGAGATTCACCGGTTCAACTTTCACATATGTTAGACACCCAAAGATACGAACATTCTCCAAATTTGGTTTTCTTTTATACAACTTCTCGTACGGAGTTGTATCACCAAGGACTCTTGTGTAAACGCGGTTGATCAAATTTGTAGAGTGTCTTACGCTTCTCCCCACGAGATAATTTGGAACATGCATCGCCTTCATGATACTTCGTGTCATGTCCATGAGTGTTGGGTTTCTTCGTTCCATAATTCCATTTTGTTGTGGTGAATATGGGGTAAGTGTCGTTTGATTCCATTTATATCACAAAAGGAATTAAACTTCGGCGAAGTAAATTCTCCTCCTAGATCACTTCGAAACATCTTCAAAGACTTTTCGAGCTCCTTCTCCGCCAAAGCTTTGAATTTCTTGAAATGTAAAAACGCCTCACTTTTCTCCTTCAAAAGAAAAGTCCACATATATCGTGAATAATCATCAATTAGTGTGAAAATGTACCGATTTTGACCTTTCGTTGACGGTGTGATCGGACCGCATAAATCACCGTGAACGAGCTCCAATGGTCGTGTTGCTTTGTACATCGTCATTAACGGAAATGATTTTCTTGTTTGCTTGCTCACCAAACAAGATTCACACAATTGATTCTCATTTTTAAAATGAGGTAACCCTTTGACTAGACCTTTCTTGGACATCTTTTTCATTGACTCGAAATTGATGTGCCCAAGTCTTGCATGCCAGCGCCACGTGTCTTCACCTAGTCTTGAATGAAGGCAAATAGGTACTCCAATTGTTAGATTTATTTTATAAAGGCGGTTTGGAGTTCTTTGTACCTTCATTAATAAGCAATTGTCGGCATCATGCATCGTCAAATAGTCATCTTTCATCCGAATATCACACCCGACTTCAGTTGCTTGTCCGAGATTGAAAATATTATTTTTCAAATCCGGTATGAAATAAATCTCCGTCATCAATCGTTGTTGTCCCGATTTTCCTTGGAAAAGAATAGACCCTTTCCCTTTAATTTTGACACACGAATTATCACCGAATTTCACCTTTCCGGTTATACCTTCGTCGAGTTAGGAGAAAAGCGATCGATTTCCGTCATGTGATTACTCGCCCCGTTGTCCAAATACCACACATCATTTTCTTGTGCGTTGTATCGAGACGGTATCACATTCTTTTCGTTCAAAAATATTGTTTCGTGTAAAAATACAGTTTCATGATCTTCTTGCTCCATAAAATTGCTTTCTTGGAATTTTTGGAGTCGGTCCGAAATTTAGGCGCGTAATGGCTCCGATTTATCACATCCATATATAATTTTTAATGATCTTTTTACGGTTTCGGTTTGAGTCGGAATTAAAATTTGGTTGATTATTGGGTTTGGACTTGTTGGGTTTATAATTATTTTGGGCCTTTGAGGAACCGGATCCACTTGACCCACCTAATGACCCATCTCTATTATTAACACCCTCACTCTTCCCTCTTCCCCATTTTCCCTTCGATCCGGACGAACCGGAAAACCCGGATCCTCCACGGAACCACCAACCCGTCCACCACTATTCGATCCACCACCACCACTCGAGCGAGTAAACAAAACCATGTTGCTCGTCTCCACCTTCATCACCACGAATCCTCTCCTCGTACGCCTTCAAACGACCAACGACATCTTCAAACCCACGTCTTTAAATCAAGAACGCGCTTAGAGAAGCAACAAGATGAATAAATTTTCTTGGTACCACTTTTAACAGCTTCTTCACAAGCTTTGCTTCGTCTATTGTTTCTCCTAGCGGCCGCGGATTTCGGCGATTCGGCGAGTTTTCCAGACATCGATGGTCTCGGTCTCTTGCATCTTTAACCGGTCAAATTCGAGTTTAAAGTCGCAACCTTGCTTCCTTCACTCTATCTGCTCCAACATATCGAGCTTTTATCGATTCCCACAGCACCTTCGGACTATCGACATCACCAATCTGCATTATCAAGGTTTCAGGGATTGCTTGGTACAACAATCCCATTGCCGAGTTGTTTTTTCTTCATTTGCTTACGTTCACGGATCGACAGGATAACCAAGCTTTATGAATTCGAAAGTACTACCTTCATTCGTAGGGCCAGACGGTGTAGTTGGTGGATGATAGCATTGGACAAGCTACGGTGGTTGTTCCGACCTCATTCACCCTCACCGGTGTAGGTTGTCCTGAAGAACCTCCTGCATCTTCAACATCAGCCATGGTTCAAGAAGCACCAGGTAAGTATTCAAAGCCCCTTCTCAAGCTTTGATACCAATTCAAGATTGATATTGTATAGACACAGATAATCAAAATAACTCTTTGATTGATAATAGGAAAATAGCTCAAAACCTATTACATGTTATACAATACTTTGTATGTGTTTGTGATGATAAACCTCTTGCTAGGCGACTATTTATAACCTCTAAAACTCGGCAACCGGTTCTAGTGTTATAAGTTAGGTATTAGGTATATTGGTATAATGGGTCATTAATACTCCCACATGGGTTATGACATAGGTGATGACTTGTGCTTCTAGAATACTGAAATTAACTTCTTTTGACAGCAGTAAACTTAGAATTCCAACATCAATGTGGTCAAATATGTATATAAAGGAACTAAGGAAGACAATCAAGCTCAAGACAGTCAAGCACACGCCAGTCATAACTACACAAGCACCAAAGTCAACTACATGAAGTCTGCAACAAAGTCTCTGAAGCCAAACAAGCTACAGTTGCATCTCAAAGCTCACAGGAATTGTAGTGTGGTAATTCAGTAGCTTTAGATAGTTTAATTAGTTTAAGTATCAGTGTAATTGTAATTCTAGATAGTTTTGACTTTGACTTTCTATTTTGTATAAATACTCTTTTGTACCCATTTTATCAGTTAGTGAAATACAACAACATTTCCCTCCACAATGTTCTCTTTCTAATTTCTCAATATGGTATCAGAGCATATCTCTGCTCAACCATCATCACCACCACTATTCCGCCACCAATAAATGCTCCTAAGAAACTTTTACCAATAACTGCTCCTAAGAAACTTTTAACTAACTCCGATCAATCTAACAACTTTTAACCACCACAAACCACCACCATTTACCACAAAACTCATCAAAAATCATCAAACAAACCATCATTACAACCACAATCATCTTCTAATCATCATTATCAACTCAAATAATCACTTTACAACACAAATTTCATCAAAATCAATCAAATTCATCATAAAATTTTCAAATCAAGAAAATGGCCAGAACTTTACAAAACAATCAAAACACACATAATTCACTGCATACAACTACAAATTCAATCAATGATGAGATTACATCCAATCATCCTCTATATGTTCACCAAACAGATCATCCATGATTAGCCTTGATCTCAAAGAAGCTAACTGGATCAGACAATTATAGTTCATGGAAAAGATCACTCATAATTGCTTTGAATGCTAAGAATAAGATGAAAATCATTACTGGAGACTTAGCTGAACCACATGCTAATTCTGAGTTAAGAGCTCTTTGGGAAAGGAACAATGATATGTTGATTTCTTGGATTCTTAACACAGTGAGTGAACAAATTGGAAACAACTTGAATTTTATCAATTCTACTTCAAAGTTATGGATGGAATTGCAAGAAAATTATTCTCAGATTGATGGTCATAGAATCTACCAATTGAGTAATGACATTGTGCAGTTGAAGCAAGAAAATTATTCAGTGGAGCTATACTATCACAAGCTAAAAGGTCTTTGGGATGAATTTGATGCAGTGGAGGCACCATACTTGTGTTTGTGTTTGTGTAACTGTGCAAATGGTAGGATCAATGGAGAGAGAGATCAGAGGAAAAGATTGATATAGTTCTTGATGGGGCTTGATGAATGTTATTCCAACATTAAGGGAAAATATTGCTTATGCAACCATTACCAAGTCTTTGCTAAGGCTTACACCATGGTTAAACAGAGAGTTTTCATTGACAGGTCCTAAAGAGATTTATTTGATGATCTCGTGACTCTAGACTCAATTGTGCACATTTGGTTCCTATGCCGGAGACTGGGGAGAGGGTCTCCTTTTTCAATATCAACAATCTCTAAGAGAAAGTCGATAGATTATGTAGGTTCCCCGTGAGAATGAAACAAGCCCCTTTTAAGAGAAACTTGAGTAGCTTGGGAAGATGTAGTGCATTGCGTCACTAGGTCCATGACGTCTTGTCTTCAATACCGGTGTTACCTTAGTAACAACCAGTAGCATATGTATTGAACCCGGTTTCTGCCCTAAGGTTGAATAATTGGAGGGCTATTTATTTTCACCCTTTTATCGTTTAATTCTTTTTCATTCTTCAACCCCTTCAGTGCTTACCGAGACTTCATAACTTAGAACCTTGTTGGGTTTATTCCAGTTCTAGCTCTTTCTCAGTCCGCACTCTTCCCATATCTCACTTTTCTCCTTTCTTCATCATACCTAAGGACTCTACACTATCTAGTGGATTGTCCCTGGGTAGATCCCTCCGGCTCTGGCGGGATCGTGGGAACGAATACCCAACCTAACCATCCTTATAACTCCATACATAAAGTAAATTTGGTCGGTCTATTTGGTATTGTTTATCTGCCATTGGAACCAATTGAAAACCATTTGAAAATTAATCCAGATACTTGTGATATATTATCAAAGCATTTTGTACCTGAATTGTTTTGATATTTTTAGAAAAGGAGCTCCCCCTCAACATGTGCATCATGTATTTGAAATCGTTTTGGCACACGGAGGCAAGAGGAAGGATTCACTTCTTTGATTACCATTTTCTAGAAGATATCAACATCACTTTCCTGATCAAAATTAGCATTTTTCATACTTTGTTAAGGGTATTTTTGGAAAGGATGTGGTTTTCAAAAGTTGCTCCCCTTCAATATGTGCATAGAGATTTGAAAGTGTTTTGCATATAATAGGGAAAACCTGCACATTGAAACAAATCAATCACGTTTCAATCCTTTTTGGTTTGAAATCGATGCTCTCCCTCAACATGTGCATGTGAAATTTGAAATCGTTTGGCACATGTGGGGAGGAAAGCTTGTAAATCATTATAAAACCATTTATCGAATTATCAGTTTAAATACAATTTAAATCACAAATTCTCCCCCGATCACAATTTTTAAATCATTTGAGATTTGTGATCTCTGGAGATTTAAATTGATTTTGAAAGCTTTTGAGGAGAATTGTGACTTGCTTATGAAAATATTTAACCGATAAGGATAAAAAACATGCTTGAGTATCTTTTGAAAACATGACATAAACCTTGAGTGCGAACAGTTGTATGACAAATTACCTTTTGATTTAAATGAAATCATTCTCCCCCTCAATCAATGACATAAGTTGTTGATTGAGAGATAGAGATTTTGACCAATGTCAAGCCCAGATGATTTTCAAAAAATTAAGACCGAGTTATTTTTATTAGTTTTCATAAAGATAACAAATATTGTTCAGAAGAATCATTAGAAGGAAAAATACTTGTGAAGGAAACATTTGTCGTTTTAGAGACAAACATTTGTTTATAGAATCAGAGCATGAGATGTGAAAAATAAGATAAAGCATGGATCTGTTCTTTCTTTAAAAACGGGTTATAGACTGACATGACTATAAGCCTTTGTTTCACTTTCTCTCAATTTTTTATTATTTTTTTATTTTATTTATTTATTTTTTTTAAAACAAATTATGTACATTCGAAGAACATCTAAAAACCCGTGACATTCTTTGAATGTCAACACAAAGTCCGTAGATGATATCGAATAAGGAAAACATGACAAAATATTTTTTGGGATTTTTCAAGATTTTCTAATTTTTATGGATTTTGAAAATTTTATATTTTTCTATTTGCCTTTTTTGAATAACTATTTACAAGAGATGGATGAAGAAAAACCTTTTACTCCTCTTCTTCCTCTTGAAGACGTTTAAGTGTTTCAGGTTGTAGACTCTTTAGACCAAGTCGGTGGAGGATAAACTCAAAACATTCTCTAGGAAGAGCTTTGGTGAAGATGTACGCTAACGGTATTCGGTCCTCACAAAATAAAGTTCCACCACATCGTTTCCACTTGCTCCCGATGAAATGATGTCTAATGTCGATGTGTTTTGCTCTTGAGTGTTATGCGTTGTTGCATGAGAGAGCATTGGCACTTGTTATCACAATACGAGAGGGATTTTGTTGAATTCAAAGCCATAGTTCGATAATTGGGATCTCATCCATAGGATTTGAGCACAACAAGATGACATGGCTATGTATTCACCTCTGTAGAGGATATAGAAGTACTCATTTGTTTCTTTGAAGACCAGCTCACAAGCTTATCACCCAAAAGCGAGAACCTCGGCGTGCCGGCGAGTATCTTGACATCTGCGATGACATCTGCATAGGCTATTAGTGACATACCGGTGTCCTTCGGGTACCAAAGTCCCATGTTGATGGTTCCTTGGAGATACCGAAGACCCGTTTAACCGCTTCAAGGTGCTTTTGGTAGGCTTAGCACGGTATCTAGCACACATGCAAACACGAATATCGGTCTCATTTGGTGTGAGGTACATCGGGATCAATCATACTATGATATTTCGTTTGATCTACCATGATCCACGAGTGGTCCTCATCCAGTTTAGTACGCTCTATCATGGGAGTGTCAACATGGTCACAAGAGTCAAATCCAAATTTCTTTAAAATCTCATTTGCATATTTAGATTGATTTATAAAAATGCCTCAGAGACTTTGTGAAATTTGTAATCCCAAGAAAAATGACATTTGTCCCATCATTGACATTTGAAATTTGGAACCCATCTCCTTAGAAAAACGGTCACATTCATTGGGGTCAGTCGAGACAAAAATAATATCATCAACATAAATTTGAACGTGAATTAAATGTTTGCTCGACTTTACGGTGAACAATGTCGGATCATCTGCTCCTTTCTTGAATCCAGTAGATAGAAGAAACTTTGATAGCGTATCATACCATGCCCTTGGAGCTTGCTTCAAACCGTAAAGAGCCTTCTTCAAGCGATAGACATGATTAGGATGCTCTGGATTCACAAAACCTTCGGGTTGGCTAGCATATCACGACTTCTTTAAGATTTTCGTTAAGAAAAGCCGTCTTTACATCCATCGATGAACTACCATGTTCTTACTTGCGGCATTAGCCAAGAAGATTACGATTGCCTCGATCGAGCAAGCTGGAGCAAATGATTCTTCAAAGTCAATACCCTCCTCTTGGCGGTATCCTTTTGCAACCAATCGAGCCTTGTTCTTTAATACATCACCATGCTCATCAAGTTTTACTTTGAAGATCCACTTTAGAGCAATGATCATAGCACGTCGGCGTACTAATTCCCATATATCAAGTCGATCGAACTCATGAATTTCTTCTTGCATGGCATTGAACCAGCTATCTTCATTCATGGCGGTTTTAACGTCTTTTGGTTCGACCTTGGATAGTACGGAGTTGAAGAAGCACCATAAGGCATCGGTTGCAAGTTGTTTACGAGTGGATCTTGGGCGAGAGGGATTTCCATTGATGTTGTCCAATGGATGATCATGTGTCCATTTTCTAAGGTGTTCGTGTGGTTGTTGTTAAGAGGCGAAGTAGCGAGTCGAATTCTCCTGATGAAGATGGTTACGATGATGATTGGGAGCAAATATGTTTTCAAAGGGGCATCTTCGGGGAGTAGCAAAGGGATTATCTCCATTATAGGTGCGAGGCGCAATTCCATGATGTACACTTTCGATGATTGATGATTTGTTGATAAGGCAGTGATCGCGGTAGCTTCTTCACTTAATGACATAGAAACTGAAGGGTTAACTTCATTGACATGGATAGGAGCAGCCTCTGTTGATGGATTTGACAGATCATTAGCAATTGGCTCATAGTGTTCATCAAACATTGGATCAAACAATTTCTTTAAATCATCGTCCGAAGGAGGTACATAAGGAGTTCTTTGGTGAGGGATTTAGTACTAGAGTAGAACTGATGGGACTATTTGATGAAGGTTGAGATGCGGGTCCAGAATGGATTGTCCCGGAGCCATTTGCCCGGAACTTGACTCATCGAGCGTGGCGTGAATAGTTTCTATGATATCTCGAGTTCTTTTGTTATAGATTCGGTAACCCTTCTTGTTTGATGCATAACCTACAAAAACTCCAATGTCGGCCTTAGCTCTTAATTTACCTAAATCTTGACCGTCATTCATTGGATAGCACAACGCACCAAACACACGAAGGTAGGAGAGATCAAGTTTTCGTTAATGGACAAGTTCGTATGGAGTTTTCCATGAGAAGTGTGTATGATGGAGCGATTTTGGGTGTAGCAAGCGTGGCAATGGCTTCGACCCGGAGAAACATCGGAACTTTTGAATAAATTAGCATTGTTCTTGCGGCTTCCACAAGAGTTTGATTTCGTCTTTCATCTACACCGTTACGTTGAGGAGTTAGGTGGAACACTTCTTTGATGACTGATTCCAACACTTTCATAAAATTGACTTAAGTCTTTGTTAACGAACTCAGTGCCATTGTGCGTTCGAACAATTCTAACCGTATTGTTAAGTCGAACACGAAGTTGCTTGATAAGTTTGATGATGACATCGGAATTTCATCCTTGTCCTCAAAAACTTTACCCAAGTAAATCAAGAGTAGTCATCAACTACGACTAAAATATATTTCTTCCCATTTTCGTTTGCACTCTCATTGGTCCGCACAAATCCATATGAAGGGTATGCAGAACTTCCATTACTGAGTTTGTGGGTTTGGGTTTATGGTCATATTTCTTGCTTCTTCCCAATTGGCATCTTTGAACAAAGATGATCTTTTTCATACTTTAATGCAGGTAAGCCCTTACAAGATCCTTTACGGAAAGATTATTAATGGTGCCGAAGTTCAAGTGATTGAGATGGCGATGCCATAACCATGATTTTGTTTTTGAAGCCTTTGACAACAAGCGAGATTAGAAGACTTCATCATGTCTTCGATAGATATGGTGTATAGATTAGAACCACGAGTTCCACTTAACAGTTCCACACCATCAAGTTCTCTAACGAAACAAGTATGTTTTCTAAATGCCACTTCTAGATCGGAATCACATAATTGACCAACAGAAAACAAGTTATGACCAAGATCTTCAACATAATATACCCTGGAGAATACACTATTGCCAACAACATAGTCTCCATAACCCATAATTTCTCCAAAATGGTGGTTCGAATCTAACGGCCAGATGAATTTACTCACGAAGTTCATAGCGCGAGTGATCTCGGTCATATGCTTGGAGCGGCTGAGTCCGGTACCCACGAGCGATTTGAGCGATCTGCAGTTGAACACAGACAAGAATGGATAACTGGATAATTGGGATCCCCATGCAATAATGGGTTCCATTTGGTTAGTAACAGTGATTGGAACACCCACATCAGAAGTAGAACCAATGGAATCATCAGGAATAGATGTAGTGCTAGTGTCCGTATTTGACCTATTCAAAGTATGTTCACTTCTTAAAGGAATAGTTCTACCAGTAGGCATCAATTTTCTAATGGGCATTGACTTAGCAAATTTAGGGCAAAACTCATTAGGATTAAACTTATGGCCAGTAGGTATCCATTGATAACCTATATTACTAAATTTTCTTCTTGTGGGTTTCCAATGTTTTCTAACTTTCTTTCGCCTTTGCCTTTTAGCCTTCTTAGCTTGATTTTTGACATTAACAATTTTGACTGGGCATTTAACAGAATTAAGCAAATCATTCACACCACATTCATGATCAGTAACAGAAATCAAGCAGTCATCATTACATGGTTTTGCGATAGTAGCATAATTGAATTAATTACGATGCGCTTATAGCTAATATTAGAATCAACACGATTCATTTTATTCAACTCAAACTTAGTGTTCCTAGGGTGGTCTTCTACTTTCTTCCAATGCACATTCTTAGCTTGCGACGTCCTATCTTGCTTTGTATTGCACGGAGGCTTTGACCGCTTGCTTTTATGTCACGATTACTCTGTAGAGGGAATTATAGGAACATTAGTTGGTTAGGCTACTTTTTGCATTCTGAACTAGGCGTGCATGGATCGAACTACTTGCGGGCACTTTAGAGTTTACTTTCTTAATATTGGGCATAGAATGGGTTGCATAATTGGCACTAGGCATAGAACAAGGCATCACACTTTATCTTTTGCTAAGGATTTAGGACATGTTGCTCTTAAACATTCTAGCAGCTCTTGAGATCATTTGGCCTGAATGCAAGCAAACCTAATCTCTCTATCAAGTGGCTTATTTATGAAATCCTCTTCTACAATCTCACGGAGACATTCTAGACTATCCTTAAGGTGGCAAAATAGTTATGAAACACAAGTTTGTTATTTCTAAGATGAGGAGGAATGTATTTACTTGATTCTGATATATTTGCGGTCTGCGAGATGAATTTGATGCAATATTCTCATTAAAGACAAGTGGCATTTTCCCTTTTTTCTGACTCCTCAGATTCTCAATTTCTTTTTGTAAAAATGTTATTTTTTCGTTGTTCTTGTCACGAGTGACTTTCATTGAATCATATAACTCTTTAAAGTGTCGTTTAACCTTTTCATTTTCTTCTAGAAAACTCTCATTTTCCTTTTGTAAAACATTAACCAAGTTTTGAAGATGAAAAGTTTGAGAGCTCTGAGAATCTATAGGAGGAGGCATTTGGGAGCCAGTCACGTTGTTCTTTTCACCCTTTAATTGTGAAATTTGGGCTTTCAACTTTATGATCGTGTTACAATGAGCTTGAATCAATTCGTCACGTTTGTTTATTTCAAAAAGTGCATCAAACTCTGGAACATTTTAGGATGTCTTGATGTTTGAGGTTTTGACATTTTCCTTGAGATGTTGATATTTTAATTGCAAATCAAAATGTTCAACTTCTAGCTTAGAAAGGTGTTTTACCAAATTATCGTGATCATCCTGATCAATTTTCTCATTTAGTTATGAGTTTTGGTTTTCAAGCTCAATGACACGATCATGGGAGACTTTCAAAGCAACAGTTAATTCATGAAATTGAGAAGCGTAATAGAATGCTTAGTAACAGTATAAAACACATCTTGAGCCACACAACTTACTAATAAGTTCTCATTTAGGATATGCAAATTTATCCTTTCAATTTCATTATATTTGAGTTCCCGTTCATAATCATTTACTTCAACAATCATTGCATCAAATTCCTTTTCCATTTCTTTAATATCCGAGTTTATCCCCTTTTGAAGACTTTCAAATTGACCTTTCAATTGTTTAAAGAAAGGCATGACCTCAGTTAAATAGCATTCTTTAGTTTGCTCAAAACCCCTTTCCCTTTCAGTTATCCCTGTAGGTGTGATTCTCTTCTTACATGTTTTCTCAAAATCAACGAATAGTTGATAAACAACATATAGGCTGATTAAAGTTTTGCTATTAGTGGCAATAGTTCTAGGAACTAAATGCATTGGTGTAATTGGAGGATACACAGTAGCTGCAGGCACTTTCCTAAGGGGAGTGTTTGTTTCAACAAGTATGTTTGCTTTTTTCTTATCCATGTCTTTCTTCCAAAAAATTTGTTTTGTGGTTAATTGAGTTTGAGGCTTAAACCTGTTCAGGGAGACCCAATTTTCTTTTGTATAATCATGGGGTTTGATCGTTATGTTATTCGTTTTACACTTAGGATCTTCTAGTTTCTTATCCATTTTCTCCCTAGAGGCATCTTTTAATTGTCTATCCTCTCCCGTGCTTCCAATACAAGAAGGTGTTTGCCTAGGCTTAAGGATCTCATTACCATCATATACAATCTTATGGAAAGCTTTAGCTCTTTTGCAATATTCGGGATTTGGTTCCTCTACAAGGGGAATACTGTTCTTATAAGCTTAAGACTCTATGCTTAGTGATCATGTGGCGATCGGATGGTGTTCCCTTGTATGTACAACTTATTTTAAAGCTTGTTTTTCAAAGTTTTTAGATTAGAAAAATCATTCAAAAGTTTTGATTCCTTAGCATTGAATTCTTGTTTAAGCACTTTAACATTATCTTGAAGCTCTTGCTTTTGCTTAACACTTTTAGAAAGCTTTTCTTGTGAGGAGTTTAACTTTTGTTTTAAAACTTCTTCTCTAAAATTACTTTTCTAATAATTGTATGCGCATTTGGTCATCCATTTCACGCTCCACGGGTAGTTAACTCAAACTTAGCACGTTGTTCATAAATAGAAACTTGTTCTTTATAGGCATTAGGATATACGAATCATCGAGGGCACATGTAGTGTATTCATAAAAACATCGTCATCATTGACGCGAAGATACATCACTTTGGTACAATCTCACTTTCACTTTGTGTCACATATTGATCATATGGGACAATGTTACTATTACCCTCATTATCAATATCTGATTCATTAGTTTCAAGAGATTGTACTTCGTTATGTATCTTTTGCTCATCAACTTCATCATATAGTTTTAATACCTCTGAAATGATTGAATCTTTGGATTGACCAGCCTGTTGTGGTGATGAGTGTTAGGAATTAGAAATTCCAGGTATTAAAGAGTCGGTCACCTCAAGTATATGTAATCGTTAGAAAGCTCGTAGTCGTAGTTCTTTTGTGTTAAGTAGTATTTAGTTAAGTAACACCGTGGAGGACGGACGGGTCTTTACCCACTGTATGCCTGATCCACAGCCCGTTGTGTGGCGATTTATGTAAGACTATAAATACTCTCTACCTCCCAAGGTAGAGAGTTGGAGCTCATAATAATATCTTTCACTTTCTCTCACTAAGTTCCCTAAACCTCTAACTTTCTCTCTCTAGAATTCCATTTATACGCCACTTTGTGTTATGGTTTGATGTGTATGTGAAAACTTATATCTAACAATTGGTATCAAGAGCCATGGTTAGATCATATCTTGCACATCTTTGGATTTCTAGTGGTTTTAGGTGGTTTTTGAGTTTGAAAAAGTTTAGTGGTTTTGCATCATTTGGTTGATTTCTTGTGTTAAAGTTTGGATTTTGTTAGTACTTTTATGTTTAGAATCATCACAAGTGTGTAGGTTTTCATTTGGTAAGCTTGAATCATCTTGGTTGGGTTGTTTTGGATTGAAAAGTGATGTTTATGTGGTTTTTCTTGCTAGCGACTTAACTCACGGATTACTTTTTTCGTAGCGACTTGCTTTACAAATTTGTAGCGAGTTCTGATTAGACCTAGCGACTCAGATCTAGCGATTTACAGTACAAGTAGTGGACTCTCCACTACGGGTAGCGACTTGGTGGTAGCGACTTGGTCGGTAGCGAGTTGCTCTTTAGCGACTTGTATCTTTAGCGACTTGAGTAGCGAATTGCTTCCAAAATTTTGCTAGCGACTTGAGGCTTAGCGAGTTACTACTTAGCGACTTGCATTTGTCTAGCGACTTGGGACTCTAGCGACTTAGTGGTGTAGCGAATTAAGTGTTAGCGACTTGGTGCATTATCTTCTAGCGACTTGGGTGATTGTTTACGGTTTTCTCTTGATTTAGTAAAATCCCGTGAAAGAATCTATTTCGCGGTTTAATCATAGAGTTATAAAATCCGTATATCTGTTAACATGTCTACCAACGTTCCTACTATCATCTCCCTTTGTTGTAGAGGATGTTCAAGCAACCGGTGGTCGAGATACTAGTCCACCCATGCTTGACAGAACTCGACTACGATTCTTGGGCTCAACGAATCGATTATGCTGCCTTGGAAAGGAATATGGTGTCAACATTCTCAAATCCATTGATGAAGGACCATATCGAGTTGAGACGACTAGAGACATACTTGATACTAATGAAGATGGTACTCTTGTTTACGGAATGGACAGACCTAAAATGTATGATGAGCTTGATGATAAGGAGAAAAAGAGATTCGATGCTGATATCGGGGCTTCAAACATTGTTCTTCAAGGTCTTCCTAAAGACATCTACAAGGCGATCAATCATAACAGCGATGCAAAGGCTTTGGGATAATGTTAAGATGCTTCTCTCGAGGTTTTAACTATGGAAATTAAAATGTCTATGAGTACTATGTGAGATTTCATAAGTTAGTGAATGACATGAGGAACATCAGAATGACTATGCCTAACATTCAATTGAACTCAAAATTTGTGAACAACATGAATCCCGAATGGCACAAGTTTGTCACCTTTGTGAAGCTCACTAAAGGATTGAAGAATACAAACTATGAGCAACTCTATGCCTTCCTCCTTGAGAATGAGAGACATGCTATGTTTGAAAAATTGATTCTCAATCGGTTCAAAACCAACCAGGGAGAGACAAGCTCGTCTAATGACTCAACTGCCTTCTACTCAAACATCGGAATCACAACCAAAGCATCACAAGTCATACCCTTGGGTAATGGTAATCACAAACTCATTCCCGATCCTATGTTCAAACAAGCTGATGATGATGCACACGTGGGTAACTTCATTAATCAACTAGCTCTTCTGATTAGTCAAAACATGAATTCTCTCCCACAAACCAACAACAACCTCGAATCGCATCTAACCCACACAATCAAGCCACCGTTAAAGATGGAAGGATCGTGGTGCAACCGGGAAAGACAAGATGATCGTGGAAGAGGTGGAGCTAGTAGAGGTTATGTTGGCAACCAGAATCGAGGAAGGAATGGTAACCAAGGTCAAGCTAAGCCAATCAAATGTTATAACTGTGGTGGTGAGGGACACATTGCAAGGAACTGCACATCTCCAAAGCGTCCACGAATCTTGATTACCGAGAGATAAGATCTTTGCTTGTACAAGCTCGGGACAATGGTGCTGCTTTGGATGAAGAGGAATTGTTGTTTCTAGCTGAGGGCAATGCCAAGACCTATGATGCGATGTGGATGAGCAGCCTATTCAGGAGATAGGTCACAATCATCGAAATGCCTTTCAAGTCATGATTGTGATGCATACGAATCAGATGTGGATGATGGACCTACGGCACACACAATTTTTATGGCTAGCATTTCTCCAATGGTTTCTCCCAAGGTCTCTTCTTCACCACTAGCTGGCCCATCCCAAGACAAACTCATCTCGGAGGTATTAAAACTATACGATGATATTGATGTGCAAAAGATGCATGACAAAGTACAATCAACTGAAACTATTGAATCAAATGTTGAAAATATGGGTAATATCGATATTATCCCATATGATCAATATGAAACAAAGTGAAAGTGAAGGTGTACCAAGTGATGCATCTTCTGCAATCAACAATGACTATGTTTTTGATGAATACACCGCATGTGCCCCGATGATTCCGTAATTTCTGAACTAAATGCCTATAAAGAACGTGTTGCTATTTATGAACAACGTGCTAAATTTGAGTTGACCACTCGTGGCGAGGAAATGGATGACCAAGTGCGTAATCATTAGAAAAGTAATTTTAGAGAAGAAGTATTGAAACAAGAATTAAATTCCTTGCAAGAAAAACTTTCTAAAACAGCTAAGCAAAAACAAGAACTTCAAGAAAATGTGAAAATGCTTAAGCAAGAATTTAATGCAAAGGAATCAAAACTCTTGAGAGATTTTTCTAATCTGAAAACTTTGAAAAACAAACTTGAAAACAAGTTGTACATACAAGGAAACACCATTGCTCACATGGTCACTAAACATAGAGTTCTAAGCGATAAGCATAGTGTTCCCATTATAGATAAACCCAACCACGAGTGGAAGATAGCAAAAGCTGCTCAAAGTGTGATCTATGATGGCAATGAGATTCTTAAACCTAGACAGAAACCTAGTTGCGTTGAGTGCACGGAGGAAGATAAGAAATCAGATGAAGTCACTAGGGAAAGGATGAACAAAAATTAGATGATCCTAAATGCAAAGAGAAAAAAATAATTATCACTCCCCATGACTACAAAAGGGAAAACTGGATTTCCTTGAACATGTTTAAGCCTCAGACATTGTTGACTCCCGAACAAGTTTTCGGGAAAAAGGATTTAGATAAGCGAAAGTCGAAAATATTGTTGAAACAAACCCTCCCCTATGGAAAATGCCTAGTGTATCCTCCTAATACACCAATGCATCTTGTTCCTAGAACAATTGCCACTAAAAGCAAGACCTTAATTAGCCAATATGTTATATTTCAACTATTTGTTGATTTTGAGAAAACTTGCAAGAAAAGGATCACACCACTGGTATAACGGAAGGAGAAAGGGGTTTTGAGCAAATGAAAGAATGTTATTTAATTGAGGTCATGCCTTTCTTTAAACTTCTAAAAGATCACTTTGAGAGTCTTAAAAAGGGGATAGAAACTGATATCAAGGGAATGGAAAAGGAATTTGATGCAATGGTAGTTGAAGTTAGTGATTATGAGCGTGCACTAAAATATAATGAGATTGAGAGGAAGAACTTGCATACCTTAAATGAGACTCTTATTCCTGAATGTGTTGCTCAAGATATTTTTTTCACTGCTTCAAATTGCTCTATTAATGCTTCCAAATTTCATGAACTATCGTGGCACTGAAAGTCTCCCATGATCGTGTCATTGAGCTTGAAAAACTAATTCTAACTAAGCGAGAAAATTGAACTGGATGATCACGACAATTTGGTTAAACATTTTTCTAAACTGGAAGTTGAGCATTTTAATTTACAACTAAAATATCAACATCTTAAAGAAAATGTCAAAACTTCAAATATCAAGACATCCTCGGATGCTCTCGAGTTTGATGCGTTTTCAAATTAACAAGCGTGATGAACGATTCAAGCTCGGTGCAACGCGATCAGAAAGTTGAAAGCCCAAATCTCTCAATTAAAGGGTCAAACGAACAATATGGCAGGCTCCCAAATCCCTCCTCCTTTAGATTCTCAGAATTCTCAAACTTTTCATCTTCAAAACTTAGTTGATGCCTTACAAAAGGAAAACGAGAGTTTTCTAGAAGAAAATGAAAAAGTTAAGCGACATTTTAAAGAGTTATATGATTCAATAAAAGTCACCCGTGACCAAAACAACGAAAAATAACGTTTCTACAAAAGGAAATTGAGAATCGAGAAGTCGGAAATGGGAAACGCCACTTGTTTTCAATAAGAATGTTGTCTCAAAGTCACCCTTAGACTGCAAATACCTTTGTGACGATTAAATATATTCCTCCTCATCTTAGGAATAATGAACATGCTTTTCATGAATACTTTGCTCACCTTAAGGATAGTCTAGAATGTCTCCGTGAGATTGTCGAAGAGGATTTCATTAACAAACCTCTTGATAGTGAAATTAGGTTTGCTTGCCTCCGGGCCAAACGATCTCAAGAGTTGCTAGAATGTGTAATTGCAACATGTCCCAAATCCTTAACCTTAGGTGCAAAGGCAAAGCTGTGATGCCTTGTTCTATGCCTAGTGCCAAGCAGGAAATCCGTTCTATGCCCAGTCTTAAGAAAGGAAACACTAATGTGCCTTCAAGTAGTTGATTCGGATATGTTAGTGCTAAGAAAGTGAACTTTAGTGTGCACGCAAAAGCTCAAATCACAGTCTTAAGAAAGTATACACTAATGTGCCTTCTAGTACTTGAGATCCTTGCACATCAAGTTCAGGAATGCAAAAATTAGATCAACCAACTAATGTTCCCATTCCCTCTACAGAGTAATCGGTGACTTTAAAGCGGCGGTCAAAGTCTCAAGACAATACAAGGAAAGATAGGACCTTGCAAGCTAAGAATGTGCATTGGAAGAGAGTAGAAGACCAATCTAGGAACTTTAAGCTTGAGTTGAATAAAGCGAATCGTGTTGATTCTAGTATTAGCCTTAAATCTTGTAATTAATTAATTCGATACTATTTGCAAACCTTGTAATGATGTGCTTGAATTCATCGTTGCTAATCATGAATGTGGTGTGAATGCTTTGTCTAATCTTTGTCAAATGCCATTAAAATTGTTAATGCTAATAATCGTGCAAATAAGGCAAAAGGCAAAAGCGAAGATTGTTAGAAAGCGGTTGGAAACCCAGGGAAGAACTTTTATAATGATAGGTTATTATTGGATACCTTTTGGCCATAAGAATAATCAGTTTTGTTCTCAAACTGCTAAGATTATGCCCACTAGAAAATGGATGCCTCCTGGTAGAACTATTCCCTTAAGAAGTGAACATACTTTGAATAGGTCAAATACGGACACACATTGCATCTATTCCCAATGATTCCATTGCTTCTACTTCTAATATGGATGTTTACTTTACGATGTGGGTGTTCCATATACTGTTACTAACCAAGTGGAACCCATTCTTGCATGGGGATCCCAATTATCCGATTATCCATTCTTGTGCGTGTTCAACTGCAGATCGTTCAAATCGTTACGTGGTACTGGACTCAGTTTCCAAGCATATACTGGAGACGGTCGCGGCTCATGAACCGTGAGCAAATTCATCGGGATTGTTAGATTTGGTAATGATCATTTCGGTGCTATTATGGGTTATGGAGATTATGTTGTTGGTGATAGTGTTATCTCTAGAGTATACTATGTGGAAGGTTTGGGTCATAATCGCTTTTCTCTTGGTCAATTCGTGATTCGATCTAGAAGTAGCCTTGAAAACATACTTGCTTTGTTAGAGATCTTAATGGTAAGGAACTGTTAAAAGGAACTCGTGGTTCAAATCTTTACACCATCTCTATCGATGACATGATGAAGTCTTCTCCAATTTGCTTGTTATCAAAGGCTTCTAAAACAAAGTCATGGTTATGGCATCGTCGTCTCAATCACTTGAACCTCGGCACCATCAATGATCTCTCCAGAAAGGACTTAGTTGTAGGTTTACCTCGACTAAAGTATGAAAAGGATCATCTTTGTTGACAAGATGTCAATTGGGAAAAAGCAAGAAGTATGCCCATAAACCCAAACCTACTAACTGTGTCACAGAAGTTCTTCATACAATTCATATGGATTTATGTGGACCAATGAGAGTGCGGAATATCTTTGGGAAGAAATATGTGTTAGTTATAGTTGATGATTACTCTAGATTCACCGGGGTCAAGTTCTTAAGGACAAAGGATGAAACTCCAGATATCATCATCAAACTCATCAAACAGTTGCGAGTTCGACTTAACAAAACCGTCGTAATTATCCGGACGACAATGGGCTGAGTTTGTTAACAAACAACTTAGTGAATTCTATGAAAGCATTGGAATCACCCATCAAAGAAGTGTTCCACGAACTCCTCAACGAGCGGTGTAGTTGAAAGGCGAAATCGAACTCTTGTAGAAGCCGCTAGAACAATGTTAATTTACTCAAAAGTTCCAATGTTTCTCTGGCTGAAGCTATTGCCACTGCATGCTACACACAAAATCGTTCCTGATTCACACTGTTCATGGAAAGACACCATATGAACTTGTCCACAACGGAAAACCTAATCTCTCTTTCCTTCGTGTGTTTGGTGCATTGTGTTATCCAACTAATGAGGGTCAAGACTTAGGAAAACTTAGGGCTAAAGCTGACATTGGAGTATTTGTAGGATATGCACCAAACAAAAAGGGATACCGAATCTATAACAAAAGAACCCAAAATATCATGGAAACCATTCACGTTACGTTTGATGAGTGACGGTCAAATGGCTCTGGACACTCCACGGGACCCGCACTTCAAATCAGTCCCATTGGTTCATCTCTTGTTCCAAACTCTTCTCAAGAAACTCCATATGTACCTCCATCGGAAGATGATTTAAAGAAATTGTTTGATCCTATGTTTGATGAACTGTATGATTCAATTACTAATGAGGTGTTGATCCCTACAACAGAGGATGCTCATATTCCTGTGAATGAAGTCAATCCTCGGTCTCAATATCTTTAAGTCAAGAAGCACTGCTGCGATCCTTGATCTCATCAACAAATCATCATTCTTCAAATGTACATCATGGAACTGTTTACGGCATCAATGATGAAGTTAATCCCTTTGCTACTCACGAAGATGCTCCATTTGAAAACATATTTGCTCCTGAATCATCATCAGAACCATCTTCTTCAGAGACATCGACTCGGCTACCTCGGTCCCTCAACAACACCACATGAACACCTAAGAAAATGGACTCACGATCATCCATTAGACAACATCATTGGAAATCCCTCTCGTCTGTATCAACGGAAACAACTTGCACCTGATGCCTTATGGTGCTTCTTCAACTCCGTACTATCTAAGATCGAACCAAAAGATGTTAAAACCGCCATGAATGAAGATAGTTGGTTCAATGCCATGCAAGATGAAATTCATGAGTTTGATCGACTTGATGTATGGGAGTTAGTACCGCGGTGTGTGCTATGATTATTTCTCTAAAATGGATCTTCAAAGTGAAACTTGATGAGCATGGTGATGTGTTGAAGAACAAGGCTCGATTAGTTGCTAAAGGATACCGTCAAGAGGAGGGTATTGACTTTGAAGAATCTTTTGCTCTGGTTGCTCGAATCGAGGCAATCGAATCTTTCGGCTAATCTTTGCTAGTAAGAACATGGTAGTCTATCGATGGATGTGAAAACGGCATTTACGAGCGGAGATCTTAAAGAAGTCGTCGGCCTAACCCGAAGGATTTGTGAATCAAGAGCATCCTACTCACGTTTATCGTTGAAGAAGGCTCTTTACGGTTTAAAGCAAGCTCCAAGGGCATGGTATGATACCCTGTCAAAGTTTCTTCTATCAACCGGATTTAGCAAAGGAGCAGTTGATCCTACATTGTTCACGGAAGTCGGCAAACATTTAACTCATGTTCAAATTTATGTTGATGATATTATTTTTGCCTCGACTGCCCCAATGGAATGTGATCGTTTTTCCAATGAAATGAGTTCAAAGTTTCAAATGTCAATGATGGGACAAATGTCATTTTCTTGGGATTACAAATTTCTCAAAGTCCAGGAGGCATTTTCATAAATCAATCTAAATATGCAACAGAGATTTTAAAGAAATTTGGATTTGATTCAAGTGACCTTGTTGACACCCCATGATTGACCGAACCAAACTAGATGAGGACCACTCAGGGA
The DNA here is from genome assembly GCA_910596185.1 of Chrysanthemum makinoi. NCBI lineage: Eukaryota > Viridiplantae > Streptophyta > Magnoliopsida > Asterales > Asteraceae > Chrysanthemum > Chrysanthemum makinoi. The sequence continues at coordinate 211,755,416 of OU343218.1, read as the reverse complement.
TCATGATTGACCAAACGAAATATCGTAGTATGATTGGATCACGATGTACCTCACGCTAGTAGACCGGACATCTTGTTCGTTTGCATGTGTGCTAGATACCAGGCTAAGCCTACAAAAAGCACCTTGAAGCGGTTAAACGGGTCTTCGGTATCTCCAAGGAACCATCAATATGGGACTTTGGTACCCGAAGGACACCGGTATGTCACTAACGCCTATCGATCTTGATCATGCAGTTGTCAAGATACTCGTCGAAGTACATCCGGAGGTGCTCGGTTTTGGGTGATAAGCTTGTGAGCTGGTCTTCAAAGAAGCAAATGAGTACTTCTATTTCCTCTACAGAGGTGAATACATAGCCATGTCATCTTGTTGTGCTCAAATCCTATGGATGAGATCTCAATTATCGACTATGGCTTTGAATTCAACAAAATCCCTCTTACTGTGATAATAAAAGTGCTATTGCTCTCTCATGCAACAACGTTCAACACTCAAGAGCAAAGCATATCGACATTCGACATCATTTCATCAGGGAACAAGTGGAAAAGGTGTGGTGGAACTCTATTTTGTGAGGTCGAATATCGGTTAGCGGACATCTTCACCAAAGCTCTTCGAGCGTTTTGAGTTTATTTTTCCACGACTTGGCTTGAAAAGCCTTCAACCAGAAACACTCAAGCGTCTTGGGAGGAAGACGAGGAGTAAAGGTCTTCTTCATCTATCTCTTGTAAATACTTATTGAAAAACAAAATACAAAATTATAAAATTTCAAAATCCATAAAAATCAAAAAATTGAAAAATCTTCAAAAATATTGTCAATTTGTCATGTTTTTCTCGGTTCGATAATATCTACGGTCTTTGTGATGTCATTCAAAGAATGACACGGGACTTTAGATGTTGTTAATTCTTAAAAAAAAAAAAAATTCAAAAATCAAAAATATGTTTGGGAGAAAGAAAACAATGGTTTATTGTCATTTTGGGCAATAACCGGTTTTAAAAGAAAGAACAGAGCCATGTTTTATCATGTTTTCAAATTCCATGCTCTGATTCTATAAACATTTATCTGTTGAAAACTAAATGCTTTGAAAAATAACTCGGTCTCTATTTTTGATAATCATCGGGACTTATTTGTCAAAATCTCTATCTCTCAATCAACAACCTATGTCATTGATTGAGGGGAGAATGATTTCAATTAAATTAAAAAGTTATTTGGCATTAAATTGTTTTCAAAAGATATACATGCATGTTTAACCAATGGAGTTTAAAATCTCAAAATCAGATCCTTATCGGTTAAAACGCTTTCATAATCAAGTCACAATTCTCCTTAAAAGCTTTCAAAATCAATTTAAATCTATAAGAGATCACAAATCTCAAATGTTTGATAATTGTGATCGGGGAGAAGTTGTGATTTAAATAGGATTTAAGCGATAATTACGATAAATGGTTTTTAAGTGATTAGCATGTTTGCCTCCTCGCAAGTGACAAACGATTTCAAATTTTCCATGCACATGTTGAGGGGAGCATCTATCTTAAACCACAATGATTTGAAACGTGATCACTTATCTCAATGTGCGAGTTCCTCTAGTATGTGCAAAACTCTTTTCAAATCTCGAGGCACATATTGAGGGAGCAAAATCATGAAAACCTCATCCTTCCCAAAATGCTTTATCTACTTGATTCGATTAGGGAAGTGATGTTGATATTTTTTGAAAATGGTAATCAAAGAAGTTAATTCTTTCTCTTGCCTCCGTGTGGAAAACTATTTCAAATACTTGATTCACATGTTGAGGGGAGTTCTTCTTCTAAAAATATCAAAAACAATTCGGTACAAAATGCTTTGATAAAATATCATAAGTATCCGGATTGATTTTCAAATGGTTTTCAATTGGTTCCTATGGCAGATGAACAATACCAAAAGACCGACCAACTTTACATTATGTATGGTGATATAAGGACGATAAGGTTAGGTATGTGTTCCCATGATCCGCGAGAACCGGAGGGATCTACCCAGGGACTATCCACTAGTTAGTGTAGAGTTCTTAGGTATGATGATAAAAGGAGAAAAATGAGATATGGAAGAGTGCGGACTGAGCTAGTCTTGGAATAAACCCAACAAGGTTCTAGCTATGAAGTCTCGGTAAGCATTGAAGGGGTTGAAGAATTAAAAAGAATTGAATGAGAAAAGGGTGAAAACAAATAGCCCTCCATTTATTCAACCTTAGAGGCGTAAACGGGTTCAATTCATATACTACTGATGGTAACATCGGTATTGAAGACAAGGCGTCATGGACCCAAAGGACGCCTGCACTTCAACTTCCCAAGCTACTCAAGTTCCTCTTAAAAGGACTTGTTTCATTCTCACGAGAAACCGACATTATCTATCGACTTTCTCTTAGAGATTGTTGATATTGAAGAAGGAGACCCTCTCCCTAGTCTCCGATATAGGATCCAAATATGCACAAATTGAGTCTAGAGCCACGAGATCATCAATAAATCTCATTAGGACACTTTCAATGAAGACTCTCTGTTTCACACAATGTGGAGAGAGAGATTATATCTTGAGTCCTACGCATTACCTTGTGGTATTGCCGTAACATCCGAGTGATGTGTTTACATATTCACAATGAAGATGGAAAGCCTTACGAGCCAACATCTAACAAGCTCTGGTAGGTGGCATGTGAGATCTATTATAAGATCAACCATGTGACAACCGAACGAAACAATGGGGCGATTCAATCTTTTGAATCAATCCTCGTTCAGGTTATGGATTGACGGATACCTTTGAAAACCGGTCTTTGTGCTTTAAAAACTCTTTTCATTAAGCACGTGTACTAATTTTTCAAATCAAAAGGTGTTTTATGATTGATAATTGATTTTCATTAAAACCTTCGTTATATTGCAAAAACAATTTCTATTGAGCAATACACAATTGTTTTTCAAATCTCTTTTCATCAATCGTGGACGTAAATTCCGGTTCACTCACTCCGTGTTGTCTTCTTTGAGACGTTCGGTTTGAGAACAGAGCAGCGAAACCCCTGCAAGGAAATTCTAATTATACGATCACAGTGATACTTGTACGATCAACGAGGAACCGTGGGCGTGTACCTCAATTCATCGAAAGTGATCAAAGACACTTTCAGCGCTTTATTGCTAACCGCCTTATTTTACACCCCGACGCTTGCATCCAGAATGAAGCGGTCATTCCATAGCCGCATGCTCACCTAACACATTCATCTCAAAAGAAATCATGATTAGTGCATCAATGACTCGGATATTTTCACTCCATGCTTCGCTACGCCGCCAATATCATGAATCAACTAAAGCTTCCGCTACTCTGATGAGAAGATATCATGATCAAGAATGTGAGCATGTCGGTCCGAATGTCACAACATCACATAATACCAACACCACAATGGATGTATCGAGATTTTCTATTAGCCGATGATCTCAAAAGTGGCTCAACATTATTATCACGCGTGGATCAAGAAAGACTTCCACTTGGATTAACCAAGCATGCAATGAGTGGAATCAATGACTACGAGCTTTGGAGCAAAGTACTACATCAAGAATGCAAGATCTATTGTTAATGTAATATATGATTGTATTCAATGTCATTTTAGTATATGTTTGAGGTGACCTCCCTTAGGGGGAGATTGTTAGGAATTAGAAATTCCAGGTATTAAAGAGTCGGTCACCTCAAGTATATGTAATCGTTAGAAAGCTCGTAGTCGTAGTTCTTTTGTGTTAAGTAGTATTTAGTTAAGTAACACCGTGGAGGACGGACGGGTCTTTACCCACTGTATGCCTGATCCATAGCCCGTTGTGTGGCGATTTATGTAAGACTATAAATACTCTCTACCTCTCAAGGTAGAGAGTTGGAGCTCATAATAATATCTTTCACTTTCTCTCACTAAGTTCCCTAAACCTCTAACTTTCTCTCTCTAGAATTCCATTTATACGCCACTTTGTGTTATGGTTTGATGTGTATGTGAAAACTTATATCTAACAATGAGACCTTTGGAGAGACCATTGGTGAAATGCTAGCCATGAAGATGGTCTGGGCATTTGGTTCATCATCAACATCTGAGTCATATGCATCACAATCAGCTACTTGAAATGCATTTGGATGATTCTGTCCCATGCCTTGCATTGGTTGTTCATCCACATCAGCATCATATGTTTTGGCATTTCCTCACAAGAAACACAACTCTTCCTCATCCAAAACCGCACCACTGAGCTTGCACTAGCAGCATCTTGTCCCTGAAGTACTCTACATTTTGAGGGCGTTTTAGAGATGTGCAGTTCCTTGCAATGTGTCCATCACCACCACAGTTGTAGCACTTGATTGGCTTTACTTGTCCTTGATTGGCTTTACTTGTCCTTGATTGGCATTCCTTCCACGATTCTGATTAGCCACATACCCTCCACCAACTCCACCTCTTCCTTGTTCATACTCTCTTCCTTGAACTGGTTGCACCATAACCTTCCCATCTCTGACGGTAGCTTGATTCTGTAGATTGGATGCAGCTCTGAGGTTATTGTTGGTGTGTGGGAGGGAATTCAGATTTTGACTAACCATGAGAGACAGTTGATTGATGAAGTTTTCCATGAGTGTGTTTGAGTCTGGAGGCTTATATGTTGGATCAGGAATGAGCTTGTAATTACCATTACCCGTGGGTATGACTTGAGAAGCTTTGGTGGTAATTCCAACATTGGTGTAAAAGGCAGTTGAATCATTTGATGAACTTGTTTCTCCCTGTTTAGATTTGAACTGTTCAAGAATCTTTCGTTCAAACATAGCATGTCTCTCATTCTGAAGAAGAAAGGCATCTGATTGCTCATAGTTGGTATTTTTTAATCCTTTGGTTAGCTTCACAGAGGTGACAAATTTGTGCCATTCGGGATTCATGTTGTTCACAAACTTTGAGTTCAAGAATATTTGGCATGGTCATTTTGATGTTCCTCATGTCATTTACAAGCTTGTGGAATCTCACATAATATTAATAGACACTTTCTTCTGGTTTCATCTTAAAATGCTTAAATTCATCATACAGTTGTGATTCTCTGTCTTCCTTGGTTAGTCAGAACCCGAGAGAAGCATCTTGACATTGTCCCAAACTGCCTTAGCTTCAGTGTTGTGATTGATCACCTTGTAAATGTCCTTAGGTAAGCCCCGAAGTATGATGTTAGAAGCCCGATGTGCGCATCATATATCTTCTTCTTCTTATCGAGTTCATCATACATTTTAGGTCTCGCCCAGTCCTAATATCACCGTGCCATCGGTGTATCGAGTATGCCTCTGGTTGTCTCAACTTGATACGGTCCTTCATCAATTGACTTGAGAATGTTGACTCCATTTTCTTTTCCCAAACAGTACAACCTAATTCGTTGAGCCCATGAGTCATAGTCGATTCGTCAAGCATAGGTGGACGAGTATGATCCAGGTGCTTGAGCGTCCTCACCCATGAAGAGATGATTGTAGGTATGTTGGTAGACATGATTACCGATTTCACGGGATTTTAAAACTCTATGATTAAACCGGGAAATAGATTCTTTCACGGATTTTCTTGAATCAAGAGAAACCGTATTAGAAACAAAATCAACCAAGTCACTATCACCCTTGAAGACAAGTCGCTAAGACACCAAGTCGCTAAGTAGCAACTCGCTAAAGGCTCAAGTCGTTGTGAATCAAGTCGCTATGAACCAAGTAAGCTAAACACAAGTCGCTAAAACAAAGAAATCGCTAAGGTGACAAGTCGCTAAAGAACAACTCGCTAAGTAGACAACTTGCTAAAGAACAACTCGCTAAAGAACAAGTCGCTAAAACGCGTCGCTAAAGAGTAACTCGCTAGTAACAACAAAGACAAGTCGCAAGAAATAATAAAGACAAGTCGCTACGTCAACCAAGTCGCTAGCCGAAGTGGTGTCTCCACTACTTTGTACTATTTGTCGTCTTGTCTCAATAGACAAGTCGCTAGGGCTCAAATCGCTACCACTTCAACTACAAGTCGCTACCAACAAACAAAGCAAGTCGCTATGAAGAATATTTATCCGAGAACCAAGTCGCTAGGTTGAACAACTTAAATACAACCCTTTTTAATCCAAAACAAGCTCAACCACAGTGATTCAAGCTTTCCAAATCAAAACCCAAGCACTTACAATGATTCTAAACACAAAAGTGCACTCAAAATTCAAACTTTAACACAAGAAATGATCCAAATGATGCAAAAACCACTAAACTTTTTCAAACCCAAAAACCATATAAAACCACTAGAAATCCAAGGATATGTAAGAGAGATGATCAAACCTGGCTCTGATACCATTTGTAGGATCGTAACTATATTGTGTTGTTTGGTGATTCGGGTGGTCTTGGATGATGGAAATACATGTTAGCCATTTAGAGAGAGAAAGAGATGAGAGAAAGTAAAAGTATTATTATGAGCTCCAACCCTCTACCTTGGAAGGTAGAGGGTATTTATAGTCTTACATAAAACGCCACCTACGGGCTGTGGATCAGGCATACAGTGGGTAAAGACTCGTCCGTCCTCCACGGTGTTACTTAACTAAATACTACTTAACATTAAAATAACTACGACTACGAGCTTCCTAACGATTACATATACTTGAGGTGACCGACACTTTAATAACTGGATTTACTAAATCCTAACATATATGTTAATTAATTAGGGTTTATTAGTAATTAAACCAGTATGACATGTTAATTACTAATAAGTTAATTAATTGTAAAATTGGGAAAGACCACAAATGTATCATTTTTTAATCAATTATGTGTGTTATTGTATATGCTTAACCTAGGGCTTATGCAATTGAGTAATCGATGTATACGGTCCATTTAGACCTTGCTCGAAAACAGGTGGGAGCCCTAGCTAAAAGTATACATGTTAATTGATTTTATTCAGCATGTTCATTCTTTTAGTTGGTTAATTTTTATATGCTTATTTGTTTATTTATTGTTTGAAAAACTATAAACAAAGAGTAATTTTTTAATAGAAAATAAACTGGACTAAACAATGGTGAAATTTGATTTGCTTTTAAAAGTTATATCTTAAACTTTTAGTCGATTGATGTTTTTTATACCAATAGTTAGAAAGGTTCACATATTCTTGACAAACTATAAGAGAGGTATAATGAAGGTACGCATTAAATTGTGACTTAAAAGAAGAAGGTTTTTTATTGGCTTTTAAGCTGACCCGCTTCTCCGCTTCTTTGTGCGTTAGAATGGAGCTATCTACGACTATTTTTTATGTACAAAATCATCTTAAAGGTGAATTGACCTTAATTTCATGCGCCACTTTTGTGGTAATTATCCGAATTACTTGGGTCTTTTGACTCATGCCGTATTACAATATAGTGGGTGATAATTATAGGTAATTATTTGATTGGTGAACCCAATACCTCGATTAAAACTTTGTTGATTTAATCTTACTATAAAAACTAAATAGTAAAGTTTTGTTAAAACCTATGATACGTATATGTGTGCACGCTTCTTCGTATATATTTTGATTGCACACATCAAAATGAGTACCATTTAAATTTAAGTTTATGCCATCTAATGAAACGGGAACACCTTATGTTGCCATTTACGTTACGTGAGACGTAGCTAGGTTGTAATCAAAGGGTAAATCTCCACTTGTCGTGAGACGGGCGTGGATGAATTTGCAGTTTCTTAAGTTGGATAACTTAATTGAGTTTGATAGTGAGACCTAGTAACTCAAGGCATAAGATAGGGATAAAACATGCTGCTTACATTGCAACTTGTTTGGAAAATATGTAAATCCCATAATGTTCTAAGAGTTAGAATATAGAGATTGGCAATTGAGGTTCGACTCGTACCTTGTTGAATACTTTCATCACTAGTAGATCAACTGATGTAATGAAACTATATTAATTTGGATTCTAGTTTTTCAGGGAAAATTAAATGGTTATATGTTTATTTACCAAGGGCATTTAATTTTCCTGAAATGTTGAATTATCGAAAATACTAAAATTGAATTTTGTAATTCTTTTAAATGTATTAATGCAACATTAAACTGTAAACGTGGTTTAGTTTTTTATTGGTAAATTGATCAAGTTCTGCTTTCAAACATAATGTTTGATCGAGAAAAATTTACTGAAAAGACAAACAAAGTTTCTTTTCTATGAGAGAAGAGTGAGACTTAATCCTATTCCTTTTCATTATTGACAAAGATATGATAAGAACATTAGAATTGTCTAAATTCTAATATAACTCTTAGCAATCTTTAATAGTTAAGAAAATTGCACATCTTATTTTTCATAGAGATTTCATTACCCTCATTTGGTGATTGATTTCTTTTATAAAAAACATAACATTTGGTTAACTGGAAAAGTATGTATGACATTTTATGAGTTATTAAATTGGAAGCTAGACTAATTACCGCAAAATTGGTAAAAGGCAAACTAGCATAATTTATCTAGCTGTTTTGCTTTAACCTATTAAAGGTGCTACATACCATTGTAGGGATAGTAGGCCTATTAAGTAAGAAATTGCATAACCAATTCTTCAAGTTAATAGCATTGATGGATAACCCATCATATACATAGTAGAATACACTCTTTTAGTACCTAAGTAATTGTTATGTATGGGTTTCCAAAAGTGTAAGAAAGTAAAAGCAAGCAATTTGTTTTCACTGGTTATGAAACGCTTACAATGTTCTCAAACCTAGTGGGAGCATTATGTTGTGTTACTAAATAAGGAGTTATTGTAATGATCTCTAATTCAGTGGGAGCTACAAGCTTTATTTTCTGTGTAGTAACCTAAATTATCTCTAGAATATCTCAAGAAAATTACTTTCCAATTGTTGACACTTTTGTTTTTAAGGATGGTCATGTGTGTTTCCTTACTAAACAAAGTAGTCCTACATCTACTTGTTATTTCTATGACATAAATCATATTGAACACATAAACAAACGTATGTCGTGTTGTTTATCTGCTACATGATGTTGTTTCATGCACAAGCGGGAGAAATATTTATTGTGTGCAAGGTACAACACATAGCAATATGATTAAAGGCAAAGACTACTTCAATTTAATATTTATGTATTCTTAAAATGACATAAATAAATGAATTGAAGTTATCCTACTTCATTTTGAATAATTATTGTATTTTTAGAATGACATAAATAGATGAAGTAGTAAATTAACTTGAAATTACTATTGAAACCGTGAGGTGGTGTCCATGATTACTTTAGTTATATATGTTTCATTAAGTTGATCAATGAGGGATTATAACTGTTATGTCTTTTGACTTGGTTAAAGAGTACTTATGTTATAAAGCATGCAATTGGCTTGAAAATTCTATTATACCATTCAATTTGACAAGTTGGTAAATAGATGAGCCAAAGAGTATTAATTCTAATGAAATACCATGGTATGTTCAGTTAGGAGAATTTCTTCCAAAAGTTATCAAGGTTAGAAGATTGATTATGGATTGTATATACTCAATAAGGCTTCAACCTAAAAGATTAATAAGACACCATTTTATTATGGAATGTGATGAATCACATTTGTTAATACAAATAAGCCGTAAAAACGTTTATTTATATTTTACGATCTTCTAATGTTTTGTCGATAACAAAAGTAAAATCATTTTAACGAAACAAATAGAGTACGTAAATAGTTTGAGTTAATAGTTTTCTAACACAATTAAGTTGTCACATAAAACACTAAAACAAGTATAAGTGATTTTATGATTTAGATACATATGTACAACAACTAGTGTTTATATATTGGGTTAAACATATACTTTAACTAAGTATACTAAAATGGGTAAAAACTAAGTGTATGCTAAAATGGGTAAATACAAGTATATACTAAATGGCTAAATACTAGCAAATGGTTTTGACCCATAACCCATGGTTTTATATATACCACTTAACCAAGTTCATTGTATCTAGAAAGAAAACCATGGATCAACCCATAACCCATGACCCATGACCCATAACCAAAAATACCCATGGGCAAAGAGGAGCGGACCACGGATCCCTAGCTTTGTGCTAGCCGGATCCCTTGTGGTAGGGATCCGTGGGATCCGGGGAACAGAAGAGAATTTTCTCTATAAATAGAGAGCCATTTCTTTCTCTCTACACATGGTTTTTCACACATACTTCCCCAAAGTATTCTAACCCTTTAACCTCAGATCTAAGTGATCTATGTAGTTTGTCTTTTGTTTTTGTGTGATCTACTAGGTTCCTCTTAAAGGAGAGATCACCACCTCTTGAAGACGTGCAAGCTCAAAGTCCATGAGTTGCCATGCTTCGTCATCATCAAGACTACTAAGGTTCTCTTGTTAATAGTTCTTCCTTTCTCCATAGATGTTGGGTTGAAGGCATTAGTGAAGAATGCCGAAAGTGTCAAGATGAAAGCATTAGTGAAAGGTGCTCATCATTCGTGTCAAAGCATTAGTGAAAGATGCTAAAGGTGTCAAGACGAAGGCATTAGTGAAAGGTGCCAAACGTTGTGTCAAAAGCATTAGTGAAGGATGCTAAAGGTGTCAAGACAAAGGCATTAGTGAAGGGTGCCAAGCGTTGTGTCAAAGGCATTAGTGAATGATGCTAAAGAATCAAATCAAGTAGCATTTGGGGAGAATGCTTAGGTCGTATAATCGATGAGGTGCATCGTTATACATATGTGTATTTGTTTATATACAAGGATGGTGATATCCTTGATGGTGTTGTAACAAGGAGTAGATCTCCTTGAGATTAGGTGTTGTGTCGTGAAGGTGTAGTTCACCTAAGGTGTGAAAGAACTAAGGTGCTTAGCCTAGTACCTAATAAAGGGTAGGCGACGTTGTGATAGGATTAGTTCTCCTAAGGTGTGAAAAACTCGGTGGTTAGCCTAGCACCGTATAAAGGGTAGACGACGTTGTGTTAGGTGTGGTTCGCCTTGGTCTGAAAGAACTCGGTATTTAGCTTTGTACCGGAAAAAGGTTAAGCGACGTTGTGAAGGCTTCTCCGCCACAAGGAGTTGGTGTAGTGCTTACGAACTCTCGAGTAGGTGACTCGGGGAGTGGAGTAGGGCAAGAAAGGTGTCCTTGTAGCCGAACCACTATAAATAACTTGTGTCGTGGTGATGTGCTTCTTACTCTTTATATTTCATTTCACGTTTATATATCCATCTATCAACGTCCAACATAAACAATCAAATAGATTGACATAAGTCGATCTAAATATTTAAAAGGAAGTTTTAAATTGGTAAAACTATTCAACCCCCCCTTCTAGTTTTCCACAATTGGTATCAGAGCTTCGTTACCAAATTTCTTAAAGTATGTTGTACTTTAAAGACTTGATACGATCCGTGTATGTTTGAAAACTACAAAGAAGGATTATCTTCATCATATTTCAAAATCATTATATTGTTTATTGTTGGACAATGATAGATTGCTCTAACATTTTTTTTTCTCTAAGCATTATCCATACTTGAATTTGGAGTTACCAAGAAGAGCATAAAGAACTTATCTAAATATTTCCTCTCGCAAAAAGAATATTTAGCCAAGGTATGATTACTAATCACTTGCTTTTAATTTTATTATTGAAATCATAGTTGCATGATTTATTAGTAATTGCTCTAATAGTTCTCTATATTAAAGTCATTATCAAAAATAGTATTCTTCGACTTATTTGTAGAAACTACACTATGATTTTGTAATAATGACATTTTGGTTATTTGATAACCATTATCATTATTCATCACAAAGAACTTATTGACACTTCATCTATGTCTATAAATTTTCATGTGAAATTTCTTATGTTATAATAAAATGGGATTTTATTATAATGTTTGAAAAGTCTCCCAAAAATTATGACTAATTCTTAAAAAGGAAACCTCGTATAATAGGAATAGGACTGAATCTTCAAAAACCTCAAATCACAAGTTTTAGAACCTTAAACACCAAAACATTAGGTTGTTTAGAACTCCCAAACCTTAGTTATCAAGGAATGTTTGAGCTGATTTTTCTTTGTTATGGCGGATCCCTCGGTTTACACTAGTCGGATCCCAAATGAGAGGGATCCGCGGGATCCGTGCAACAGAAACAGTATATCATCAAGAATGATCACTGTGGATGTTCCACAATCACACTCACTTCAAAGACTCACGAACAAGAACTCAGGTACTGTTCATAGGAGCAAATTGATCATTCTCCTCAAGTCTAACAATCACTTGTGTAAGTATAATCTTCACTACATTGTTAGTTTAATTCCTTGATTCTTAGAATTACAATTTCTTCATCTTTAAGAGTTGGGTTCAAATGGGTTTATTATAATTTGTCACCACATTGTTTTCTAAGATAATCTAAATCAAAGAATTAACATTGTTAATACAAATTAAACACATCCCTTGAACTCAACAAAGATGATGAGAGCAAAAGTGTGATCAAACCCTCTAGGCTACTATTCATCATTAACACCACATTGGGTTGTATTGTTTAGGATCATCATGCCTAGCAACAAGCAACAAGATTACCAAGACACCGCTCACTACATACCCATGTATCATAGGAAAAATGGCTTAAGTCCGGACGATAGAAAAGCCTTTAAGATGCTCGAAAGGAGACTCTTTCATGAAGGTAGAGTTGTTGATCCATCATTTCTTGCAAATACTAACATAAGGGAAGTTTTTGCAACTATTGGGTTTGATTGTTTATTGGATATAAACGAACAAATTTGCCCGGTCTTTGTGCTTGAGTTTTACAAGACAATGGGGATAATTAGAAATGATGACGGGTCCATCTCAATTGAATTCACCATCAATGAGCGAGAGTTTAGTCTTTCTCTTATAGAGTTTGGGAGAATCATAGGAGTTCCATTTCAAGGCATTTGTATGTACTCAAATGAATGGTCTTTGGAACAACTACACACAATGGTGGATCATCATGATATTTACTACAATTTGATCCCGGAAGCAACCACGGTGAGGGACACCGTGTTCATGCCAAGAGCCTCACCATCAAGAGTCACAAGGAAGTCAAAAGTGATCCATAGGGATCCTTTTCAAATGGAGCTTTCGGAAATGTATGCATTGTATAGGAAGTGGGAGGATGTGATAAGAGAAAATGTGGTATGCCTAGTAGGGAACAAGGACCACCCCAACGCATGTCTAAGCTTCATGATCTATTGCCTAGTGACCAATACTCAATTCAACCTTGCCTACTACATGGTAAAAAGAATGGCAAATGTTAGAAGCATGGACAAGATGGTGCTTCCGTACGCAATGCTTTTAACCCGTCTCGCCAAATTCATCTTTGCTTTAGATCCTTCTCCACAATCCCTTGATCATAGCTTTTGCAACAATGTTATGGTACCATTGACCGAAGGTAGAACAACAAGGTTTATGGTGGAAGGCAAGAGACCACACCCACCCACGGACTCCTCGGACGAAAGGGAAAGGCAAGGAGAAGGTGGAGATGAAGGGAGTAGTAGCAACCCACTCGCAAATATCGATCTTGACCCCTTGGACTACATCAACCAATTGCCAAACATCCCAAATGAATCACCCGAATGGCAACAAACCAAGGGAATCTTCAAATGCTTCGCCAATTTCTTAAAGAAGAAGAAGTGAAGATAGTTTGATAAAGAGTGGAGGACGGGTGAAGAAGTGAAGAAGGAGGAGAAAGGTAAGGTTTGAAGAATCAAACTTTGATGAACAATTTCGAACAATGGTTTGTAAACATTTCGAATTATGCTTGTAGTTTGTAGGTATTGCCATATCATGGCACTAAACAATCCTAACGTAGGTACTTGGAAAATGAGATTTTACGACCCTTTGAATGGTCGTCGTCACTCATTCTAGGAATTCTAGCTATCTCTACTTTGCCATACATCATAGTAGTTGTGCTCGTACATTTAGTTCCCATAAAAACCACTAGGAAGAGCATTTACTAAGAAGTGCAAAATTGCGCATTTGCTGAAAGCCTTCTGATCTGTAGTAGGCGGATCCCAGCATTTGTACTAGACGGATCCCTCCCAGAAGGGAACCGTGGGATCCGTAGTATCTGATATGCAATACAGATTTAGGTACATCAAAACATTCTATTAGATCATCTCCAACAAGTCAAACATAAGATACTAGAGCCAACTAAGTTTTTCTCAAATAGTTGAAGATCTCACTCTCATCCATGACCTATCTAGGATACATCTTTGAAATATTTTTGATTTTTCAACTAGTCAAAACTCACCATAATTCCGCTCTAACACTCACACATTATCTATCACTCTTGATAGCACTTAGTTAGGTATATCTTTCAATTTTAGCAAATTAATCTCAATCACCTTTTAATCAAAATTAAGGCCAAAAATTGTTTTTCAATTCTTTTTATTTTTAAGGATTTTAGTAAATTCCTATTAGGATATCATCTGACTTCTAGGACTTGTTATCACCACTTCTCCACATCAAATTAAATGGAATCATTGTCAAACATAAAATTAGACTACCCAAAGTCAAATTTTCTTGGTCAAAATCATCATTAAACACCATTACTTGTTATGGTTAAGGGTTTGAGATATCCAACAGCTAAAGACTTCAAAATTAAGTTAAACTCTCGAAATCCATTAATAACTAACCTTACAAAAGCATAATGATTTCACCTAGACCTGTCGATAGCCGGATCCCGGTCTTTAAGCGGTAGGATCCCTACTGAGAGGGATCCGCGGGATCCGTAGATACAGAGAACATAAATCAGCTCCTATATTCAAACTCATGTCACCTTTTGGTTCTCTAACCACTCTTAGCATACATTAATTATCTTCCTAGAGCTGATCAAAATCTCAAGAGCATGCTTAGTCTTCTAAGTGGTCAAGAATTTAATTCCCAAATTAAAATTACTCTTTATAAACCAAACAATCTTAGGTTTATGGCACCATCCTCAATTACCTTTCAAAAATCAGAAATTAGAAGCTCACATTAGCACCTTCATCACCATGACTAAGGCTCTCAGCAACAACTCCTCAAACATAGGATCATCCAAGAGAAAGGGTCAAATGATCCATGAAATTTCATCCACCGAAACATCTCCCATTAGAGATAATGACTCTAGAATCCCACCTCATCAAACCCATCCAACAAAAGCTAAGAAAACCGCAAGGATTAGCATCAAACCTTTCCAACTAGAAAAAGGGTCATCTAGTTCCAAACCAAACATGGCTAGTTCTAGCAAGCCATCAAAACCTTCATTCATTGAGAATGGACTACACTCCTTGAATGAGCCTCTTCCCCATCCAAACATATATTCATTGTTCCACTCATCACCAAGAACCTCCCATTCACCAACCTTTTCATTAAATCGGGAACCACCTACAACACCAACTAGCCCATCATGGGAGACAAGGAACAACCTTGATCATATGGAAAAAGTTCCATTACCACCCTCATTTTTAGAACCTCTCCCAACTTCTCAAAATGAAGACCCTCAAACACACATTGAGCCCCTCAAAATATCCATTTCCCTTCGGGGCCAAACCAAGACAATATTTGCTCAAATTGTCTAAAAACTCAAGGACTTGCTCAAGAAGTACGAAATGAGATACATTTCATGTTCAATCATCTTCTTGCAAAGTTGGATCAATTCAACAAGTCCACCCATCCCTAGACTTAAGCACATTGTCACATTCTAAGTCTCGTAATGAGATTAGCATTAGTAGTACTTATATGGCTAAGTTCATTCTCTTAGTTTTAGAGATTTGGTGGTGTATCTCTTATTTTATTGAATGAATACTTATATGCTATAATTATTTTTCTTTGTTGTTGTTGTGCTTGATATATTGAACATATATCTCATTATCTCAAAATAGCATTCCTTGACATTTCTTCATTGCTGAAGATACTGTCAACAGATAGCCGGATCCCTTCCAGATAACTAGACGGATCCCTCCTTGAAGGGAATCGTGGGATCCGTGGTACAGGAGTATAAATTTATACTAACTTGAGTCTCTTTTGCAGGAAATTATGCACTATACTCTTGTTTTTCTAACCTTTGTTTTGTAGTTATTCAAAATACACATGAAGATATTGACACTATAAAGCTAGGGGGAGCTTTGTGTCAAACAACATCGCAAAAATCACTTGCAACTTAATCCAATTTTGGATTACACTTCATGACACCCCATTGCAACATTGCAATATTCAAGGGGGAGCACGTTCTCGTCACTTAGACTAACCATTTGCAAACTTAGTTGCAAACACAATTAGTTTATTTTACGATATGTCCTTGACGCCCTTACATAGGGATGGACTCGTCAAGGGGGAGTTAAGACGAGTACCATTCCCGTCACTTGCTCTCTTTTACATTTTTACATTTTTCTTTCTTATAAAAATTGTGTTAGTTTCTTTTAACACTTTTTGTTTCGACAAAAAGGCGGAGAAGAAAGTAAAAACTACAAATTCAAATTTTTACGAATTTTAGCTTTTTCCTTAAAATAATTTTATGTTTTGTCATCAACAAAAAGAGGGAGATTATTAATACAAATAAGCCGTAAAAACGTTTATTTATATTTTACGATCTTCTAATGTTTTGTCGATAACAAAAGTAAAATCATTTTAACGAAACATATAGAGTACGTAAATAGTTTGAGTTAATAGTTTTCTAACACAATTAAGTTGTCACATAAAACACTAAAACAAGTATAAGTGATTTTATGATTTAGATACATATGTACAACAACTAGTGTTTACATATTGGGTTAAACATATACTTTAACTAAGTATACTAAAATGGGTAAAAACTAAGTGTATGCTAAAATGGGTAAATACAAGTATATACTAAATGGCTAAATACTAGCAAATGGTTTTGACCCATAACCCATGGTTTTATATATACCACTTAACCAAGTTCATTGTATCTAGAAAGAAAACCATGGATCAACCCATAACCCATGACCCATGACCCATAACCAAAAATACCCATGGGCAAAGAGGAGCGGACCACGGATCCCTAGCTTTGTGCTAGCCGGATCCCTTGTGGTAGGGATCCGTGGGATCCGGGGAACAGAAGAGAATTTTCTCTATAAATAGAGAGCCATTTCTTTCTCTCTACACATGGTTTTTCACACATACTTCCCCAAAGTATTCTAACCCTCTAACCTCAGATCTAAGTGATCTATGTAGTTTGTCTTTTGTTTTTGTGTGATCTACTAGGTTCCTCTAAAAGGAGAGATCACCACCTCTTGAAGACGTGCAAGCTCAAAGTCCATGAGTTGACATGCTTCGTCATCATCAAGACTACTAAGGTTCTCTTGTTGATAGTTCTTCCTTTCTCCATAGATGTTGGGTTGAAGGCATTAGTGAAGAATGCCGAAAGTGTCAAGATGAAAGCATTAGTGAAAGGTGCTCATCATTCGTGTCAAAGCATTAGTGAAAGATGCTAAAGGTGTCAAGACGAAGGCATTAGTGAAAGGTGCCAAACGTTGTGTCAAAAGCATTAGTGAAGGATGCTAAAGGTGTCAAGACGAAGGCATTAGTGAAGGGTGCCAAGCGTTGTGTCAAAGGCATTAGTGAAGGATGCTAAAGAATCAAATCAAGTAGCATTTGGGGAGAATGCTTAGGTCGTATAATCGATGAGGTGCATCGTTATACATATGTGTATTTGTTTATATACAAGGATGGTGATATCCTTGATGGTGTTGTAACAAGGAGTAGATCTCCTTGAGATTAGGTGTTGTGTCGTGAAGGTGTAGTTCACCTAAGGTGTGAAAGAACTAAGGTGCTTAGTCTAGTACCTAATAAAGGGTAGGCGACGTTGTGATAGGATTAGTTCTCCTAAGGTGTGAAAGAACTCGGTGGTTAGCCTAGCACCGTATAAAGGGTAGGCGACGTTGTGTTAGGTGTGGTTCGCCTTGGTGTGAAAGAACTCGGTATTTAGCTTTGTACCGGAAAAAGGTTAAGCGAAGTTTTGAAGGCTTCTCCGCCACAAGGAGTTGGTGTAGTGCTTACGAACTCTCGAGTAGGTGACTCGGGGAGTGGAGTAGGGCAAGGAAGGTGTCCTTGTAGCCGAACCACTATAAATAACTTGTGTCGTGGTGATGTGCTTCTTACTCTTTATATTTCATTTCACGTTTATATATCCATCTATCAACGTCCAACATAAACAATCAAATAGATTGACATAAGTCGATCTAAATATTTAAAAGGAAGTTTTAAATTGGTAAAACTATTCAACCCCCCTTCTAGTTTTCCACAACATTAAGTCTTAAAATGAAGTTCTGAATTTGTTAAACTGCTTATGGAGTAGGTTATTAACAAACTAGAGTCAGGAATTGTCTAAGTGTTTTATAATGTCTCAAAAGACAACAATTTAGTGTTGCTATACTTGCTTAAGTATTATAGATAATCTTTAATTTAAATTACAAAAAGCAAGTGAGAGTTTTGTTTAGATCTTAAAGAGATTAAATTACAAAATACATAATCTTCTAAAACACACTAGTGAATATCATAATGAGGCTAAATATGTAAACGATAGACCTCAAGATAATGGAATTCTCATTCATAGATCCACAAAGATATCTCAAATATTTGATTGATATGCTGAGAAATATGAGTTACATGATCATGGTAAACCTGTTGATCATTGTGATAAATACTAAATATTGAATTATGGTAAATTACTCATACTATGAATGTTACGATGTTGTCCATAAAGATAATCAACTTTGGAAACTTGTTTTATCTTAATGAAGATGAGTATCTTCAAAGAGAAGGAAAACCCCTAGTGGTTTAAATCTTTGTGTAGAAATCATATGTACAATATTGTACACATATTATAATGCATGTGACAAGATTATTAATCACACTTAATCAATTAACTGTGAATGAATATTCTTTCCTAGGCACATTAAAATTATAAAGATGAAAATTGTCATATCTATTTTCATTAATATGAAATTTGACAAAAGAATATCAAAAATCCTTTTTTAGTGATTACTTTAGCGAGGACGGTAAGTAATCAAGAGTTTAATGTATTCATCTTTGAAAGTGTACAAAGTGCAAAAATACAAGTATGGATAAATGCATGCATATAGGAAGTGAGTCTTATGTTTAAATTTTTAAATCCAAGTTTTGATTTATAATTAAAATAAGATAACTCCCAAGTATTCCTGAAAGCTAGTGGGAGTATTATGTTTATTCTTTTAAATCATATACGTTGGGAAGTAAAATACCAACTAAGTTAAATGTTAAGTTTTAGTTGGTAATAGAACTTCACATGAAAGATTTAGAAAATAAGACATACAACCTTGGAATGAATGTTTATTGTTATAAACATGTGTGATAAAAAATAATTGAGTCTAATAGAACATGGTATATCATTTGGAAAACGAATACATATCTTTTAATAAGATTGAACATGAATGAAATATGAGTCTGACTGAAGGATTTTGCATGTACATCATGTTATATTGATAAATTGTTGTATCATGCTTGAATACAAGATGATTTTACAACATTGACTTCTAATTAAAAGTTATTAACTAGTGTAGAATATGTTTGGATTTAGAATTACATTCCATAGCTAGGAGCTGTTTCCTAGGTTCTATGGATGTGCATACGACAATTGTTGCGTAATTGACATAGCCAACAAACTTGAAGTTTTGGAAGGCATCAAATATTACACAATAACTGTTCAAAGTTTACGGATGTTTAAAGGAGCATATTGTTGTTTGTATACAATGATGATGCTTTAATTGAGATGAGACTCACTAGTCATGTAAGATTTTATCCTTGATAATGATCATGTTGACTAGTTGTGCTCAACTAAGAGCATAGTTACTTTATACATTAAATAATAAGAACACTTTAAACTTTAAAAGATTTGAAAGTTGATTGTCATAAATTGGTGGTTGAATAAGTATTCTCAAAATTTCAATAGATCAAAGTTAGTTGGATGTATGCATGAATGCATACATACAAGAACTTCATTAATTGAATTCTTGAAATAAGTATTCTCAAAATTCAAATAGATCAAAGTTAGTTGGATGTATGCCTTGTCAACAAGTATGATTATCATGATTTGAGACATAATTGATTAACTAGAATTGTCATGCATTGATCTATTTAGTATTTGGATAAGGGATATTAAACAATTATTATTTATAATGAATTAAAGTACTTGGTACGTTTGTTATTATTAATAATAGATTGTATCATATATTTGCATGTTTAAACCCATGAATAACTTGTGTTATTCTTAATAGTCCGTTGTCAATCAATGATATGGGAATATCATTGAATTAAGACAAATATGAGTTTTGGTAGAATATACTTATGTATATTGATGCGTGGACATGCCAAATTCACATGATATTCAATGAATTGAATATAAGACTTACCCCAACCAACATGATTGTACTTTATGGATCTTTGTCATTAAGTAAATCATGAATATTTATCCTCAGACTTGAGATACCAGGAAACTGTCATGGGTGTAGAACATTTTAATAAAATAGTCTAACGCTATCTGTAACTGGTAGTTATAAGGGCTATTTTCAGAAGTGTTGCAAAACTCATGGGTTTTGCTTGTAGTCAAAAAGGAATTTGTTCCTTCAAATTTATTTTGAAGTATAATACTACTGAGCCCCTCGTGGGGTTGATCAGATGTATGTGTGGCCACACCAAAAAGAGATCTGAAATACATCCCGGCGATTTTGGTAATCTTGATCAATCGATGAAACGAGAAACAAAATAGTTAAATTATGAAATGACTAAGATCCATATTCATATTTAACATGGTATTAGAAACAAATGGATAAGTATAATGGTGAATCATTAATTGTGTTTCGTGAAACCACACTCTAGTTGTTTTAGGAGAATTGACGTGTTGCTAGACGTTAACCAATGTCATTACGTTTATTAAAATATGTCCTAGTGGGAGCTGTTGGATTGTAAACATATTTTATATATGTATGTCCGGTTTTGAACTCGAGCCTATTGAGGGCACACACGTTTACATTTAAAGAACATTTTATTTAATGTAATTAATATATTAAATGTATTAATTATATTAAATAATAATACATAAAATATTTAAATGATCGAACAAGGAAAAGGAAAGGGGTTAGAGTGTCGTTTTTGTGAAACTTAAGAAGGTGTTAGACTTAAACGGAGAGCAGTTTGAAGGCTATTTAAACACCCTTAACTCATTATATCACACGATGCAATTCAATACTCTAAACCAAAAGATTGTTTTTTGTTTTTCTGTGATCGACATAGTGAAAACAAAACCATTAAGCATGAATGATATATACCACATTCGTTTATATGCCATGCATGATACATACCACAAATACTTTTACAGTGCATGCAAAGTGTTTTTCCACGCATGATGGTTTTCTCTTTATTCGATCAATAGCACTAAAATTCATACGGATTTGTTTCGATCGTGTATAAACAAGAACATCAAACCCTAGTTGTTGTGATGTTTAATCGTGTATTAAGCACTAGCATTCTAGTGTTCTTTCTTGACGTGTAGTGAGCAACCACAGAGAAATCCTATTTTGAATTTTTAGTAAAGAAGCATTCGACTACCCCTTAGTCGATTCATACATAAACCCTGATTAGGGTTTATAACTTGATTTGATCGTTGTTTGCTTAAAATTGCTAAAAGTTACGCGTTTCTTTATTTTCGGTTAATTAATTTATATGTATTGATTTATACGCTTCCGCTACGTGCTTTTGATAATAATATATTTATTATATAATTGTTATGATCTTAAACTCCAACAATTATATATTGTTTTTCTAAGTGATTAAGATTAAAACATCATCATTTTCGTTAAACCAAGCGTCTGATAAGACCTTGACAATTTATGTCACCAAGTGGTCCAACGAGCATCACAAGAGACACAAATCGGATGACGTGCCTTGAAATGTCAGATCGTAAAATTCAACTTCATAATGGAAACTATACACTTTTTTGGCTTGAAAAATGTTCACCAACACTTATTTGATTCTATTTAAAGTTTAATTACTTGATGACTAAATTGTTTTAGGCTTTTAGCCATCGAACGTACATGAACGTACTCCAAAATATATCTATATCACTTTCCTATCATAGTATTATATATTAAGTTCAACACGAAAATGAAGTTTAGCTTCTAGTTTCTTCTTTAGATCGAATCGTTTGTTAAAGATGTGTTTGCCATTTAACTTGGAGAACTTTAAAAGAAACCCGGTTTGTAGTTTCTGAGAAGCAGACAATCGATTACATAACCAAAACAAACCTCTCACGCGCACCGGCGATCATCAAATGCATTGGTGAACAAAGTCTGTACTTAACTAGCAAGTTTAATTTCCAAGTTCATTAAATTTAAAGGACGTAAAAATGTAAAATTAAAACATACACGAACACAAATACATAATACATTTACTACAACCGCTTGCATTATTGTAAGATCATGATTTATGTACTAACCACTCATGGGTATCTAGAAACTATTTCCTGCAAATAAGCAGTTAGATCTTTGGCTTTTGACAACATGACCATATGACCAGCTCCCGGAAAAGATTTCACTTCCTTTGGAGGACTATCTTTTATGACAAATCTTTGAAATTCTTCGTCCATCACTTGATCTCCTTCGCATACAATATAAACCCTACTAATTGATCCGTAATTTTCTTTAGTTAGAAGAGAATCCTTACTCATGTCCTCGAAGTAAAACGCACTTGGTCTTATCAACATTGTCGCCAATGCCAAGTCCTACATCAAGCCAGTTTTAGAGATGTATAAACGATCAAATATCTAAAAATTAATGTACAATGATGAGCATTGCGATAAATTTTGGCGACAGCATGATTTTGTCCAGGGGGAGTGTGGGACCGTACCCAAGACCTATTCCAGTTTAGGACCCATCAAAATGAACCCGATATGGTATATATTATCCAATGTCCCCACCTCCTTTAAATGGGTAGAGGAGAAATAGTTGGGATGTTCATTATTGGTAAGAAAAAAAATTGACTATGGTATGTTAATTATCCAGATTAATGTAGGGGATAAGTAGTAATAACGAACACAAGGATATGCTTAATCTCTGAAAGGCGTGTGAACACTTTCAGATCGAATCAATTCGGTGGTTCTACCAAATTATTCAATCGGATACAATTAAGAGAATGAGAATTTTATGTATGTGTTTATCTGAGATTTTATGAACCGTATTTGATCTGACCAAATAAACCGTACATAACTATAATACGGGATAACTGCCAAAGGCAGTTTTAGGGTTTCCAAGTTATCAAATTTTGTCCCTCAATTTCCGAAAATTAATTTATGAGGAATATAACTTCAGCAGAATCAGCAGAATCATAACTTCAGCAGATTCCACATTACTTCAGCAGAAACCTTCAGCAGGAATTTTTTACATAGCAACATAGTGGAAATAAAAAATTTTCACCCCAGCCAGGGGCGCTGCCCCTTGGACCCTGCCAGGGGCTGCCGCCCCTTGGACCCTGCTACAAGGGGCTCTACCCCCGGACCCCCGTCCCTTAGGGGCTTCGCCCCTAAGATCATACTACCTCCGTCCCATATTTATAGTCCATCTTTCCTTTTTCGGTCGTCCCAAAATAATTGTCCACTTCCATAAATAGATATGGAATATATATCAAGTTTACCATATTACCCTTAGTTGAGGTTATTATTACAAACTTTAAAGAAGTTAGAAATTAATTGGTTAAGGGTAAAACTGTCTTTATGCAAAAAGTAAGAAAGAGAAAGTTGTAATGATGATGTTTTTCTTAAACTGTGTGTTTTTTGTCTGTGGACAATAATTTTGGGACGGAGGTAGTAATAAATTCAAGTAGGTGTGCACTCCGCACCTCCAAACCTAAATGATGTATTATTATGATGAAATTGGTCAAAACAAGTTAATCCAATTACACTAAAATATCCAACAATTAATATGTGCAAGGAACTTTGAAGAGCTAGTCCGTATATCCACGTTATGTATTTTGGGCTGATGGCCTCTAAATGTATCTTATTTGTCATGAATTATTTTTTATGTATTGAACAAAAGTTTTGTTATTATATGTATTAAACTTGATTTTATTGTATTTTTTGTGTTCATTTTGCTTCTTATTTTTTTGTTACTATATGTATCATAGTTGTCATAAAGTACATAAAAAATACAATAAAATCAAGTTTAGTACATATAATAGTAAAAAAATTTGTTTGATACATATAAAAGAAATTCATGACAACTATTATATATTATCGTGCCCTTAGCCCTAAAGGAAAATACCCACTTTAATTACAACTAGATCAATGTACATAACTAGTAAAAGTGATATTTTTTGATGTGGAGATCACTACTAAATGAATTTGAACTAAGAAATAAATAGTTTTGTTGGAGTCTTAATATTAGACTCCACTTATAAGCAAATAAACTCAAAGAACCAAATCTTATGTCTAAGCATCTGTTTAAAACTTTTCTTATATCATCATATAAAAATCATTGTGATTGTTATGAAACTATGAAAGGTAGTTTTGTGCGCCTACACATCGTTGCACATTGGTTTCACTATTATTATTTATGTCTTTCTCAAAACTAATTGTTATAAAATATTTTATGTTAAGCGTAAAATTAAAAAAAGAAAAATTAAGGGAAATTCTCTGCTACTTGTAATGTATAACTTTAAATTTCTTAAATTTTGAGCAATGCGTAACGTCTAATATATCGCTTACAAAACAAGTTTAAGTTGCTCACTTTTAATGGCAAGTTTTACTATTTGCTCTATCAATACCAACTACACGGCTGTTTATGAATTAAAAAAAAAAAACACGGTTACATTACTATCAATTGGAAAAAATAAATACATTTACAAAGGAGAATCTCTACTACTTTTAAATGTCAAGTTTTACTACTTTTTAAACACTCAATTTAAAAAATAAACACACTAAGGCTAGCCACAATGGCTAAGGTTGAGGGCATCGGTTGTGCTCGGTTATGCCATTGTGGGAAGAAGGTTGATGGTCGGTTGAGGGGAACCGACTCACAAGCACCAAAAAAAAAAAAAAAAAAAAAAAAACTTTATCACTGTAGCAACTAGGTCGTCGTCAGGTCGTGGGAGAGAGAAAGCTGATGTGGCACAGACGAACTAGTTCGCCACTGTGTCTAGCCAA
The DNA here is from genome assembly GCA_910596185.1 of Chrysanthemum makinoi. NCBI lineage: Eukaryota > Viridiplantae > Streptophyta > Magnoliopsida > Asterales > Asteraceae > Chrysanthemum > Chrysanthemum makinoi. Next base: position 211,730,292 of record OU343218.1, on the reverse strand, counting down.
CAGAGGAGAAGACTTTTTATATTCAATGGCTTCAAAAAAATCATCCTAATATTTACTATATAAACACTATAAAATTCTTTTTATTCTTTATTAATTCTTAGTTAAGTCGATAGAAATGAATCATCAAAAAATGTTAATATTGAGGTTAGTATACTTGTGCACTGCTTCATGTTCGTTTGTTGTTTCACAGCTTTTGTTTACGTATTATATATTGTGTCTTTACAGATCCATCTCATACTTGCTCCCAATCCCGCTCCTAATTCCAGTCTGTTTTTCAATCCTGATTTGTTAAACTGAAATTGGGATGATGTTATTATCATCTCGGATGATGATGATGATGATGATGATGACATGCAAGCACCACAAGTTCACAAGTATAATTATTTGTCGCTATACGTCGTCGTTTGCGCGGGTATTCATCTAGTATATTGATGATGATGAATTGATGATGACATGTAAGTAATAAATTCTAGAATTCTTTTGGAAATACTCCGTAACTAACTTTGTTTGTGTTAAATTTAAGGCTGGCTCCAATAGATAGGCTCGATCGAGTGTGGTGATTGATCGCCACTCGATCGTCCTTTTGTGGGGGATCGATCGAGCATCAATTTTCACACATGTTGGTCATGACTACGATCGACTTCAGCTTTGGTTTCTTTTTTGTTTGTGTGTGTATTAATTAAAATAAAAGGTATATTTGTGGGGTATGTTTTTTGTAGTGTAGGTCGCCTTACTGGGGCACCCAATCACCTGAAGGTCGCTGGAGAGAGAAAGCTGACGTAGCAGAGAAAATGGGAGGATTGAGTCCCCTTACAGGAACAGCCTAAGGCATCCTATTTTCCTAAGTTATAAGAATTGATAAATTTGTGTAAGTTTTGTGTCCTACTTTGGGTAGCCAGCTTTCATATTTTCGAGTATACGTACGTCAATCAATCCAAAAAACTGAGATTGTTACCATAAAATGAGGGAGGGAAAGAATTTATAAGGTTTATTACGTTTCCCCAGTAATTTATGACAGACAATTAGACGTATGAAATAACATCACAAGAGTCCAATTCGATCTAAGTACGTGCACGGTGCACATGTCGCTCATGTTTGCCGTTGTCGATCTGTTGGGTTTTACATTGTTTTTGTGGTCCTAGCTAGTTTCTAATCTAAAGAAAGAACGAATAAACGGAACTTTATCCGTGATTTTGTAAACTAATTACATTGATTATGTCATATTAATCTATGAACTTCTTCTTATAATCATTTTAGACCAAATTAGAGTAAGATAGGTTCTAGTTGGGCATGTGGTTCCCGGCCACACATGTTTATTTCCCATGCTTGTCTCATATGCATTAAAATCCAATTTCTCGTAAAAGCTTATCAAGATTCAAGGGTAGAACGTACCTCCGGTTGGCAATTCTGATACATCATGGTGGCTATGTAATTACTGCCTAGTTCGGCTGATGTAGGCAATCCGTTCTTAAACGTGAACTTGCAATCCATAAACATTTCCGGTTTCAAATTCTTGAAGTACTTCAAAACGAAATTAAAAGTTTTGTTATATAGGAGGTTAGCTAGTTAAATCATGCAAGGGTGATGAACTACTAGTATCATCTTTTGTAATATCATGTTAATAAACTGCAAACATATCATATTTTGAAATATTTGTAATTAAGTTGCTAACGTAAAGGCCATTTAAATAAATACAGTACAAAATTACAAACATATCATATCTTGTAATATTTGCAGTTAAGTTGCTAGAATACATGTAATCATGTATATTGGATGGTGATTCTTTTTTGAGATCAACATAATTAGTCTCTTTATACCACGTAATAAGAAACTGTCCTTATACCAAAGATGATCATTTTAAAAGGTTATTTGGTTATTCTAACTAATCATGTTGATCTCAGCATGATATGAGCGTTATATATACCTGTTTCATTTGCAATGCCGGAGGGTCCCTAGAATTCGGCATATAAGCGGATATGAAAACCGCAGCCGATACAATGTGTGAAAACCTCTCCATGGCGAGAGCAATAGCAAGTCCCCCATAGCTGTGTCCCACCAACACCACTCTCTCATCAGCAGACAACGACTCAAGAAGTTGGACCAATGGTTGTATGTAATCTGCAAAGGTGGCTATATCCTCTAGCCGACTAGAGTGCACCCCAGAACCACCAAGGTCGACCGCTGTCACACGGTAGCCAGCGGATCTTAGGTGGCTCACAACTTTGTACCAACACCATGCTCCGTGAGATAGTCCATGAACTAACACCAAGTGCTTCGATAAAGTCATATTAGTCGGCATGTGCTTGCTCTATAGGTGGATAGGGATTTTTGGTATGTCTATTTTAAGTATTTAATAGTCGTAATAGCCAAGTACAGACACAGAAATTAACACACGCATTTATTCACCAGCCATATTTTTAAATGGCTTTGTTTATTGGTACCCCTAAATTTACAAGTAATACTTTTCTTTTAAAAAAATTTATATACTTATAATTTTGTTTTTATTATAAAACTGCGAAAAAAAAAGATACGGAACAAAAAATATAAAATTTGATAAGTTAAAAGTAGTAAAACATAAAAAATACGGAGCAGAAAACAATAAACAGTTGTCTTGTCCTATTAATAAAATAGGTAAAATTGTCGAAAAATCATACGGAACATAAAATATAAAGTTTGACAAGTCAAAAAAAATAAAAAAAAATATATGAAACAAAAAATGATAAAAATTGTTTTATCCTATTAATAAAGTGGTTACCAAATGTGAGAGGGGTAAAGAGCACTAATAGTAGAATTCTTATTAAATATCAAAACATACATGTTGCAATTCATTACTATTTATGGGGCTGGGACATAATGGTATACGTATTAAACAATAAATATGGTTCCAGCTTTATTATGAGTTTGGGTTCATTAAAGTTAAGATAATGCTATATTGTAATTTATAAATATTGATTATTAATAAACTTACGGAGTTTTTACTATCTAACATAGTAACATAATGGGTTTAATCTTCAGACCTAGTCGGCCATTGTGTGCCCCAATCTTTAGCCATCCCCGTCAAACCTTGTCTAAAATCTTTATCTTTTCACTTGTCTCTTTAGTTTGTGCCAAAACCCTAATTATCACCCTTTTTTTTTTTTTTTTTTTTTCTACTCTTCATTTGCTAGGTGCCAAACCAAACCAAAAGAGATAGGTGCCGTACATCATTCTTTTCTACATTTTCTTATTTACTGTATTTGTTCATTTTGTTTTTGTTTGTAAAAGATCTTTTTCGTGTCGTGGCTGTTGTTCTTCCACGCCACACAACAAACAGAAATAAATAATAAAAGAAGTGTTTTTCTTATTGTCCTTAATGTAAATCGTTAGAACAATCAAAATCAAAAAATCTTTCAGACAACAACAAAATCTTTTCTTAATAGTCCCTTTATTATCTTTTCTTTCCTATATTCAATCATAATCTTTTCCTTTCTTTCTAGCTTCTGGTTTATCTCGGACTAGCTTAAAGACCCGCAGATTTGCGGAGTTTTAAAAAAATAAAAATAAAAATAAGATAATAAGAAAACAACGAACGTAAAAATGTTTCATTAATATGTGAAGAAATAATGAGATAATACGTGAATTATTCGATAATCAATTTGAGTTTGTAACAATTAAACTAAGAGACGTCCATGCGTTGTGTTTTTCAAATTTGATGGTCTTGAATAGCAAATGACGTCGATGAGCTAATCAATTTAATAGCCAGTGTCTATTCAGTGAACGCCTAATAATTCATAGAAAATGTAAGCAAAAGTAGACTGTGATCGATAATATATTACTACGTATAATTTAAAATATGGTAAAAAAAACATGTGATATGTATATTGTACATACCTATTGAACCAATTGTATAATCATTGTATTGAAATCACAGTAATCACATTCCCATCATTCACCACTCTCTTAGTTATACTAAAAACACAACATAATCATATCATTCAAAAAGAAAAATGTGAATTATTAGAAGAAGATTTGAACACATAGCTTTGAATACACTAAATGCAAGGAAGTGGTTATACCAATAAGCAATCCAATACACACCCTTTACGAAGTTGCAATAAGAAACCTGAAATAGCACTCAAATGTAGTTAATTTAATATGCAATCTTATACAACCCGTGAAAGCAATTATTCTAATAAGTAATCCCAGACAGCCCTAATAAGCATTTTCTATAATAAATCCTAAAATTATTTATTCTAACACAGGATATCTATAAACTCGCGATCTTTAGCGTAAAGCGTTTATCAGATAGAGTAATTCTCAAACTTGGTATGATAACCTTATTTCCAAATGTGTTCCATTAATTCTCACAATCTTTAGCTTATAGACCCGTGAAATCACAGGAATCTTAAAAAAAAATGTCGATTAAAGAGTTACGTGTAATATCATACAATGTTACTGCAACTAATGCTCTCTCGTACAATATTCATTGTAAAGTTAAACCATAATATTTTATTGTGTAAATAGAAAAAATCTTAACTATTGGAATATCAATCAAATCAATATTGTAAACGTTTCTCACACACTCTACATAATGTGTTGAAAGTAATAATTTTACACCAATAACACTCATGTATATAATAGTCATAAACAATACGTTATCAACATAGCACACTCAACATAATGTGTTGAAAGTAATAATTTGACACCAATGATACTCATGTATATAATAGTCCTAAACAATAAGTTATCAACATATCAACTGACTCTTTGTTTGTTATCAATCATCTCAAGTTATTAACCATATAACTTTAACTGCATAGCATCCTCAAGAGACTGTTTAACAATACTGATTTTGGTAGACTGTAATCAAGTTGCTATTCATGATACGCATGTAAATAGTAGTTCTAATTCAACATTAAGTTGCCAAAACACACGGGGTTCCTAATGCCCGACGCAATGTATAAAAAAGGAAAAAGAAATGCTCCGTACTAAAATTACCATATTTAATTGTCAAGTCACATGGGATCCATACACTAACATAACATGTATTGGATATCTTGTTCCAACAAAACCCACTAAAAGAAGTACAATTTTGGACATAGTAAATATGAGACAATAATCACATTAACATCCATAATACTCAGCAACTATGTAGAAAGAACCGTCTGCCTTCATCTTTCTGAAGAAAAACAAAACACCATCATTAGAAACATGCATACACATGAAAGCGAAGTTTTTTTTTTCTTTTTTTTATTGAATTATTTAAACTAAAATGCTATATTTTTCAATAACTAAATAGTGAGCATATGAGTGTTTTTGTTAAGAATTTCACCTATCCCTCTACATGCTCTTACAAAAAGTTATTGCATGCTCCACCATTCAAGATATTTCAAACGCATCAAGCAATATGTTAAAAGCTTTTTGCATTAACCTAATACAAAAACAAAAATGAAAGACAAATGTTAGGAACATGGTTCAATTAATATGTCTTCATACCAGTAACATGATATATCCATTAGAGGATCGAGATCTTAATATTAGCACAACTAAAGTAAAATACATGGTATAGTTAGCCATGGCTTAACTCTGAAGCTGAAACACACCTTACACCAGCATATAGCATCTCATAAAAAATAGCCAGTACTTCTTCTTGCCTTCGAGATTTCCTGTAAGCAGATGCAAATATCCGAACCTAACAATTCTATAATAAATAAGAAGCATGAAATTGTGAAGGTACGAACATGCAAAGAAAATAAAGATTGAAAATTTACCTCATGAAGAAAAGGCAGGCGGTTAATGAATACTTTTACCCTTGTTCCTAGTATGGTATGTTTCAAGCCATTTTTTCATTGTCCATCTATGGGAAACAGAACTCCCATTGAATAGTATATAACCTTATATTGCGTTTGACTAAGTTAAATGTTATCATTATACTGCACCTTTTATTTTCTTGTTTAGATGACCTCTCAAAATCTCAATACGTGATTTTAACCACCCAGATCTATAACGATCAATACATTCTTTACAGCTAAAAATCTATTATGGAAATATATATCTTGGTCAATTTGAAAGAAAGATAATAAATTACATCATGAACCAAAAAATAAATGTAAATTGATCTTTATGTAACTAATCGCAAGTTGCACATGTGAAATTGATCGGTGAAATGGAAACATGGATAAGAAGCAATACCTTGGCATCAAGATATGAGTTGTAATGGTACTGCTTCAATTCCATCTTTCTGCACACATAATTAATTTCAAAAACATGATATCTATATCAACAAATGGTTAATTGTGTGTTAGGAATTAGAATATTCCATAGTGAAGTATCGGTCACCCCAAATATAATCTAGCATAAGGTAGCTCGTAGACATTACGTTATTTTCTAGTTATTTAGTCAGCTATTTAGTGTAGTGCAACACCGTGGAGGAATGACGGGTCTTTACCCATTGTATACCTGATCCACAGGCCGTCAGGAGGTCGTTTATTTTGTAACCTATAAATACCCTCTACCTTGCAAGGTAGAGGGTTGGATGTTCTTTGGTAATCTAACCTTACATGAGTTTCTCTTTCTAAGAATATCCCACTTTCTCTCTCTAACATTATCTAAACGCCCAAGTAAGATTGTGGTTTGATGTGTATGTGAAATCCAATATGTTACAAATGGTATCAAGAGCCATGGTTAGATCATCTCTTACATATCTTTAGATTTCTAGTGGTTTTTAGGTGGTTTTTGAGTTTGAGAAAGTTTAGTGGTTTTTGCATCATTTGGTTGATTTCTAGTGTTAAAGTTTGGATTTTGATTGTACTTTTGTGTTTAGGATCAACATAAGTGTTTAGGTTGTGATTTGGAAGGCTTGAATCACCGTGGTTGGGTTGTTTTTGGATTGAAAAGTGTGTTTTGGAAGTTTTTCAAGTTAGCGACTTGGCTCACGGTATAACTTTCTTGCTAGCGATTTGCTTCAGAAAAAATCAGCGAGTTGTAGTGTTGTTTGGTGGCGATTTGGTCCTAGCGACTTGCTCTGAGACAAGCCGACAAAAAGTACTGTTGGTGGATTCTCCACTACGGGTAGCGATTTGGTAAGGTAGCGACTTGTTTCAAGTTTTGATAGCGACTTGCTCTTTAAGTTTCGTAGCGATTTGGTGATAGCGATTTGGTCTTTAGCGAGTTGTTATTTAGCAACTTGATCTCTTAGCGACTTGGTTCATAGCGACTTGCTGTTGATATTTGTAGCGACTTGGGAACGACTTGGGAACTTAGCGACTTGCTTTGTTATCACTTAGCAACTTGGTGCCTAGCGACTTGGTTCAATGATTTGTAGCGACTTGATTGACCTTTGTGTGTAATACGGTTTTCTCTTGATTTAGTAAAATCCCGTGAAAGAATCTATTTCCCGGTTTAATCATTGAGTTATAAAATCCCGTATAGTCTGTCAACATGTCTATCAACATGCCTACAATCATATCTACTATAGCTGAGGACGTTCATGCAGCAAATACTCATCCACCCACAATGTCTTACGTCACTGACCCTTTTATCTCCAGAGTGCTTGAACTCTATGATTCCTCACAGAGCAATGAAACGGGTTGCATTTCTGAAGATCCTACCTTGATTGATTCTACAATTTATGATCAAAACTCCTCACCTTCTAAGTCAAACTTCGACAAACCACAACTGTTAATGACCCATGATGCAAAGCATTCGGAATCCAACATTGAGCCGTTTCAATTACTTCATCAGCACCTCACACAACTGTTATCCACTCCTATGAGTCGAACATGTTGTGCTCTCTTTCGCCATGACTTACCTACGTTGAAAAAGGCTGTGTTACTGAACTTAGAACAACTGAAGCTTCAAATTACCAATGAGAATGTATTAATTGATGACTCTAATTCTGCACTTCAAGTTATCTACGACCAATTTCAGCCATTTATCAAAGGGGAATATTCTGCTGACTTTGATCCAAACATAACTGGAATCTCATTCAAAAAACACACTGGAATGGAAATTCATGAGTTCATCAACACATATATCCAACTCATGAATAATGTGGAAGTCTACATTAAGGAAGTTGCTCAAAGGAATGACTGTCTAAATGAGTTGAACGAGAGTCATGGAAAATTAAAGGAAATGTGTGATATTTTGGGTAATGGTTCAGTTAAAAGAACGGATGATGCTGACTGCGGAATTTCAGATACTAAAATGAATGATGTTATTGGCTGTACTGAACTCAAAGGCTCTGAGTCGAAAAAACTTGAAATTGCTTTCATGTCAGTAAATCCTGTTGTGCTAAAGGTAAACACATATGTCATACCAACAAATGAACAAGTGTCATGCATTGAGGTAACGTTAACTAACCCTATCTTTGATAATGATATCGATAAATGTGTCTTGGTTGAGTCTGAATCTAAAATCCTTAAAACAAATGACATGGTAACAAAAGGGGTTTATGATGAACTTTCAAACAAATACTCAATTCTTGAAAAACATTGTATTTCCCTGGAAATCGTAATACAACAAAAGGAAGAAAGTTCTCGTGCTACAAAATTTTGTATTAATCCGGAATTTCCAGAATTTCGAGAATTCTTTGAAATTAATCACTTGAAAACCCAGATTCAGGACAAAGACTCAACCATACGCAATCTGAAATGCCAACTCTCAGATCTGCATAAGAAATGCAATCTTAGGATGAGCAATCCTAACCATGAGATGAGTAGTGAGCTTAAATCAAGGAATGATGAATTGGCTTTATGTGTATCCAACTTATTAAGAGAAAATGAGTCCTTAAGAAAGAACTTATTAGAAACAAATTCTTTTTTGGCTGACATTGATGCCCTCAAAGCCCAAATTCAGGATAAGAGCTTCAATATTGTTGCCTTAAAAAACGAACTTAGAAAATCTATTGAAAATAAGGTGAACACTAAATTTGCAAAACCATCGACCTTGGGAAAGTCAACTGTTCAGAACAACTCAAAACATAACGTAGTTAGGCAGCCGAATGCTTTTAGAACTGAAAGATTTAAACCATCGAAATCTAGGATTGCCTCCCAAGTTGATGCGAATACTGTTTTGTCAAAACCAGTCACTTCACTACCTTGTTCCGATATAATGAATAACAAACCTCGGGTTAATGTTCAAAGTTCTAAGAACAGGAATACTAGGGGCCCATCTACTTCTCGTATGAAGCATCAAATGGCAGATCAATCCCCTAAGAAACCCAATGTTTACAAAAGGACCAATTTTCAAAAGAGGAATATGCCTACACCCAAATCTACTAGCTGCTGTTTCAAATGGATTCCTACTGGTAGAATATTTAAGCTTACAGGATCCAAACTAACTTATATACCTAGATCTTGCCTTAAGTGGATGCTCACAGGAAAACTCTTCAAGAATAGTGAACCTAAAGGGATCTCCACCAATAAGATGCCTAGATCAAACAGTACTGTATCCAATAGTGAGAATACTCATGTCACTAAATCATCTATTTGCAATACTACATGTGCTTCTAGTGCAATGTATTCTCAGTCTTTTTCAAGTACAATGCTCAACTCATTCAGGAACTTCATGACTTGGTTTCCATCTGAAATGATTGGTGCTCACTCTGGAATGGTTGCTTGCCAGAACTGACGTACCTTGTGCTTTGACTCCTATTCATCTTGAATCAGGACTCGCTCTTACATATCTGTGTACAAATCACTTAAAAAAAATTAATTAATTATCATTCTTTTGATTAAATTTTTCTTTCTCTTTCTAACTAATAAAGGATATATCTTCTGTTATCGATAACATCTAAGATCCTAGAAATGTCATTCAATAATGACACGGGATCATAGATGAAGTTTGAACAATTGATATATTCTTGTTATTCAACGGGTGGGGTCTATTCAATCAATGTTCTTTGATGACATTGATTGAGGGGGAGAATTTTACAAGTTATCTCATTCATGCTCAATGGTTGTTCATTCTATTATGTCATCTTAATTATGCTATATGCTTGTTAGCTGTCTGATAAGTTCATGAACTTTAAATGTTTATTATACATAATGTGATATGATAGCGACTTGCTCTTGTTATAATAGATTGCAACCTAAGTATGTGTTAGTGACTTGCTTTGAAAAGCCTAGCGACATGGTTATTTCTTTTGTTAAGTGACTTACTTAACTAGTCCTAAAACTACAGGGACTGAAATTGTCATGTTGATATTCTTGCAAAGTGTCTTCCCTTACCCTAGCGACTTACACCTTATTTCATTCTCACAATTTCAAAAAGTTTTTTTCTCATCTCTCTCGTACACCTTATTCTTCCTAGCGATTTGGTACGTGTGATTACAATCTTTTTCTTCCATTCGAATGGGTTTGATGCTATACTAACTCTGCTTTCATTACAGTTTCCCACCGCGCAACCGTACATCATCATTTGATCTCCCCTATTAGGTTGGTAAATGGACTGATGCTAATGGAATCCCTTAACAGGCTTATATTGTAGGTTTAGGCGCTTTAGGAATGGTTTGTGACTTTATGTATTGTGTTAATGGATTCGAGTTGAATTGATCTTGCTTTTAAATATGTTGTGATAGAGTCATATGTACTTGTTTGTGTTTGTCGTGGTTTGTATTTGCGTTAGTTAGTGATCTGAACGTGTTAAGATACTAATTGGACTTGGTTGTGTAGTTATGATGAAATATTCTTGATATGTGTTCTTTGTAGCGAGATAGTTTGTGCGTTCTTGGTGGCGATTTACCCATATTCATGGTAGCGAGTTGGTGCATAAGTTATTCGTAGCAAGTTGGTTTGCATGTTCTTGATGGCGATTTAGAGGTGTTCTTCGTAGCGAGTTAGCTTGAGTGTGCTAGGTAGCGATTTACCAATATTCTTGGTGGCGATTTAGTTTGCTTATTCTTACTTAGCGACTTATCAGCATTAAAATGGTAGCGACTTGTACTTACAAGTCTGCATAGCGACTTGGTTCTATCATTTTTGATAGCGACTTATGTGTTATAAGCTTAGCGACTTGCTGGCCAATTTTTTCTTGTGGCGACTTGGTATGTTAAATTACTTCAAGGCAACTTGTTATTGCAATTTCATGATTAGCAACTTGATTCAGGTTTACCTGTAGCAAATTACTTTTACAACATACTCTCTGCAACATGCTATAACATCTTTGTTTGAGAAAATTTGTACCTGGTTCCTCTTGTAGTAACTTCGTATGACAACTTGTCTCAAATAACCTGCTATATCATCTACATAATAGTATCTTGCCCCATGAAATTGTTTATAGCAACTGTGCATTTAAATAATTTGATACTAAAACAACTTGTCACTCGAAAACTTTGCCAAATGGAACCTGTACCTAGAAAATCTCCTTGATGCCATTCAATCTGTTTCAACATGCTTATGGGAACTCTGTCTAAACTACTAACTTATAGTGCTTATGACATAAGGGTGTGTTCAATGTTGCTTAACTAACCATCTATAATCTAACATGCTCTCAATCATTGCTGTTGTTTGTGTGTATCGTTAGATCTTCAATGGCAAACACAACATCAATGAGAAAATTGTATCTTCTGCTCCACCCAAAGTGCTTTCAGACAACGAAATCCTTCCTAGAGATAAATGGGTAGAGATAGGAAAAAGTAACTGTTATGTGGACATGCAAAAACTGCAACAAAATCCAATCCTCAAAGTGTCAATAGATATCCTCAAAAACACCAACTTCTTCAGTGCCCTAACCAAGCAATGCACAATTCCCTCCATTTACATCCAAAAATTCTGGAACACCATTAAACATGACAATATCACTACTCATTATACATGCATCTTTGGATGATAAGGAATTTATAATCAACTCAGACATTCTCAGCAAGGCTCTTGGAATCACACCCTGTAACCCCACCATACGTACTGAACCTTCACCTAGTGCGGAAGACCTAATAGTCTTTCTGATTGGTTTAGGATATCAAGTCAGTATATTGAGGGCTTCTGACATCATCACAGGACACATGTATCAACCCTGGAGAGCAATGACTACAGTTCTCAATTTATGCTTGTCATGCAAAACATCCGGGTTTGATAAAGTAAGGATTCACATCTTGCAAATTTTATGAGGCATTGTCAATGGGGTGAATGTCAATGTAACTGAACGGATTTGGGAAGAATTCTCGTTGTCATTGAACACATTTATCACTGATAGAACGAACTTTCAGAATAAAGCTCAGGGTAGAAAGAAAGTCAACAAACTTGTGATCCCTAATATCAGATTCTCAAAACTTGTCATCCAGTTCTTGCAACAAACTCACAACTTCAATCCTAGGAGTGAATCAGTCCTACATGATGCCAAGGAAGAATTTGTTCTGGGTAACCTCAAATATGTTCCTAAAGGTATGGATAAGGAGATCTATGGTCTGGTTATTCCTGATAGTCTTCTCACTGACGACATTAAGAAGAAGGACTACTTCAAACTATACAATAAAAGGGCTTCCAAATCTGGTGCTAATGATGATGTCCATCCTACTCCACCACAAACCAAAGCTGCCAAGTCTACCTCAGAATCAAAATCGTCATATCTTTGCTCTTCCTAAAAAGGGACTTAAAAGGTCACAACCTGCTGACACCACAACCAAGAAGCAGAAAAGAAAGAAGAAGGAATTGGTAAAGGGAAATGTTGAGGAAACTGAGGTTTCGAGGGGTGATGCGAGTTTGACTGATGTAGATGATGCTGCTCTGCAACTGGGAATCAAGCAAAGCCTAGAAAGTCATAATGTGAGAGCACCAATTAGAGGAGTATTACTAAGAGAACCTGAACAAGTTCCTCGCCAAACAACACCTATCTCACAAGACAAAGGGAAAGGGATTGTTGGTGTAGAACAAGCTGCTCACACGCTTCTGACCTTCTCCTCTTCACCATCAAGAACTACAACTCAATTTGAGCTGAAGAAAAGAAGTGTTGAATCTTCATCAGCTCAAGAACCTGGACTGGAAAAGGAAGTATCTGAAACACAAGAAGAAACTCTTGCATCAAGTGATACCCAGTCTGAGCAAAATTTTGAGGAAGAGTTGCAACATGCCTCACAGGAGAACCTAGAGTCAAGATCTAATGAGACCAGGCATTTGGATGAACCAAATTTGTCTAATGACTCTCTACCCTCTTTGAAGAATCTTGATACAGACATCTCCTTTGGTGATCAGTTCATAGACGACAGACCCACAGACACTGAGACTCTGAAGCAAAGTAAGGAGAAAGATGAAGTAGAGTCCATGTTCACCGTCAACAGACAACAAGACACCTCTACAATCCCGCCAATGTCTGCTCCTGCTCTATCAACCGTACTTCCACCACCCGATTCTACAAAGGCTCAATCACATGATACTGTCACTCCTCCTGAACCAGTGATTACAGTTTCTGATACTGTCACTCCTCCTGCCTCACCACCTCCTGCTTCACCTTCTCCAGATAAAACAACTAAACAATTGCTCAAAGAGGCCATGACTCGTATTGAAACCATTGAGAAGCATTTTCCTATCGCCGTCAACAATCTTGATAGTCGTGTCAAAAAGCTGGAGAATTTTAAAATCGATGAGGTTATTACAAAGGCAATAGAAGATGACATCAAAGATGCAGTCGAATGGGCAATGAAGGCTCCGTTACTTCAACGATTTAAAGGCTTGCCAATCTCTGATATGAGATCAGCACTCTCTGAAAGAATGTACGATGCAGGAGGGCATTTGGACGATACTCATAAGAAACTATACAAAGCGCTCGAGGAATCAATAAAACGTGACAATTATCTGGAATTTGTGGAAGATGTACGAGAAAGGGACAACAAGAAGAAAAGAAGAACTTTCTGAGAAATCTCTGATAAGTCTGGAGGTCCCAAGCCACCACCTCCAACTGGAGGAGCTGGAGCTTCTGGTACAGGTGGAACTTCAGGCACTACTGCTACACCTTCACCACAACCACCATCATCACCACCAAAAACTTTCAAGCAATCTAGTCCTTCCGGAGATAAGGGGAATCAGAAGAAATTTGCAGCTTGGACAACGGTTGACTCAAGGTTCACACCCACAATCTCTTCAATTCCTGAAGATCAAATGGTTCATGAAGAGTCGTATGTCATGGCAGAGTCAGAATCTGCTGAAGATGATGCATCCACCAAGCATATTCCCAAGCCTTCTGAAGAAGAATGGTTTGATTCATACGTGTCAGGAGAACGCTCTAACACATCTAGAGTGGCTCCGTCAATGGATACAATTCAAAGCTAGTTCACCGAAGAGAGACCTCGTACTCCATAACCTTCATGGTCCATCCCAGAGTCTAGCATGATGATTCCTGATAACAACTGGGCATCAACTATCACAAATAACTATGAAGCCCCAGATGAAGACTCTCTTTTACACATCACTGGAGATATGGGCAACTTTATGAAGTGGTTTTGTGAAAAGAAAGGAATTTCATCTATCACTCCGAAGGATCTGCCTTTGAAATTGTCAAGGTGTTCCACTCAGACGCCAATCAACTCCAATACCAAATGGAAGAATGCCCCAAGATGCTGAATGATCAAGTCAGTGAGCAGGTTGGTCGATTCAACATAAACAGGCCCCTTCCTCTTGGTGGTGAACCTGGAAAAATGACAATTCATTCTGAGTTTTTCTTCAACCATGACCTGGATTATCTTTGTGCTCATACTACTAAAAGAAGACCAGCCTTATCTATCTCAAAGATGAAAGCTGCTACCTACTCTGATCAAGGCCTGGAACAGATGGTTCCGGATCAATTATGGGCTGACAACGAACAAAAGTATGACATTGCCGCTTCTTATGGTATTTCTCACTGGTGGTACAAAAAGAAGAATTTCTACATCGAGAGACATGGTGCGATAAAAGTTAAAAGGCATTCGATCCAAGGTACGAATCTTAAGTGTTGTCAGTATAGAGATCTTCCAAATCTATGGCTATGATTACCTTAAGAAGATTGTTCTTAGAAGAGCAGACAAGAAGGATTATGTTATTGAAGAAAGCGACTTTAAACATCGATGCCAAATGACTTTGAAGATCTCTATCTTTTGAATCTTCAAGGACACCTTGAACACCTTCTTGCTCGTGAAAAGAAAGCTCTCTCTGCCGCTGTCAATCTTTGGATCAGAGGATTAGTCATCCAAAGCGGGTTGGCGACTTTCACTTGGGATGGAAAGCTACCAGACTCGGGTCAACTTAACAAGGCCACAATGGGATGCCTCAGGAAATGAATTTCGTCATGACTATAGAGTGCTTGATACACCCAGAGCCGTCCTCTTCCACGGCAGATCGGGTCTCGCATCTTGATGAGATTGTGCGAACTCTACAAATTCAGTGATGGTACTCTCAAGATGGTCGAAGAAGAACTGAACTCTAGAGTAAAAGAAATCAGAGTTGATATGAAGCCATGGAACAAAACAAAATTTTGGGTGAGGAGGATTTAAAGAGGTGTGAAGATTTCATTCTTTGCAATCAAGCGAAGACTTAAGACTCGAATGATCTTCCACAGCCTTGAAAGCTTTGTTGGTGGCGGAACTTCGTGAAGGTCATTACAAACTACTTCAAAGAACCGAATGAAGACATCTTCGGAAGTAGTTTGTTTTGTATTATTTATGTGTAATATGTAGTGTACAAACTATAAACAACTTTAATGCATATAATAGTGTTAGGTTATGTACTGTGGTTTCCCTTTGTTTCTATAAAGGGAACTGATGTTGTCCACTTCTGATAATATAAAATTGGACACATTTTTCTCCAACAAATGTTTTGTCTCATACATATTTAAATCACTTGAGATCCAAAATCTCAAAGGATTTGAAATTTTTGATCGGGGGAGAAAATGTGATATAAATATGAAAGATGATAAAAAATGACCATTTTCTGTCTCAAAGTGCATACTGCTCTCTAATATGTGCTAAACTATTTTCGAATCTCGAAGCACATATTAAGGGGGAGCATTTCAAATCAAATTTAAACCTTCAAGGTACAAGGTTTTCCATGCTTTTATATAAAGTACCTTGAGTGTGTTTTCAAATGGTTTTCTTAATGGTGTTGGTTATCGTAGTAGTACTTCAAAAGAACTCCCGCCTCTATGAGATAAAATGATTTCAAATATATTACGCACATATTGAGGGGGAAGATTTACCAAAGAAAATCAAATGGCTTTTTTCTATGAAAATTGTGATCAGAGAAAATATTTCAAAGTCCTCTTGCCTCCATGTGCTAAACATTTTCTAAATCATATGCACATGTTGAGGGGGAGGTTTTCTAAATGATCAAAACTATTAAGGTACAAAATGCTTTGATCTCGTATCACAAGTACCTTGATTGTTTTTCCAAATGATTTTTCAATTGGTTTCAAGAAGAAAAGAACAATACCAAAAGACCGACCAATTTACTTTATGTATGGAGCTATAAGGTTGGTGAGGTTAGGTATTAGTTCTCACGATCCCGCCAAAGCCAGAGGGATCTACCCAGGGACATTCCACTAGATAGTGTAGAAGTCCTTAGGTATGATGAAAAAAGGAGAAAAGTGAGATATGGGAAGAGTGCGGACTGAGACTGAGCTTGTACTGGAATAAACCCAACAAGGTTCTAGTAATGAAGTCTCGGTAAGCACTAAAGGGGTTGAAGAATGAAAAAGAATTGAATGTGAAAAGGGTGAAAAGAAATAGCCCTCCATTTATTCAACTTTAGGGCAGAAACCGGGTTCAATTCATATACTACTGGTGGTTACCAAGGTAACATCGTTATTGAAGACAAGACGTCATGGACCCAGTGACGCACTGTACTTCAACTTTCCATACCACTCAAGTTCCTATTAAAAGGGCTTGTTTCATTCTCACGGGGAACCGACATAATCTATCGACTTTCTCTTAGAGATTGTTGATATTGAAGAAGGAGACCCTCTCCCTAGTCTCTGGCATAGGAACCAAATATGCACAATTGAGTCTAGAGCCACGAGATCATCTTATAAATCTCATTAGGAAACTCTCAATGAAGACTCTCTGTTTCACACAATGTGGAAAGAGAGATTATATCTTATGAGTCCTACGCATTATCCTTGTGGTATTGCCAGAACATCTAAGTGATATGCATACATATTCACGATGAAGATGGAAATCATACGGAGCCAACATCAAACAAGCTCCTGGTAGGTGGCATGTGAGATCTATCAATAGATCAACCATGTGACAACTGGGACGAAACAATGGAGAGATTCAATCTTTTGAATCTACCTGTTCAGTTATGGATTGACGGAAACCTTTGAAAAACCGGTCTTTGTGCTTTAAAACTCTTTTCATTAGCACGTCGACCGTGTACTATTTCTCAAAATAAAAGGTGTTTTGATTGATAATTTACTTTCATTAAAACCTTCGTTGTATTGTAAAAACAATTTCTATTGAGCAATACACGATTGTTTTTCAAATCTCTTTTCATCAATTAGTGAATCTCATTTATTTGGTTCACTCACTCGTGTTGTCTTCTTTGAGGCGTTCGGTTTGAGAACAGCTAGAAGCGGATGCGAAACCCTGTAAAGGAAATTCTTGAATTATACCTTATCACGGCGTGCTTGTACTTGATCAGCGAGGAACCGTGGGCTGTGTACCTCAATTCATCGAAAGTGATCAAAGACACTTTCGTGCGCTTTATTGCTAACTGTTCTATGCAGGTACACCCCGACGTTTGCAGCTGATCAGAATGCAGCGGTCAATCCATAGCCGCATGCTCACACAACACATTCATATCTAAATAAATCGTGATTAGTGCATCAATGACTCTGATATTTTCACTCCATGCTTCTGCTACGCTGCTGCCAATATCATGAATCAACGAAAGCTTCGCTACTCTGATGAGAAGATATCATGATCCAGAATGTGAGCATGTCGGTCCAAATGACACAACATCATATGCTGGCAACACAACAATGGGTGAAGCTGAGATTTGTAGTGGCTGATGATCTCTAGTAATGCTCAAAAGGTCATCAAGGTGGATCAGCTCAACAACCTCCACGAAACATACATCATAGTTGAACAATGATGAAATCAACACAGAAGCACATAGTTTGAATACTTTGATGATGAAAAGTCTACGAGCTCAAGACTGAAGATTTAATAGTCTGCTAGGATTCAAAATGTAAAACATAGGGTGACCTCCCTTAGGGGGAGATTGTTAGGAATTAGAATATTCCATAGTGAAGTATCGGTCACCCCAAATATAATCTAGCATAAGGTAGCTCGTAGACATTACGTTATTTTCTAGTTATTTAGTCAGCTATTTAGTGTAGTGCAACACCGTGGAGGAAGGACGGGTCTTTACCCATTGTATACCTGATCCAAAGGCCGTTAGGAGGTCGTTTATTTTGTAACCTATAAATACCATCTACCTTGCAAGGTAGAGGGTTGGATGTTCTTTGGTAATCTAACCTTACATGAGTTTCTCTTTCTAAGAATATCCCACTTTCTCTCTCTAACATTATCTAAACGCCCAAGTAAGATTGTGGTTTGATGTGTATGTGAAATCCAATATGTTACATTGTGATATTTCCCATTTTTAACATCATAAAATTTCACAAAATAATTGGCGAAGTATACCTTGGTAGAAAGCAAGTGTGCTCTTTCTCCTGGCATCAGGAAGGTAATAAAATCATAAGCAATCATGGATACTTGGACAATAGAAAGTCCAGCTGCATAAATTATAAGAATATTCAACTCTTATATAACTTTTATATTTAAAATTTATTCTACAAAATTAATCACTGTGTCATACCTAAAATTTCTCCATTTACAAACACCCATATAAGCATGACCCATTGACCGCACCAAGAGTGTGGGATGCTCCCCGTTTCTCAAAATGGATTCAAAAGAACCAACTTCAACTTTGCACGCAAACAAATACATTAGTAGGAACCGAGTAAGGACTAATCGATCTTGTCATGTTCAGTGCATGCACTCAGAAGGATTTTAATATGATGTTTAATGCAGCAGTTAAATCAATAGATTTTGTTCCCTTTTAACTTGGTTAGAATTAACTTCAAGGGAGGGATCCGTGAGACCCGGCTGCACAGAATACTCAATCTCACTTGATACAATCATTTCAAGCCCTCTTTGTTAATCTAAACACTCCACATTGTCTTAAATGACTCCCTAGGATAGAACAACAATATAGTTGACTCGTGTGCATGCAAATCATTGCAATTTGAAGAACCTTAGTGGCTTAGGCTTTAATTCAGTTGCTAAATTTCTTCCTTTATAAACCACTGTGTTTGTGCTTCTAAATCACCATTCAAACACTCATTCTCAGTAGCTAAAACTTCCCTCTACATCTCTTATTTCTACCATTTTACCATGAGAAAAGCACCTAGTGCAAACTCATCAAACAAAGGCCCTCCCAAGCAAATTGCTTGTGTTGTTCTTGAAATTTCCTCAACCGAGTCGTCACCCATCAAAGCTACAAACACTAAAGTTCCTTCCCAACCAACTCTACCAATCAAACCAACTCCCAAAAGACTTGTTCCCACAAAACAACCTTTGCCAAACACTACCATACCTCCTAAATGAAACACTCCTATCTCCACTAAAGCAACCAAACTCTCACCTCTAGAACCTAGAGCTCTCTCTTTCACCACAAAACTTTCATCTCCAAACCTTTACTCCCTAGAAGACTTACCACTCATGCCTTCTCATCCACCACCATTGCCCACATTCTCATCAATTGAGAAAATGGTACCACAACAACCTTCTCACCAAAACCTTGGTGTTGGAACTTCACTAGCACCCGTGTCTATTTCTCTTTCACCCTCAAATGGTCCATTTTGGATTATGAGGAATATCCAAACTCAACAACCGGATCACATGGAAGTAGATACTTCTTTACCTCCACCACCAACACATATATCACCACCTTTATCCTTGGTTGAACCACCTCCTACTTCATCAAACTTACCTCCACAAATCCCTCCATCGTTTATGGAACCTCCACCTTCCTCATCAAACTTACCTCCTCAAACTTATCCATTCTTACCACCACCATTTCCTAGTCATGACAATGATTTCTATCATTGTCAACATGTCCAAGGGTTAGTCCATGAAGTACGTGATGAATTACGTTTCATGTTCTATCACCTTCTTGAACGTTTTGATAAAGTCAACAAATCTAATCGTTCTTAAACCTAGGAATACAAGCACAAGTGATGTTTCCTCTAGTCTTAGGCGCAACTTAGATTGTTAGGAATTTTACCTTAATGCATGTTTGTATCATTTTCTTAGTTTTAGAGATATGTGTATCATTTCTCTTGTTTTATTAAATGAAACTACATGTTTGTATGTTATGTGAACATGTTTGGTGCAACAATACATAACTTATTTGGACGTTTACGTCACTATTTATATCTACATTGCTGCCACTAAGTTGCAGGTACATTGTTCCCTAATTTTTTCCTGGACGGATCCCTCAATTGAAGGATCCGGCATAACCAGTGGACAGAATACTATTTTTTAGCTAACTTAAAGCTCATTTGCAGGAAAAAACGCACCATATACTTGTTTTCTACTCTTTTTGTTAATACAAATAAGCCGTCAAAATGTTTATTTATATTTTACGATCTTCTAATGTTTTGTCGATAACAAACGTAAAATCATTTTAACGAAACAAATAAAATACATAAATGGTTTGAGCCAATAGTTTTCTAACACACTTACGCTTTCACATAAAACACTAAAACAAGTATAAGTGATTTTATAATTTAGTATTACATATGTACAACAACTAGTGTTTACATATTTGGGTAAAATATACACATAACTAGTATGTAGTATATTGGGTAATATAAATGGGTAGAAACTTAAGTATCATAACCCATTGACCAAATACATTGAATGTAGTTTGGTACAACCCAAAGTCCATGACCCATATCCATGAAGCTTGATCCATAACCCATTGCATGACATCATGCTTATGTCATATATGGATAATATCCATGACCCATGGTTTTAATCCATGGCCCATAGTTTCAATCCATGAACCATAGACTAGATACATTGCATCTTGAAGGTACATTGAACCTACTTAATATCCATGACCCATAACCCATGGGCAAAAGGGAGCATCCCACGGATCCCAGTGATTACACTGGACGGATCCCTTAAGGGATGGATCCGTGGGATCCGTGGAACAGTGGACATTTTCTCTCTATAAATAGTGAGCCATTTCTTCATTGTTCTTCACCCCTTTCTCACATACTTTCTCATTGAGTTAAAAACTCTCTAACCCCAGATTCAAGTCCATGAGTTGCCATACTTCCTCATCATCAAGACTACTGAAGTCCTCTTGTTGATGGTTCTTTTCTTTCTACTAAGAAGTGTAGTGTTGAAGACATTAGTGAAGAATGTCTCAATTGTCAAGATGAAGACACTAGTGAAGGGTGTCGATCGTCCGTGTTGTAGGCATTAGTGAAGGGTGCCTAGAAGTCAAGTCACAAGACATTAGTGAAAGGTTTCTTGAAGATCTAGTCAAAGACATTAGTGAAAGGTGTCTTGAAGATCGTATCAATGGCATTAGTGAGTACCTAAGATGTACATTTGATATGGTGTGATTCGATGTACAAGATAGATTAGTATTGGGTTAAAGGATATTGTTATCCTTGTTGATGTTGTAATAAGGAGTAGATCTCCTTTGGGATTAGGTGTCGTGTAGTGTTGGGTAGTAGTTTCTCCATTGTAATGGAACTCGGTACTTAGCCTAGTACCGGATAAAGGGTAGGCGACGTTGTGTTAGGTGTGGTTCACCTTGGTGTGAAAGAACCCGGTGGTTAGCCTAGTACCGGAAAAAGAGTAGGAAACATTGTGAAGGCTTCTCCGCCATAAGGAGTTGGTGTCGTGTAGTGTTTACGAACTCAACGTTGTAGCCGAACCACTATAAATACTCGTGTCGTGGTTATGTGCTTCTTACTCTTTATCTTTCATTGCACTTTTATATATCTATCTATCAACATCCAACATACACATCTAAATAGATTGACATAAGTCAATCCATATATTTTAAAACGAAGTTTTAATTGGTAAAACTATTCAACCCCCCTTCTAGTTTTTTTTTAGTATATTGTACTTTGAAAACTTGATACGATCCGTGTATGTTTGAAAACTACAAAGAAGGGAATTTTTTAAAACAAAAAGTCATGTTTTTAGAAATCATCATATGTTGGATAGTGATAGATCATTCTAACATTTTCCTTTGAGAATTCTTCATACTAGAATTTGGGTATCTTAGAAGATCATGAAGTATTTCCCGTCTATGGTTTCTAAAACCATAAAAAGGGAAAATAGCAAAGGTATGTTCTCTTAGTTACAATTATTAGTCAAAGACGTGCTAAATTGCTTGTGGATAAAAATGGTGATATATGCTTCTATCTTATAATAAGCATAATATGAAAAGTGTTTTAGTGATTTTTTTTTAAAGTTTTGTGTTTGATATATGTTCATTCAAGCTTGAATAAAGATTGGAATGGGTAATATAACCTCACTAAAAAGTCTACAAAGGTTAAACCTTTTCGTCGGGTCAAAACATGCATTTTTGTAATTTTGTGTCAGATCCGCGGATCCCTCAGTTTACACTGGACGAATCCCTCAAGCAAGGGATCTGTGGTACAGAAGACAGTTTTTGTCTGAATTTCAAAAATTCATAACTAATTAACTGTAAGTCGTTAGAAGTCGTTCCACCTATCGTTTTAAAGGTATTTGAGTCTACTTTCATTTAAAAATGATTTGATGAACTGATTCAAAACAAAAATTTACAGAATCATTGATTTATAATAGAAAGTCATTTTTCGATCATAACTTTTGCACAAAATTTTGATCTAAGTGGAGACGGATGTTTTCGTCTTTGAATGACAATGTGTCCTCTTTTTAAATTAAGGTTTTGATCATATTTATAAAAGAAACTAATCAAGCTTGGTATACATGTTTATATTTAACACAAAGCGATGAAAAGAACTTTCGTATGCTATGCTAAATGATAAATTGTCTTCCTTGCATTACTTGATTATTTGCTTATCTCAAATAGCTTTTGTGCTTGTTTGATTGAATAACATATGTGGTTTCCTTACCTTGCTATTCATTCTCTTATTTTTCGATTTAGTAATATTCTACTAATCAATGTGCTATTTGAAGGAGTGTTTGGGATAACATCTAGTTGTGTCGAAAATGTTAGTTTAAATACTTAGATAAGTCATATAAGTTGAAAAATGTTTAAAACATGTAATACACTAAATGGCTTTTTGATTGAGTTTGTCATGTGTGCCATATAAAGGTTTTATGTGCTTATATGATTTCTTGATTTCATATTTTCTTGTATCGTTTTCTAAGAACAACAAGAATGTACATCGGATCATAACCTACACTTGCGTTGATAATGTACTCTCCCATTTTCCTTTTCATGATCGCTTTTCAAGCTTCATAGTAGGATTGACAACTTGATTATTTCATCCGATATACTCAAGTAAATTATTTTGCAACGCAAATATAATTGTTCATATCCGAAAGTCCAAACTCGAGCTTTCCAACAACATATGTTGAACTAGCTCATCCAACAATTTTTTGTTCACCATATGGACAACCTTTAATTTTTTCTTTGACACCTTCGTCACCTTAGTGGTTTCAAGTATAATATTAATAAAAACGAAGCAAAGTATCATCATTGTTACTCTTCGATAGGCCATTATAGGAATATAAATTTTCCTAACTTGAGAATGAATACTGGAGAACTTATTGCACTAGAAACTCAATTTGACCTAACGGTTGAATTGCTTCCTTGATAGAAGTTGGGTATGTGTAATCGCCCATAAAAATGGTCGTGTTTAGCCATAATTGAGCACCGATAGTAATAGTCTCATATTCATTCTCTCACTTGAGAAATCTATACTCCTATGTTTTCCTAAAGTAAGTTTACAATGGAAATACTTTGCGTTGTCTTAGGATTACTAATCAAACAAGTTGCAAAATTGATTTTTCTTTTAGTTAATCACAACCACTTGCCTCATCAAACGATTATCTTGCTTTGATCGAGAAGAGCTACATGACTTCATGGACGAAGTTCATTGTATGCTAATCACCATCCGTAATGACTATACATAGTTCATTGCTTTTGTTGACCAAAACAAAAACTCCACCTTCCGGATGAAGTCTAGGATTGTCTTAAACTAGCACCTCACTACTCTATTGTCTTGAACACTATCATGTATTTTTTTACACATACCTTGCACGCCATTGTTAATACAAAAGATTTACTAATCTAAATCGTAAATATGTTTTGAGCCTCTTGAATAGTGTTTGTTAAGTTTGATACACCTCTGTGTTATTTGTGAGCTAGATCTCATATTAATTGCTTATGTGCTATTCTTACATGCTCTCATTGCTATGTTTTTCTTGTATACATATATGCTTGCTGTAAGAAATCATTAGTTTCAAAATTCGATACATAGAGAAAACTTGTAAAGGTCTTTGTTTTGCAGGGAGACGGATCCCTAAGTTTGTGCTAGACGGATCCCTACTCTTAGGGAGCCGTTGGATCCGGGCAAACAGAAATGCAGTTGCAATCATTATATTTCAAAACATGTCTTTATATCACTTCACACTAAGCAAAACATAATATCTTAGGACAAATTGAGTCCTTATCAAGCTGATTAAAAGTTTCATACTCACACATAACTCACTTAGATCACACTCAAGGTGCTTGTAGATCTATCGTTTCATCAAAACTCATTAATCTTCCGCTCTTATACTCACACATGATTCCTCACATGTTAATAGATCTAGCTTTAGAAACCTTTCAATTTTAGCAAATTGAGTGTAGTCATCCTTACCTCAAAATAGGCCGAAATGGGTCAAATTCTAGCTTTTCCATCTTAAGCTTTTAGGATATCCTCCAAAACACTATCTTAAGCTACTATCTCGTCTCTAGGACCATTTAGCTCCATTTGACACTTTCAAGTTTTTAGTGTCATCTTTGTTTATCCATTGGTACTCATAAAAGTTCCAATTTCTTCCATAAGAGGCAACCATTAGCTACATCACTCATCGCCCTTGAACATTTAAGTACCTTTTCATTTAAGATACTTAAGAGGATTGAAACACTCAAGTTTTTATAGGCCTTAGATCTTAGAAACATCATTCTTACCCTTTCCTAGCTGCTGAAAGCCGGATCCCTAGGATTAGCCTAGACGGATCCCTCATTGGAGGGAACCGTGGGATCCGTAAGACAGATTCATGTCAACTCTACCTAAAACAATCATTTCAAGCTCATCTTGCTAACTTGAACACTCCATCTCATCTTAATTAAGATCCTAGATTAGTACAACTCTGATGTTGATTCTTGTGCATGCTAATCATCACATTCCAAAGAATCTTATTGGCTTAATTCTTGAATGTACTTACCAAATCTTTTCCTTTATAAGTCATCTTGTTAGAATCCCTTAGTCATTAAACACAACATAATTCTCAGCATTTAGAAACATTATCTTTAGTCATTTCATCATGAGAAAAGCTCCTAGTGCTAACTCATCCACCCAAGAACCACCCAAGAAACTTGCTCGTCTTTGTACACGAAATTTCTTCAACCGAATCATCTCCGGTTAAACCCACAAATGCTAGGATTTCCCCTCCACTAACTCAACCAATCAAACCAATCCCTAAAAGGATAGTTCCCATAAAACTACCTATGCCAAACACCACCATACCCCCTAAATCAAATAATCCCACTTGGATTATGAGAAATTATCAAAGTCAACCACCCGACCATATGGAAGTTGACACTTCTCTACCACCACCATCATTCTTGGTCGAGCCATCTTCAAATGTACCTCCACCAATCCCTCTATCATTTGAGGCTCCTCAACCCACTTCACTTGATCCTTCGCATCAAGCAATTTCTTTTCTTCCACCACCACTACCTTGCCATGACAAAGATTGTTATCATTGTCAACATGTTGAAAGTTTGATACATGAAGTACGAGAAGATCAACGTTTCATGTTCTATCACCTCCTCGAATGTTTCGACGAGATCAAACCTAAACAAACTTGAGCTAGACGATTTTAGTGGTGTCCTAGTATCAAGCGTTACTTAGATAAGTCTACTATATCCAAGTCATGTATCATTCGTTTTCTTAGTTTTTAGAGTCATGTATATCATATCTCTAGTTTTATTAAATGAAAATACATGCTACTTGTTATATTTCTGAGTATATGATTATGTTGTATAATACATATCTCACTTTGATATTAACATAATGTGTTATATTACCATTGCTAAAATTAATCATCAGCCAGACGGATCCCTTAAATTTGCCTTGACGGATCCCTACAAGGAGGGAACCGTGGGATCCGTGAGACAGAAAACTATTTTTCTACTAACTTGAATCATATTTGCAGGAAATTATGCATTATACTTGTTTTCTAATCTTTATTTTGTAGTTATTCAATTTACACATGAAGACTTTGACACCCTAAAGCTAGGGGGAGCTTTGTGTCAAAGCAATACCTTGCAAAATTACTTGCAATATTAGGATTACATTTCATGACATCCCTTTGCAAAATTGCAATCATCAAGGGGGAGCACATTCGTCACATAGACGAAATCTTTTGCAAACTTAGTTGCAAATGAACTAGCTTAGTATAATTTTTACTTGACACCCTCACATAGGGATGGACTCGTCAAGGGGGAGTTAAGACGAGATCCTTTCCCGTTACTTGCTTTCTACTTTTTCCTTCTTTTCTATTTTTCACATGTTTTTCTTAAAACAATGTGTTAGTTTTTTTTTGAAGCTCTTTTTGTTTCGACAAAAAGGGGGAGAAGAAAGTAAAACTACAACTCAAACTTTTACGAATTTTAGTTTTTCCTTAAAATAATTTTATGTTTTGTCATCAACAAAAAGAGGGAGATTGTTAATACAAATAAGCCGTAAAAACGTTTATTTATATTTTACGATCTTCTAATGTTTTGTCGATAACAAACGTAAAATCATTTTAACGAAACAAATAAAATACATAAATGGTTTGAGCCAATAGTTTTCTAACACACTTACATTTTCACATAAAACACTAAAACAAATATAAGTGATTTTATAATTTAGTATTACATATGTACAACAACTAGTGTTTACATATTTGGGTAAAATATACACATAACTAGTATGTAGTATATTGGGTAATATAAATGGGTAGAAACTTAAGTATCATAACCCATTGACCAAATACATTGAATGTAGTTGGGTACAACCCAAAGTACATGACCCATATCCATGGAGCTTGACCCATAACCCATTGCATGACATCATGCTTATGTCATATATGGATAATATCCATGACCCATGGTTTTAATCCATGGCCCATAGTTTCAATCCATGAACCATAGACTAGATACATTACATCTTGAAGGTACATTGAACCTACTTGATATCCATGACCCATAACCCATGACCCATGACCCATGACCCAAAACCCATGGGCAAAAGGGAGCGTCCCACGGATCCCAGTGATTACACTGGACGGATCCCTTAAGGGAGGGATCCGTGGAACAGTGGACATTTTCTCTCTATAAATAGTGAGCCATTTCTTCATTGTTCTTCACCCTTTTCTCACATACTTTCTCCTTGAGTTAAAAACTCTCTAACCCCACATCCAAGTGATCTATGTTTGTAGTTTTGTTTTTGTGTAATCCTCTAGGTTCCTCTTAAAGGCGAGATCACCACCTTTGAAGTCAAGCAAGCTCAAGTCCATGAGTTGCCATACTTCCTCATCATCAAGACTACTGAAGTCCTCTTGTTGATGGTTCTTTTCTTTCTACTAAGAAGTGTAGTGTTGAAGACATTAGTGAAGGATGTCTCAAGTGTCAATATGAAGACATTAGTGAAGGGTGTCGATCGTCCGTGTTGTAGGCATTAGTGGAAGTCAAGTCACAAGACATTAGTGAAAGGTGTCTTGAAGATCTAGTCAAAGACATTAGTGAAAGGTGTCTTGAAGATCGTATCAATGGCATTAGTGAGTGCCTAAGATGTACATTCGATATGGTGTGATTCGACGTACAAGATAGATTAGTATTGGGTTAAAGGTTATTGTTATCCTTGTTGATGTTGTAATAAGGAGTAGATCTCCTTTGGGATTAGGTGTCGTGTAGTGTTGGGTAGTAGTTCCTCCATTGTAATGGAACTCGGTACTTAGCCTAGTACCGGATAAAGGGTAGGCGATGTTGTATTAGGTGTGGCTCACCTTGGTGTGAAAGAAGTCGGTGGTTAGCCTAGCACCGGATAAAGGGTAGGTGTGGTTTACCTTGGTGTGAAAGAACCCGGTGGTTAGCCTAGTACCGGAAAAAGAGTAGGCAACGTTGTGAAGGCTTCTCCGCCATAAGGAGTTGGTGTCGTGTAGTGTTTACGAACTCTCGAGTAGGTGACTTGGGGAGTGGAGTAGGGCAAAGAAGGTGTCTTTGTAGCCGAACCACTATAAACACCCGTGTCGTGGTTATGTGCTTCTTACTCTTTATCTTTCATTGTACTTTTATATATCTATCTATCAATATCCAACATACACATCTAAATAGATTGACATAAGTCGATCCATATATTTTAAAACGAAGTTTTAATTGGTAAAACTATTCAACCCCCCTTCTAGTTTTCTACATTTTTTTTGTAGATTTTCAAAATACACATGAAGACTTTGACGCCCTCAACAAGGGGGAGCTTTTCATCAAAGCAAAGCATTGCAAAACACTTGCAATACATTCACTTAGCCTTTCTAACTACTTGATGCCCTCATCAAAAGGGAGCACTCGTCAAGGGGGAGCATTTCATCAAAGTTAAAAATATTGCAAAATACTTGCAATACACTCGTTTAGTCTTCCTAATTACTTGAAGCCCTCACCAAAGGGAAGCATCTGTTAAGGGGGAGCTAAGACGAGAACCTTTTTCTTACCTTACTACTTCTCTTTACATTTCTTTCTCTAACTCTTTCTCATTTTTTTATACTTTCCACAAGTTTTTCTCAAAACTTTTTCTACTATGTGTTAGTTTCTTTTCGACGCTCTTTTTGTTTCGACAAAAAATGGGAGAAGAGAGTAAAAATCAAATTCAAATTTTTTACGAATTTTACTTTTTACTTAAAATAATCTTATGTTTTGTCATCAACAAAAAGAGAGAGATTGTTAATACAAATAAGCCATAAAAACGTTTACTTATATTTTACGATCTTATAATGTTTTGTCGATAACAAACGTAAAATTATTTTAACGAAATAAATAATATACGTAAAAGCTTTGAGCCAATAGTTTACTAACACACTTTTACTAAACATATAAAACTATCAAAACATGTTTAATAAGTTATACAAAACCAAAACCATTTTTATAAAACACTTAGAAGTAATATTGTTTACTTACACATTATAAAAATGTATATGTAGTTTGTATAACTTATAATGGGTAAATAATGGGTATAAACCAAAGTCCATAACCCATGACCCAAGACCCATGATCCATTGACTAGGTACAATGAATCTTGTTGGGTAAGAACCAAAGTCCGTAACCCATACCCATTGAGCGTGATCCATAACTCATGACCCATTGCATGACATCATGCATTAAGTCATGTTGGATATTATCCATGATCCATGACCCAAAGTCCATGACCCATGACCCAAGATCCATAACCCATTGACTAGGTACATTGTATCTTGTTGCGTATCCATGATCCAAATTCCATGACCTATGGTCTATAACCCATAACCCCGTTTGCAACCCAAAATCCGGACTAAGCTGACCCAGCAGCCGGATCCCTGGAATTGCACTGTCCGGATCCCTTGGGTGAGGGATCCGCCGGAACCGTGGAACAGTAGGCATGTTTTGCCTATTAATAGTGGAACAGTAGGCATGTTTTGCCTATTAATAGTAGGCATGCTAAGCTTCGTAATCATCAAGACTAATGAAGTGCATCTTGTTGATAGTTCTTCTCTCCCTCCATAGTGTGTCGTGTTGAAGGCATTGGTGTAAAGTGCCGAAGGTGTACATTTGATATGGTGCGTTGATGTACAAGTTGTGTAGTTTGGGTTAAAGGATATTGATATCCTTTCTACTATTGTAAAAAGGAGTGTGCCTCCTTTGGGTAGTTGTGTTGGGTAGTAGTTCCTCCTTTGTAATGGAACTCGGTATCTAGCCTTGTACCGGATAAAGTGTAGGCGATGTTGTGATAGATTTGGTTCTACCTCGTGGAAGAACTCGGTGTCTAGCCTTCTACTGGATAAAGTGTAGGTGACGTTGTGAAGGCTTCTCCGCCACATTAAGGAGCTTGTGTTGTGTAGTGCTTAGAAACTCTCGAGTTGGGTACTCGGGGAATGGAGCAGGGCAAGGAAGGTGTCCTTGTAGCCAAACCACTATAAATACTCGTGTTGTGGTTTTGTGTACCTTTACTCTTTATCTCTTGCGTTAGTTATGTATATATATGCCATCTATCAATATCCAATATACGATCTAAATGGATTGACATAAGCCGATCTAAATACTTTAAAACGAAGTTTTAATCGACAAAACTATTCAACCCCCCTAGTTTTCCACAGTAATGGTTGGCTTCCCTCAAGGAGTGTGTTCCTAAATAGCTGAAGCCATTTTAGAGATAGGGGTTCTTAGTGATGCCATTCACTTGTCCCTCTTGAACACTATGGTTGAAGGTTGAGTGGTCATGATGGGAAAGTGTAATGGGAATGTAGCTATAGATGGTAATGGTGCTCTTACGATGAAATCAGGTCTTGTAGAATGGATACTTATAGAATAATAGTGCAGCATTCTGCTTTTGATATGTTTGAAGTCTTTGTTGAAGTGATGGTAGAGATTAGTGTTGTCAGACATATTGTGTAGTTCTATCTGATATCGGGCGTATGAGTCATTCTATGTTTCTATTGTTGGTCTTGTATATAATTCGAGAGATGCCCAAATCAATGATTGTAATTTCTATTGATGTACAATGTTTGGTAATATATAAAATTCACCTTTTTTAAAAAAAATAATAAATAAATAAATAAAAATCACCAAACAAAAAAAGGCCCTTATCAATGTCATTTCTTTTACAAAAGATGACATTACCTTGGGCAAAAATTTCAATGTCATTTTGGAATAATAACTATATCTAAAAGCGAAAACATAGGTTATTGTATCAAGAGTAAATTACATAAATGGTTCCTGTGGTTTGTCAAAAGTTTCACCTACCGTCCCTCAAATTTAAAAGTTGCATGAAGAGTCTCTCTCGAGGCAAAAGAATAACAAGAATGGTCCTTTTGTTAACGAGTGTTAAGTTTATTCCGTTATAATTTACACTTTTGCCCCTATCGGTTAACGGTTGTTGCATCGTTTATCCTTTATTGTAACGTCCGTTTATAATTTAAAGTTTTCGACTTTAGCTTCACTTTTTTATCCGTTTTCGTCTGTTTTTATACCTTTTCATCCGTTTTTTACGTTTTTATTCGTTTTCGTCCGTTTTATACGCTTTTTTCCGTTTTAGTCCGTTTTTATAGATTTTTCTTACGTTTTCATCCGCTTTTATACGATTTCATCCGTTTTTAAACGTTTTCTTACGTGTTTACCCGTTTTATGTTTATCCATTTTTGATTCCATTTTTCTTACGTTTTATACATTCGTTTTTATAATCTTTTTCGTATTTTTTACCATAGGTTTTTATCCATATGTTTTCACCGTTTTCATTCCTCGTTTTTCATATTTTTATACGTTTTCATCCGTTTTTTTATATATTTTCGTCAGTTTTTTTACGTTTTGATATGTTTTTACCCGTTTTTTACGGTTTTTTTCCATCTTTGTCCATTTTTATATGTTTTCGTCTTTTTTTTACGTTTTGACATGGTTTTATCCGTTTTTATATGTTTTTCTTAGGTTTTCATACATTCTTATATACATTTTATCCGTTTTATATGTTTTCGCTATTTTTTTACATTTTTCCGTTTTAATAAGTTTATCGTTTTTACGCTTTTTTTACGTTTTCATAGGTTTTTATCCATTTTCATATGTTTTTGACCGTTTTCATTCGTTTCTATAAGTTTTTATACATTTTCTCACGTTTTTATCCATTTTCATTCATTTTTATTTGTTTTCGTCCATTTTTTATGTATAAAAAGGATGAAAACGTATAAAAACGGATGAAAATATCGTAAATAACTGGATGAAACATATAAAAATGGACGAAAATGGATAAAAATGTAAGAAAACGGATAAAAAAAGATGAAAACGTATAGAAACGAATGAAAACGGTCAAAAACATATGAAAACGAATAAAAACCTAAGAAAACATTAAAAAAATGCATATAAAACGGACGAAAACGTATTAAAACAGAAGGGAAAAAACGTAATAAAAATAGACGAAAACATATAAAACGGATAAACACTTAAGAAAACGTATAAAACGGATGAAAACGTATAAAAACGGATAAAAATCAAAACATAAAAAATACTGACGAAAACATATCTAAAAACGTAATAAACATATAAAAACAGATGATAACGTATAAAAACATAAGAAAAATGTATGAAAACGGACGAAAACGTATAAAAAATGGACGAAAATAATAAAAACTTAAGAAAACGTTTAAAAACGGATGAAAACGTATAAAAATGACGAAAACGGACAAAAACGGAAGAAAAATGTATAAAAACGGATGAAATCGTATAAAAGCGGATGAAAACATAAGAAAAGTGTATAAAATCGGACAAAATTGTATAAAAACGGATGAAAACGTATAAAAACGGACGAACCGGATAAAAAAACGAAGCTAAAGTCGAAAACTTTAAATTATAAACGGCCGTTACAATAAAGGATCGACGATGCAACAACCGTTAACCAACAAGGGCCAAAGCGTAAATTATAATGGAATAAACTTAACACCCGTTAACAAAATGACCATTCATGATATTCTTTTGCCTCGAGAGGGACCATTCATGCAACTTTTAAGTTTGAGAGACGGTAGGTGAAACTTTTGACAAACTACAAGGACCATTTATGTAATTTACTCTATATATGCAATTGCCCCAAATCTTTTATTCAAGTTACAAGATGAACATGTTAACAAACGAAGTGACAAAACTTAAATATATATGCAATTGCATATATACCTATTAAAACTTAAATATTTGTATATTTTTTCATAATACAAGTTTTCAATACATGATCTATAATGCAACTTAAGTATGTTTTGGGTATATATACAAATATACAAGTTTTAGTGGGTAAATATGCAATTGCTCGAAATCTTTTATTCAAGTTACAAGATGAACATGTTAACAAACGAAGTGACCAACTGACAACCAAAAAGATAAAATACTGTAATATATAGGCGGAATCCCGGGTGGGCCTGCTAATGCCATCAGTAACTATTTTTAGAAAGTTAGGATCGGGCCAAACCGAACCAACTTGTGAAGTTGTGATATTTTCTCTATGTTATGAGGGTGGTGCCATTCATGTCATTCATACCTTACTCATACCTCACTACCCACCAATATCAATAATATAATTCTGTCATACTCACCATACTTTTCTAGTGGCAACCATGATTCCATACCTCACTCAATTTTATTTTAATATTTCATTTATTTGTGTTTCACCATGCCATGCCAATTCGGCAATGTATACCGATTGGATCTCAAACCGAACCATACCTCACTCGAGGCAATGGTGTTGCCACACGGTATGAGCTCATACCGAGCCATACCTTGCACCATTGCCACCTCCCTCACATCAGCAAATCTAAAGTGTTACTATATAAGTAAGGTGGCATAATAGGTGGGTCGGGTCATGTCAGGTTTGGGTTACGGGTTTAAATAGGTTTGTGTCTATACGGGTCAAAAAGAAAAAAAAATCCAGTCCCGCAAAGGATTGTTCATGGGTCTAGATAGACCTTCTAGAAACATGGGTCTGAATAGGTCCGGGTATAGATGGGTTTTGATCCGGTCGATCAAAAATTTTTATCGAGTAAAAGATGAAAAAAAAAATAAAGTAAGAAAAAATAAAAAATCGACCCGCTAGACCCGTTGGATAATTATTATATGATTGCACTTTCTATCAAATACTCAATTAAACTCATCTACAATATTTAGAGAGAACCAACAAGACTCATGCCTTACTAGATATTTACCCAACACGCATGTTAAACTAATTGGTCTCAAATTGACACCTCTAGTCATAAGCATATTCATTGATTGTGGCCAAGTTAAATAGTCTTAAAAGGCAAAAGTGAGAATGTTATGTCCCCAACTATGCCTTACTAGATATTTACCCAACACGCATGTTAAACTAATTGGTCTCAAATTGACACCTCTAGTCATAAGCATATTCATTGATTGTGGCCAAGTTAAATAGTCTTAAAAGGCAAAAGTGAGAATGTTATGTCCCCAACTAAGAGGTTGTTGGTTCAAGTTTCGTCAAAAGCAAAAGTGATATAGTTGTTGATTCGTGTTGCGTGAGAATTTATAAGTTATAATTGTGTGTAAAATTGCCTTTTAAAAAAATAATAAAAAGTAATGAAGACTCATACCATCTGCATTTTTTTCTGGTTCAAAGTCAACGTACATGCATGACTTACAAGAGAAAGAGTACTTGGAACTCGAATAGTGAAACAATATGTACATATGAACAAGAGCTAAATGTCGTTTACAACAACTATTTCTTTTTACAGAATCGCAAAGTTACGTGGGCCTAATTACGTGGCCTAAGATGTACCACTTCTCGTCCAGAAGTTGAAGAAAAGTAAGCAGCAGGGATCAAGTGCTTGTAAAATCAGCTGAGCATGGTAGGATGCCCAGTCTGGAGCATCTTCCTAAACATGTCCATCCCGAACGCTGAATCTGATGAACTAAAAATAAGGCAGCAGCCTGAAGATTAGCTAATGACCAACTTTAAACTCTTAGAACCATCCAAAAAATTGTGATAAGTATGCAGAATGCATGACAGTCAATAAAATTGGTCAAATTATAGACACAGTAGTAATGTATACAACATGAAAAGAATAAGATAATAAAAATTTGATCTCACCTTGAGATAGTAATTTCATAGGGAAATGAGACTCCCTCGACATTTGGTATTGGAGGGATGTGATCTTTCTTTTCA
The DNA here is from genome assembly GCA_910596185.1 of Chrysanthemum makinoi. Taxonomy (NCBI): domain Eukaryota; kingdom Viridiplantae; phylum Streptophyta; class Magnoliopsida; order Asterales; family Asteraceae; genus Chrysanthemum; species Chrysanthemum makinoi. The sequence continues at coordinate 211,695,162 of OU343218.1, read as the reverse complement.
TTTACAAATTTGATTATCTGAAATAAAACTTCATGCAAAGCAGACTCAAGTGATGCCCTTCGAGCACTTCTCTCCTCGGATGCACTTTCTGTACATAGTAAAACAATTGGAGGGTTTAAAACACATGTTACAAACATACAATTTATTTTGGTGCTTAAATATTACAATGGATGCAGCTAATAGCCAATAACTAATAACTATACCTCCAGGGTCTACAACCAATTTAGAGTAATGTGTTTTGCCAGAATGTGGTTTGGGGTGTTGGGCAACATTCAAATTTATGTACCATTGCTCCCAGTATAAGTGTTCAACTTTGTGCGTAAACCAAGTTGCTTGTTTGTTCTTTACTTCGAAGAAAGATAAGCATATCTGCATCAATGACAAATACATCAGAGTCATGGCCTCATTAAGAGAAGTGATTGATGACAAGTAACAATGAGATAAATGCTGAACATGGGTAAAGAAACAGAAGCGAAAATGCTCAATAAATCATATTTGGAAGTCACTAGCAAGAACAATAAATAATTAGGTAGAAGACAAAAAATATATATATATATATCAAATTGAGTACTTAAACGAGATAATAATAGCACATATGAAGGCATCATTCAAATCAGGGAACATTTAGTTGTCAAAACGAGGATCATTGAATTGTTTTTTAACAAGCAAAAGGGAAAAACTCCATTTCTCACCATAAGCACCAATCTGATCAACATTGCTTTAAAATTGAAACCCCTAAAGGCATGTTAAGATCTTATAGTCTCAATATTGCATTAAAATTGTGAAAAGAGTGGCATTTAATATGTAAATGACCATATTTGTGACTTTATAAGTATAGCATCTGTGTTAGAAACTCATTAGCCAGAAGGCCTCTTGAAAGGGTGGCTCATAGTAAAATGGTACTGACTAAGTGACTAGAACCAATTTACAATGATTTTTGAACTTGTGATCACTCAATAAGGTAACATGGAAACTAGCGGGTGAAAATTCTTACCTGATTTTTCTTGTTTGGGTGCTTCTCTACCCTATCAATGAACTGATCAATCTTCTCATCTACTTTCTTCTCAAGCTCTGCATCACCACATTGCACCTGCAAAAAAAAGTATCCAACATGAAGTAATAAGGATACTAGAATGCATATTAAACCCTGTGCTTGTAAATACATTTATGAATGAAGTTACAAACAAACATTAAATTCACATAACATGCAACGGGAGAGGCTGCCAAGTAATAAATAGTAATTCAGTGAAGAAAAAGCAACAGTTTGGCCAAGAGGCTTTTATGATGTCAAACTACACAAAAGCTTGTCCAAAAATACGCAAACAATGTTTTCTTTAGATAAATAAAAGATCCCAAAGTCTTCGACGCTAACACATGTCACTCAAAAATGATTTTTGACCTTTGAACATATTCTAGCAACAGACAGTTGACAGTATCAAAATGTTACCACATACATACAATCATCAATTAGTTTAGCAATTGACATGACACATTCTGAAACATATAAGTTCGATTATAACTTGGTTGGTTCATCCTTGGACGGAAAATAGTGGGAACATCTCACAACATTAGTGGTATAACACAATTAACAGATCTACGTATGCACAATATCTCCATCTAAATGATCATACTTTTAAAATAAAATTAGGTGCATCATATAATGGCATAGATGTTACTTACATATGTAATTTCAAAAAGTTCCAAATCAACGTCTTTGGGCCGCACCAGACCTAAAGCTCTGTGAAAGAAAATTGTGTGCAGGATGCCTGCAAACAATTTATAATTTTTTTTATTGCGTGTAATGTGAATGTCATTTGCCAACTAGAGTGACGTAGCGTAGAACTATAACACTTAAATGGATACAAAAAGCATTCAATTAGAATAACACAGAACAAGACAAATTTCTGTCAATGACAAACCATGAATACAAATGCTGTTATATAATCATAAGAAAAACATGAACATAAAACGGACAATTAATTAACAATCATCCAAACATAATCATAAACACAGATGTTTGTCTAACACTAGAAAACGAACCAAAACACGCGCACACAAATAAAGCACTAATGCATCACATAGTAAATAAACATAAGCAGTTCACTACACTCTAAGCAACCCTAAACAACAAGATAGCAGTTTCAGTGTGCAATCTTCAAATCCTAAATCGACAAGCGGATCAAGGTAACTACACGTACTTAACTACCCAGCCACTCAGGGGTGGCCAAGTCGGTAAAAGCTTGTAACTAAACGGGTAAACAGGTGATGTTTTCCCAATTCAGGTAACCCGGGGAGGGCGAGTCTTTGACTTAAATCTACGCAGCATAACCGAGGTATAATGTGTAATTCACCTTAGTAAAAGCTTGTAACACTAAAATGCGAAAGGTCTCAAATTCGAATCCACATCCCTAAAGTGGCCACGCCAACCTCTAAAGGGAACCGTTTTACCCGGGTTAAGTCAGTGTGGCGCCCGTCGATTAATCAACCAAAACAATCAAAATCATCCAACAACTTTAACCCTAACAGAGTTTAAAAACAAAACACAAAACTAATACTCATAATATAGATCTAAATATAATCCACGCAAGCAGCTTACATCGAAGAACTTCACGTATTTCAAAATACTCCACATCCTGTAAAAACATAAAAACCAAATTATTAAAAAAGTAAAAACAATATATATAAAAATAAATAAATGATGGTTAAAGAATAAAGTACCAGTTCTTTGAGTTGACAAACTTCACAGTTCATAGTGTTGATTCGATGATGATTTGTTAAGGTGGGTGGGTTTGTTTGATGTTGGAGAACAGGGTTTGTTTGTTGAGAGTTTAATGTAAAAGGTTTACGGATTACACCTTGTCGTTCGTTGTTTGTTGGATTTGGATTAATTTCGATCCGTTCGGTTCAAGTAACTTTTCTTACTTTTGTTTTTGTTTTCTTCTTTCGGATAATACTCCTTTTTAAGTATTCTTGTTTATCAAATACTCGTCGCTTTTAATTATAGGAACTACGTAGTACGGAGTAACTTTTGTTTAAAATTTAAAATTTAAAATTTAAAAGTTTAAAATTTTAGAAAATAAGTAATATTGTTAGATTAAAATACTTTTATTTATTTTTTTTCTGAAATGGTGAATTTTACTAATAAATGAATTAGCAAATTACATGAAATTCAAGCAGTCATATATGAACATGTGCATATAGCTGAAACAAACTTGCCAAACTAACAAAACTGTTGAACATATTCAGGATAAAGCTGATTCTAAACTCACCTTTCTTCTAGACTTAGGGGTGTTTGGGATTGCCATTTCAAATAGATTATTTGATTATTGCATTTTGAAAACGCAAATAATCATTTTTTTTTTGTTTGGCAAACAAGTTTCAATAATCAATTATCTGTGTTATATAGCCTCCAAAATGACGTTGTGTAGCTGCAGGTGGTCCCATGCTTTTTGTAAACGTGGTTTTGTAAATGTGGTTTCTGTAAACGTGGTTTTTCCCAAACACCCTCTTAGCAAGCAAATGCATGCTAACATCTAGGCAACCATGGAGAAATATCCCTCTTATGACCACATTTCCACTGAACAAACACCCTACCTAGTCTCAACTGTAGCCCATACAGAGGAAACCAGAGGCTTTTGTTCAGGGCATCATCAAAGAGGAGTTCAAAACTCATGTTCCATTGGGTCTCAAAGGCAAAATATGCATAGAGTTGCCCAAGGATACATCCCACCTGGACTACATTTCCCATATATGTATTCCATATCTCTTCACCATGAACAACAGATAACAAGCATCATCTGGCTGGCACTCCACCAAAGTTTGGAAACCTACTTTATGTGACTGTCTACTAAGCTGAATAGGACAGAGCAACATACTCACAATTAGTAGTCACCTTAGCACCCCTAATGTGAGTAAGTTGGATATCCTATCACCCTTTCTACAACCAGAAGTTACAAGGCCCTCGATAGCTCCAATCAAGAAGAAAGCATTTGGAAATGCACAAAACTTCCTTGTCCCAAACACTCCTTTTCTGATATTGTTGTATAAAGTGCAGCCAATTGTTTATAAAATTCAGCACCACATTCCAACTTTGAGCAATCCTCAACACTTGAGATGACTTCTTAACATTTAGGCACATCAATTGCAGCTTGATATTTTCTTCAATGACCTTCACCAAGCTTGATCTTCCAATTTCTTGACCACTAAATAGCCTTGCATTCCTTTCCTTCCAAATGTGATATACACTAGCAGCCAGACCAACTCTTTTAAGCACACTTCCAATGGTATTATTGCACTGATCATTAGCATATTGCTCAATGATAGTATCCCATGAGTTTGATATCTTTTCATACTCCATTTTAGACTTCAGCTCTTCTCATATGAACTTAGAATAGTCACATTCAAAAAACAAATGTTTATGAGAATCATTCACTTTACTGCATAAGGGGCACTTCATGTTAGGGTCATTGTTCCATTTCATAAGTTTGTCTTTAGTTTGCAGTCTACCCTTAATGGCCACCCACAGAATGAAAGCCATTCTTGGATTGCATTGAGAGAACCACACAACCTTATCCCACCTGACTTTTCCTTTCTTTTGATTGATATTATCCTATGTCATTCTAGATGAAAATTCAGTTAGTCCACCATCATTATTCTTCCATTTAGTAATATCTTCTTTTGGTACTAATTGTGGAGCTGTAAGTTTATCAAGAATAGGGTACTGCACATGCCACTCATCTCGCCATCTCCATACATTATTAGATATCATCTTACTGACTTTCATATTCTCAGATAGCCTTGCATTGTGGATGCTTTTAGTGGTAATTATATCCTTGATAACTCCTAAACTGCTCCATTGATCATACCACATATTTGTCTTCTGCCTATCACCAATCACTTTAAAAATATTATACCTCACCTTGGATCTTAAATCCAGAAAAGTCTTCCACAACCAACTGTCATGATATTCTACTTGGACTTGCCAAATGCTTTTACCTTTGAGCTTTACAGCATGGACCCATTTTACCCATAAAGTTTCTTTCCCTGATACAACGTTCAAAAGATTTTTGATCATCAATGCTTCATTCCATTCACTTAGTAGCCTCAAGCCTAAACCACCTTGAATCTTGGGTTTACAAACTTCTTTCCATGCAATCTTGGCTTTTCCCCTTTTTAATTCACCCTTACACCATAGAAAACCCTTCAGAACTTTATCATTTTCATTAATGCTGGCCTTAGGTAGCAAGAAAACAGCTACCCAATATACATTTAAGGTAAACAAAATAGATGCTATTAACTGTAACCTCCCAGCGTAAGATAGGTACTTATTCTTCCAATATTCAACTTTGTTCTTCACCTTCTCAACTAGCTGTTTACATTCATTGACTCCCAATTTCTTAGTGATCAGAGGGACTCCTAAGTACTTCATAGGCAACTTACCTAATTTGAAAGGGAGAATGTGAAGAATATCCCTGACCACCTCATCTTTGACATTTCCAAAAAACACTGTAGTTTTAGACGTATTTGGAAGTAATCCTGACATATCACTAAACTCCAGCAGAGTATCTTTAACAACACTAACTGATTCCACATCACCATTACAGACCACTAGCAGATCATCTACAAAACACAGATGTATTATTTTGAGATCCTTGCAGCCTGCATGATATTTGAAATTGCCATTCATTTGAGCGTTTTTGGTCATTAGCAAAGTGAATACTTCCATAACTAGTGTAAACAGGTAGGGTGATATTGGATCACCCTGCCTTAAACCCCTCCCACTAGGAAAGTAGCCTCTTCTTTCACCATTAATAAATATTGTGAATTTTGCAGTAGAGACACATACCATGATCCATCTGACCATTTTATCACGAAAACCATATTGTACCAGAATTTGTTCAAGGAATCTCCAATCCACAGTTTCATAGGCTTTGGCCAAGTCAATCTTCATACAACACCTTCTAGAACCATTCTTCCTATTGTAGCCTTTTAAAAATTTCCTGAGTAATTAAATTGTTGTCTTGAATAGCTCTTCCTTTGATAAAGGTAATTTGATTCAAATTTACTAATTTTTGAAGACCAGTTTTAATTCTATGTGCGATAATCTTGCTTATGCATTTGTAAATCACATTACAACATGCAATAGGCCTGAAATCATATAGTTTACTTGGGTTATTGATTTTGGGAACCATGGATAAAATGGTAGCATTGACTTCTCCCAGTAGTTTCCCTGTCTTGAAAATTTCCTTTATAGCCAAACATACATCTGCTCCCACCACTCGCCATGATTTTTTTTAGAAAGCAGAAGTGTATCCATTAGGTCCTGGGGCTTTATTACCATCAATATCAAAATTTTCCATTTTCACTTCATTATCTGTAACATCATGCTTCCTCACTGCTCAACTTTGTTTCAAACACTCCATTAAAGTTCCATTCAAGATCTGAATTATTCCTAACCCTAAGAAATTTTTGAAAGTGTTTAACAAATTGATCCTATATGAGCTTCCCCTCATATCTATTTCCATTGTCATCACATATACTCAAAGTTCTACTAGACTGTCTTCTACTTCTCAACAATTTGTGGAAGTAAGCATTCTTTGTGTCTCCTCTGCTCAACCAATCCACTCTTGCTTTTTGAAATAGGAACTCCTCCTCATCCTTAGCAGCTTCATTATATTCAATCAAAGCTTCTATTTCACATTTTTTAAGGGCATCACTATGGGGATTGGTATCCAAATTCTTTTGAGCTACTTGTAGTTTTTCCCTGCAAACTTTGACTCTTTCATACAGATTACCGTTCTTCCAGTTTAGCTTGTTCATCATAATTTTTAAGTGTTTCATTTTCTTAACTAAGCAGAACATTTTACACCCCTTGACATCGTATTTCCATTCATTAGACGCAGTAGGAAAAAACTCCTCCTTGTTAACAATGTAATTGGCAAATCTAAATGGCTTGATCTTTTTAGCAAAACATTGAGGGAATTTTACCTTGGCTGGACTGTGGTCAGAAATAAGGAATGGAAGAAACTCAACTGTAGCATTGGGAAATTTCTCAAGGAATTCCTCATTAACCATAGCTCTGTCAAGTTTTTTGAGGATGCTATTATGTGGGTTCAATGGAGATTTGATCCATGTAAAATATAGCCTTGTATAGCATAAGTCCTCTAAATCAACATCATTAATACACTCAATAAAGTCTTGCATATCAGATGTTACAAGGGAACCACCAGCAAAATGTTTTGTAGCCTTTATTGTAGTGTTAAAATCACCCATAACCAACCATGGCCATCAAGAAGTAACATATTTTGCTCTTCTTAGTTCAACCCATACCTCTTTCCTCTCCCTTCCTGTGTTGGCAGCAGACACAAAACTATAATATACTTTGATTTTTGCTGGAATAGTCTCTAATACACACAACATTGTCTGCTTAGAGCTACTCAAAACCATCAAATTAACTATTGTATTATTCCACCCTATTAAAATTCTACCCATTCATACTATGATTTACATTTGAAACCGAACTCCAATTCCCAAAGGCCCTATCACAGACTGCTTGTAATTTGTGGGGTTTGACATGGGTTTCAAGGATGGCACACACTTGAATACCTTCCTCCATTATCATTATTTTAACTTCTTTATGTTTTTCCAATTTATTCATACTCCTAATATTCCATGAAACTATACTGAAATCCATAAAGAAATAGAAATAAACTTCTAATCTACCCTTATTCCAAAGAAGATTTAATTCAAAGTTAACTTACTCAATCCTATGACATTGTCAACAGCTATAGTTTGAGCTAATGCATTCCTAATTTCCAATACATCCTCCTGATTCATTTTTAGCTCCTCTTTTTCTTTGATTCTTTCTATCTCTCATTTGTCATTGAAGTATCTAATCATATCTTGTGTCCAAGTGCTTGATTCACCACAGTTTGGTTGTACTTTCTTATTCAAAAATTCACCAGCCACCATTCTACCTTTAAGTATCCTCACCTCGTTGTCATCTTCCTCCATAACACTATTTAGAACTTCAAACTGATTACTACTTTTAGCAGGCTCGCCAGTCTTGTTTCTTGAAGTTGTAGCTTGAGCTCTATTAGTACTATGTGTGGAAAACTAGAAGGGGGGTTGAATAGTTTTACCGATTTAAAACTTCCTTTTAAATATTTAGATCGAATTATGTCAATCTATTTGGATGTGTGTTGGATGTTGATAAACAAACATATAGAAGTATGTAATAAAGGATAAGGGTAAGAAGCACAAAACCACAACGCAAGTATTTATAGTGGTTCGGCTACAAGGACACCTTCCTTGCCCTACTCCACTCCCCGAGTCACCTACTCGAGAGTTCGTAAACACTACACGACACCAACTCCTTATGGAGGAGAAGCCTTCACAACGTTGCCTACTCTTTTTCCGGTACTAGGCTAACCACCTGGTTCTTTCACACCAAGGTGAACCACACCTACCACAACGTCGCCTACCCTTTATCCGGTACTAGGCTAAGTACCGAGTTCCATTACAATGGAGGAATTACTACCCAACACTACACCAACGACTAATCCCAAAGGATACCAACTCCTTATTACAACATCATCAAGGATATCAATATCCTTGGATCTAATACTAATCTATCTTGTACATCGAAACACACCATATCGAATGTACATCTAAGGCACCTTTCACTAATGCCTTTAAATAGATATTCAAGACACCCTTCACTAATGTCTTGTGACTTGACTTCTAGGCACCTTTCACTAATGCCAACAATACGGACGATCGACACCTTTCACTAATGTCCTCGTCTTGACACTTGAGACATCTTTCACTAATGTTTTCAACACTACACTTCTTAGAAGAAAGAGAAGAACCATCAACAAGAGGACTTCAGTAGTTTTGATGATGAGGAAGCATAGCAACTCATGGACTTGAGCTTGCTTGACTTCAAAGGTGGTGATCTCGCCTTTAAGAGGAACCTAGAGAATCACACAAAAACAAAACTACAAACATAGATCACTTGGATCTGGGGTTAGAGAGTTTTAAACTCAGGGAGAAAGTATGTTAGAAAGGGGTGAGAAACAATGAAGAAATGGCTCACTATTTATAGAGAGAAAATGTCTACTGTTCCCCGGATCCCACGGATCCCTCCCACAAGGGATCCGTCTAGCGTAAAGCTAGAGATCCGTGGGACGCCCCTCTTTGCCCATGGGTATTTTGGTTATGGGTCATGGGTCATGGGTTATGAGTTGATCCATGGGTCTTTTACAAGATACAATGTATCTCATGAGTGCAATGCACCTAGTCAAATGAGTATGGGTCAATACCATGGGTTATGGATATTATCCATATAAGATATAAGCATGATGTCATGTAATGGGTTATGGGTCAAGCTCCATGGACTTTGGGTTGTACCCAACTACATTCAATGTATTTGGTCAATGGGTTATGATACTTAAGTTTCTACCCATTTATATTACCCAATATACTACATACTAGTTATGTGTATATTTTACCCAAATATGTAAACAATAGTTGTTGTACATATGTAATATTAAATCATAAAATCACTTATACTTGTTTTAGTGTTTTATGTGAAAACGTAAGTGTGTTAGAAACTATTAATTCAAACTAATTACGTATTTTATTTGTTTCGTTAAAATGATTTTACGTTTGTTATCGACAAAACATTAGAAGATATCGTAAAATATAAATAAACATTTTTTGGGATTATTTGTATTAACAATCTCCCCCTTTTTGTTGATGACAAAACATAAAATTATTTTAAGGAAAAGCTAAAATTCGTAGAAGTTTGAATTTGTAGTTTTTACTTTCTTCTCCCCCTTTTTGTCGAAACAAAAAGAGCTTCGAAAGAAACCAACACATTGTTTTAAGAAAAACATGTGAAAAATAAAAAGTAGAGAGCAAGTAACGGGAAAAAATCTAGTCTTAACTCCCCCTTGACGAGTCCATCCGTATGTGAGGGCTTCAAGAAAATAATACTAAACTAGTTCATTTGCAACTAAGTTTGCAAAAGATTTCGTCTATGTGACAAATGTGCTCCCCCTTGATGATTGCAATTTTGCAAAGGGATGTTATGAAATGTAGTCCTAATATTGCAAGTAATTTTGCAATGTATTGCTTTGACACAAAGCTCCCCTAGCTTTAGGGTGTCAAAGTCTTCATGTGTAAATTGAATAACTACAAAACAAAGATTAGAAAACAAGTATAATGCATAATTTCCTGCAAATATGATTCAAGTTAGTAGAAAAATAGTTTTCTGTCTCACGGATCCCACGGTTCCCTCCTTGTAGGGATCCGTCTAGGCAAATTTAAGTGATCCGTCTGGCTGTGATTAATTTCAGCAATGGTGATATAACATATTATGTTAATATCAAAGTGAGATATGTATTATATAACATAATCATATACTCAGAAATATAACAAGTAGCATGTATTTTCATTTAATAAAACTAGAGATATGATATACATGACTCTAAAAGCTAAGAAAATGATTGATACATGACTTGGAATTACTAGATTTATCTAAGTAACTCTTGATACTAGGACACCACTAAAATCCTCTAGCTCAAGTTTGTTTAGGTTTAATCTCGTCGAAAGTTCGAGGAGATGATAAAACATGAAACTTTGATCTTCCCGTACTTCATGTATCAAAGTTTCAACATGTTGACAATGATAGCAATCTTTGTCATGGCTAGGTAGTGGTGGTGGAAGCAAAGAAATTGCTTGATGTAAAGGATCAAGTGAAGCGGGTTGCGGAGCCTCAAGCGACGGACGGATTGGTGGAGGCGCATTTGAAGATGGCTCGACCAAGAATGATGGTGGTGGTAGAGAAGTGTCAACTTCCATATGGTCGGGTGGTTGACTTTGATAATTTCTCATAATCCAAATGGGATTATAAGATGGTGACGGCGAAAAGTAAGCCGGAGCTAGTGTTGACTCAACACCTTGATTTTGTACCATTATTCCTCCTAATGAGGAGAATGTTGCCGGCCTAGGAGGCAAATCCTCTAAATTATAGAGGTGTGGTGATGATAGTGGAGTTGTAAATGAAATAGCTCTAGGAACCAATGGTGATGGTTTAGTGGAGATGGGATTGTTTGGCCTAGGAGGTATGGTGGTGTTTGGCATAGGTAGTTTTGTGGGTACTATCTTTTTCGGAATTGGTTTGATTGGTTGAGAAGCAATCCTTGCATTTGTGTACTTGACTGGAGATGATTCGGTTGAAGAGATTTCGTGTACAACACGAGCAATTTTCTTGGGTGGTTCTTTGGTGGATAAGTTGTTACTTGGAGTTTTCCTCATGTTGAGATGATTTCAAGTGGTTTGCAAAGATTTCTAAGTGCTGAAAATGAGGATGAAGATGATGACTTTAGAAGTCCTAACAATGTGGTTTATAAACCAAGGGATTTGGTAAGTGCATTCAAGACTTAAGCCTCTAAAATTCATTGGAATGTGATGATTAACATGCACAAGAGTTAACTTCAGAGTTGTACTGATCTAAGAACTCATTTAAGATGAGATGGAGTGTTTAAGTTGGAAAGATGAGCTTGAAATGATTGTTTTAGCTAGAGTTGACATAATCTGTCACCCGGATCCCACGGTTCCTTCCAAAGAGGGATTCGCCTAGGCTAATCCTAGGGATCCGTCTATCAGCAGCTAAGAAAAGATAGCAATGATGTTTTTAAGGTCTAATGCCTATTTCTTCTTGAGTGTTTCAGTTTATCTAAGTGTCTTAAATGAAGGGGTGCTTAAGTACTTGAGGGTAATAAGTAATGTAGCTAATGATTGCCTTTTATGGAAGAAATTAGAACTTTCATGAGTACCAATGAATGAAAAAAGATGACACTAAAGATTTTGAGAGTTTCAAGTGGAGCTAAATGATCCTAGAGATCAGATAGTGACTTAGGATAATGTTTTGGAGAATATCCTAAAGGCTTAAGTTGGAAAACTAGAATTTGATCAATTTCGACCAATTTTGAGGTAAGGATGATTATGATTAATTTTGTCATAATTGAAAGATATCCAAATTTAGATATGATGGATTATGTGAGAAATGATGTGTGAGCTTGAAAGCGGAAGAGTAATGGGTTTAAGTGAAACGATAGATCTACAAGCGTCTTGATTGTGATCTCGGTGAGTTATGTGTGAGTAGGAAGGATCTACTTAACTTGATAAGGAATTAATTTGCCTTAAGACACTATGTCTAGCTTGGTGTGAGGTGTTCTAAAGACATGTTTGAAATACAATGATTGTAATTGCATTTTCTGTTTGCCGGAACCCACGGTTCCCTAAGAGTAGGGATCCGTCTAGCACAAACTTTGGGATCTGTCTATCTGCTAAGCAGGACCTTTACTAAAGGTATGCAATGATTTTAACAATGCATTATATTCCAAGGTTAGTTTTAAGAGGTTCTAATACTAAGATATCAAATGTAAGATGTTTTATTTCACGAAGAAAATTGGATTACATTGATAAAGCATGAGTACAAAAGGATTGATCCTATTTGAAAGACTACTAAGTTCCTTGAGCGTTTTCGCTAGAAGGATCATCAAATGGTTGATGAGTGTTGGTGGAATCAAGAATGAAGAAAGTCTTCATTAGAGATATGTTTAGCGGTTCCATCATCTTGTTCACAAGTACGTACAACGGACTTTGAAATTGAGGATGAAAATGCATGACGTTATGATAGAGGCGCGTCAAGAACATTCCATAAGGGATGAGTTTATTCTTGGAGCCTTGAAGATTTACAATTCGCCTTGCGAAGAAGTAGGCGAGATTGTATGGTTGTTGTGTTAGCAAACAATACATTATGTGAGCACAACAAGCGGGAAGGATTTCTTGATTACCCCTAAGACTCCAAAATTTTCACGTAGAATGAGTGCAAGAGGTTTGTACTCTTCTCGAATGTCCCGTGTAAAGATAATGTTTGGATCAGAGTAATATGGTCGAGGTTTGCATATTATGCGATTCAAATCCTCCGGGGAAGGTATGTGTGAACAATATGGACTATTTTCTTCACGAAAGTTGAAGAGAGAATCAAGAGACCAATCTTCGGTGAAGGAATATTGTCCATGATTTGGAATTCGGAGGATGTGAGCAAATCGACCAAGGGTTAAAACGAACTTTTGGTCTTTGATCCAAAACCAAAGAGAAAGAGAGCGATCCTCGTTACGAACGAGTTCGACTTGACGGAAGAATTCCAATACAAACCTTGGACATATTTTCTCGTTAATCTCGAGAAGACATTCTAGTCCTATGGCTCGAAAGGAGGTATTGATACCTTCTTCGAATTGTAGAGAGGTGTCTACAATACGTCCTTCGTGGAAGTGACGGTTTTCGAGATTATTGAACCCACGGACAAGATTGCCAGGTGTGTTGGGCTCAAGGGAGATGTTAGGAGTGTAGACGCTAGTGAATGAAAAATCAAACTCATATTCACGCGACATAGCGAAATCAATAGGAAAGACAAGTTAATTGGATGTAACGTATTACAGGTAAAACAATGATTACCTAACGTTTTTACAAGGTGTTTATTAACAATGACATTTAACTAACTTAATGTTTGACATTCTAGTGAAATATTATTTTTAGAAAGAAAGCAATTTTTATTTTGCATGAAAAACTATTATCCAGGAGTACGGTTCCCTTTCATAAGGGATCCGGCTAGTCTAACTTTCGGGATCCGTGGATCTGAAGTAACAGAAACAAATTTCTTGATAAAAACATAGGTTTTTAGATCTTATAGTTTTATACCAAGATATGTGTTTTAGCCTACATTTTCTTTTAGCATGCATACATGGCTTTCTAATGTATCACGATAGAATGAAATAAATCAAAAAGAAATGATAAACACATTATGATAATAATAACCTAGATAACTAGATTATTAGTAATATTTCATTTCAATGCTAAGAATGATACAAAGGATTAGGTATATGATCCCAATGTAGATTAACAACACAAAGTATATGTCTCCGTATGAGAACTTCATCATAGGGAACACAAGAGCGATGAGTGTTAAGGTGATGAGCACGAGGGCGATGTAAACCATGTTGATGAGGAACCTTCTTGGTTTTGGTTTGAGATGAGATGAGATGAAGATGAAGATGGAATTTTGAATGAGAGTTAATTTTTTTTAAAGTGGAAGATTTGAAACGTGGGTATTTGATAGAAGGGTCGACGGATGGTTTATTTATGGGGAAGGAGGAATTTTTGAGATTTGTGTTTTGTTTTATTATTAGAAAAATATGATTTTTGGATTAAATCAAATAAAACACAAGTTTTATATATCACGACTTTAGACGAAAAAATAACACGTATGTGAGAAAAGGCTTCCTAATGAAGCTTCATGTAATACATGAATATGCACAAAAGATAATCATATAAATACCTATGTAGGCATACTTAATTATCAAGCTAATGTCATTTTAGAGATAAGTAGAAAATCATACCTCTAACACACTTAGGAATGTCTTTACAAATGACACAACAAATGTCAGTAGACAATTCCGGCTCCTTTGTGTTTAGGATACCTTCTTAGGGAATGTATTCTTGTTACCAAGCGATTCCTATGGCTTGGTAGGTATGAGCTTTGACTAATCAACATGACAAAGAGGATTAGTGCATTTAAATAAAAAATAAATAATGAGAAAAATGTTGTTATCTAATCAACATCCAAACAAAGAGTTTTAAAAGACATGGTGTTTGTTTTTATGAAAAACCTTCTTTGTAGTTTTCAATTAACCATGGATCGTATCTAGTTTTTAAAGTACAATATACTTCAAGAAACTTGGTAACGAAGCTCTGATGCAAATTGTGGAAAACTAGAAGGGGGGGGGGGTTGAATAGTTTTACCGATTTAAAACTTCCTTTTAAATATTTCGATCGACTTATGTCAATCTATTTGGATGTGTGTTGGATGTTGATAAACAAACATATAGAAGTATGTAATGAAAGGATAAGGGTAAGAAGCACAAAACCACAACGCAAGTATTTATAGTGGTTCGGCTACAAGGACACCTTCCTTTCCCTACTCCACTCCCCGAGTCACCTACTCGAGAGTTCGTAAACACTACACGACACCAACTCCTTATGGCGGAGAAGCCTTCACAACGTTGCCTACTCTTTTTCCGGTACTAGGCTAACCACCGGGTTCTTTCACACCAAGGTGAACCACACCTACCACAATGTCGCCTACCCTTTATCCGGTACTAGGCTAAGTACCGAGTTCCATTACAATGGAGGAACTACTACCCAACACTACACCAACGACTAATCCCAAAGGAGACCAACTCCTTATTACAACATCATCAAGGATATCAATATCCTTGGATCTAATACTAATCTATCTTGTACATCGAAACACACCATATCGAATGTACATCTAAGGCACCTTTCACTAATGCCTTTAAATAGATCTTCAAGACACCCTTCACTAATGTCTTGTGACTTGACTTCTAGGCACCCTTCACTAATGCCTACAAATACGGACGATCGACACCTTTCACTAATGTCCTCGTCTTGACACTTGAGACATCTTTCACTAATGTCTTCAACACTACACTTCTTAGAAGAAAGAGAAGAACCATCAACAAGAGGACTTCAGTAGTCTTGATGATGAGGAAGCATAGCAACTCATGGACTTGAGCTTGCTTGACTTCAAAGGTGGTGATCTCGCTTTTAAGAGGAACCTAGAGAATCACACAAAAGCAAAACTACAAACATAGATCACTTGGATCTGGGGTTAGAGAGTTTTAAACTCAGGGAGAAAGTATGTTAGAAAAGGGTGAGAAACAATGAAGAAATGGCTCACTATTTATAGAGAGAAAATGTCTATTGTTCCCTGATCCCACGGATCCCTCCCACAAGGGATCCGTCTAGCGTAAAGCTAGGGATCCGTGGGACCCTCCTCTTTGCCCATGGGTATTTTGGTTATGGGTCATGGTTTACGAGTTGATCCATGGGTCTTTTACTAGATACAATGTATCTCATGAGTGCAATGCACCTAGTCAAATGGGTATGGGTCAATACCATGGGTTATGGATATTATCCATATATGATACAAGCATGATGTCATGTAATTGGTTATGGGTCAAGCTCCATGGACTTTGGGTTGTACCCAACTACATTCAATGTATTTGGTCAATAGGTTATGATAATTAAGTTTATACCCATTTATATTACCCAATATACTACATACTAGTTATGTGTATATTTTACCCAAATATGTAAACACTAGTTGTTGTACATATGTAATATTAAATCATAAAATCACTTATACTTGTTTTAGTGTTTTATGTGAAAACGTAAGTGTGTTAGAAACTATTAGTTCAAACTAATTACGTATTTTATTTGTTTCGTTAAAATGATTTTACGTTTGTTATCGACAAAACATTAGAAGATATCGTAAAATATAAATAAACGTTTTTACGGCTTATTTGTATTAACACTATGTTTCTCTTTAGTTGGATCCTTCTCCCCTGTGACACCTATATTCTTTTCTCTATACTCATGCCTATAGTTATTCCTTCTACCCTGTCCATTCCTCTTTTGCTGTTGCTAATTCTCATTTTTCCCTGGTTTATTCCACTATCCTTAGCAGCTCTTGTGGCCTTTATTTCCTTCAACCTTTATTCTTCATCAGACTTTTGTTTTAGCTCTTCCACTGTTCTTGGTATGACAATACAGTTTTCAAGGTTATGCCCAAATACCTTGCAGTGACTACAACAATCAGGCTTCTAGTCATACATCACATTAACCATCTTTGTACCCCCTGAATTTCTTGTCTTTATAAAAGATACAAAGTTTGTGCAAGAGTTATAAAAATATTAGTTTTAGAACTTCAGGGGCTTAAAATCCACAAGCACCCTTGCATAATCAGATCTACCAATCCTATTTTCACACATTCTAGCTGTCATTTCATCCATTATCAGAGGCCTGCCTAAACCACTAGCTTGTGCACTGATCCTCTCCATGCTCCATGCCTACATTGGAACATTCAGCAGTTTTACCCATACACGTAACTTAGCAGGTTCAACCTTCTTTAAGCCTATCTCAGGATTCCATTTCAACACAAACAGTGGTCTATTGTTCACCATTCAGGGACCTTTTGCTAGTACTTGCTGCATTCCTTCAATATCTCTAAATTTGAACAAGTTTATACTACTTTCATTCACAATGACATCCTTAAATCCAAATTTGCCCCAAATTCTCCTAACATGATATCTCAACTCATTGAACCCCATATTTTGTCCAACAAAGTAACCACCCAAGGTAGACTGCCATTTAACACACCCTTTCTGGACAATGTCCTCATCAAACAGTACAAACTCTATACCATCCTTATTTATCTTTGGAGCGATGTAAAACAAGTGATTATCAACATTAACCTCATTCCTCTTAACAACTGTAACATAAGGCTTCCTATTATCAATATTTGTAGACTCTTCTTTATTCCTATCAACATTATTCTGTGCATTATTTGGAATCCCTACATTATTATTATCAGCACTTGTATCAGTAGATGGATTAACACTTACATCAACATTCATATTTGCACCATTGCAGTTCAACTCTTCGTCCCTAACCTCCTCTGATTCCACAAGATCCCCTGTTTCAACACTTTCTTGACTTAAAACCACTGGATATGCCACTCTACTCTCAACTCCCTTGCCACTTCCATTATTGCTTCCATTATTGACTTCCACAGCTCTTTTCCCAGTATTCAATTCAGAATTCTCATATCTCTTAGGAACCCTAACATTACATTTCAAACCATGCCTATTAGATGACAATTTGCGAATTCAGTACAAAATTGACTCAAAACAATGGTTACGAACACTGAGAATATAGGTAGACAACAAAAAGATTACACACTGAAGAAATTCAATTTTGGCGGCAAAATTGAATTTCAAATTTAATGGATAAAATTTGGGGAAAACAGTATAGGATGGATCGGAATGATAAGCTGAATCGATCTATCGGATTGGATTATAGAATTTATGAATAAAACGTGACTAATTGAAGCTTTTTTGAGTTTTAATGGTGGATGGATTTTAGGCGGGAAAGTTGTTGGGTTTGTTAGAGGAAAGAGAAAAAAGAATAAATGATCGTTGGTGTAGTTTAATTATGAGTTATTTTTAAATATTTACAATTTGAATACTTTTACTTAGTTCATTTATTATATACTTATATAGTTACAATTTAATCCATTAATTTTCTTCACTTTTATTTCCGTATACTCTACAATCATATATATACATACAAAAAATTATATACACCATCGCCGCTATGAGCGAGTAAATGTCTAGTTACATATAAAAGAAAAAATGCATTAGCTTAACTTAAAAACTTAAAAATGAGTAATTTGTTATACTAAAATACCCTTACTTATAAAAGCTAATGCAATTTATCAAACATTTAAATATTTACTTACAATTTAAACAACTAATTTTTTCACTATCACTTGATGCAAACCAATATATACGTAAAAGAGAATCGCACACACAAATTAACAATGCTAAACACAATCGCAACACGGATAATCATCCGGTGTCTCTAAAACTTTCTATCTCATAGTTTCAGTGATTTAACTTCATAAATCATAATATAGAGTATTAGTTTTGTAATTCATCCGTCTTAAAATAACGGTTACTTTTAGTTACAAAAATTATTAGCTACATCATCAACTAATGAGATATTATTTTTAGTTATTAAAGTCATTTTTTGTTAATTAAAACATATAATGAATAATAAACATTTTAAAATAGCAATATGAACGACGGGTGAAGTATAATACAGTATATGTACCCTATAAATAATACACTATTGCCGCAAATATCTTTTGTTGAGGTGTCGAAAGAGTTGACTCTGCATTTCATGTTTCTTTATGATTTGGTGGGGTGTCTTTAGAATGAGCTTTTTTAGCTTTAAATTGAGTTGTGACTATTTATATTTTATTATCCCTTTTATTTCGTGCTGCAAAGATCGAATCACACAAAAAGTTATTTTATTTTTCCAAATTTAAGATATCAGGTTATTGAGGCTTAATGTTACTAGGAAATTTTTAGTCGAAATGGTTAATTAATGTTATGTGATACTTAAAAGTTATTGGCTAAAATTATGACCATTAAGCTCTTTTGAAAAGTAAAAGAAACTTAACATGTAAAAGAAATTAACTTCCATGTGTTAAGTTGAAAAAATCAATAAAAATAGAATAACCATAAATTTAAGGTTGTCTAAAGTATGGCAATTTATTAAGCAATTTGCTTTAGTTTAAAAGAAGCGATGTTATTCTAAGTTTATATGATTTATTTTGGCATTGCAAATTACAATGAGATATGATATGATATTATTCTTTTGTTAGTGTTATAAACCTTAAATGATATCAGTAACAGTCTCTTATATTTTGATTTTTAAGGATAAGTGTAATGATGATATATTAATTGTACATGCATCAAATAAATATGAATCTCTTTAATTAGTACCACAATTCATATCAGTATACAGCATTTTGTAGTAGATCACTCACATAAATGTTGTCCAGTTTCATGGCCATCCGAAATAGTACATTAGACAAAAGTGATTTGTCTGATCCGCTCTCAATCGTTGCATTGTGTAATCTTCAACTCGTGTCATTTTAAATCTCTGGTAACGACGTCGAATTTCATGCCGAGTAGTTATAACTTAAACTTTTTTCAGAACAAAACAATAGAGTTACAAGATGGTAGTTTCAGTCTGTTGCTTCATCGTTAGTGTAGTTTGCAAACATACCTTAGGTAATCTCACATAAAGACTTTTGAAGAGCTCATTCTAATTATTAATAACCTTTTATACACATAAATTTGATTAGAACCTTCCATATATTGGTTGCATGATCATTTAATCGCGATGTTGTCAAAGAAATGAAGCGGCATAAGCTTTTAAGCATGTTCTATATAACCAACCAGTTAATTTGATCTGGATAGTTAGGATCTATATAATGAAACCTGTTGAACAACGATATGACAATGTAAACTCAAGTAGGATCACTTATGTTAAATTAAAACATGTATGATAACTGTTACTAGTACAATCTTTCGACCAATTTATATTCTCTCGTCTAACACAGTTACACCATTGTAACCGGGTAAGAAATTGAATGATAAACATCTAAAATACATATAATGATATTCCAAGTTTTTCTACTTTGGTGGTGCCAGACCACATCTTAATGCGTTTTCTGGGATGTCATACTCCGTGCGGTAACTATGTTCATCGTTCCAAACTTGAAGATACAACTCCTGTCCCAGGTATCGCCTTGGCCAGATTGTAGACCTCAGATTCCACATACCCTTATTGTCCAAAGAAACCAATA
Source organism: Chrysanthemum makinoi (assembly GCA_910596185.1). Taxonomy (NCBI): domain Eukaryota; kingdom Viridiplantae; phylum Streptophyta; class Magnoliopsida; order Asterales; family Asteraceae; genus Chrysanthemum; species Chrysanthemum makinoi. The sequence continues at coordinate 211,674,788 of OU343218.1, read as the reverse complement.
TTGCACTCCATGATTTAGGATATACCTGTCATGAAATTAGAAATCAATTGCTTAACCACAACTGCTAATCAATCATAACCAACTTCATATAATTGATACGAAAAGACTATGTTACCTGCACAGTGTGTCTTGTGGTAGCATCGTTCAGATTGTAGAATCTCCTCCTGAGTGTCGAGTTCCATACACCAGATCCAAAGCTACAAATTTCATATTATTAGTTTTAGTTGACTTTTAGAAAGATATGAAGAAAAATAAAGAGGCTTACCCAACAGTCCAAAAATCGGAACCATCAAGATGCCATGATTGAATGGTGTTCTCATTGTTTTGGAAGATGATTTCAACGTAGTCATGAAGATTGAAAGTAAGAACTGATACGCCATAAATTGGATCGAATGAAGGTGGTGTATCTTTAAGTGAGTTTGGACTAAAGACTCCAGAAATATTATAAAAGGCGGCAATCTTCAGTGGAGTACTTGGGTTAACATAGGACACTTGATTCACAGTGTATCTAAGCTTGCCGTTAATATTTGCTTCTCCATTAGCCAGAACAACTGTCCTCGTGACTGGGATTGTTCCATAGTGATATGAACCTTGTGGGTTAGGCCTAGCTGCATTTGCTGTCAAATTCCATCTAAAAATAACAAAAAAGAAATTGGTAAGTGTAAGATCGTAGATTTTGTCTCATATGTAAAATCAAGAAAATGTTGTACCTGATTGTTCTGGCATGTTTCATTGACCAGTGAATTTCATAGGTGGGACCTAAAGGCAAGGGCAAAGAAGCTTTGGTGACGGAGCCATCATAATGAAGAATTCCGGTAGCAGTGAGAGTGGGCTTGGTAAAACGAGTTGAAGCGACAATGAAATAGTCCTTAACAGGAGCATGTAGTTTCACCAAGAAAGAAGCAGATTGACCAACATGAAGGTCAAATGATTCATATGCCTCTTGCAATGTATGTGATCCTTCTGTCTCAACTAATGTTAGTGTATGGCCTTGGATCCTGAAGTTAACCGAAGTAGTCAAAGCCACATTCGACACTCTAAACATGCACAATTGACCTGAAACACAACAAACAGGAATTGGTTAACCATACTTTTAACATGAATTCATCAGTGGACAAGTAGTCAAAATTTAAATACCTCCGAGAGCAGTAAAAGATGTTGAGGAAGGAAGTCCGTTAATGAGCAGACCATCAGCCATGGGAAGTTTTATCCCAGAATCGAGTGTTCGTGCTAGCACCTGAAAGATAATATAAAACTCGATTAACTATTTGTCTAAAATATATACACTGCTTAATTTGTTAATGCCGGAGACTACAAACCGTGTGATCAGACTTCCACCAGTCGCTAATGAGTACATTGAATTCCTCAGCTGGTTTCAGATATGGGACAAAAATGACGGCCCTTGCTCTGATAATAAGTGCTCCAAAACCACCAGCAGCTCTATGCATTTTGGTTGAAGGGAAGTAAGAGTATGTTCCTATCTGATCTTTCATTTGCATTTGGTAAGTCCAGTTTGTGTTTGGTGGGATAGGGCAGTTTGTCCCCAACACGCCATCTTGCCATGGGGCCTTTCTCTGCTTAATGCCATTCCTGTTCCAGAATTATTACGGTATTAGACATATGCTCAAAATACACAAAATAAATTATATTGTGCATGTTTAAAACACTCACCATGTGATAAGAAAGGGCTCGTTCAGCTTATTAATGACATTAACAATTACATTGTCGTTGGTGATAGCGTCAATGGTCGGGGCTGGGAATTGTCCATTGATAAGTATACCCTAAAACAATTGTACACAACAAGAAATTGTTAGTTTTAAGTTAAGACGTAATGTACTTCTTAATATTCAAGATTTGTGTTGACTATATTACCCTTTGTGGAACACCAAGGGGAGAAATTTGTCCATATGTAACTTCAAAGGTAAAAAATCTGTATGGGTCTTCAGCCTTCACACAGAAGACACAAAGCCAAGCCAAAAATCCAAGATAAAATGGTAGGAAGCTGGCTTGATTCATCATGTCGACGTATGTCCTTCCGAGTTTCTTATATCTGTACACGCAAAAGAATAGATTAAGAAAACTGACCATGAGAAACCAAGAGATAGTTGTATATACCAATGCTTAGCAAGATTGAAAAAAAATTTTTGACACGCCCAAATAGTTTCATGCAAAGTGTTTTCAAAAAGTATAAGCCATATGCCCATATATGCATGGAATGCGAGCAAAAACTAAACATCAAATATGTGAAATCAAACACTTACGAAATCAAAAGAAGTCGTTGATGAGGATGAAACTCCTCAAATTTTAAGTTTAAGGAAAAGAACAAGATGAGAATGTGATGATTGGAGACAAGTCCATAGGACTATTTATATAGAAAGACAAGACCAGGAACATGACATCGATTAAGGGTCGTGGTAACATGGAATCGTTTTCGATTAGAGAATCGAGATCCATTGTTCCGTACTTGAAGGTGGTCATTAATTATGGACATTTCAAATTGTGGAGATCTATTTGACCTCAAGCAATAATTAAATAACACTTAGCCAGCCTGCATATTGTGCTTGAGTGAGTGATTGAGGTAGTGTTTTTGCAAATAGAGTCACACCCCCTAAAATGTCGCAGTGGAGATTGGATCCATCATAAATGCTTTTGAAATAATTTTATCATATATTATAAAATTATGATCTGAAGCTGAAGAATTTAATAGGGTTTATGCCCATTGCACATGCATGGCGCACCCCTCAATTTTAGCGCCAAGCCAAAAGAAAATTCAAATTGTAAAAATGTGACATATTCTTACTATTTTGGTTAGTTTATATTGCTACTCATTTATAAAATTGTCATTCAGTATAAGCATAAGGGCGTCAGATGGTTATTAATGTTCATAGTTATAAAAAAGAATATTTGGTTATCGTGGTTCAATTCTTATATTCGTTATCTTTTACTATTTTTAGAATCAAATATTTCCTTCCATGTATGAATATTTACGTACTTTTCATATAAAACTATTGTGTAGTAGGTGAAAGTCAATAACCGACATAAGATGGTTGTATTCCAAAAACAGAGCAAAGTCAAAGTGATTATTTATCAACTAAAATCTTTAATTACAATGGTAGAACTTTTATGACTTGATCTTAAAGGCTATAAATTTAAACATTAGTATAATAAATTATTTTATAATTGTTTCTAAAGTCAAAGCATTTATACACACCTACATGCATGCTCTATGTAGTATGTTATATGTAGAGCTTCCTTGCCCCTCCCAAAGCACGCGGCATTTAACAATCTTCACATGCCCATGGCTTTCTTAGCCGCGTTAATTCATTTGTCAACTTAAATTGGATCTCATATATGCGATCTAGCTATCCAAATATTCTAACTTAAATAAGTATTTTCTTAATAGTTTCATTGAAAAAGAGTACATTTTCATGTTATCAGTTAACTTGTAATGCACATATAAATGATTGTATGTAGTGAATCACTTTGATGGCAAAAGACATATGTAATTAGCATACTTTGAGTTTAAGATATCATTGCACTAGCATATATTAGAACTTGCACCTTTGAATCAAAGATCTTGAAAGAGAGTTCCAGGATTTTTTTTTTTTTTTTTTTCGTATTTCAAATTTCGATCGGTTATTTTGAATCGAATGTTATTTAAGTACAAAGAAGAGAAAACGTAAGTGATAGTAAATTGATCAACTTGTCGTTCATGTTCAATAAAATATGTAGCTATTAGGCTTCAGATTCCATTGTCCTTATTTTCAAGTTATTTTCCCTCAAGTTAATTTGGCTACTAGTTGCAAACTTGCAATTAATGGTAATTGTTTGAATGGATTATCTTGGATGAATTTGTAAAAAACTAAAAATTCTTTATATGGTACACCATACATTGTCATTGTAAGGCTAGACGAATATAAGTGGCATGGTTTGCTCAAAGATTAATACGCTTCTAAAACATATGTGATAACTGATAACGGCTCCGAAAATACAGCTTTTGAATAGATAATAGAAGTCTATGTTTAAGAATACATCATAGATGTCATTATGCAATAAGTCAACCAAATTGGTCATTGTAGAAACAGTGGGAAAGGGAAATCTTTATGGAGGCAGAGCGGTTATGCTTACTCCGAAAAACAAGACCAGGTGCCTTGCAAGAAATTTCCAATGAACAAAACTTTGTATTCTGGGTGAGTTCCGTATTCTCTAGTACTATTCCCATGCAAACCCGACTGAATTAAAACATAGTATGATGCATTTACCTGTAAGTGCGTCTACAGACTGTAGCTCCTGCTTGCTTAGGTCCAGCGCTAACAAGTTTAAAAGTTATGATTATGCGCCAAAGATTGTAGATATAATTGAGAATTTCGATTGTATTAATTTAATGATCTCTGTTACTTGAGTTAAGAGCAAGTGAATAAACTGATCAACTATGGAAATGAACAAACATCACTTTTTGCGAATATGCAGAAATGAGACGTACATTTTTATGCAAACAAAAAACAGAAACCATTGCATATCAAGTAGCAATTGGTTCTTAAAAATCGCTAGTTTTTGCAAACTGTAGTGGTTAGGTTTGCATATTTGTAACAAAAATGCTTTGTTTGCAACAATAAGTAAAAGACTAAAAGGTATCAAAAAGTTACCATTTGAATAAGAAAAAATAAGCTCTTAAGCATCCAGAAATATGCGTCACTGTAGCAGTAACATGAAGCTAATCCAATGTTCAACATAATCTAGCACAGCTACGAGGTAGCTTTCCTCTAAAATACAATGTAACATTAGTGACAAAATTGACCATAATACAGATAACCTGCAAAAATAAAAAACATAAATGTACAAAATTGACATTGGAGAAACTAAAAAGCAAAATAAATACTTCCGAACCTGTTGAAGGAAACCAAGAGGAGACACGTATTCTTGAAGTAGCTTTTCTATCAATCAATGGATACAAAGATTACAATAATTCGAGCCTTCTATCATATCCTTTCATATGACAGATCGATGATTATGAAAATATGTAGTCCTCATTGCTTGTAATGATGAAATGAAGGACCTCACCAATAGTCTTTACACGAACAACTTCCACCCTCAAAACAATGAAATCTACTTGAATCTCTAACAATAATTTTTCTACTAACAAGTTTTGAAATGTATTTAATGGCAGTATGACAATCAACACAAGTCCTTAAATTTTTAAACACTTTTATCGGTGTCCCTGGTGGAGTCGCAAGAATCGCAAATGCAATAGCAAGTTTCTCGCTGTGATATGACAAGTTTTGCTCCTTTTGCTCATCTTCAACATCATGAAGCACATAATCTGTCTTGGGGACGTAACCTTCTTCCCTCATCCTTTTGTGCAACTCCTCTAATAACTCGTGGATTTCGTTTAATCTTGGATGTGACGTATCTCCCATTAAGAATGTATACACTTTTCTCTTAATTTCGGTCCAACTTCGTCCAGGTTTCTTCACCACTCTATTAACATCCATCATGTTCCGCACTTTTGCCACTTCACCCCATTTACCGGCAGCTGCATAAATGTTGGACAGTGTGACATATGTTGCTGCATTTTCAGGCTCTATTTTAAACAATGCTTGGGCTGCTCGTTTTGCCAAATCAAGGTTTCCATGAATTCTACAGCCAGCAAGTAAAGAAGCCCACAAAAACTTATCAGGTTTCATGGGCATTTTATTGATTATGTCTTCAGCTTCACTAAATCTACCTGATCGACTAAGCAGATCAACAACACAAGCATAGTGATCAACTGTGTAAGCTAGGCCGTGTTTCTCTTTTATGGAATTAAAATAGTCAAGTCCTTTATCAACCAAGCCAGAATGTGTACAAGCCGAAAGAACCCCAACAAACATTATATGATCAGGCTTAGTTCCAGACTCGAGTAGTGATTCAAATAACTTAATAGCTTCATCTGGTTGACCATTCTGAGCATACCCGTTGATTAAGGAAGTCCATGAAGCTAAATCAGGATTAGGCATCCACGTAAAGACTCTATCCGCAACCTCAATGTTCCCGCATTTACAATACATATGAACAAGAGCACTTGCTGCAAAAGAAGACTGGTTAAACCCAATGCGTGCCATATATCCATGTACTTGTTTACCTAAACTCTCGATGTTATAATGTGCACACGCATTCAATATCCCAGCAAACGTGAACTCATTAGGTCTATTCCCGGTTTTCAACAACTCCGAGAACAGCAAAAACCCTTCTTCTTTCCTCCCATGTTTAAAATACCGATCAATCATAGCAGTCCACGTAACAACATCTTTATCACTCGTCTTATCAAATATACATATAGCTTCATCCAAACTCCCACATTTCCCATACATATCCGACAAAGCACTCCAAACAACCGCATCAGAATCCATACCCGTACGCACAATATGCCCATGAATCTCCTTCCCAATACTCAACCCCTCAGTCGCAGCACACGCAGCAAGCACACTACATATCGTAAACTTATTACACTTCAAATTACCATCCCTCAACATCACCCTACACATCTCCAACGCTTTATCCGGCAAATCACATCTCACATACCCCGAAATTATCGCAGTCCAAGAAAAATTATCTCGTTCCACCATTTCATCAAACAATGTCCTCGCATCATCCACCCGTCCCGCTTTCGCATACCCAGAAACCATAGTATTCCAAGAACACAAATCCTTGTCACGCATTTCATCAAACACGTTACGCGCATCCACTAAACTCCCACATTTACAATAAATGTCCAAAATTCTATTAAAACTCGATACAGAAGGATAAAAACCGGATTTTTTGATATGGGTATGAATCTTTTTAGTTCCTTGAAGGGTTCTTTGCTGTAAACAAAGATTTAAAAGAGTTGAATATGTTAATGGAGATGGTTGGGTTATGTGGTCAAGTAGCTGTATTGCTTCTGTTAAACGTTGTTGTTTGCATAGGTTGATTATTTGTTCTTCATGTTTGTTTTCTTGTTCATTGGCTTGGGGTTTAAAGAACGTTTTTTTAAGATTATGGTTGTTTTTCAAAAGTGTTTGAGATGAAGTGGAAATGGTTCGAAAATGGAGTCTGATTGATCTCATGGTTGTGTGTTTCCGGTGATGTGTTGGCCGGAGAAGAAAGCCTGTCTAACCAGAGTTTATTTTCTAAATTATTTTAGGAGTAAATTACACCGTTCGTCTATATGGTTTGCCCAAAATAACAGTCCAAGTCCTTTCGTTTTTATTTTTGCGCCATAAGTCCTTATAATGAAGTTTGGTAACACCATCAGTCCCTATCTCTAACGGTCGTTAGCTTTCTCCGTTAACTTCCACATGTGCGTTACATGTGCCGTCCATTTCTAACGATCGTTAGCGTTTTTTGCGTTTTCGTCCGTTTTTAACCTTTTCGTCCGGTTTTTTCCGTTTTAGTCGTTTTTCCGCGTTTTTGTCAGTTTTTGCGTTTTGCGTCGGTTTTTCCGCGTTTTTGTTCGTTTTTCACGTTTTTGTTCGTTTTGCACGTTTTATCCGTTTTGCACATTTTCATCCGTTTTTGCGTTTTAGCGTTTTCCGTTTCGTTCGTTTTTCCGCGTTTTCGTCGGTTTTGCGCTTTTATCCGTTTTTGCACGTTTTCATCCGTTTTTGAACGTTTTCGCCCGTTTTTTCACGTTTTCGTCCGTTTTTGCTCTTTTTCATCCGTTTTTGCATGTTTTCATTTGTTTTGCCGTTTTCTTTGTTTTCACATTTTCGTCTTTTGCATGTTTTCTTCATTTCTTCAAGTTTCATTCGTTTTTCTCGTTTTCCGTTTTCGTCTCTTCATTCATGTTTCCGTCCGTTTTTCGAGTTTTAGTTCGTTTTGCCGCGTTTTTCCGTTTTTGCGCGTTTTCGTCCGTTTTGCACATTTTCTTTTTTTTGCATGTTTTCGTTTGTTTTTGCTCTATTTTGCATGTTTTTGCTCGTTTTCATCCGTTTTTGCATGTTTTATTTCGGATGAAAGCGTGTAAACTAGATGAAACACGCAAAAGCCGAGCACAACGAACTCAGATAGCAGCGTAAACGGACAAAAACGTAAAACGAATAACTGAGCGAAAACGTGCAAAACATATCAAAACGAGCAAAATGAACAAAACGTGAAAAAGAACAAAGCGTGCGAAGCGGACAAAATGTGAAAATGAAGAAAAACGTGCAAAACAAATTGCATGTAAGCGGATGGCAAAGCGAGCAGCGTGAAAGCGAACAAAACATGCAAAACAAGCGAAGCGTGCAAAAACACGAGAAGGTGCAAAGCGGCGAAAACGTGTAACGTGCAACAACGACGGAAACGTGCAAAAGCTGTGAAAATGCGTGAAAAAGCGGACGGCGTGAAAAAGCGGACGGCAAAAAGCGGTGGCGTAACGGATGAAAACATATGAATGAGCGGATGGAAAGCGTGAAAAAAGGCAAAAGCGGATAAAACGTGAAAAGCGGACGGCGTGAAAACGAACAAAAGCGTGAAAACCGGACGAAAGCGTAAACTGACAGCGCGTGAGAAAAAGCGGACGAGCGTGAAACGGACGGCGTGCAAAAATGCCGATCGTTAGAAATGGACGGCACATGTAACGTACATGTGGGAATTAACGGAGAAAGCTAACGACCGTTAGAGATAGGGACTGATGGTGTTACCAAACTTCATTATAAGGACTTATGGCGCAAAAATAAAAACGAAGGGACTTGGACTGTTATTTTGGGCAAACCATAGGGACGAACGGTGTAATTTACTCTTATTTTAGCAAGTAAATAGTAAGGGTGCGTTTAGTTGAGGCCCGGAGAAATTATTTAACAGACATTAAATTAGTGTTTTTCAATAAAATTCTTTACAAAACACAAAATTTTTATTTCCAACTTTAATACATAAAACTACAAAACGTTTTTTTTTTGTTTTCACCTATTTTCCTTTGAAATATCCCTAATTCGTTTTCGTCCATTTTTATACGTTTTCGTCGGTTTTTTAACCGATTTTATACGTTTTTGTACATTTTTATACGTTTTTGTCTGTTTTTCTCCGTTTTCATCTGTTTTTTTACGTTTTCTTCATATTTTTTACGTTTTCTTCATATTTTTTAAGTTTTCGTCCGATTGTTTACGTTTTCTTCAGATTTTTTACGTTTTCGTCTGTTTTTTGCCGTTTTTGTTCTTTCTTTTACGTTTTCGTCTGTTTTTTTACGTTTTCATCCGAATTTTTAGGTTTTCGTTTGTTTTTTTACGTTTTCTTCTATTTTTAGGTTTTTTTAGGTTTCGTCTGACGAAAACGTAAAAGGATGACGTAAAAACATCACAACGATAAATGGACCAGCGTAAAAAAACGGATGAAAACACTATAATTTAGAAAACGTAAAAAAACGTAAGAAAATGTAAAAAAATGGCCGAAAACATAAAATAAAACGTAAGAAAATGTAAAAAGCAGGGCAACGTAAAATATCGGCGTAAAAATGCGTATCGCAACGTAAAAAAGCGTAAAATGGGCGAACGTAAGAAAATGGACGAAAACGTAAAACCAACGAAAATGTAAAAACCGAAAGCGTAAAAGCGGACAAAAACAACAAGGCTATGCGTAATAAAACGGACGAAAACATTAAAAAGCGGACGAAAACGTAAAAAAATGACGAAAGAGTAAAAAAGACAAACGAAAACGTAAAAAAAACGGATAAAAACACTATAATTTAGTGGGTCGACCCAAACCATATGACCCATGACCCGTTAGACCCATTTTTAAAACAGGACATGTATGACCCATGACCCATTACCCAAACCGACCCGACCCGACCCGTTTGCCACCTCTAATAAAACGTATAAATATGTTCAAAAACATATAAAAACATACAAAATGGATTAAAACATACAAAAATGGATAAAAACGTATAAAACGGATGAAATAGAAAATTTTACTTTATGTCGAATATAATGTTTTTATGTCGAATTGTAGTCGCTTGAAGATTTTTTAATGTTATTTGATGTTATATTTTACTTTTTTAATTCTTTATTTTCTCGTATTAGATTTTTTTAGTTATTTTATAATTTAGTTTGTTAGTTTATAATATTTGTTTTTGTGTTTTGAAGATGTTTTTATAATATTAAAAAGGTGAATAGAGAATTGAGATAGAAAACAACAACACTTAAACATGTTTTCTAGTTTTGCAAAATGGAAAACACAAACACATGTTTCTCAAACTAAACGCGTTTTCTACATTTTCCATTGTTTTGTGGAAATAAAACTCCCCTCCCTTTTCCTACAAAACAAGAAATAGGAAATGAAAGAAAATGTTTTCCAACTAAACGCCGCCTAAATGTTTATACATTAAAATTAGAGCAAAATACACCGTTCGTCCTTAAACTTATTAAAAAAAAACATCACCGGAGGTCGTACTGTAAGCTCCTGAAAAATTTCAATGTACTTAAAACCTTAATCAGAAAATTAGCACGATTTATATTATCATGAAATTTTCTAAACATCACGTTTGCATATCATTTGGCATATGCATGATCAACGCAGCTTGAGCGTTCATAAAAATACCGTTGTGATCAGAACGAAATTCCCCACGATCCTGATAATCTTAAAATACGTAACGAAAATGTAAAGTTTTGTAAAATATGAAATAAATTATAATAAAAATATATAAATATCGGATTGGGCCTAGAACATTTATTGGGCCTCGACTTGGACCCGACTCACCACCTAACATTTATTGGGCCTCGTATACCCGTTCAGCCCAACTTATCATTTCATTGAGCCTCGTTACCGTTTCAAGCCCAACACCCAAATTTCCATGGGCCTTAACCGGACTCCCACCGAGCCCAACTCCATTTTTCTTGGACTCTCGAATACCACTCAACCCATTTCATTTCGTGGGCCTCTTTCACAAGCCCAATCGTTTTTTTTTCTCTTTGAGCCGTCTAAGTAGCAATCCCATGCCCACAATGGCACTAAGGAACTTGTATACAATTTGGATGAAGTAATACACCTCTTGAAACTCTTTTCTATGACTAAGTTGAGTAACCAAGACCCAAAAACAAAACTAGGACTTCCACTTTAGTCACTAAGTTGCGTGTGTAAGGATGGAAGGAAACAAAAGGAATGGCCAAGCCACCCTAACCTCTCAATTAAATAATACCTAGTATTACAACACTAGACTAAACATGCTTTGACCCAACCAAGACTTTCTTAACCATTGGGTCTTATGTCCCCTTTGATTCGACTAGGAAATGTATGCCTCATTTTCAACCGAACAGCACACGACCAAGGCCAAGTTCAATGAACACATGTCTATTGTTGCTTAAGACTAGGAAACCTAAGATTAAAGAAATAATAAGAACCATGCTTGCTTTCCCTTTTAAAAACACACGACACACACACATTATTCACATTATCACTCACACTCAACACCAACGCAAGTTTTACACTCTCACAAACACTTAAACCATTCACATAAGCATCAAAGAGGAAGCAAGGGTATCGAGAAGGGTTAACACTAAGGAAGCTTGGGTAAATTAATCGTTCGGGTAACATTATAAGGAGAACACGGGGTTTAGAGTTCGAATCACTTCCTCATTTTCATCTCCACTCATTTTAAGTACCTCTACACTTATTTCGTTTCCAACTCGTTTAGTTTACACATATATACACCACCGTATCACATGTTATAAATGTTACGTGCACCTTTTCACGCTAGACCACCTTATGTAAATTGGAATAAATAACTTTAGACACTTAGCCACACATTAGAACTAGTTAAACATGTCGAAAACACAACACTCGCCCTTGAGAAACTCTCGTACACTTTGAAAAACCCACGCAGGAACTAACAGGCCTAAATCCCAATTGTTAAGCCCATTTAACAATAACTAAGCCCAGGTAAAGCCCAACCCGGCCCAATAAGTTTATAATAAGCCAATAAGCTATAAAAAAGAGTTGGAAATAAGTTGAAATCGTTTTACAAAGTTTTCATTTTCTAAAAATGATTTTCGGACCTAATTTGCAAATAATATAATCCTTGGGTTAAAAGTGTAACTTCTCAGAAGTTAAAGGCATGTTTTAAAACATATAAACTATTGCATGACAAGTCTAGGGGCTGTTATGGTCATTTTTAAAAGTATAAGGGTTAAAAACCCACGTGCATGCGCACGTGTGAAACCACAAGGACCAGTTATGTAATTAACTCAAACTAGTGATGATAAAGGTTTTGGGTGAAAAGTGTCAAATTGGAAAAGTGAAGGTCTAAAGCATATAAACTAAACTTGGAGAACTGTTTTTGTAAAATCAGTTTTACTAAAGGGTAAAACTATCAAAATTGAAAGTTTTGGTATAAAATATAATCGGGTACAAAGTGTCATTTTCTCAAACTTGGAGGACTAAACTCGTACTTTTCATAACTTGAGGGTAAAAGTGTAAATTCTGGAAAAGTTTAGAAAAACTTATAATTTTATCATAACTTCGTAAAAACGAGTATTTTGATCATATGAATGTATTATTTTCGGATATCGATGAACATATTTCATATATGAATATATATATATATATATATATATATATATATATATATATATATATATATATATAGAGTAAAATCAGTCGTCCATGGTTTTGCCCAGATTGCAGATTTCGTCCTGCATTTTCGAAAGTCAGGCGGCCTCCACAGGAGGAAACCTTTTGATCATTTTAGTCCACGACCAAAGCTGAAATGATGAAATACCTCGTCTTCATCCTTTAAATTTACGGGGACGAAATCGCAATTTGAACAAACCACGGGGACCATTTATTTTTACGAAAATAATTTTTCGAAAATAATTTTATCGGTTCTCATCCGTTTTTGTCGGTTTTCCGTTACATTTTATAGATTATTGTCCGTTTTTATTCATTTTTCTTCACGTTTTGTCTATTTTTATTCGTTTTGCCCGTTTTATCCGTTTTGTCCGTTTTTTTCATTTTTGTCGTGTTTCTTACATTTTGTCTATTTTTCTTACATTTTGTTTGTTTTGTAATATTTCATCATTTTGAAAAAAAAAATTCAAAACGAAAAAAATTTTGAAAAAATTTAAAAAAATTCAAAAATTTTGAATTTTTTCACAAATTTGAAAAAAGAAATTCCAAATTTGCGAAAAAATTCTAATTTTTTTTTGGAAATTTTTTTTTCAAATTTTTCAAAATTTTTTCTTCAAAATGATGAAATATTACAAAACAAACAAAAACGTAAGAAAATTAGACAAAATGTAAGAAACACGGACAAAAATGGAAAAAAAAATTAGAATTTTTTCGCAAATTTGAAAAAAAAATTCCAAATTCTTGAAAAAATTCTAATTTTGAAATATTTTTTTGATTTTTTTTCAAAATTTTTTTCTTTTGAATTTTTTTCTTCAAAATGTTGAAATATTACAAAAACAAACAAAAATGTAAGAAACATGAACAAAAATGGAAAAAAACGAATAAAAACGGGCAAAAACGAATAAAATAGACAAAACGTAAGAAAAATGGATAAAAACCGAACAATAATCTAAGAAAAGGTACGAAAAACGGACAAAAACGGATGAAAACCGATAAAATTATTTTGAAAAAATTATTTTCCAAAAAATTGAAAAAAAATAAATGGTCCCTGTGGTTTGTTCAAATTGCGATTTCGTCCACGAAATTTAAAGGGGATGAAGACGAGGGTATTTCAGTCATTTCAATTTGGCCAGGGACTAAAATGATCAAAAGGTTTCCTCGGGGAGGCGCTGCACTTTCGAAATCTGAGGACGAAATCTGCAATCTGGGCAAACCACCGGACGATTTACGCATTTTACTCTATATATATATATATATGGGAGGGTTAATGTGAGATCAAACTTAAAGTTCTAAAAATAAGATCAAGTCTAAAAAATCACTAAAACATTTATAAATAACAGTTTTAGCAATAATATACAAATTTTTTTTTAATACAAATTAACATTTTTGAAACTAATAACCAAATGATACATGAGTTTGGATTAACGATACACACGATACACATTACACTAAATACTCCAAACACGATACACATACAAAAACACGATACACATTACACTTCTAATCAAAGTGTATCACTTAGGTTTTGTAAATTTTAGAAAGAAATCTATCGAAACTTTAACAATTTTAGATTGTAGCTAATAAAAAAATTATTTTTGTTGTAAGGAGAGTGTCGCTTGTCAAATTTTAGTTGGATCTCATTTTAACAACTTTAAGTTTGATCTTATTTGATCTAGATTCTATATATATATATATATATATATATATATATATATATATATATATATATATATATATATATATATATATATATATATAAATATAATCATACTAAAATTTGACAAGTGACACTCTCCTTACAATAAAAATAATTTTTCTTAACTAACTAAAATTGTTAGATAGACTTTTTAAAATTCTGAAACCTAGGTGATACTTTGATTAATTGTAATGTATCGATTTTGAATAGTTATTAGTGTAATGTGATCAGGTGTATCACTAATCCAAACTCATGTATCATTTGGTTATTAGTTGCTAAAATGTTAATTTGTATTAAAATATTATTTATATGTGTATTATTGCTAAAATTGTTATTTATAAATGTTTTAGTGGTTTTTAGACTTGATATTTACAACTTTAAGGTTGATCTCCGCGTTAACTCTCCCATATATATATATATATATATATATATATATATATATATATATATATATATATATATATATATATAGGGTGTTTCTTGTGAGAAGTCTAATTTTTGTGAGAACGAGGAAAGATCTAGCCTTCCATCTATTCCTCCCTTTTCTTAATTTAATGGCTAAGATTAATCCATCATTTTACACTAACTATATAACAAACGTACTTTTGTAATTACAATCCAAACAACTAATATATAATGATAAAAAAAACACACACATGTCACAAAATTGAGCGTGAAAACACAATTCATCCTCTCCATCTCATAACCACCAACTACCTTCAACAAGATGATAAAAACCGCCGTTCAAACCACCGATGTTCAAACCATCGCCGTTAAAACCACCACTACACATACAATTACGGTCATTTAAATCAAAACTTTCTACCACCGTCTACGGGCGCCACGGAATCACTATATGAATCATAATCGATCATAAGAAGAAAATGTTAATGGAAACGCCACCGGAATCACTATATGAATCACTATTTAAATCAGATTACAAATGAATTTCAGGTAACTATTATTTTATTTTAATTTTTTTGGTAAAATTTAATTGTAAAAGTATGAATTACTTTGCGTTTGAAATTATTATCATTGTTTTAATTGTAAATATGTCACATGTGAATGCATAGATTATGAAATCGGTATTGATTGTTATAGGCGACTTAATTAGTTTGCGTAAAGTAGAATATAGCAGTGATTAAGTTTAGCCGGATTATCTTGGCGAGTGAAAAACTAGCACAAATGAAGATATATGTCTCTAGCTTTTAAAACACGTGAACAACTTGGTCACATGTGAAAATATATGTTTTATAGAACTTTTAGATGCGTGAACCACTTGGTCACATGTGAAATTTTATCTCTAACAACCACATGTGAATATATGTCTTGTTGCTTTTTAAGGCAGCGTGAAAAACTTGGTCACATGTGAAAATAATGTCTAGTAGAATTTTAAGATCGTGAACCACTTTGGCACATGTGAAAATATATCTAATAACTTGATCACATGTGAAAATATGTCAGCTCAATTTTAAGATGCGTGAACCACTTTGTCACATGTGCAAATATTTCTCTAACAACTTGGTAACATGTGAAAATATGTCTCGTTGCTTTTTAAGGCCAGCGTGAAAAATTGGTCACATGTGAAAATAATGTCTAGTAGATTTTTAAGATGCGTGAACCACTTTGGCACATGTGAAAATATATCTCTAATAACTTGATCACATGCGAAAATATGTCTTCTTGTTTATTAAGAGGCGTGAAAAACTTGGTCACATGTGAAAATAATGTCTCGTAGAATTTTAAGATGCGTGAACCACTTTGGCACATGTGAAAATATGTCTCGCTCAATTTTAAGATGCGTGAACCACTTTGTCACATGTGCAAATATTTTTAAACAACTTGGTAACATGTGAAAAATGTCTCGTTTGCTTTTAAGGCAGCGTGAAAAAATTGGTCACATGTGAAAATAATGTCTAGTAGATTTTTAAGATCGTGAACCACTTTGTACATGTGAAAATATATCTCTAATAACTTGATCACATGCAAAATATGTCTTGTTGTTTATTAAAAGGCGAAAAACTTGGTAACATGTGAAAATAATGTCTCGCTCAATTTTAAGATGCGTGAACCACTTTGTCACATGTGCAAATATTTCTCTAACAACTTGGTCACATGTGAAAATATGTCTCGTTGCTTTTAAGACGCGTAAAAACTTGGTCACATGTGAAAATAATGTCTCAGAAATTTTAAGATGTGTGAACCACTTTGGCACATGTGAAAATATATCTCTAACAACTTGGTCACATGTGAAAATATGCCTCGTTGCTTTTTTAAGGCCCGTGAAAAACTTGGTCACGTGTGAAAATAATGTCTCGCTCAATTTTAAGATGTGAACCACTTTGTCACATGTGCAAATATTCCTCTAACAACTTGGTCACATGTGAAAATATGTCTCGTTGCTTTTGATATCGAAAACCATTTTTATATGTTTTTAGGATCTTGAATTGATTGATATTTGATGGGTTTTGTGGATTTGATATTGCAAATTTTATGTTAGGGTGAAATAAGCTGCTTTTGATAAGGCGATCATCGATTATTAGGCTGCGTAAGCTGTTGGTCCCTTATTGCACTTTGATATTGTCGATAAGCAGTTTTGAATGTATGGGCTATGGACACGATTATATGCTTATTTGGGGGTGAAATAAGTGATTGGCGGTTGCTTGTTCATATTGTTTATTTGTTGTTATTTTGAAGTAACGAATACTTTATCACCTTAATGCTTTTTGGTAAAAGGTATGCACTTGTTTATTCCAAAACGAATATAGTGGTGGATTTGATACTATAAGGTTACCCTTATGTTGATATTAGCTGTTTTGAATGGGTTGATTATCTGGTTATGAGCATAAGTTATTAAAAGTAGTAATCCTAAACACCCCTTATTGTGTGTTAATGTAGTAGATAAGCATATTTGAGTGTTTGTATCTTTATTTGAGGGTGAAATAAGCAGTTTGGGAGTTGCTTATTTAAACATGTATTATACGTATCTTTGGTACTCTTAGCGGAATTGCCAAACTCATATAATTAAATGGCGATTGTTTTAGTATCGAATGAAAATTGTGCTTATGTTTATGATCTTGTTGATCTTATTGATTTAATGCGAGTTTTCTTCTATTGGTATCTTTATTATGCGACGCGTCGGGGATGTTTGAAATTTGGATTGTTTATACTCAAGTAGCAGATTATCGCTAATTGTGTTTTTTGGTAGGGCATAAATTTGACTATGCTTATCTACTTAGTTTAGGGGTGAAATAAGGTCTTTTTGGTAAGAAGTTTGATTGTTTAGTTTTAAGCTGGTTATTGTTAGTGGATTAGTATAATAAGTTTAACCTTAGGGGTGAAATAAGCTATTTTGGATAAGTTGATCTTACGGTTATGAGCATAAGCACATTTAATTTAGTAATGCCAAACACCCATTGTTGCGTTTTGATCTGTAGATCAGTGATGAGTGAGTGTTTGGATATGATTATAGGCTCATTTGTGATCAACTAAGCAACACTATAGGTACTTGATTAATAGAGTTGCATACAAACAATATATCCGATTGATTATTTCGTCTTAAATCCCTAATTAGGTATCGAATACTTAAACAAATGCAATATCGATTATCGGTTTGGTTCTTGTAGAAGCCTATCTACACACTTTCTGACATTGCCATAGCGATTGCTTTTCATGAAAGCATAAGCAGTTTTAATAAGCATTACCAAACATCCCTTAATCTAGTCCATATTACATGACGTTGTAACACTTTATCATTGCGAAAGGTTTGATTCTATGTTATTTTCTAGACCAACATGGGAAGGTGGTTGATCACGATGAGATGAACAAAGTCGATTAGCTGCTCTTCGATTAGCAATGGATGAACTAGTGGTTGATGGAGGAATGACGACTTTTAAGGTCATTGAAAGGATCGGAAATGACTTGCGATGTAAATGTATAGACCACGTCTACTTTTGACTCGAGCTAAACTGAGCTTTTGGAGGATGGAAAGCTTGTTGATAAACATCATGAGCTACCAACTTATCAACAAAGGTGAAAGTATTAGAGGAAAAATTTACATATTACTTTAATATATTCATATGGTTTGATCTTGATTTGATTATAAGTATCGTCATGTTGTATGATTTGGGATTGGTGTATAATCATGTCTTAAAACATCACGATCTCTTGGTTTTACTCTTTTTGGTGGGTGACTCGTCGTGGTACATTACCACGTCCCATGCTTCCCACTAATCCACCACAAACTGATCACAGCGCTGCCTCGGTGACAAGGTTTTCAAGTTTCATTTATTAATCATTTTAGTTAATGAATTAGTGTTTTAGCTAATTAATCTTGTTTTTAGCTGTTATTAATTGTTTGATGCTAGTTTTGGACCGGCTTATCAGATATTGATTCTTTGCCATTGAGAGTTTGTCGCTAATTCTCCCGCAAGTAGGATCTGCGAGCATACAAGTGAAGCTTTGTTTACGAACTATGTTTACGGAGTTTCGTTTTTACCTAAATTTTAATATATTTACACATTAGCGGTTATGTTAATGATCAAAACTATATTTATGACTTTGTAATCAGATTATTATGTCATGGGTTGTGTTATGTCATATTTTGTATCTGATTATCAACAAGCATCAACACTAGTTTGTTGAGATCTTCATCTGTTATTTTCTGATGATAATAATATTTAAATATGTCTAAACATTAAGGGTGTTTGGTTTTATGTGTCGGAGCGAGGAATGAATTTCATTCCCGCTTTAATGTTTGTTTTAACTATATTTAGCAAATGTACTATTGCTAATCTGTAACTTTATGTCGAAAATGAAATAAAAAAGAAAAGTGTCACTATAAAATGGAGATGATGAGACATGGGAGATATTTTGTAGATTTGGTAACAACTATGTTTTATAGTAATAAAGAGTGGGTGAACCAACGTTTGTTGCGGGTGTCGTGTTGATGTATGTCTATAAAAGACCAAAGTATATGTGCAATATACATGGATGAAAAGATGTATATGTAACGTATTGTGTATATCAAACCCATGTATGAATAAGTTCGTACATATATTATATAGGGGTCACATGTACAGAAAAATTAGTAAGGAATAAATGGTTTCACAGATCCCCTTGTTTCCATAGCTACTTGATCTTGATTTAAGCTCATTCCATTACAATCTCAAATGTAGAAGACAAAAATCACGAGAGATCGGGAGAATAACATATAGCACAAATTATTAGAGAACACATATTTAAACACCTCCGTACTATACCTACAAAAACTCCGTACTATACACGAATATACCTTGAGTAGTTGGTGTGAACTTTGGCCCTTTGTGCATATTGGCCTGTCGCAACCTTCTCACGATAATTATGTGTGATCCCAGAAACACCAACATAAAAAAATAAAAATAAAATAAAAAAGTGAAGGATAAATGTTGATAATAGTATACCACAATCACCATATACAACAGCTGAAAATGGCGTAAAATCTGTAGTCTTCCGGTCTTGGTGCCTATTATTGAAAGGAACAAAGTTTGTCGGCCAACTTACATCCACACAAATATTTTTGAGACCATGCATGAGTGACACCTTATGATGTGTAAGATAGCCCAGGCACGCCATAGTTATCTTGTGGTAACGCACTAATATTTCTCACTAGTTGTATTCCTAAATAAGATCATGATTACATAGAAGTTATGTTCGAAAAATAGAAGACACAAAAAAGCACAAATTACAAGCATGAGAACATGCAAACATCAATTATACGCTCACGATCATTTAACATTCTATAAGAACTACATTTGGCCATAGCCAAGGTTTTTGGATCATGAGACAATCACGTTATCTCGATTGACATTCACCTAAGTCACAACCCCTCTATTGGAGGCGTTGGGCTGCGTATTATAGGGCTCATATAAGCATCAACATTATCTCGGTAAAGGGTGAAGGCTCTAAATTCCTAGTTAATTTTGAACCCTTCTTGAACTAATTCACCTATAAGTTGCAATCAAAATACTCAAAAGCCGAGAGAGTCAATAGGACATAAAACTACAGTTATATAATCTTTAGTACATTC
>OU343218.1:211635791-211654370 GCA_910596185.1 Chrysanthemum makinoi | reverse complement strand
CCATAATTATAATTGCCTCATTTCACATGTGTACATACCACCAAGCATACATGTCTCGGCGATTGATGTTACTGAAATAGGTAGTCATTCTATCATCCGATTCTAAACGGTGGAGGAGGAATTTAGGGTAGGTATCTAGGGAGAGTCGCACTTAGTGTATAGGAATTTCCTTTAGGTGCTAAATTCACTATGAGGTTTAGTCGCCAGCAGTTCCCAAAGTATCCTCAAGAGAACTCCCATCCTCGGGCAAAATCATCAAATCTATACAGCTATATAGTAACACTTATTTAGCTCGATCTCATGTCTCATCAAACAAGAACTGTCACGGGATCAAGTTAGATAAGTGCTCATTACTGAGCTCCATATTTTTGATGACTTGACTAGATTTTGGGACTCCCCTATCGGTACAAGGAAACCACGTTATCCAATGAGGTGGGTCAAGAAGAAATTTTTCAGAAAACATATGCGCACGAAAAGTGTGTAAGGCGATAGGAAAAGAAAGGATCGACGTGAAAGCGGTTATAGTCTAGGAACTAAAATGCAACCTAGTTCTCTATAACCAAGTCTCTGATACCAATCTGTCACACCCCCAAAATATCGCAGCGGAACGATAGTGTCTTTGGGGTATGACGTCATAGCACAAAGTATGGATACAGAAACGACCTCTAAAATGAGACGTTTTGAAAGGGTTACCATTCGATTAAATAAAGTTAAAGTTTGCAAAACATGAGATCCCAAAGTTTGATAATACATAAAGGGTTACAAAACATGTCGAATGGTAATTAATAAAAACACAAGACTCCAATGTATGCCATGTGACCCAAAAGCTCCATGAAATGCTATCGCCTTACGACCTGAGATAAACATGCTAAAAAGTGTCAACACAAAGGTTGGTGAGTTCATAAGTTTGTTGAAAGTGATTTGAAAAAGTCTTTAAAAAATGTTGATGCAGCAAAGGCATTGTAAATCCATTCAGTTCCGAGTTCAGCCCATACAAAACTCGCAACCTATGTGTTCACAACCCATTGCCAAAAAATAGAATTGTCAATCTTGTTTGTAAGTAGGACATATGTGCATACGATATATACAAGTACTTAATGCAAAGAATCATAGCCAACTGAACCTCTTGACAAGTCTGTTGATCCCAGTTGAGCAAACGATCTAATATAGAAACTGACTTAGAATAACAACTTATTAAGTATTATGCGGAATTTAACACTTAACCGTAAGAAGAACAGTTAACATTCAACACCTCAATATTATTTAATAATACGAATACTCTTACAGTATTAGGGTTTTGCAACCTTGAAGTGTATCGATCTTAGATATAAAACTTACATATCTAATCAAACCTAGAACCTCCTTTTATAAGCTAAGGAGTCCTATACATTATACAATACGTAACCTACAAGATAAATATCTTTTCCATATTTATCTAACCGACTATACAAAACACTAGTAGTGGTTACAATATATCATCAGTGGTTACACATTACTACTAGCCGCGGTTGTCTTCATCCGTGGTTACACTCTTCTGTCCGTGGTTCTATCAAGCCTGTCTGTGGTTCCAGTACTTAAAGTAATTCTTGATGCAAGGAACCTAAAACCCAACAATCCTCCCCTAAACTTGATACATTCCAACAGAATTCTCAAGTTTCCTTTAAGCTCAAAACATCTAAATGGAGGATGTAGCCAAACACTTATGAGATTTAAGAATTGTCTCATACTTCTTCAACAAATCATAAGCTTGACCATCATAGGTAACACATCTTGATAATACCAGGTTTCAACATCTGAACAATAATTTATGGATACTTATTCAACTGAGGATATTCACCTTCTACAAGCATGTGAATAATTTTTTTCCGAAACGTTAAAACATGAACTCCACAAGTTTGATATAAAAACCAGCTTATTACAATACCATTGTAGAGTCCTTTCCATTCAGGTTCATCATGAGTTGGTTCAAATAAAATCTTCAAATTATAATAGACCAGTCTCTCATGATTATCAGTTGGATGCACTTCACCAAACTTGTTCTTGTAAAGTCTCCAGAGATCCATCAAATCATCCCTTTCAAAATACTAAAGCATTTGTGAAAATTTATTATACTCATAAACTTCATTGTTGAGTCTTTGAATTTTCCAAACTCCTTCACTTCCATCATTAAGCTTAAACTCATAAGAAACAATTTGATTAACATCTACAGCTTCTTTTAATCTTTTAGAATCAGATGTTTCTTGAATCTCAGATTTTCTCTTTCTTTTACTTAGCATCCACTCATCATGCTTCTTTATCCACTCTTCTTCCTTCTCAGAATTCATTGGACAGAAATCATCTACATTAATCCTCATACATCTCTCATAGATTTCCAAAATTCTTTCAAATGAACATTTACTAAGATTATCAGAAACATAAATGCCTGAATTCTTAATAATTTTTCATCAATACATTCCTCATCTGAGCCATAGTAGGAGGTTTCTTTCTTATAACCTGTTTCTTTGTTTTGCTAACCTTCCTTGCCCATTCACTCATCAATCTAGCTTTCTCCTCATCATCCATCAGTGCCCATTCTTGTGCAGTAAACTCATCAAGAATTTGTAAAGAAGCTTGAAGATAGTTTTGTGAATTATACCATATAGCTAACAATTTCTCACTAGCTTCCTCTCTCTTTCTTTCTTTTATCCAAAAGCTGCTTGTTCTTCAGACAACCATATTCTTTACAAATTCGTCATCAAAAGCTTCTTGTTCTGCTCTAGATTTAAACTTCAACTCTGGTACTACAATACCTTTACCCTTTCCAACATCAGATTGAATCACCTTCTTCTTCAGTGGTTCACCAATAACTAAAGTTTTTCCTCTGGGTATGGGTTTAGTTGCAGCATTAGTTTGAAGATAAAGCGGGTGCAATAATGGGTGTAGAAATAGATGATATTTTGCTCAGATTAATCAATGTACTTGCAGTTCTTCTTTTCTACTTCTTTAGGCTTAGATGGTAATATAAAGAGAGTTGTTACAACGGGGAAGTGGTTATAATAGCGGTGGGTATGATTGCTCAAGGTATAGTTGTAGTGTTTATAGTTGCTATATGCTGTTAACATCAGTGGTTAGAAGTGTACTAGCAGTGTTTCGGACATACCATCTCGTTTGTGTTCGATTACTACATCTTCTACAACCTTCTTCGCATTTTCAAGAACGCCTCATTCCCATCTTTATCACCAAATGTTTGATCTCCACTATCAACATCTTCTTCCATAGATACATTAACATCCTCCTCAATTCTTACTTCACTCCTCCCTCGTTGGGAAACATCCTCCATATTCAGGCGGGAGAGGTTAACTTCTTTTCCTTAGCTTCCTCAGCGGCAAGCCGAACCTTTTTATCTTCTCCAAACCAAAACCACCAGGCTTCAAGCTCGAATATCCTTTTCATGAAACCCAGGCCAAGTCCTTGAGGATTGAGATCGTCTCCTCCATCTTGGTACATGGCCGCCAATTCATTTAGCGTTCAAGAATATCCTCCCACTTCACCTGTGTGAACTGGGTCCAGGTGGTTCATTGGAAAAGTCGGATGTACAAACTGAGAATCCGTAATTCATGTTGAGGTTCAACCTATCCTCATCACTTGGTTTGTGTTAGCGCCCAGAGGCGAATCTTTGGATATAGAAAACATAACATCGCATCCGAGCCTGAACATCTATGCACCCTCTATTAGCCAAGTGGCTAGGGATTCCTCCAGCTGTGTTAAGTTCCAAGGAACTCTCCACATTAGAAGTTGCCAATGGTTGGGTCTTATTTATTTTTCCACTATCCTGACAGACATCTAAGCATGTATCAGTAGTGGAAGCCCTTCCAATCATGTCACCTTCATCACCCGTGACAGCCTCATGAGCAACACCACTAGCACTAGCCTGAGGAAGCTTAGTGCCCTTCTTTCTCCTAGTCCATACAATAGGTGAAATATTAGTGATTTGATGTGTAGTATCAAGTTGAAGGTGTACTGTCAGGACAAGCAGTTGAGTGTCAAGACCTTCATCAAAATCAGAGCAGAGGCAAAATAAGCATGTGAGGAAATAAAGGAACATCTCTAATTTGTACATTTTGGGGCTGATTCCTCATATGTGCAAAAACCTTAGGAAGCATATGATGTACTTCTATACTCTAGAATGTTCAATAGGATCAACAATTTGATGTACTACAATCAGTTGAACAAACCGAGGATACAAATAGTATTTACCCTTCTTCCTAATGTTTTGTACTAACCCCTCATAAATCATTCTAGACCAATTAAACTTCCTTCTCTCAGATAAACAAATAATAGCAGTAGCAATTTTTGAAGGAAAGTCATTAAAACTCGTGGTCTTGTTACTCATACACATCAACAAGGTGTGAATCAAAAACTTCCATTGTTGTGAAAACAAACTCTTAAAGAATTGTACCTTTTCACCTCTATGTGTATATCCTAATATCTCTAAACCAGCAACAATCTCAACATCTGAAAGATTGTCAACCCCATCAGCATCATCAAACTGCAAAACTTCTTGAATGATATCCTCAGAACGAAATAACATGCTCATCCACTTAACAAACATCTCCACACCATCAACCATTACAAGTGTAGCATTCTTCCAGAACTGATGTATGTAGGCTTTAAGAATAGTGGGTGTAACAGTTAAAGCATAATGAATGGGAATGTGAACTAAGAAATCAATCATTTAATGAAATCCTTCAGAACGAGCATTCTTGGTGAGAATGGCAACTAGGTTATGTGAAGTGGAATACTTTTCATCCATTTTGATTAAGGAAAATAATGATGTGAGTTGGTGAATTTTGCAAAGAAAGTGATTAGGTTAAGGTTGAGCGCCAATTGGAAGTGGTTTGAGAATCAAATAAATGATCCGTCCGTGAGTTGGGGAGAGTGATATAGATTCGCCAATGTTACCAAACAGCCCATGTACTTTCCAAAACTAGACTCCATGCTATCCGCTTCCTTAACTAATATTCGGTTACAACATACCATCAGCAGATACATGGGATCACTTCTTCCAAATGACCAAGAGATATAGCAAGTAAATCAGCTCCTTATGCACCCCAAACCTTCATACCCAAGAGAAAAACACAAACCAACACGAGTATAAGTTATTGTTGTCAGTGGTTAGGAAGAGCTAAAAGTGGTACCAAAAGACCTATCCGTGGTTTGAACAAGTAAGTCAATATGGTCAACTTCTAGAACTAATATTAGTCCAACTCCCAAAATCTCTAACTCCTCAACCACATTAAACTCCCCCGTATTTACTTCCATAACCCTAAACCCCACTTATAAAAAGAACCCAAATCTTTCATAACGCACACACCAAACAATATCAAAACCCTAATTACTTCAAAGTCACCAATCAACTGCAATCACAATGTGGAACCCTAGTTGGAATAAACCAGAGGTAGTCAATCTAACATCCTCCTCATCCTCATCATTCATCATCAAGTGAAGAAGGTAACCCATGGCAGTTCTACCTCCCTCCACAAGAAACACGACCAGTAAAATCTCCATTTCTTCCATTATCTGAAGATGATAGTCTGGTGAATCCAAGTAATGCATCTGAGGAGTCTGATGATTCCTCAAAGAAGAGATCTTCATACTCCCAACCTTCAGCATCTCGACCCCAAACAAGACCACGAGCAAGAAACCCACCACTTCCAAAAGACAGAGAGGTGGTTCTTGGTCTTCAAGTACCAAGTTATAGTGCTTCTTCACACATCGTAAAGGGGAAAGGAAAAAGGAAAATGGAATGATGCTTTTTGGTGATATGACTATGTCCTTCGTGCTTCATCTAATGTGGTCATCGTCATCATCAACGTTTTCATCAATCCATCCTTTCCATTTTGATCCTTAGCATCCTCGTCATAGTAGTCATGCATCTCCAGCCATTGAGATAGAAGGAATGGGTGGTTATGCAAGGCTTCACAAACGCATATCCAGCATCTAGTGTGAAAGATGTGAGCGATCATGCATATCCAACAGCATGTTAGATGTTGAAATAGATGAGATTAACTAGATTAGGATTAGTAGATCATGTATAGCTCGTTTTTGTAGTTGCATTTGATGTTGATTGTACTCTGAAGCTGTAAGTGTTTCTCTTAATGAATGAATGAACACTTTGCATCACTACTTCTTTTACTCTATAATGATCATTCTATAACAAAATGGTTAGTGAAAACAGAAAACTAGCAGTGTTTGAACCAAACTATCTGTGGTTAGAAACAAACTATCGTGGTTAGAAACAAAAATAGCAAAACTAAGATTACATAATAACAGTTCAGTACATATACACACTGGTACAAAACAATTTGAGAATTTAGAGATTAATCATTCCAATACTAACAACAAGATACCAAACCTCCCACATCAAAGCTTTGGTGAGAAGATCAGCAACATTGAAATCAATGGATGATTTTACCATTTGAATCAACCTTTTCTCATTACAATCTCTAATAAAATGATGTCTTATCTCAATATGTTTAGTTCTAGAATGTAAAACAGGATTTTTAATGATGCATATTGTACTGTTATTATCAATGTAAATCTTAGTATGCATAAAATTGTACCCAAAGTCCAGAAATTGATTCTGAATCCATAGAACTTGACCACAACAACTAGCGCAGCCACATATTCTCGGTAGAATTTGCCACAATAGTCTGCTTTTTACACTGCCATGAAATAAGTCTCGCTCCAAAACTGACATCCTCCAGTTGTAGACTTCCTATCCAAACTAGCACCAGCATAGTCACTATCTCTGTAGGCCACCAAGTCAAAAGGAGAATCCTTTGAGTACCAAAGGCCCAATTTAGGGTGACCCTAAGATACCTAAAATTCTCTTAACAGCATTCATGTGTGATGAATTAGGTGTGACTTGAAATCTTGCACACACACAAACTGAGAACATTATATCTGGCCTAGATGCAGTGAGATACATCAAAGATCCAATCATGGACCTCTACAACTTCTGATCAACTCTTGTACTTCCATCATCAGTACAAGGGTTTCGAATCCATTGGTGTACTAGCACTTTTCACATCCTGAAACCCAAACTTCTTCAAAACATTTGCTACATACTTGTCTTGACTAATGAAGATACCATCAGTCCTTTGTTGAACCTGTAGCCCCAAAAAGAAAGCGAGTTCTCCCATAGAACTCATCTGGAACTTATCATGCATAAGCTTCTCAAAATCTTTGCATAGCTCTTTATTGGTTGAGCCAAAGATGATGTCATCTACATAAACCTGAACCAGCAAAATATCATCTTTTGTGCTTATGAACAAAGTTTTATCAATTAGTCTCTTTAAACCCATTGTCCATCAAATAAGTAAGGACACTCATACCATGCCCTAGGAGCTTGATGCAAACCATACATAGCCTTGCTCACCCTGTAGACCTTGTCGGATGATCGGATCTTCAAAACCAGGAGGTTGACAGACATAAACCTCCTCATCAATTGTGCCATACAAAAATGCACTTTTAGCATCCATCTGATACACAAAAGTTTTGAATGAAGCATAAGCTAAAAACAATCTAATAGCCTCAATTCTTGCAACTGGAGCAAACACTTCATCATAATCCAAGCATTCAGTTTGTGTGTATCCTTGAGCAACCAACCTTGACTTGTTCCTTACAACAATACCTCTTTCATCCCTTTTGTTTCTGAACACCCATTTTGTCCCAATAGCCCTCTTACCAGTTCTACCAATGTCCAAACCTCTTGAAGTTTGAACTGAAGCTCTCTCTTGCATTGATTCTACCCAACCTTCTTCAGATAATGCTTCTTCAACTATCTTTGGTTCCTTTTGAGACAGAAAACAAGCAAACAGGCAATTTTGCAGATCTATGACTGCTTTTGTGAAGAGATCTTGCAAAGAACCCATGTTCAGAAAGGGTTCTGTTCTTAACCTTGCTTGTTTGAATGGAGTATTCAAATTTCCAAGTATTTGTTCCTTGGGATGAATCTTGTGTATCCTTGTGGAGGTAACAGGACTTTCATGAATGACATGTTCCAAATTAGTTAAATCAGTATTAAAGAAATCATCCATGTCTTCATCATCAGTAGGAGTATCAATTTCAATCAAAGCGGCATATCGGATCATGTGGATACCTCAAGATGTAATGGCTTTGCATGTGGTCCAAAGAAAGTACTACTATCAGTACTTACAGCCGGGATTTCACTTGTAATGACAGTGGTAGAAATTGTTGGCTTAGCAATGGTTGTATTAACTCTATCCGTGCTATGTTTGGCTCATCCGTGCTTGCACGCTTTTTCTTCTTTTCAATTTCTTCTACCAACACTGAATTATCTTTCAATAACTCATCCTTATCTTGATCATGAGCACTATTGCCTCCAGTATTCAAAACATCATCATCGTGAGGACCTTGCTTATCAATGATGGGTGAGACATAACTAGCTTTCCACTTTTCAAACAAATAGAACTCTTGAAGAGAATCAGCTTCCTTAGAAATTGCTTCTTCACCAGAATTCTTTTGAGTACTTGCATCAACATTAGTGGAAGTTCCTAATGATAGGCTCATAATTCATAGATTTGGTTAGCATATCAATGTTAAACAGCTAGTCTGGTCCTTTGGTCTCAACACAAGGAGTCTTTTCACTAATTGAACATGTAAATTCTCTTCAACAATTCTAGTCCTCCTATTGTATACTCTAAAGGCTTTACTATTTGATGAATAGCATAAAAGTATCCATCGCTTTTTCTTGAAACTTGCCTAGGTAGTCTATGGTATTCAAGATAGTAACAGGACACCCAAAAGGTTTTAGAAATGCAATCATTGGTTTCCTATCATAATGTACCATAGGGGGTCTTGTTATGAGGCTTTACTACCTTACTCCTATTCTGCACATAACATGCAAAGGCTCTGGCCATGTTTCAAAAGGTAGTTCGTACTTAGACTCAGACAATGATGAGTGTGTAAATACTCATCATTTTTGGTCAAATCTGAACTGCAAAACATTTAAAAATGCTCAGAAATGCATCAAAATACTGGAAATATCTCAAAATTGCATTTTATATTTTTCAGATGCAAAATAAAAATCAGATGAAAATGAGCTAAGTTTGCATAATTGGCGTTTTAGTCCCCAACTTTCAAATCTTGTCAAAAATAGTCCCTGAGCACTTATTTTAAAAGAAAAGTCACCAAAGGTCCTTTTAAAATCATAACTTGTCATAATTAGTCCTTTGGTGAAAATGTCAAAAGTTTTGAGAAATTACAAGTTTGGTCCTTCAAGTTTCAAAATTGGCAAAAAATAGTCCTTGGAAATTTGAAAATGTCTATTATGGTCCTTGTAATATTGAAACTTGGCAAAAATCCCTTGAAACAACTTTGCAAATTGGCACCTTGGTCCTGGTCTTTCGAATTGCAAACAAGTCCTTCTTATTTAATACAAGCTTTGACCCTTTGTGACCTGTGACCCCTGCCAAAACCCATTGACCCCTGTTTGACCCCCTTTCATATATCAACGCCCCAAGTCAAATAACCGTCAAACATGTCAACCTTCTTCTCTTTTCTTTTCCCACCCACGCTTCTGCAAACCCGCACACAACCATCCCCCCACCATCTCCCACACCCTTATCCTTCCACCTCACCCAACAAGCCAAGATGCATTTATTGCTTCTTCAATCTAACACTCAAACCCCCACATTTGTTAAATCCATTTTGGCGCCAAAACCTGAATCAAACGGCAATATATCCTCAGTGATCCAATGGTCCCAAATGCAAGGGATTTGCTCAAGTCAAGTGGAAGCACTTTTGTATAAAAAGAGAGAGAGGAGAAGGCATAGAGAGTAGTAACTAGTTTTTATATTTTTATGCAAATCGTTTTTAATATAAATGTTTTAGTTTAAGTAAAAAATTTGTAATCTCATTTCCTATGTATTAAACTTTAGTTTGATAATCATTGTAATGCACTTTCAAGTTTCAATTCAAAGTTTTAGTATGGTTTCAAGTTTTATGCTAATGTTTAAAATTTCGTTTCAAGCTCTTGTACTCAAGTTCTAATAGCTTATTTTAAGATCAAATAAGTTTATTTAGCCATTTATAGCTTTTGTAAGCTTATAACTCAAGTTTAAATAATTTTTATCCGTCAACAAAAGTCAAACTTTATTTGAATGTTGGTTCAAGCAGCTTCAAATGGAATTGGGTGTGCGAGATTGATTTGGGTTGGAATAGCCGTTAGTATAGTTATGGTTCTCGGTTTGAGTGGCTATTGCCGACTGTGACTGAGTATTTTTACTTGTTTTCATTAATAGTGTATTTTTGCATAATCTAAATACTTTGATTTACCTAGCTTTAGTTTAGATATGTTCATTTAACTGTTATTAGGTTAGAGTGGTTCGTTTCGTTAGTAGAGGCTAGATAATCAGTTAAGTAGAAGTAGTAGCAAAACAGTTGTGAAAGCGTGTTTGATCATATTGCCAATACTGTGTTTGAGGTTTGTCCATTGGTTGAGACTTGTTGTTTTAGGCTTATTAAACTCTATTGTACTTACACAGTCATCAAATTTCACTGCATACATTCAAAGTCAAAATCATAAATAACCCTGTTTAATTTCATATCTGTTAAAATTTTCTTAGATCAAAAGCTTGTTTTGTGTTTAGAATTCATAGAGATAGCTTGCATTAGGATTATTTCATCATAAAACATCAATCTCAGTCCTTAAATTGGGTTCAAATCTCAGTTTAGTCAACTTTTCATTTCTGTTTCAAAAGTCAAAAATTGAAAAATGCAGTTTTGGCAAAACTTTGTATAATTTTCATGTGTTCAGTTCTGGGTCAATTTCATTAAAACTTTGGGCTTAACAACTTGAATTGGTCAAGAATTGAAAAATGATTTTTGTAGATTTTTAGTAATATTGTAAAAGCTTCAAATTAGCTTGTCAATTGGGTCAAAAGTGCCCTGTGCACTGACTGATAATGAGTCTGCACAGGTGCTTGCAGAGCTTGTCAAGAGCTCAGTTGAGCTCATCTCAGGCTCATTCTTGGTTTACAAGTAGCTAGCCATGTCTACTTTAGGTTCCAACATCTGGTTTTGAGTTTCAACTTATTTGAGTAGCTTATTTTCAAGCTACAAAGTAGTAGCTAAAAACTGTTTTGGCACTTGAGTTTTTAATCACCAAATCTTTGTAGTTTGCATTTCAGTAGTATAGATTAGTTGAATTTAGCTCATTTCTAGTAGTTTTAGCTTATTATAGCTTCTGTGATAAGTTGGTGCTCATTTGGTACCTCTAGCTTATTTGGAGTACTTATCACTGCAGTTCCATATTCTCACACATAAGCTACTGTTTTTATATTTTTCTTAGACTTAGAATACTATTTTAAACTTTTCTTGAATTTTTCATATTTTTCCAGACATGTTGATATTTTTCCTCATTTAAAATAGTTTTTAGGTATTTTTAATTAGCTTTTAATACAATTAAATCAGAAAAGTTTCAAAAAATAAGTTTTCATTTTTCCTAGGTTAAGATAAATATAAAAAGCAAAAAAGTAATTTTTCCAAATTTTTCTTAGTTAAATTTGTAATTTTTAGCAATTTAATTAGTTTTAAATAGTTTTAATTCATAGAAAATAGAAAAATAATCAGAAAAATATAAAATTAGTTTTGAAAAATAGTTATTTTAGATTTTTCTAAGTCATAATTTCTTTTTTCTAGCTTTATTTCATATTTTCTTGTATTTTAGGGTATTATTAAATAAGTAAAATAGTTTTTAATTAATAATAATTAAATAAATAGTCATAAAAATAATTTTCTTTTTCTCAAAATTTTCTCTTATCATTAGGTTTGTAAAAATTTCATTTTTATATTTTTAGGATTAATATTTTTTCAATTTCACAATTTCTTTTGTAATGTTACGTAGTTTTCAATTTAAATTTATAAAAGAAAAATCAAAAACATCAGATTTAAAAATAGTGATAGCGTTTATTTAATATAATTTATATTTTTAATTTTCTTTAATTTGCATTTAAGCCCCTATAATTTATAAACTTTCTCTTTAGGTATAATTATTCATAATCATAACCCAATTCCCGTTCAAATTCTCCCGATCACTATGTCTGATTGATTATGTTCAGCATGCTCGTTGGGACTTAACGACCGGGAAACACTACAAACTCTCTCGACTTCATTGCATTGTTCTAACTGTTTGAAGTTTATTACGGTTGACCATTCACAAGTGGTCACTCTTGTGTGATAAAACTTGACGGTTCGGGAGCGAATCAAATTTTGGCGCGCTGCCGGGAGTGTGCTAATTATCTTACGCTTAGTGATTAGTGATTTGAATATTCACCTTTATACCATCTATATCTATATATATTTTCTTATAAAAAATCCAAAAACCCAAAACATCTTAAAACGTATAAAACACAAAAATATTTTTCTTTTGTTTCTATATATATAAGATAAAAATACAAAAAGATTTGTCGCTTTTGCTTAATAATAACAACATAAAAAATTACCACCGCAAACCAAGGCAGTGTACTACCTAACTGGGGGTACGACCATAATAAGTTCCCGAACTAAAGATTTAAGACTTGCCTTTGTGTCCAGTGGTGTACCTTTTTCAAAGAAGCCATTCATCTTGTGATTATTGGTTTAAGTTCACTGTCGTTTTTGCCTCGATATTGTTTTAATTGGATTTGTTGTTGTATCTACTTTTCAAAACCATAAAACCCAAAAATATTCTTCTTTCCCATTTCATATTCCCTTCCTTAACTCTGAGATTCTTAGAGTTAACTCTAGTGGCGCGCGACTCGCTCTTCTAGGTCTGTGAGCCCATTTCGTGAGCTTGTCAAGATTCCAAGAAGGCGTGTCCGTAGACGTTCTGCCCCATTAGTCGGATCTGAGATCTGGATGCCGCACTACTTCCGTTATCATGGCGGAAGAACGTCCTATGTGCGAGCTTCTCCAGGCACCCATCGATGGGTATGGAGATGCTATTGTTATCCCAGCTGTGACAACCCGTACTTTCAGGTCATTTCTCGACACAGTTCATGTCTTATTATTTCAACATTTTTAGTAAACTTGGTTTACTTGTTTCAAATTCGCGTAACCTTGGAGGTTTAGCGGCGAATTCATGATCATGACATCACGCACATTTCATATGGACTATGATTAGTCTACATTTCATTGACATCATGTGCATTTCATTATTACATTCACGACATTTCATTTTCCCTTCAACGCGTAATTTTTATATTTAATAATCTTTATCGCGTGAGTTACTATTTTGAATATTTAACCCGTTACTTTCAAAAATGATCCCGATGTATTTTAAACTTACATTTAGTTTATAAAACTATATTTTTAGTTTTCCTAGTGTTTCAAATTTATTTGGTACCTAAATCGTTAAAGTTTAATTTTTACGTCGTTTTTCTTAAAAATTGTACGATAATTATTTTATCACCCAAATTTTCACAAGGAAAGTATTTTTACAATCTTTATTATATCATTACAATCTATTTTGACTTATTAAAAACTTACTTGCACCAAAAATTCTACCATTACATTACTTACATTTAACTTACACATTTTTATTTAACAAGTTTTACACATATATATCTATACATGATTTAAAAAAAAAAATATATGGGAGAGACAACCCTCCCTAAAACCGCCAAGGGGAGGGTGTGTCTTAAATGTGTATGGTTCTATTAATATCTTGTTCCAATGATAATACATAAGTCTACTTACTACATTTTCATTCATTCATTTCATAGTTAAATGTGTTAAACAAAAAATTTCTTCTTTCTTTTTGGGTCCTCAAAACCGGCCAAGCATCAAGCTCAAGGGGATCAAAGATTTTTGTAAAATCAAGTGTGTTACAACCTAGATTATATCCTTTATATGGTTTTGAAATAAAAACCAAGGATATTTAAGTTAATCCTTGTTACTTTCACCTCTTCATTTTTACTAGTAAGCTTGTTTTTATCATTTTCAAGTTTCCTTTTCATTTTCATATGTTTCTTTTCATTTTTGGAGATATTATGCATGATATGTGATTTATACCATTTATTTCATGATTTTAGAGTATATATATACATATTGGTCATCCTATAATTATCCCCTTGGTATTGGTTGGTCTTGATGGTGATTAGGAACCCATGACACCCTAAGAAGGTGTATGGTAGGATTAGATTAGTTTTGGAGTTGATTTGAAGGGATTAGAATAGGTTTTGTCCGAGAAAAACTATTTTCGATAAGTATATTTTGTGTTCTGTCCTTGTTTTGCTTTTCTGGAAAATCCGACAGTAGGCACGACTTTTGGCCTTGATTTTTAGAAAATATACTTTAAAACGAATCCGTGGCCGCTTGAACGGATTAAAACGGACTTATAACGAAGAAGTTATGGATTTTACAAGTTTGACGACGAAAAATATTATTTTCAGAAATTTCAGCAACATGTTTTTATTTTGTCCGAGTCAAAAACGAGCCTTAAGCTTCACAAATTATTTCGACTTCTCAAAAATATATTAGTTTACTTCAATACGAAGCTAAGGACATATTAAACGTAGAAAACGGATTTGAAACGACAAAGATATGCACTTTTTCTTAAACTTGCCGTAACTAATTTTCTGCACACAATTAGCCAAAAACCACCAACTTTAACCCTTAATATCTTTATGTTCGAGACCTTTTGGACGAAAACTCCTGAACTGAAACTTTTAGATATCGATACAAACTTTCCAAAACAGTCGAGTTCGTTCTCTAACGATCGACGTACATTGTTTTACGACTAGTTTTCCAAAGCCATTTTTGTTAATTTCATGATTTTTCCAACGACATTGTTTTGCGACGAAAAGTGGTAATTTCTCCAAAAATCATTATAAAACCATTGTAGGATGACATTTTGACGTAAAAACATGTAAAGTGATTTTTGTTTGGTCAAGGCGTCAAAAGAGTATTTTTCGACGACGAGTAATATTTTCAAAACCCGCAAATGGTATAATTAACATACGAAATGCATGCATAACATTACATTGCAACTCATGACATATCATATCATTGATAATAGGTCAAGATTAACGTATCACATTACATCTCGTACTCACTTTGTCTTCGCATCATTTCACCAAGTGAGTTCCATAGCCCCTACTTTTACTTGTTTTCATAACTGTTTTGGGGGAGATACATGCTCGATTATTTTCATTACATTCATGACTATTTGCAAATTATATGCTTATCCGAACTGAATGTTTAGTCATGCGAAGTAACAGATTTGCCATGCTTAGAATTGTCATATCAAAAATTCATTGGACTGATGGTCTTGGTATATTCATTGGACTGATGGTCTTGGTATATTCATTGAGCTAACGGTCTTGGTATATTCATTGGTCTAATGGTCTTGGAATATTCATTGAGCTAATGGTCTTGGTAATATCATGAACTAATGGTCTTGGAACGATTTGAACCACACTCATATTCATTTGAACCTAAACTCTACATATTCTAGCAATGGGTTGTGAACACACAGGTTGCAAGTTTTGTATGGGCGGACTTGAACTGAAGGATTTACAATGCCTTTGCTGCATAAACGATTTCGATACATTGAGTCATGCACTATTTGTGAATCATTTGACGATTTGTTTGAACATAAACTATACACATTTTTCGGCATGGTTGTGAAACACAAAGGTTGCAAGTTTTGTATGGGCGGAACTTGGAACTGAGTGGATTTACAATGCCTTTGCTGCATAAACGATTTTGGAAGGCTTTACATTTCAAAACAAACTCTATGAACTCACTCAACCTTTGTGTTGACACTTTTAGCATGTTTTTATCTCATGTTTCTAAGGCATTCACTTCATGGCATGCATTTGGACACATCATGGAGTCGTGGTGACGACGCGTCTCACTTGGGTTTTTAGTACTTTAAAACATCGTTTGAATTGTAACAAACTTATTCCGCACAAGTTGATTTACATTTGGGACCTACTTTGTAAACTCTGATTATTTTATTAAATCAAACGATGTATTTTCCAAACGACACTTTAGGTCGTTCAATATAACTGTGATTGTGATGCTATGACAGTCAATCCCCAGGAATTCCATTCCGCTGCAAAACAGGTAATTTGGGGGTGTGACACCAGCCATTGTGGCTGAAAATTTTGAACTCAAAACCGGGTTACTGAATCTTGTAACCTCAAGTCAATTCTATGGTTTTGAGAGGGATGATCCTCATGCTCATATTCGATGGTTTAACAAGATTGCATCTACCATCAAATACAAGAATGTCCCTACAGATGCTGTCAAACTTCTTCTGTTCCCATTTCCCTCGAGGGACAAGCCCGGATTTGGCTTGAAAAACAACCCCCTCAATCGACGAACATTGGAAGACCTGGTGAAGAAATTTGTGAACGAGTTCTATCCACCTTCCAAAACCACGAGTCTTAAAAATGAAATCATCAACTTCACACAAAAGTTTGATGAACCCTTCAGTGAATCGTGGGATCGTTTTAAGGAGTTTCTCCGCAAATGTCCTCACCACGGGTTCTCCGAGTTGATGCAACTCGATACTTTCTATAATGGAGTGAGTCAATCTGATCAGGATTCTCTCAATTCCTCCTCGAGTAAATTTCTTGAGCAAAACTGTAAAAGAAGCTTTAACGATAATTGAAAACAAGTCTAAAGTCCGCACTGCACGAAGCAAAACGGTTGTTTCCCAAGTCAGTGTTGGTCCTTCTTCTTCATTACCGCGGAGTCAATCTAGCACCGATGCTAAAATTGACAAACTCACGGAAGCAATTCAAGTTGGTTTCTCCAACCAAAAGAAAGGTTCTTTTCCACAAACTTCACCTCCTGCTGAAGTTAAGAAAGTGGAAGTCTGTGTTACTTGCGGTGGCCCCCATGCCTATTACAACTGTATGGCCACCGAGGGTAACCTTTGAAGCAAACGCTGTGGATTTCTAATTCAGGAGGCAACCAATACCGTGCTCCTATGGACCCGAACCACCGTCCTAACCACTACCTGGACCACCCGGTTTCAACCAAAACCAAAACCGTAATCAAAATCAGAATAGAATGAACCAAGGTTTTCAAAACCAAGGTAATTTTAGTCAAAACAATGGTTTTCAAAATCAAAGTCAAAATTTCCAAA
Organism: Chrysanthemum makinoi; assembly: GCA_910596185.1. Lineage (NCBI taxonomy): Eukaryota > Viridiplantae > Streptophyta > Magnoliopsida > Asterales > Asteraceae > Chrysanthemum > Chrysanthemum makinoi. The sequence continues at coordinate 211,637,224 of OU343218.1, read as the reverse complement.
ACCAAGGAAATTTCAATAGAAACCAAGGTCAGGGAAATTTCCACCCAGGGTATTTTCATGGCAATAATCAAGGAAATTTTCAAAATCAAGGCCCTAATCCAAACAATAGAGGGCAGAATTTTCCTACACAAAATCAAGCCATTGTTCCAACTGGACCATCATCTGATGAGTTATTGAAGCAATTCATGAAATCCCAAGGGGAAATGAATAGGTTGTTGGTAAGCCAGATTTCTAACATTAAGAAGTCTTTAAATGATCGACCCTCGGGCTCAGGTACGTTACCTAGCAAACGATCGCTAATCCGAGGGGCGATGCAAAGGCGATCACAACCAGAAGTGGTGCTTCATATGATGGACCTGCTATTCCTACTACCTCTTCTTCTTCTCTCCCGAAGGTAGTTGAAAGTGAACCTGAGGCGACAAAGGACAAGGAACTTCCTACTAATAACGGAGGTACCAGCAATGTCCATCCTCAAGTTGTCCCGAAACCCAAAACCAAACCTGGAGTTGTTTTTGAACCTCCTGTTGCTCCAGTTGAAAACCCCAAATCCAAAACGTCTATTCCTTACCCATCACGTTTAAATGAGCAAAAGCTCCGCGAAAAAGCCAGTCATCAAATGGAGAAATTTTTTCAAATTTTCCAAGAATTACATTTTGACATAAGCTTTGCGGATGCTATCATGCTGATGCCCAAGTTTGCATCAACTCTCAAACACATGCTAAGCAACAAGGAAAAACTGTTTGAAATGGCTAAACCTCCTCTGAACGAGAACTCGCCGCAGCTGTTAAAGAAGCTTCCCGAGAAGCTTGGAGATCCTGGAAAATTTCTTCTTCCTTGTGTTTTTCCAGGAATGATTGAATGCTTTGCCCTCGCGACTTGGTGCAAGCATCAATCTGATGCCTTATTCAGTCTGGAAGAAACTTTCTCTTCCAGAACTTATTCCTACCTGCGCATGACTCTGAGCTTGCGATCGTTTCTATATCGCGGCCTCTTGGCATCGCGGAGGTGTATTTGTGAAAAGTAGGAAAGTTCCATTTTCCAGCTGACTTTGTGGTTGTTGATTTCGATGCCGATCATCGGGTTCCCCTCATTGTTGGACTAGAGGATTCCTGAGAATCGGCCGTTTCATTGCTGATGTATTTGAGCAAGAAATCACGTTACGTGGGTAATGAAGTTACCTTTAACCTGATCAAACTTCGAGGTACTCCTCAAATTATGATACCACCCGTAACGAGTCAGGCACCATATGCTCTGAGGGAGTAATCTCAAGAGTTTCTGGTTATTTTCATAATTCGCGGAGTGGGTTCCACCACATCTTCTCAACCAATTATTGCTCTAATTTTCCCCTCACCGCTTGAGAGGGAGGTGACTTCTTTCTCGAAGAGATCACTGGTTTTGTTAGTGTATGAATCAATTCTGCCGGGAATTGATGG
>OU343218.1:211560849-211635691 GCA_910596185.1 Chrysanthemum makinoi | reverse complement strand
AACGGAAATGGATCCCGTCTTAACTCCCCTTTGAAGAGTCCATCCCTTTGAGAGGGCCGCAAGGACATAACGTTAAAACAAAATAGAGTGTTTGCAAAATGTTTGCAAAGTTGCGTTCTAATAGACGAACAACGTATCCCCCTTGAAGATTGCAAGTGGCAAAAAATGGGGTGCTGAAGTATAATCCAAATTGGGATTAAGTTGCAAATGTTTGCAATACGTTTGACACAAAGCTCAACTAGCTTTATGGTGTCAAAAATCTTAATGTGTATTTGAAAAAATCTACAAGTAAAGGTTAGAAAGCAAGAGTATAGTGCAAATTTCCTGCAAATAAAACTCAAGTTCGTAGAAATTTGTGCTTATACTACACGGATCCACGGTTCCCTTCTTGGAGGGATCAGTCTAGGCCGTTGGACTGATCGACCATCTGGTGACAGTTTCTCCGCAATGAAGTGTGTCAAACAATGCTAATAAAGAGATGATATATGTGTGAAATAACAAGCACAACGCACAAAGTAATCATAGCATATAAATATTCATTTGATAAAACAAGAGATAACCAAACAAATCTCTAAAACTAAGAGAATGAATTTAGCCATACAAGTACTACTAATGCTAATGGAGGTATCCTAACTCAGATTCAACTAAAAGCTTAATGGTGACAGGATGATTAAGTTCCTAAACATTCTAAGTTTGAGCTTGTGACTTATGATGCTCATTGTAGTTTTGGCTTGTTGATCTCTTCGAAACGTTCGAGGAGGTGATAAAACATGAAACGTTGCTCTTCACATAGTTCATGTATCAACCTTTTCAGACATGTTTACAATGATAGTAATCCTTGTCGTGGTTTTGAATTTCTTGAAGTGGAAGTTCAAGTGAAATGGGTTGAGGATCTTCAAATTAAGAAGGAATTGGTGGAGGCTCATTAGGTGATGGCTCTACAATGTTTGAGGGGAAGGTAGGGAGTATCAACTTCCATGTGGTTGGGTGGTTGACATTGATGTCTTCTCATAATCCAAAATGGGCTATTGGGGGAATGAGAGAGTGATATTGGATCAAGTGTTGATTCAACATTTTGATTTTTTGCTAACCATTTCAAGTTAGTTTGTTGGTAGTGGTGGAAGGTGAGATGGCCAAGGAGGTAATTCTTCTACATTGCGAGAATGTGGAGATTGTGAGGTGGCTCTAGGCACCAATGATGTTGGTTGAGTTGTGGAGGGTATGTTTGGTTTAGTAGAGTTTGGTGATGAAATCCTAGTGGGAACACTCTTCTTGGGGATTAGTTTGATTGGTTTCTTTGGTGTAGGGGAAATCCTAGCATTAGTGGACTTAACCGGAGATGATTCGGTTGAGGAAACTTAGTGTATGATCCTAGCAAGTTTCTTGGGTGGTTCTTGAGTGGATGAGTTAGCACTAGGGGCCTTTCTCATGATGAAATGACTAAGGGAGATGGTTGCAATTACTGATAATTGTGTTTGTGTTTGATGACGAAAGTGTTCTTAGCAATATGGCTTATAAAGGGAAGAACTTGGCAAGTGCATTTAAGACTTAAGCCACTAACATTCTTAGAGATGTGATGATTAATATGCACAAGGTTGAAGTTCAGAGTTTCGCGATCTAGGAACTCATTTAAGATGAGATGGAGTGGAAGGAAAGTTGAAATGATTGTTTTAGCAAGGTTTGACATAATCTCACATCACGGATCCCACGGTTCCCTCCTTGGAGGGATCTGGATAGGCTGATCCTAGGGATCCGGCTCTCAGCAGTTATGACAGGTTTGAAATGAGATTTCTAGGAGCTAAAGCCTATCTCATTTTGAGTGTTTCAGTTCTCCTAAGTGTTTAAGATGAGAGGGTACTTAAATGATCAAGGGTAATAAGTGTTATAGCAAATGATTGCCTTCTATGAAAGGGAGATGACATATGACTACCAATAGATGTTCAAGGATAACACTAAGTGTTTTGATGGTGTCAATAAATGATCCTAGTGATCAGATTTTTGGCTTGAGATGGAATTTAAAAAAAAAATCTTTAAAACTCAAAAGAATTGAAAAGCTTAATTCTTGACCCATTTTGAGATAGAGATGACTACAAACAATTTCCTAAAATTGTTCAATATGTCCACCTAAGTGTTTTGAAAGATGAGAAACAATTTGTGAGTATTGAAGCGGAAAATATGATGAGTTTTGATGTGTTGATAAATCAAAAGGCAATTTGACTAAGATCTCTAGTAAGCCATAAGTGTGTCTAAGCCTTTCTCATCCTTGAAGTGGACTTAGTTGGGTTCTAGTATCATATGTTTGTTATCCAGAAAGCTATCTTGATGTAAGGGATGCTGTATTGCTGATCTGATGTCACGGATCCGGTTCCTCAATGGAGGGATCGGCTAGAGCTAATCCTAGGGATCGGCATCTGCGGTCAGAATCCTCCTGAGAATGATGCATGATTTTGCACACTAATAGTCGCTTAAGCTAAGCAATAAGAACAAGCATGTCATCACAAAGTACCACTTATAAAAACATGATAAAGTAACAATATCTCAATTACCACAAACCAATAGTGCAAAAGCATAATCATTCATACATAGAATAAAAGAAAATAAGCATATTTGTCTCTTTCGTCAATCCTTTCTTTTTCCTTTTGTATTTGGTGAGATTGTAAGCAAGGTTTTGAATCATGCCCCTCAATTGTTTGAACTCCGCGGTTTCGTTTGGAATGATTGGAAGTTGATCCAGATAATCAAATGGTTCCAATTTGATGTTGGTTATGGGGTTGACATCTTCTTCTTCTTCATTTTCTTCTTCTCCTTCCGAAGAGTTCGAGAGAGCTTTAGGTTTCTTTCCATTGACCTTGAAGTGTTTAGAGGGTATTTTGGTAAGAGGTACCATTACATGATCGGCAAGAAAATGATCATTGTTGATAGGGGATGGTTGCAATGCACTAACATACTTACAAAGTCGTGTTAGGAGCATACCATATGGAAGTACCATGTTGGAAGCTTTGAATACCCCAGCCATTCTCCTTACCATGTAATAGGCAAGATTAAATGGCTTTTGGTGGATAAGACAATAGATCATTTGCATAAGACATGCGTTTGGATGATCTTTGTTTCCAACTAGGCTTATGACGTTTTCCCTAATGATTTCTTCCCATTTTCTATACATGGGATGGATTTTGAAAAGTTCCATTTGAAAAGGATTACGGTGAATAAGTTTCTTGTTTCGGTCGAAACGAGATTGATCGGCTCTTATTTTGTAGATGGTGTCACGGATGGTTTCGGGTTCATCAAGAGGAGTATGGTACATTGGTTTAGGATCAAGTGCAAGGTTTTGAGTGTTAATTGCCCAATCTTGAGAGTACATACAAATTCCTTCACAAAGAATGCGAAGAATTTGAGCAAAGTTGTTGAGAGGAAGAGTAAAGTTTTGGGTATTGATGATGAAAGCGATTGAAATGCTATTATCGATGTTTCGAATGATCCTAATGCTTCTATAAAACTCAAAGATGAAGACCGGACAAATTTGTTCGTCAATGTCAAGAAGACAATCAAAATTGATTGTCGAGAAGACTTGACGAATGTAGGTATCCTCAAGGAAACATTCCTTGATTACACGACCTTCGTGGATAAGTCGTTTTTTGAGTTTTTTGAAGACCTTGCGGTCGGTTTTTGAGAATTCCTCATTTCGATAATAATGAGTAAGGTAATGGGCGGTATCATGATGATCTTGTTGAGTGGCTTTAGGCATGCTTGGTCCTTACAAAAACAAAATTTTCAATTAGGCAAAGATAGTTGAGGTGGGTTTATGGTTTTTAATTGTATTAACAATGTTGTGAACACAATGTGAACTTAGTTATGTTAAAAGCCCCTTTTCATGATTAATTTTGAAAACCCTAATTAAACCAATTGATTAGAGATTAGTAAAACCATAAACCCTAGAATGTGGATGATGAGAATTAGAACAAGTTAATGTAATTACTTACAATGGTGTTCTTGGAGGGAATACTTGAGAGTATGGAATCTAATGAGGATGAAATCAGTGGTTTAGTCGGTTTTGAAAGCGTATATCTGAGTTCTGTTCCACGGTTCCCCCAAATCCCTTGTATTTGGGATCCGGCTAGTACAACTAGGGGTATCCGGCTACTGTGGACAGAAGTAGGGTTGTTTGGCATTATTTTTGTAGTAGGTTTATAAGCAAGCTTACTAAAAAGATAGTTTGGAGGTATCAGATGAAGATTGTTTTTGGATGACGGGTTTTGAAGAATCACATATCGAGGGTTCATGTGTGACGACGACGTTAGTTTGACGAATCAAAAAGGAATACTATTCTCGATGATGAATAAGACGGAAAAGTGACGAAAGAGACTTCTAACGATGCTAGTAATTATTAAACAAAGAGAGCGATGAAATAAATTAAACTCATGTAACCTATCTAATGAAAAGTAAAACATACCTCTATGCTTCTTGGTTTGGCAAAATACCAAAAATACTTCATGAGCTTTTAAAGTAATATTTTGTACTTGGTGTACGTAAGTTATGATTTACTTTTTTAGATCCTTCCTTGAATGTTGACTTCATTATTCTTTGAATGAATATTTTGGAGAGATTCTAGCATGAAGATTTCTTGAACACAAAAATTGTTAGAATGATCTATCAATGTCCAACAAAGTGATTTAAAAGAAAATATGACAAAAAAAAGCCTTCTTTGTAGTTTTCAAACATACACGGATCATATCAAAATTTTAAAGTACAATATACTTTAAGAAACTTGGTAACGAAGCTCGCTATGCCAATTATGGAAAAACTAGAAGGGGGGTTGAATAGTTTTACCAATTTAAAACTTCCTTTTAAATATTTAGATCGAATTATGTCAATCTGTTTGGTTGTTTATGTTGGACGTTGATAGATAGATATATAAACGTGTAATGAAAGATAAAGAGTAAGAAGCACATCACCATGACACAAGTATTTATAGTGGTTCGGCTACAAGGACACCTTCCTTGCCCTACTCCACTCCCCGAGTCACCTACTCGAGAGTTCGTAAGCACTACACCAACTCCTTATGGCGGAGAAGCCTTCGCAACCTTGCTTAACCTTTTCCCGATACAAAGCTAAATACCGAGTTCCTTCACACCAAGGCGAACCACACCTAACACAACGTCGCCTACCCTTTATACGGTGCTAGGCTAACCACCGAGTTCTTTCACACCAAGGAGAACTAATCCAATCACAATGTCGCCTACCCTTTATTAGGTACTAGGCTAAGCACCTAGTTCCATTACTATGGAGGAACTACTACCCTTTACAATACAACACCTAATGTCAAGGAGATCCACTCCTTGTTACAACACCATCAAGGATATCACCATCCTTGAAAATAAACAAATACTTATATGTATAATGATGCACCTCATCGATTATACGACCTAGGCATTCTTCCCAAATGCTACTTGATTTGATTCTTTGGCATCCTTCACTAATGCCTTTGACACAACGCTTGGCACCCTTCACTAATGCCTTCGTCTTGACACCTTTAGTATTCTTCACTAATGCTTTGATATGGACGATAAGCACCTTTCACTAATGCTTTCATCTTGACACTTTCGGCATCCTTCACTAATGCCTTCTACTTGACACTTTCGGCATCCTTTACTAATGCCTTCAACTTGACACTTTCGGCATCCTTTACTAATGCCTTCAACCCAACATCTATGGAGAAAGAAAGAACTATCAACAAGAGAACCTTAGTTGTCTTGATGATGACGAAGCATGGCAACTCATGGACTTGAGCTTGCTCGTCTTTAAGAAGTGGTGATCTCGCCTTTAAGAGGAACCTCGAGAATCACACAAAAACAAAAGACAAACTACATAGATCACTTGGATCTGAGGTTAGATGATTATAATACTTGGGGAAGTATGTGTGTAAAGTGATAAGTAGAAAGGAAGAAATGGCTCTCTATTTATAGAGGAATTTCTCTACTGTTCCTCGGATCCCGCGGATCCCTTCCACAAGGGATCCGGCTAGCACAAAGCCAGGGATCCGTGGAACTCTCCTCTTTGCCCATGGGGTATTTTTGGTTATGGGTCATGGGTCATGGGTTATGGGTTGATCCATGGTTTTCTTTCTAGATACAATGTATCTCAAGGATACAATGAACTTGTTTAAGTGGTATATATAAAACCATGGGTTATGGGTCAATACCATTTGCTAGTTTTTGCCCATTTAGTATATACTTGTTTTTTACCCATTTTAGTATATACTTGTTTTTACCCCTTTTAGTATACTTAGTTTAAGTATATGTTACCCCAATATGTAAACACTAGTTGTTGTACATATGTATCTAAATCATAAAATCACTTATACTTGTTTTAGTGTTTTATGTAAATACGTAAGTGTGTTAGGAAACTATTGACTCAAACTACTTACGTATTTTATTTGTTTTGTTAAAATGATTTTACGTTTGTTATCGACAAAACATTAGAAGATCGTAAAATATAAATAAACGTTTTTACGGCTTATTTGTATTAACAAAGTACATAAGACAGCCAATCATCGATCTGTAAAGCTTGACTTCCATAGGTTTTCCATCTTCATCCTTTCCTAATGAGTTGATTGCTTTGATAGGTGTGGTGACTGGCCTCATAGTATCAAAGTTAAACTTCTTAAGAATGTCAGTGACATACTTATCTTGGCTAATAAAGATTCCAGTACTTGATTGTTTAACTTGAAGCCCCAAAAAGAAAATTAATTCACCCATGGAACTCATTTGAAATTCTTGTTGCATGAGCTTCTCGAATTCTTTCACCATAGACTGTTTTGTAGCTCCAAAGATGATATCATCTACATAGACTTGAACAAGAATGATATCCTTCTTGTCTCTCTTGATAAACAAAGTCTTATCAATTGCGCCTCTCCTGTAACCATGTTGCAATAAGAAAGTGGAGAGTCGTTCATACTAAGCTCTAGGTGCTTGATGAAGGCCATACAGAGCCTTAACAACTTTGTAGACTTTGTTTGGATGTGCAAGATCCTCAAAACCAGGAGGTTGTTTGACATAGACCTCCTCTGTAATCTTGCCATAAAGAAAGGCACTTTTGACATCCATTTGATAAACAGGAAAGCCCATATAAGATGCAAAAGCAAGGAATATTCTAATGGCTTCTATCCTTGCTACAAGAGCAAACACTTCATCATAGTCCACTCCTTCTTCTTGTCTATATCCTTGTGCAACTAATCTTGCTTTGTTCTTGATGACATTCCCTCTTTCATCTCTCTTAACTCTGAAAACCCATATTGTACCAATGACTTTCTTTCCATCTGGTAGATCGCATAGTACCCAAACTTCTTGAAGTTTGAATTGAAGAAGTTCTTCTTGCATGGCTTCAACCCAACTCTCTTTAGTTAATGCTTGAGCAACATTCTTGGGTTCTTCTTGAGAGATAAAACAAGTGAATAAATATGTTTGTTGATCCTTATGATTCATCCTGTTTTGTTTATACACAAAGTTAAGTAAAGCATTATGTGGTTTAGAAAAACCTTTAGCCTTGGTCCTTGTGAGCACCCCTAATGTAGAAGGTCCAATGATTTGACCAGCAGGATGATCTTTATGAATTCTTAATGTAGGAGTCTGTGGAACTTCAAGATCATCAACCAAATACCTTCATCTTCAAATTCATCATCAGTATCTTCTAACCCAGGCATGTTCGGATCATTCAAATCATTAGAAGTACTATCAATTGGTGCAGCAGTACTTTGATCCAAAGTATTGTGAGAGTAATCTGTAGACTTACCCTTCTTCTTTGTTTCTTCATAAGCTCTTCTTTGTTCACCCTCATAAGATTGTGCTATTGTTTCTTGAAAAAGCATCCTATTTTGTTCATCTTGAATAGCTTGATCTTCAGCAGACAAAGTGGTTTTTGGTTCATCAGTACTTTTCTCCTTCTCAACAGTTATACGTTCTTCATCCGGAACAACATCAGGTCTAATATTGACTCCATGAACAATATACGTATTAAATCTTCTTCTTTATGATCAACTTGATTTTCTTCTCTAACAGGAACATAGTTCATAGAAGGAGTCAAAACATCAAGATCAAACATCCAATCAGGACCTTTACCATTTTGATTTTCTTGATCTTCTAAAAATTCAACATGAAGACAGTCTTGAACCTTTTTGGTAACCTTGTTGTACACTCTAAATCCTTTACTATTTGTACAATAACCCAATAAGTATCTGATTTGCTCCAGAAGGAGATCAATAATGAGAAGTGTAGTATTACGGGTAACTCAAACGTGTTAGGTTTGAGTACCGAGATCGTTCCGAACGAGGGTTGAATGGAATTTTCAACTCACGTCGCGATTATCGGGATTGAATGGAAAAAGGGATAATTTGACGTTTTTCTAAACTACGGGGCAAGGGAAGTAAATGGGAAGCAATTATAAGGGAATTAATCTACGGGAAAACAAAGAAGTATACTAAATATGCAAATCTACGCTAATATGCAATTTATGATATAAATGAAACGCGAATTAAATGCAATAACGTCTAAACTAAATCCAAAAAATGATCTAAAATTAATTTTTGACTAAAAATGATATTTGAAAATTATATAAGAATTAAAACTAATTTTTATGAATTTTCTTGAATTTATTTGAATTAAAAACTAATTTCTAATTTTAAAAGTAAAACTAAATATCTAACAATTATGAAAACAAGTGAGAAAATTATGAAACTATTTTTTAAAATCAAGATTAACTAAAAAGAATTTTAAAAACTGGATTTGTATTTTTATGAACTTTTTTCTAATTTCTATGATTTAAAAACTATTTTAAATTAATTAAATGTCTAAAAATTACTATTTAAACTAGGAAAATTATGAAAAAAATATTTTTTTGGCTTTTTATATTTTTCTTAATCTAGGAAAATTGAAAACATATTTTTTGGAACTTTTTCTGATTTATTTGCATTAAATGCTAATTAAAAATGCTTAAAACTCAATTTAAATGCATAAAAATATCAAAAGAGCATGGAAAAATATGAAAACTTCCAGAAAATTATAAAATAATACCGAAGTGTAGGGAAAAATAACAGAAACTATTTTGGAGAACAAGAACTATGATTTGGGCACACAACTGTTATGAATAAGCACTTGAAATAAGCTAAAAGCTAACTATAAGCTACCATAAGCTACCTAAGGCTCAAACTGACCTAAACTAACTAAGATTTAGCTACTGCAACTGATTTGAACCTAATAAGCAAAAGTTAGAGGCATTTAGGCAACATAACAGGTTCTAGCTACATATTCCAAACGGTCCTACTGTGGTGACTTTGAACCTAAATAAGCTAGCTTAGAAAAAATCACAAAAATAAACTAAAAATATCTAGTAAACAATCACCAACCAAAGATACTAAATCCAAAAATTGAACAATTTTCAACCAGAAATGAGTGAACTAAAATTCCGTAAAGTTTAGTGTACAGCAAACTTTTTCTAAAATTGACTTTTATGAAAGAAACTTATTTTTTACTTTTGTGAAATTTGATCAATCAAAACAGGTTGTAAATGATGATTAGAGATGCATTTTGACCAAATTAAACTAACTCTAACAGATTTAGACCTAATATGCAAGATATTGACAACTGAATTAAACAGATATGAAAACAAGATCAGATTAAATGCAATTTTGACTTAGAATGTATGAAGATGCAATTTAAAGACTATATCAACTAAGTTATGACTACTATAGACTAAAGCAACTAAGGTTGGCTAATAACCTAACCTATAACACAAAACGAAGCTTTAATCCAAACGCCACTTAGTGTACAAATATTCAAACTTAAAACAGAAATCTGTTAGAACAATCTATTTAATCACCAATCCTAAATCTAATAAGACTAATTATAGCTAAATGAAGTAATCTACACTATCAGAACTATCAAATCCCACTACTACATACTTATGCAGATTAGACAGGCATGAAACATAAATGTAAAATAGCACTTACATTAGTCTTGCCACAATGGCATGCTCAAAAATTCAATGGAACAGTATTCTAAACTGATTATCAACCCAACTCAGTTCCAAAATCAACCATATCCAAGCTAATATCAGTAATCCTGAACATTGTTACTGATCGCTCCCGAACCGTCAAATTTTATCACACAAGCTGACCACTTGTGAAAGGTCAACCGTGATAAACTTCAAACAGTTCAGAACCAATGCAATGAAGTCCAGGAGAGTTTAGTGTTTCCCCAGGTCGTTAAGTCCCAACGAGTTGTGCGACTGAATAATCAAACGTATAGTGATCGGGTGATAATGAACGGGAAAAGGTTTGTGAATTTGGAATAATTATACCTAAAGAGAAAGTTTGTAAATTACAGGGGCTTAAATGCAAATTAAAGAAAATTAAAATGATAAATTATATTAAATAAACGCTATCACTATTTTTAAAATTGATTAACGTTTAAAACTTAAAATGTACGTTTAAATTAAAAACTACGTAACGTACGAAATAAAACGTGAAAATAAAGAAGTAAAATACCTACAGATATAGAAAATATATTTTTACAATCATAATTATACTAGAAAATTATTGGAAAAAGAAAATTATTTTTATGACTATTTATTTAATTATTATTAATTAAAAACTATTTTTACTTATTTAATAATACCCTAAAATAAAAGAAAATATGAAATAAAGCTAGAAAAATGAAATTATGACTTAGAAAAATCTAAAATAACTAAAGAGAATTTTCAAAACTAATTTTATATTTTTCTGATTATTTTTCTATTTTCTATGAATTAAAAACTATTTAAAACTAATTAAATTGCTAAAAATTACAAATTTAACTAAGAAAAATTTGGAAAAATTACTTTTTTGCTTTTTATATTTATCTTAACCTAGAAAAAATGAAAACTTATTTTTTTGAAACTTTTCTGATTTAATTGTATTAAAAGCTAATTAAAAATACCTAAAACTGTCTTAAATGAGGAAAAATATCAAAAAGTGCTGGAAAAATATGAAAAATTCAGGAAAAGTCTAAATTAATATTCTAAGTATATGGAAAATATAAAAACAGTAGCTTATGTGTGAGAATATGAGGCTGCAGTGAAGAGTACTTATAAATAAGCACTTGGAATAAGCTAATGAACACAAAAAGCTGCCAACCTATCACAGAAGCTATAATAAGCTAAAAGTACTCAAAAGCAACTAATATCAACTAGCTTTAACCTCTGAAATACAAACTGCACAGATTTGATGATTTGAAATCAATTGCTAAAAACAGTTTTTATGTCTACTGTGTGGCTTGAAAATAAGCCACTCAAATAAGCTGAAACTAAAAACCAGATATAGGATCCTACACTAGACCTGGCTAGCTACTTATAGACCAAGAACCAGACCAAGATAAGCTCTAATGAGCTTGTGACAAGCCCTGCAAATCACCTGTGCACACTCAGTATACACTGAGTCAGTGCACAGGGGATTTTAGACCATATTGACAAGCCATTTTGGAGCTTGTAAAAAATTACAAAAATTCAACAAAAAGCATATTAAGAAACATGACCAGCTGAACTATAAAAACCCACAATTTCACTTGATTTGTCCCAAAATTGAATCCATGAAAAATCACCCAAGTTGGGTGAAAAACAGATATTACCACTTTTGACTTTTGGACAGTTTGAGAGCTTTGACTTTTGTGAGATTTGAACCCAATTTAAGGACTGAGATTGATGTTTTATGATGAAATAATCCTAATGCAAGCTATCTCTATGAATTCTAAACACAAAACAAGCTTTTGATCTAAGAAAATTTAAACAAATATGAAATTAGAACAGGTTATTTATGATTTTGACTTTGAATGTATGCAGCTAAAATTTGATGACTGTAATGAGTACAATAGAGTTTAATAAGCCTAAAACAACAAGTCTCAACCAATGGACAAACCTCAAACACAGTGTTGGCAATATGATCCAAACCTGCTTTCACAACTGCTTGTTTGCTACTACTTCTACTTACGATTATCTAGCCTCTACTAACACTGAAACTGAACCACTCTAACCTAATAACAGTTAAATGAACATATCTAAACTAAAGCTAACAGTAAATCAAGACAGATATAGATTATGCAAAAATACACTATTAATGAAAACAAGTAAAATACTCACATGCAGTCCAGCTTATTAGCCACTCAAACCAGAACCATAACTATACTAACTGAAGCTATTCCAACCCAAATCAATCTCTGCAACACCCAATTCCATTTCCAAGACTACTTGAACCAACATTCAACAAAGTTTGACTTTTGTTGACGGATACAAAATTATTTAAACTTGAGTTATAAGCTTACAAAAAGCTATAAATGGCTTAAATAAACTTATTTGATCTTAAAATAAGCTATTGAAGCTTGAGTACAAGAGCTTGAAACTGAAATTTTAAACAGATGCACGCATAAAACTTGAAACTATACTAAAACTTTGAATTGAAACTTGAAAGTGCATTACAATGATTATCCAACTAAAGTTTAATACATAGGAACTGAGATTACAAATTTTTTACTTAAACTAAAACATTTATATTAAAAACGATTTGCATAAAAATATAAAAACTAGTTACTACTCTCTATGCCTTCTCCTCTCTCTCTTTTTATACAAAAGTGCTTCCACTTGACTTCAGAGCAAATCCCACTTGCATTTGGGACCATTGGATCACTTGAGGATATATTGGCCGTTTGATTCAGTTTTGGCGCCAAAATGGATTTAACAACTGTGGGGGGTTTGAGTGTTAGGTTGAAGAAGCAATAAATGCATCTTGGCTTGTTGGGTGAGGTGGAAGGATAAGGGTGTGGGAGATGAGTTGGGGGGATGGTTGTGTCTGGGTTTGCAGAGGCAGTGGGTGGGGAAGAAAGAAAAGAGAGGGGAAGGGTGACATGTTTGACCGGTTATTTGACTTGGGGCGTTGATATATGAAAGGGGGGTCAAAAAACAGGGGGTCAATGGGTTTTGGCAGGGGTCACAGGTCACAAAGGGTCAAAGCTTGTATTAAATAACAAGGACTTGTTTTGCAATTTCTGAAAGACCAAGGACCAAGGCTGCCAATTTTGCAAAGTTGTTTCAAGGGTCACTTTTGCCAAGTTTCAATAGTACAAGGACCATAATAGACATTTTCAAATTTCCAAGGACTATTTTTGCCAATTTTGAAACTTGAAGGACCAAACTTGTAATTTCTCAAAACTTTTGACATTTTTCACCAAAGGACTAATTATGACAACTTATGATTTTAAAAGGACCTTTGGTGACTTTTCTTTTGAAATAAGTGCTTAGGGACTATTTCTGACAACTTTTGAAACTGGGGACTGACTGCTAATTATGCAAATTTTGCTCATTTTTCATCTGATTTTAAACATTTTGCATCTGAAACATATAAAATGTAACTTTGAGATATTTTCAGTATTTTGATGCATTTCTGAGCGTTTTTAAGTGTTTTGCAGTTCAGATTTGACCAAAAATGATGAGTATTTACACACTCATCAATCCCCCACAATAAACTATTGCTAGTCCCTAGCAATCTTTTGAAAAAACTTAATGGATTTGAATCTCTTTACCAAAAGCCATTACTTCTGGAGTAGCCAAATGTTTCAGTTCAAGTAAGAACTATGGTACACGATAACCATGTGATTTTGAGCAAACCACCAGCTTCCAACGGTTTGACTTGTCTTTACCGAAGCCGTTTGCTTCTGGCCTAGCCAACTCTTAGATAAAATATCTTTGGTGAGCTGATTACCAATTATGGTTTTTCCACTGCCTTTACCACAAGCCATAAACTTCCGGGCTAGCCAACTCTTCACTAATTAAAGATATGGTGAGCTGAACACCATACAATTTTGGGCAAATTGCAAGCGGTCAACGGATTTGAGATATCTTTACCAAGAGCCGTTTGCTCCTGGATTAGCCAATCCTTTTGTCTATTAGACATGGCGGACTGATAACCGTAAGCTGAGTGAGTGCAAAACACTTACTCCAAAAAAAATTTTGGCCAAAAATGGGGAATTGGGTGGTATAATTACATGATAAAATTCGTGAGAATTCCCCCCCATACTAGAAATGAATATTGCCCTCAATATTCAAAGTACCGGCTGTTATTCCGAAACTGAGAACGTAAAAGGGAAATACTACGGCCATTATTTGTGGATTTTTTCTTTTTTTTTTTTTTTTTTTTTTTTTTTTTTTTTTGATGAAAACTTTATATACAACAGCGGGGGGCAACTCCCCCACACTAGGGTGGTACACACGGGTGAAAACCCATGTTTAACTACTGTTTTTGATTCCCGAGTCGCTAGCTTGACTCGACCCGAATTAATTTGTTCATGGGGAAGTAAGTGGAAGAGACAATCTCCATCGGACTTTCATTCAAGATGTTTGTATAAACATTGAAGTACGTGAAAGTTCCACACCGATGAGATATACATAGATCCGGCTCACAAATAATAAATGAAAATGCCGGGGTCAAAGATAGTGTCTTCATTCCCGAAGGAGTGAAGATGAAGAGAAATCACAAGATATTTGAGGAAAGGAAGAAAGATTTTATAACAATCAAGATCCATTCTTCATCCTCAAATGTAGACATATCGGGAGGAAGGGTGAGGGTAGTATCATCAATAAGCAAACTCTTATGATAGAGTACACCTTCCTCCGAGCCAATATCATCCTCAAGATCAAAATAGAAATGATCATATTCAGGAGGAGATATGTCATGAGAGAGTTCACCGGAGAACTCTTCATGAAGAGAATCATTCACATGAAGTGAATTTGTGAACTCTTGTTCCATTGTGGGCTCATCACTATCCTCGTTAAAGATTGGATTGTTAGAAATCCAAGTGAATTCGATCGAATTCAAATAGATGATTGGTGAAAGTAGCTTTGAATGTTTCGGGAACAAAGTGATCAACATTCTCTATTGGACTGTTAGGGTGAGAAGTGAGTGAACGATCATTATAAGGGAGACTTTCAATCTCTCCCAGATCGTCTTCAAAATCAAAGAGACCATCATCATTTCCCGATGAAAGTGGATTGATGTGAGTGAGTTCATCGGTGAACTCCTCAAGAAGATGATCAGCATCAGATTGTGGAAGTGATGCCTCAACATACTCGATGTCTCCATATGATGCACAATCTTCGCTACAATTGGAGAAAGTCTCAAAATGATCTTTTAAACACTCAAGAGGGGAAGAAGAATCACACATATGATCAAAAATTCCCCGTGACTCTCTTGGGATTGGGACAAGGTTCTCAACACTAGACTTTATGAATTCGTCCGATTCCTTTTCAGGAACAGTGTCAAGAAGCTCGTCCCCCATGTTCAGAGAGTGAGTGGGAATATCGGGTGTGATAACAACAGACTGAGGGAGTTGAGAAATATTATCTTTAAAAGGATAAAAACTCTCCTCGTCATCATCATATAGAGCTGCCTTAAGAAATTGGGAACGCCTTAGAGCTGCATGCTCTAGGACTAATAATTCTTCCCTAGATTTGCGAGCCTCTCGTTCTTCGGCTAGCAATTCTCCTATGGTTTTCTCACCACTCACTTGATTCTTAAAGTTTTGAATCATATCATCAAGTGTTTTCATTGCGGTTTCAAAATCTTGGGAAATTTCTTTAGGCAACGGCTCAGGTGGAGTTTGAACTGTATGGTGCTGTGGAGGTTGGAAATTGTCAAAACCGGAAGTATAGTAATTTTGATTCCACGGTTGACATTGAAAATTATCGTGAGGACCTCCACAATTCTCACAACAGTAAAACTGTTGAGCCTGGATTGGCGAATTATATGGATATTGGTCATAACCAAAGTTCTGAGCATCACTGGAAAACTGTTCATAGACAAATGTGTTTCCGGATTGACACTCAAATCCTTGGTGAGGACCTCCACAAAATTCACAGTAGTTATGTTGATTATATGAAGATAAGTCGGGCTGTGGTGGGTAGTTGGAAAAATTTGAGGGATCGTTAAATGAGTTCGGATTAGGATCATAATCAAATGAATTCTTCGAACCACAAAACAAACAACTCCGTTCGAATATCATTACCACACTGTACACACTACACAGCGACATGGTGAATCAAAAAGAGGCTCACCACAACCGACACAAGGAATAAACGATTCCATTTGAGAGTTATGAGAAGGAATCGGTTCATTCAAAGAATCAACAAAACCAACATGGTGATCGAATGACTATCAAGTCTTGAAGAACATTTTGAAAAATTCGGAGGTGGGACAAGTGGTGTGCTCTGAGAGCTAGCAATTTCCACCACTTCCGTTATGGTCTCTGGTTCAGGTTCTTGAGAAACGTGAAAATTAGGCAAGTCATTCTTGCTAGTCACCGGTCTAAATTCTGCATGATTGCTTTTAACCGTAAATTGTGAAAGGTTAGGATCAATTTTAGACGGCTTAGGAGCAATTGAGGGGTTAGATCTTTGGATAACCGTAGGTTAGACGTATTTAGCACTTCCATTATCAGAGGGAAGTACCTGGTCCTTTGTCACCCAGGTTTCTCGTTCCATTTCCCTAAGCAGAATTAATGGATCATCACGAACAGCACGAATTCTTGACATTTGTGATAAAGTATGAAGTTTTTCAAATTCGTTCCAGAATTCGTCGTAGTCGAGAGATTCCATGAGAATAGAAGAAGTTAGAATCAAATGGATAGAGGGCAAAGGGATAAAGAATCAAAAAGGGTAAGAGGGTAAAGAGGAATATTTTTGGTATTTTTAAAAACATTTTGTAAAATAAGAAAAGAAAATCTTTTGGGTTTTTGTGTTTGTTGACTGATTTTAAAATGTTTTTGGATTTTTGGATAAGAAAATATAAACATATATAGATGGTATGAACAAGGAGTGAATATTCAAATCACTAATCGCTAAACGTAAGATAATTAGCACAGCTCCGCAGCGGCGCCAAAATTTGATCGCTCCCGAATCCGTCAAGTTTTATCACACAAGCTGACCACTTGTGAATGGTCAACCGTGATAAACTTCAAACAGTTCAGAACCAATGCAATGAAGTCCAGGAGAGTTTAGTGTTTCCCCAGGTCGTTAAGTCCCAACGAGCTACGTGCGATGAATAATCAAACGATATAATGATCGGGTGATAATGAACGGAAAAGGTTTGTGAATTTAGAATAATTATACCTAAAGAGAAAGTTTGTAAATTACAGGGGCTTAAATGCAAATTAAAGAAAATTAAAATGATAAATTATATTAAATAAACGCTATCACTATTTTAAAATTGATTAACGTTTAAAACCTAAAATAATACGTTTAAATTAAAAAACTACGTAACGTACGAAATAAAACGTGAAAATAAAGAAGTAAAATACCTACGGATATAAAAAATATATTTTTACAATCCTAATTATACTATAAAATTATTGGAAAAAGAAAATTATTTTTATGACTATTTATTTAATTATTATTAATTAAAAACTATTTTTACTTATTTAATAATACCCTAAAATACAAGAAAATATGAAATAAAGCTAGAAAAATGAAATTACGACTTAGAAAAATCTAAAATAACTAAAGAGAATTTTAAAAACTAATTTTATATTTTTCTGATTATTTTTCTATTTTCTATGAATTAAAAACTATTTAAAACTAATTAAATTGCTAAAAATTACAAATTTAAATAAGAAAAATTTGGAAAAATTACTTTTTTGCTTTTTATATTTATCTTAACCTAGGAAAAATGATAACTTATTTTTTTGAAACTTTTCTGATTTAAGCACTTGGAATAAGCTAATGAACACAAAAAGCTGCCAACCTATCACAGAAGCTATAATAAGCTAAAAGTACTCAAAAGCAACTAATATCAACTAGCTTTAACCTCTGAAATACAAACTGCACAGATTTGATGATTTGAAATCAATTGCTAAAAACAGTTTTTATGTCTACTTTGTGGCTTGAAAATAAGCCACTCAAATAGTGAAACTAAAACCAGATATAGGATCCTACACTAGGCACGGCTAGCTACTTATATACCAAGAACCAGACCAAGATAAGCTCTAATGAGCTTGTGACAAACCTGCAACAATCACCTGTGCACACTCAGTATACACTGAGTCAGTGCACAGGGGATTTTAGACCATATTGACAAGCCATTTTGGAGCTTGTAAAAAATTACAAAAATTCAACAAAAAGCATATTAAGAAACTTGACCAGCTGAACTATAAAAACCCACAATTTCACTTGATTTGTCCCAAAATTGAATCCATGAAAAATCACCCAAGTTGGGTGAAAAACAGATATTACCACTTTTGACTTTTGACAGATTTGAGAGCTTTGACTTTTGTGAGATTTGAACCCAATTTAAGGACTGAGATTGATGTTTTATGATGAAATAATCCTAATGCAAGCTATCTCTATGAATTCTAAACACAAAACAAGCTTTTGATCTAAGAAAATTTTAACAGATATGAAATTAGAACAGGTTATTTATGATTTTGACTTTGAATGTATGCAGCTGAAATTTGATGACTGTAATGAGTACAATAGAGTTTAATAAGCCTAAAACAACAAGTCTCAACCAATGGACAAACCTCAAACACAGTGTTGGCAATATGATCCAAACACTGCTTTCACAACTGTTTTGCTACTACTTCTACTTAACTGATTATCTAGCCTCTACTAACACTGAAACTGAACCACTCTAACCTAATAACAGTTAAATGAACATATCTAAACTAAAGCTAACAGTAAATCAAGACAGATATAGATTATGCAAAAATACACTATTAATGAAAACAAGTAAAATACTCACATGCAGTCCAGCTTATTAGCCACTCAAACCAGAACCATAACTATACTAACTGAAGCTATTCCAACCCAAATCAATCTCTGCAACACCCAATTCCATTTCCAAGACTGCTTGAACCAACATTCAACAAAGTTTGACTTTTGTTGACCGGATACCAAAATTATTTAAACTTGAGTTATAAGCTTACAAAAAGCTATAAATGGCTTAAATAAACTTATTTGATCTTAAAAATAAGCTATTAGAAGCTTGAGTACAAGAGCTTGAAACTGAAATTTTAAACAGTAAGCATAAAACTTGAAACCATACTAAAACTTTGAATTGAAACTTGAAAGTGCATTACAATGATTATCCAACTAAAGTTTAATACATAGGAACTGAGATTACAAATTTTTTACTTAAACTAAAACATTTATATTAAAAACGATTTGCATAAAAATATAAAAACTAGTTACTACTCTCCTATGCCTTCTCCTCTCTCTCTTTTTATACAAAAGTGCTTCCACTTGACTTCAGAGCAAATCCCACTTGCATTTGGGACCATTGGATCACTTGAGGATATATTGGCCGTTTGATTCAGTTTTGGCGCCAAAATGGATTTAACAACTGTGGGGGGTTTGAGTGTTAGGTAGAAGAAGCAATAAATGCATCTTGGCTTGTTGGGTGAGGTGGAAGGATAAGGGTGTGGGAATAGCTAGGGGATGGTTGTGTAATGCTGGGTTTTGCAGAGGCAGTGGGTGGGGAAGAAAGAAAAGAGAGGGAAAGGGTGACATGTTTGACCGGTTATTTGACTTGGGGCGTTGATATATGAAAGGGGGGTCAAAAAACAGGGGGTCAATGGGTTTTGGCAGGGATCACAGGTCACAAAGGGTCAAAGCTTGTATTAAATAACAAGGACTTGTTTTGCAATTTCTGAAAGACCAAGGACCAAGGCTGCCAATTTTGAAAAGTTTTTTCAAGGGTCACTTTTGCCAAGTTTCAATAGTACAAGGACCATAATAGACATTTTCAAATTTCCAAGGACTATTTTTGCCAATTTTGAAACTTGAAGGACCAAACTTGTAATTTCTCAAAACTTTTGACATTTTTCACCAAAGGACTAATTATGATAGGTTATGATTTTAAAAGGACCTTTGGTGATTTTACTTTTGAAATAAGTGCTCAGGGACTATTTCTGACAACTTTTGAAACTTGGGGGACTGAAACTGCTAATTATGCAAACTTAGCTCATTTTTCATCTGATTTTAAACATTTTGCATCTGAAACATATAAAATGTAACTTTGAGATATTTTTCAGTATTTTGATGCATTTCTGAGCGTTTTTAAGTGTTTTGCAGTTCAGATTTGACCAAAAATGATGAGTATTTACACACTCATCAGTTACTCATGAAACTGTATCCTTGACTTTATTTGACCAATGGTGAGATTTGAGTGTATTTCTGAGTAAACTAAAACAGATTTTATAAAAGCTCAAGTAACTGATTGAAATTGTAATAAGCTGAAATGAAAATAATGAAATAGTGATTTGAATTTGAAGAGAATATAAGCTGAAATTAAAACTTGTATTAATAAAGCTTGAGTACAAAGGAAATTACAATAACTGGAATTTAACTAAAACATTTAAAATTAATTAAAAGCTACTCAGAACTATACTCTATTCTACTCCTAATCTACTTGATTTAATCTGTGAAAGAAGAGGTCCTTTTACACTTGACCTCAGCACTTGGAAGGATCCAGAAGAGGCAAATGTGTGTTTCTTTTGGAGTATTCTGAGCCATTGATCACTCTTCCACATATCCCATTCAATTGTAGCCTTCAGATCATCTTAGCCACGTACTGAGGACCAATCAGAGAAGAGAATGAGGGAAAGTGACACACGGATTGCCAAGCTGGCATCCGTGTGTCAGTCATGTGTCAGGTAAATGTACTATTATACCCTTTGATTGGTCTAATTTGGCGAATTTGAGTTAGGGCATATTAGGGTTTATACACCTGGGAATTTTAGGGGAAAATGTGGCGGGCAAGTTTTGGGTAAATTATTTATATTAATTTGACTTAAGGTTAACTGAAATAGTGGGGGTTCAGATGAGGTTGTGACCAGGCCAAAGTAAATAATGAAAGGGTTCAAAATGTTAGAGTTGACCGGTTGTTTTGAGAGTTGGTTTGACCAGGCATTTATGTTGGGCTAGATTATTTATCTTGGGCCTAAAGCTGATTTTGGACTTGGACTATATTTGATCAAATGGTTAACCATAAGGACCAAACTTGTACTTGTTGAAAATCCAGGGACTAACAATGTAATTTCTGCAAAGTCTTCCAAGGATCATTTTTGAAAATCTCACATAAACAAAGGGCCAGTTTTGCCATTTCTGAATCTCAAGGGTGATTTCGGCCGATTTCTGAAAGTTGAGGGACTGATTTTGCCATTCCTTAAAACTTGATCATATCATTCACAAATCATCCTCTTAGCATAAAAATCTTCACAAATGCTCATTTCTGACCTTCCGGCTCAGCTTCAGCACTCTTTATCTCTCGTGCTCGGGTTTTTGTCTGATTTGGCTATCTTTTGTGTGTTTTATCATATCCGTAACTGCACAAGCATAAAATCAAGAAAACAACAAATATTAGCAATAAACGGCTCTTTCTTGGTTATTTTGGGTCAGATTTTGATATAGAAAAGGTATGTGTTTTAGCACATACCAAAATACCCAGACGAGACCATTGTCGTGTCTCCACGCAATGCAATCAACTCACGCTTCTAAAACCAAGGATTTCAATCTTTTTCTACTAAACCTATGAGAAGTAGCAAAGATTCCTCAAAAGAGATTAAGAAACCCTTAATTCTAAAAACGCCCCGTTTACCTTTTAATTCACATATAGATATTACGATAAAGCACATTCCGATTATGAGTGACGGTTTGTTGAACTTTCATGTCGATCAATAACTCCAACATTTTTCAAACGACACATTAGGATCATGGAGTAGGAAACACAACCCAGCGTGAAGTGACCATACGGATAGAATACGTCGTCCCTGATTTTTCACAAGTCCCCAAACTAAGCGTAAAATCGAAATCATTGTTAAATATTATTTTAGATGCTAACACTACCCATGGAAGTTACTTGTGTAATTACCTTTTGCTCCCATTTTCCTATTTGCCTCTATAAATTTTATTTTTGTGAGAAATGAATTTCTTCAAATTTCTCGTTTCAATAATTTTTATTCTGATAAAGATATGAAGCTAAGTCGCTAATTAGTTATCCATCTTATCTCGAGAACCATTGTCTTAAAAATGAGGTCCACATCAAGGAATTTTTATTCACTTATATTTTTGACTTTTTTTTTTTTTTTTTTCACTTACTTTTACTTATATGAGCTATGAACTACGGAGCTTCACGGGGTAATTCCAAGACCTTACACGTTTCAGAATAAAGGATCCAAGGGCCGTTACGACGGAGAATTCCAAGACTCTAGGCTTCATGAAATGAGGATCCCAGTGGGTTAGACCAAGACCTCACTCAATCCCGGCTAAAGGTCCAAGGGCCGGCGTAAGAGGGTAGCCAAGACCTAAACGCTTACTTTTGAAATAAGGATCCAAGGGTTCGATCTCGAACCGCAGCTCATAACTTTATTTATTATTTATTACTTATTTATTACGGATCCTTGATGTACCAATTTTTAAAACAAAAATTCTTTTAAGAAGATAAAAAACTAACTACCACCAAAAACTCAACATCTCTAATTATTTATTCACAAATATGGGGTGAAACAATTTTGTGGGAACAAAAAGCCATAAGTACCTTCGATGGGCTCTAAAGAGAACCATCTACTCCACGCTTAGCATCTAAACTCATAAGTAACTCTATCATTCCTCGATCTCCGCAAATTTAAAATCCCAAATAAGGAGATCCTTGGATGCTTAGCCGATAAATTTTAGATTATCTATGGTTAAGGGAACAAGCTAGGGCTCAACACGCCCGGTCATGTCAGAATTCTATTCCTACTCTCACCAGCGGAAAGTCAACAAGGTGTCAAAACATATATTAACTTAGCGATTGTTTCGTCAAATAATCTCAAGTCTCGCATTTTTAAAGTCATTTATTAGAAACTAGCAAATTCTTGTTTAAGCTTCGCATATTTAAAATCACTTAGGGAAGCTTGCAAATTCTTGGCCTTTTGAGCTAGAATCGCATTTTATAGCCTCTTGTCTAAGCAATTAGCAATGGCTATTTCAAGAAAAACGCATATTTAAAGTAACTTCTAAGAGACTAGCGATGACTTTTCAATCATAAAACTAGAAAAAGCTTACAAAATTTATTAAATATTCACATTTTTGCACAATTTTCTTCATTTTCTAAGGAAAAACGGGGTTGCGAGAGTACACGACAAAGAATAAGAAAGTGCGGTCAAATCAAATCGAAGATTACCCACCACAGACTAAAACGAAACATTGTCCTCAATGTTTAAAGGCAAGGGTAATAACGAAAATCTAAAATCCGTTTATTAAGTAAGCTCAAAGATAAACGTTAGTCGATAAGATTTCGGATATAGGATTTCTATCAGCATCGATCATGAAACTCGAGTGGAAAAAAGACAAACTTCGAGCACGAGAGTCTTCATATCGATGAAATCCTAGACAAAACACCACAAACAACCAAACACGAGAAATCGAAGAGGCTAACCCCTTCACAACACTTATTAAAGAAAATAGAAAGAAGATAGAAACGCTTGTTTTGTTATCAAGTCGTTAGCTTGACCCGCCCCGAATTCATTTGTCCTTGGGGAAGCAAGTGGAAAAGATAATCTCCATCGGATTTTCGTTCAAGAGGTGGATAAACATTGAAACATGAGAAAGTTCCACTCCGACGAGATACCCACGGTTTTTAAAAAGGAAAAACGGTGATACCGGGGTCAAAGATGGTATCCTCACTCCCGCATGAGTGAAGAAGAGGAGAAATCACATTATATGAAAGAAATGGAATAAAGATTTTGATAACAATAAGGATCCATTCTTCATCTTCAAAAGTAAATTTTATATAATCCTTAATTTGAATTTGATCATTTAAGCTCGTAGGGTGATTTTCAAAAATATCGGGAGGAAGAGGCGGGGTGATGTCATCAATAAGGGAACTCTTTTGAGAGAGTTGTTCTTCCCCCAAACTTAAATCTTTTTCAAGATCAAAATCGAAACGATCATACTCCGAAGGAGATATGATATGACAGAGTTCACCGGAGAACTCCTCGAGATAATTATCATTAATCTTTCGTGGCGGCTCATTTAACGGATCTTCATTCAACAAACTTTCAATCTCTCTTAAATCGGCTTCAAAATCAAAGTCATCGTCCTCACTTCCTGGTGGAAAAGGATCGATGCGAGCGAGTTCATCGGCGAACTCCTCGAGAAGTAAATCAAGAGACGAATCCTTGAGCTCGGGCTCCGGAGGATTTTCTTTAGACGGCTCTACTTCTGTAATTTCTTCAAGCGAGACAAACGGAGGTGGGATTTGTGTGGTACTTTGTAAGCTATGAACTTGAACCTTTTCCATTATAGTCTCCGTGTCGGACTCATCACTTTCCTCGTCAAAGATTTGATTGTCAAAATTGAGAGTATATTTTGAATCGAAGTCAAACAAAGGATTTGTGAAGGTCATTTTTAAAGTTTTTGAAATCGAATCGAAAGGTGTCTCAGATACCCTTGGGATTGGAATAAGTTCATCAATATTCTCAAGAGGAGTGTATTCGACTTCCTTATCCCCCATTGACAAGGTATCCGAAGGTTCGTTAATAAGCGGATCGCAATCGGTTTCAACAATTTCGCGAAATGGATCATCGAATTCTTCCAAAACGACGTCACTTCTCTCAACCGGCGTGAGTGAAGGGGAAGAGTCGGAAATGATAGGATTGGAAATGGGAGTGGGATTTCCACTCGAAGAATCGTCATCAATCTTTAAGTTCTCTTCTTCAAACGGTTCATCATCGTCACTATCGTCAGAATCGGAATAGTAAAAAGTGGGTGGATGACTCGGTCTTTGTTGATAATGGTGACTGATATATCTTTCTTGCTTGCCAAAGACGTCAATTTGATCACTCATAACGGATATTTTCTCGGAATAATGATCACTCAACATAGTGGTAGAATCGTAAGGAACGTCAGCATCCCACTGATAATGATGTTGCGTCATATTCTCGATCAAATCGTAAGCTTCTTGAGGGGTCTTCCGCATGAGATTTCTACCAGCTTCCAACATGATTTTGTCTCGATCAATCGTAGTGATACCATGATAAAAGGTTAGGATTTGATCAAGAAGCAAAATTCGATGATCGGGATTTTTCTGCAATAACTTTTTGAATCTTTCCCAAGCTTCAAATACGGATTCCTTGGGTAATTGCCGGAAATTAAGAATTTCTTTCCTCAGCTGCATCATTTTCGAATATGGAAAGTATTTTGAAAGAAACTTGCGAAACATCTCTTCCTAAGTAGGAATTGAATGTTTTTTAAGGGTATAAAACCAAGATTCGGCTTCGTGGGTTAAAGAGAAGGAGAAGAGATTCCATCGGATGTCATCTTGAGAAACGTCACGTTGCTTCATGGATCGAGTAATAGATAAAAACTTGTTCAAGTGCTCGTTTGCATTTTCGTTGTTAAATCCATGAAATTGACAATGCTGTCGAAGAAGACGAACCATACGATTTTTCAATCTAAACTTGGTTCCCGGAACAATCGATCCTCCTCGACCGATAAGTGACGGACGATAGAAATCGTCCATGGTCCGAGGATCATGGGGATCAAATGGTGAAGAATCGAGCATTATGGAGAATTAAACAATTTAGAGGGTAAAGGGATTAGAATTAAACATTTTAGAGGAAAACGAGGATTATTTTTGGGTTTTTAGAAATAGAAAAAATAAAAGGAAAACAAATTTTGAAAAGGAAAATATTTTTGGGTTTTTATAAAAGAAATATTTACAAAAACAATAACTTCTCAGGGAAGGATCTTCAAATGCAAGCGAATCAAGAAGGAATCGAAAACTCACTACATGCCCTCCCCGGAAACGGCGCCATTAATTGATTTTCTCCAGAAGGAGATCAACAATGAGAAGTGTAGTATTACGGGTAACTCAAACGTGTTAGGTTTGAGTACCGAGATCGTTCCGAACGAGGGTTGAATGGAATTTTCAACTCACGTCGCGATTATCGGGATTTGAATGGAAAAAGGGATAATTTGATGTTTTTCTAAACTACGGGGCAAGGGAAGTAAATGGAAAGCAATTATAAGGGAATTAATCTACAGGGAAACAAAGAATTATACTAAATATGCAAATCTACGCTAATATGCAATTTATGATATAAATGAAACGCGAATTAAATGCAATAACGTCTAAACTAAATCCAAAAAATGATATAAATTACTTTTTGCTAAAAATGATATTTGAAAATTATATAAGAATTAAAACTAATTTTTATGAATTTTCTTGAATTTATTTGAATTAAAAACTAATTTCTAATTTTAAAAGTAAAACTAAATATCTAACAATTATGAAAACAAGTGAGAAAATTATGAAACTATTTTTAAAAAATCAAGATTAACTAAAAAGAATTTTAAAAACTGGATTTGTATTTTTATGAACTTTTTTCTAATTTCTATGATTTAAAAACTATTTTAAAATAATTAAATGTCTAAAAATTACTATTTAAACTAGGAAAATTATGGAAAAATATTTTTTTGGTTTTTTATATTTTTCTTAATCTATGAAAATTGAAAACATATTTTTTGGAACTTTTTCTGATTTATTTGCATTAAATGCTAATTAAAATGTTTAAAACTCAATTTAAATGCAGAAAAATATCAAAAGAGCATGGAAAAATATGAAAACTTCCAGAAAGTTATAAAATAATACTGAAGTGTAGGTAAAAATAACAGAAACTAATTTGGAGAATAGAAACTATGATTTGGGCACACAACTGTTATGAATAAGCACTTGAAATAAGCTAAAAGCTAACTATAAGCTACCATAAGCTACCTAAGGCTCAAACTGACCTAAACTAACTAAGATTTAGCTACTGCAACTGATTTGAACCTAATAAGCACAAGTTAGAGGCATTTAGGCAACATAACAGGTTCTAGCTACATATTCCAAACGGCCCTACCGTGGCGACTTTGAGCCTAAATAAGCTAGCTTTAAAAAAATCACAAAAATAAACTAAAAATATCTAGTAAACAATCACCAACCAAAGATACTAAATCCAAAATTTGAACAATTTTCAACCAGAAATGAGTGAACTAAAATTCCATAAAGTTTAGTGTAGAACAAACTTTTTCTAAAATTGACTTTTATGAAAGAAACTTATTTTGACTTTTGTGAAATTTGATCAATCAAAACAGGTTGTAAATGATGATTAGAGATGCATTATGACCAAATTAAACTAACTCTAACAAATTTAGACCTAATATGCAATATATTGACAACTGAATTAAACAGATATGAAAACAAGATCAGATTAAATGCAATTTTGACTTAGAATGTATGAAGATGCAATTTAAAGACTATATCAACTAAGTTATGACTACTATAGACTAAAGCAACTGAGGTTGGCTAATAAGCTAACCTATAACACAAAACGAAGCTTTAATCCAAACACCACTTAGTGTACAAATATTCAAACTTAAAACAGAAATCTGTTAGAACAATCTATTTAATCACCAATCCTAAATCTAATAAGACTAATTATAGCTAAATGAAGTAATCTACACTATCAGAACTATCAAATCCCACTACTACATACTTATGCAGATTAGACAGGCATGAAACATAAATGTAAAATAGCACTTACATTAGTCCTGCCACAATGGCATGCTCAAAAATTCAATGGAACAGTATTCTAAACTGATTATCAACCCAACTCAGTTCCAAAATCAACCATATCCAAGCTAATATCAGTAATCCTGAACATTGTTACTCATGAAACTGTATCCTTGACTTTATTTGACCAATGGTGAGATTTGAGTGTATTTCTGAGTAAACTAAAACAGATTTTATAAAAGCTCAAGTAACTGATTGAAATTGTAATAAGCTAAAATGAAAATAATGAAACAGTGATTTGAATTTGAAGAGAATATAAGCTGAAATTAAAACTTGTATTAATAAAGCTTGAGTACAAAGGAAATTACAATAACTGGAATTTAACTAAAACATTTAAAATTAATTAAAAGCTACTCAGAACTATACTCTATTCTACTCCTAATCTACTTGATTTAATCTGTGAAAGAAGAGGTCCTTTTATACTTGAGCTCAGCACTTGGAAGGATCCAGAAGAGGCAAATGTGTGTTTCTTTTGGAGTATTCTGAGCCATTGATCACTCTTCCACATATCCCATTCAATTGTAGCCTTCAGATCATCTTAGCCACGTACTGAGGACCAATCAGAAAAGAGAATGAGGGAATGTGACACACGGATTGCCAAGCTGGCATCCGTGTGTCAGTCATGTGTCAGGTAAATGTACTATTATACCCTTTGATTGGTCTAATTTGGCGAATTGGAGTTAGGGCATATTAGGGTTTATACACCTGGGAATTTTAGGGGAAAATGTGGCGGGCAAGTTTTGGGTAAATTATTTATATTAATTTGACTTAAGGTTAACTGAAATAATGGGGGTTCAGATGAGGCTGTGACCAGGCCAAAGTAAATAATGAAAGGGTTCAAAATGTTAGAGTTGACTGGTTGTTTTGAGAGTTGGTTTGACCAGGCATTTATGTTGGGCTAGATTATTTATCTTGGGCCTAAAGCTGATTTTGGACTTGGACTATATTTGATCAAATGGTTAACCATAAGGACCAAACTTGTACTTGCTGAAAATCCAGGGACTAACACTATAATTTCTGCAAAGACTTCCAAGGATCATTTTTGCAAATCTCACATAAACCAAGGGCCACTTTTGCCATTTCTGAATCTCAAGGGTGATTTCTGCCAATTTTTGAAGTTGAGGGACTGATTTTGCCATTCCTTAAAACTTGATCATATCTTTCACAAATCATCCTCTTAGCATAAAAATCTCACAAATGCTCAATTCTGACCTTCCGGCTCAGCTTCAGTACTCTTAATCTCTCGTGCTCGGGTTTTTGTCTGATTTGGCTATCTTTTGTGTGTTTTATCATATCAGTACCTACACAAGCATAAAATCAAGAAAACAACAAATATTAGCAATAAACGGCTCTTTCTTGGTTATTTTGGGTCAGATTTTGATCTAGAAAAGGTATGTGTTTTAGCACATACCAGTATCCTTCATCTGACTTGCCATCAAATTTTCCCAAAGAATCAATAATATTGAGAATAGTCAGAGGACATCCAAAAGGTTTCATAAAATATATGTTAGGTTTGTTTCCCATAAGAAACTCATAAGGTGTCTTCATCTGAGGTTTAGTAACTGATACTTTATTCAACACGTAGCAAGCAGTACTTACAGCTTCAGCCCAAAATTGAATAGGTAATTGTGAATCTGCAAGAATTGTTTTGGCTACTTCTATCAAGGTTCTGTTCTTTCTCTCGGCAACACCATTCTGCTGTGGAGTTCTAGCAATGCTAAACTCCCTCTTGATTCCTTTCTTGGCACAAAATTCATCCATAAACTTGTTCTTGAATTCAGTCCCATTATCACATCTAATACCTCTTACTTTGAGTCTCAATTGGTTTTCAAGAGCTATTATAAGATCATGAATAGCATCAAAGGTTTCATCTTTATATCCTAAGAAAAATACCCAGCAAAATCTACTGCAATCATCTGTTAGAACTAAGCAGTACTTCTTCTTGTTTAGACTTGCAACAGAAACAGGTCCAAACAGATCCATGTGCAGCAACTCTAAAGGATCTCTAATTATTCTTTCCTCAATCTTCTTGCATGATGCTTTGTGTTGTTTACCCTTCTTGCACGCCAAACATGTGTGATCATTCTTGTATGTTTTAGAAGGTAAACCTCTAACTAAATTTCCTTTAACCAACTTGTTGATATTCTTGAAATTTACATGACCTAATCATCTATGCCATTGATGTGCTTCTTTAAGTGTTGCCTTTGCTACTAAACAAGTTGCTCTTTCAGAAGAGTTAAGACTCTTCATATCCAGACTCTACACATCATTGGTTCTTGGTACTCTCAGTGTTACCAAGTTATCATCAACAAGCTTGAATTCAAGTGAAAGAATAAGAAATTCTATGTCAGTAAATAACACAGGGTGCTTCTTGTCACAGATCTGAGAGATTGACAAAAGGTTGAACTTGAGCTCCTTCACATAACGAACATTCTTTAAATCTATGCTTCCTGCCTTGATGGTTCATTTGCCAGTAATTCTTCCTCCACTAGGATCATTCCCAACTGCAACTCTTCCTCCAAAATAAGATCTAAAATCTGACAGAATCTCTTTGTCTCCTGTCATGCTTCTAGAGCAACCACTATCAACAATTAAATGATCTTTAAGCTCCTCTTCTAGGTTGCCCTGCACAAAGATGAAAGAGTTAGTTAATTTTAGGAACCCAAGACATTACTGACTTGTGTTCCCCTTGTGGAATGACATACTTAAATTCTTTAAGTATGTAATCTCCACTGTTTTTAAGCACATGATCAATTATCTTTGGTTGTTCCAAAACTTGTGTTGGTTTTTCAACAAAACTCTCTTTTTCATCAAAATTCTCTTTATTATTTTCAACAAAATTCTCTGTTTCACTCTTACTTGCTGAAAGTACTGTTTGTTCCCCATCAGTACTTTCTTTCTTAACCCAGCTGGTTTTAACTTTTTGAGTAGATTTCTTTGATCCAGATACTCTTTTTGAGGTGTAACGCCTTCTAGATTGATAGTAATTGGATCTCCTAGGGCTTCCATTCCAAAAAGTGCTAACAGTACCTTGATTGGGTGAGAACTTAGCAGTACTTTGAGAAGGTACTGCTTGAGAAACTTTTGGCTTATCAGTACCTTGAAAAATGTTTGAGGGTACTGGTGGTTTTGAAAACGATCTTCTCTAGTGAGGGTACCTATAGTATTTTGAGAAATTGTTGTGGTTAACCCTATGTAAATTATTCCAAACTGGTTTATCTTCCCTTGGCTTATGGTTGGTAGATCTGGTCTTTGGGAATTTGCTTGGATATTCTGAGTGAAAGTCACAGTCCTTAATCAAATGATCAGGACTATAACAAACAAAACACAATTTTTGACCCATACTCCCAAAATTTCTTCCTTTAGTTCTATGACCAAACCTAACCTGACTTTTTGGTGAATTATGAAAATTATTTTGACCAAAATTATCCCAAAAAGGTTTAGCAGTATTTTGAAAAGATTTTCTTGAAGGTACTGCTTGACTCTTAACATTATCATCCTTAGGTTTTTCAACTGTTTCTTTTGGGGTTTCAGAACTAGATGGACTTGGATTAGATTGACCAGTAAGCTTTTTCCTAAACTCTAAATTGTCTACTCCAAAATGAGAAACATCTGTCCTAAGTGGTTGAAAACTACCAGTGGGATGAGGAACTGCATGATAACCCTTGTCTTTCTTAAATTCAGGAGGTGTTTGACTAATTTATTCTTCATTACTAGATGTGTTTTCTTCTGAGCTAATGAGTTCATCATCACTAGTTACTATTTCCTCTGAATCAATTTGTTCCTTATCACTAGGTGGGTTCTCTTCAGTGCTACTAAATACCAAAACCTATGCCTATTTTAATGTGTGCTCTTTTCTGTTTTTCAACAAAACTAACATGTGAAAGGCCAGATTCTTCCCAACTAGCAAACTTTTCTAACAATTCATCCCTTTCTTTAGTCAACTTTTCAATTTCAGAAATCTTACATCCTAACTTCCATTCACTCAAATTTTAATTGATAATCATGTTGCTCATATTTTTTCTTGCAAGCCATTTCATTACTTTCATGAGTTACTATTTTGGCTTCCATTGACTCTAAAGTTATTTGATAACCAGCTACTTCAGACCTAGCCCTTCTACAATTATCTCTTTCAGTTACATAATCTTTAAGCACTTTTTGATAAAAATCATGACACTTAGAGCATACCTCAGAGATAGGGGTGAACTTGGTGAAGTAGCTACCATAGCGAGCAGAACAGGTTCTTCTTCACTTTCCATGCTCCAATCAAAGCTTCCAAGACCATCTCTTGATTCTAAAGCAACAAATCCTGGTTCCTCATCAAAAGCTGTGCTCCAATCAAACTCTTCCACTGCGACCATAGAGTAGGTTACTGGTTCATCATCAAATTCAGCACTCCAGTCAACCTCTGATAGATTTTGTAGGACCTTAGATATATCAACCTTATCACAAACCCACTTAACAAACACAAGTATCACCACGTGAAACCACGCTATGCGTAGAACACGTTCAACCCAAACACAATCATAAGGCGTACAAGATGAAGAAGAAAAGATAAGAAGGATGGTGACTTGATGTTTATAAAACCGTGTATGTTGTGAGAGAGAGATGAACACAATAAGTTGTATTGCTCCAAAGAAAACACACACACACACACACTCAAGCACACCCCTCAAATGAGACTTTGAGGGGTTTATATAGTTGGAATACATGATGCCCTAAAAGGCTTTCTATGGGCCGTGGATATGGACTTGGATTGGATTGGGTTACTTGGACTTATACAAGGCAAGCTTATCATAACGCCTAGCCATTTAGCTTAGCCCAATCCACGAGCCCGTTGACTATTCTATCACGATATCTAACACACGTAACAAAGTTCCTAAACGTGAATGACCATCACTTCTAATATAAACTATTAAGGCTAACAATCTCCCCCTAAGGGGTGGTTATTCAAATGATGCTCCACTTGATTAGGTCTTTACTTTTCTCGAGCTTTAACTTTGTGTGTAGATATAGAATAGTCTTGAATTTTTGTTCCTTCAGTTTTCTGCCATTGTCAACTTCGTTGGTTTGGTGTCTCCACGTCTTTCTCCACCATGCTCACACTTCTATTTGTCTTTTGGTTACCAATGATGTAGTTCTTGAGTCTTTAAACTTTGTAGATTCTTTGACATTGACGAAGAATCATCTTTAACTTTGAGTAGCCTTAGATTTTGATGAGAACTTTCATGTGTTGTTGGTATGAGCATGTGGAGAATCTGCACAATCAATCCGCTCCGGAGCTTCCATAAGAAGAAAACATAAAACAGGTTAGTAATAAGCGGATTCCGGCACTTACAAGTTTGAATTTCGAGGGTGTTAACAGCATAGTGTGAAAACACATCTCTAATTCTTACAAAGGCCGTTCCTGAACTGGAGTCCCACAAGTGAGATAACGCGATGTACTGAGGTACACCTACAGTTCAGATGAGTCGCTGAGGTTCACCGAAGCATCACCCCACGACTGTAGACCATTTGAGACACACTAAGCGTAATCCACGGGGAGTCACCGAAGTGACCTGCTATCAGGGCTGCTTGATGTTGACCCTTGCAGGAGTTTCCATTCAATCACTGAAGATCACAAATGTGAAACTTCTCATAAATGTTCTGGCAGATTGCTACGATCTGCGTAGGACTCTAGAATATATCACTTGTGTCCTTAATGATGAACAACAAGCGATGAAATGTCATGTGTTCCTATGAGATCTTTTGATGAATCTCGTGGCTCTAAACTCAATAGTGCATTTTGGTTTTCCTGAGCGGAGACTAGGGAGAGGGTCTCCTTCTTCAATATCAGCAATCTCTAAGAGAAATTCGATAGGTTATGTAGGGTTCCCAGTGAGAATGAAACAAATCCTTTTAAGAGGAATTGAGTGGCTAGAAGGTTTAGTGCAGTGCGTCACTGGGTCCATGACGTCTTTGTCTTTAATACCAGTGTCATCTTAGTGACAACCAGTAGCAGATGAATTGAACCCGGTTTCTGCCCTAAGGTTGAATATGGAGGGCTATATCTTTTCACCCTTTTTCATTACATATTTTTTTAATTCTTCAACCCCTTTCTCCTTTCTCACATTACTCCTTTTTTTCAATCATTCCTAAGGACTTCTAATACTAACTATTTGTGATGTCCTTGGGTAGATCCCTCCGGCTCTGGCGGATCATAGGACGCATTTCCTATCCTTAGTCACCTTATAACTCCATGACTGTCCCATGTTGCCATAAAACCATTTTTCTAGAAAATCTCACAGAGTGTTTATGATAGAAAACATGTTTGAGACACTCCGCGAGTTTTATATTTTCAGAAACACTCCCCCTTCACATGTGCTTATGAGTTTTAACAGAAATCTGCGAATAGAGGGTAGAGTTTGCACTTTTTGAATTGATCGGCTCATGATAGACAATTCCCCATGAGACACGGTTACGTTGCCTAGTTAAAGAGTTCCATTGTCGGTTTTTAGGTGACAACTAGCTCTAATAACTAACTTGAAGTTGTAAACACTCCTTGAAAAGGAGGTTAGACCCATGAAGGTGCATATCTATCACAAGTTTCTCGAGATGGTACATATACTGACTTTGATTCCCGTTAATTCATTGGTTTCGTCTGAGTCGAGCTCATTATGAGATTCAAACAACGATCATTAAACTTTTTGATCACATTTTAATCACGTCTCCTCCCCCTCAAAAATAGCATATTCGTGATATTTTTTATATCAACTGATTAAACAACATTTTAGAATCTTTTGGGGAGACAAACGGATTTGATTTAAGCATGAATTTGGAACATTTTAGTTTTATACTCCCCCTTTAATAAAGCATAATCAATTAAAGGGTTTTTAGAGGGAGTTATCTTGAGCACAAAATATTTTGAAAGATTTTGAAAATCTTTTTGAACAATCTTGAAAAGGTGCTCAAGATGATGATGATTTCTCACCAGTTTTAAATGTAGTGCACTGAAGCGTACACTTGATTTTTTCAATAAAAGCACGAGTTTTGATTTGAAAAATAATCAAAAGTCATCATTTGAGTCCAGGTTTCGTACTGAAGTATACGAAAGCCATAGTTTAAGAAGTTTTGAGAAACGACATGTTTTGAAAAACATTAAAGAACTCTCGCTCAAGCATCTGTACATACCCGTATCATTGTTGAATGACATTTCTAGAAACGTGCAGAATATCGATTATACGAGAGACATGTCGTGAGAAGAATATTTTTGGATTTTTGATTTTATATTGTTTTTGTATTTTTTGAAAGTTTTATATTTTTATATTTTGCTTTTGTTGATTTTTAAAATTTTGTATTTTGTTTTTCAAAAATATTTGATGAAGCTTTTGGAAAAATCATTTTCAAGAAGATTCGAGAAGACGTTCTAACTCCTCGGGGGTTAGGCTTCGCATTCCAATTCGTCGAACTAAATAGTCAAACCTTTCTTTTGGAAGGGCTTTAGTTAATAGATCGGCGAGTTGGTAATCTGTCTTCACGAAGAATAATTCAACAGTACCATTTTCGACGTACTCTTTGATGAAGTGGTAGCGGACACGGATATGCTTAGTCTTTGAGTGATGAACAGGATTGCATGATATGGCTATGGCACTTTTCAAGTCA
This sequence comes from Chrysanthemum makinoi, assembly GCA_910596185.1. Classification (NCBI taxonomy): domain Eukaryota; kingdom Viridiplantae; phylum Streptophyta; class Magnoliopsida; order Asterales; family Asteraceae; genus Chrysanthemum; species Chrysanthemum makinoi. The sequence continues at coordinate 211,600,389 of OU343218.1, read as the reverse complement.
CAATACATAGGTATTTTATCGAAAGTAAAGCCATAATCTGTGAGTTGTGTTCTCATCCATAGAACTTGAGCACAACACGCAGATAGAGACACATACTCAGCTTCAGCAGTTGAAAGTGCAGTGCAATCTTGTTTCTTTGAAGACCAGCTTACTAACTTTTCACCCAAAAATTGTGCTCCTCCAGATGTACTTTTTGTTGTAACTTGATCACCTGCGTGGTCCGCATCTGAAAAGGCAATTAGATAAAATCCGGATTCCTTCGGATACCAAAGTCCCATGTGAATGGATGTCTTCAGGTACCAAAGATCCTTTTAACCTCTTTGAGGTGCAGTTCGGTAGGCTTTGCCTGAAACCGTGCTAATAAGCAAACAGCAAAATGAATATCGGGTCGACTAGCAGTGAGGTACATGAGAGAACCAATCATGCTCCGATATTTCTTCGGATCAATAGGTTTCCAAAACAAATCGGCTCCAATTTTTGGTGAAGTTACCATTGGTGTTCCGACCGAATCACAATTATCCATACGATGATTTTTCAAAATCTCAGTCGTATATTTAGCTTGATTTATAAAAATTCCACGTGGGGATTGATGAATTTGTAAACCAAGAAAGAATTTTAGTTCCCCCATCATGGACATTTCAAATTTGCTTTTCATGATATTTTCAAAATGTTTTGAAAGATTCGGATTAGTGGACCCAAAGATGATGTCGTCCACGTAAATCTGAACAATCAAAATGTCGTTTTTGCATTTTTGTGTAAACAAGGTAGGATCAACTATTCCTTTGGTGAAATTGTTTTGGATAAGGAAATAGGACAGTTCGTCATACCACGCTCTCGGAGCTTGTTTTAATCCATAGATTGCCTTTTTGAGTTTGTAGACATAGTCTGGATGTTCCATGTCTATGAAGCCTTTTGGCTGACTCACGTACACTTCTTTTTTCAGAGTTCCATTCAAGAACGCGGTCTTAATGTCCATATGATAAACCGTGATGTTTTTGTGAGCTGCATAGGCTAAGAATATCCTGACCGCTTCAAGTCTAGCTACTGGCGCGAATGACTCTTTAAAGTCTATCCCTTCCTCTTGTGCGTATCCTTTGGCCACAAGACGAGCTTTGTTGCGAATACAGTCATCTCTTCATCCCTTTTGTTCTTCCATAACCATTTGAGATCGATGACGCGAACGTCAATTGGTCTTGGAACCATTTCCCAAGAGTCATGTAGACGGTATTGGAGAAGTTCCTCCTGCATTGCTTCTATCCATGCGGGATCTGCCATTGCCTCACGAATGTTCTTTGGCTCTATATTGCTAATTGAGCAAAGGTAAATGCATAAGTCGCAATCGGTGGCAAGTTAGCGTCTCGTCTGAATTAGCCTTGAAGGTTCACAAATAACTTGTTCAATTGGATGGTCTTTAGTCCACTTCAGAGTAGAAGGATACCGTTGGTTATACGTATGCGAGTTAGATGGTTCTCGTAAGCTTGAAGAAGATTCAGCTGATTCCGTAGCAAACGGGTTTTCAAATAAGTCTTCATCTAACGTTGCATCGTTCTGGTTTTGGTTTTGCTCATCAACTGCTGGTAGAACGGGTGCAATAACTGTAGTAGATGTAGATGGAATTGGTGCATTGGTTTCGACCGTTGTAGATGCATCTTCTGTTGGTGGTGGTGGATGATTTTGAGCGGGTGCAGCGGAATGATGGTTTGATGCATTTGTCGAAGTTCCACCATAGTATTCATCGAACATTAACTCGAAGAAATTCTCCCATTCTTGTTCTTTAGGATTGTCAAACGAAGTTGATTGAGCTCTTTGAGGTACGAGTCCTGAACTGATGTGTCGTAAGTCTGCTGGTTTAATGCGGGTTCTAGAGCGAGTCTCTCAGAAGCCATATGTGAAAGTTCATCAAATTTCACATTCATCGTCTCCATGATCCTCCTAGTTCTTCTGTTATACACCCTGAATGCCCTCGAGTTATCTGAATATCCAATGAAGATTCCAATATCACCTTTTGCTTTCAATTTACCTAGATCTTCTCTGTCGTTCGTCGGATAGCACAAAGCGCCAAACACGTGAAAGTAAGAGATATCAGGTTTTCTGTGGTTCACAAGCTCATACGGGGTTTTATTGAATCTAGGATGGATTAGGGATCCGTTCTGAGTGAAACAAGTAGTGACAACAACATCAGCCCATAGAAATAACGGTGCACTAGAATAGATTAGCATTGTGCAAGCAGCTTCCACAAGAGTTCTATTTCTTTTTTCAACTACCCCATTCTGCTGTGGAGTTCTAACAACTGATGTCTGATGTGTAATTCCAACATCTTCAAAATAAGATCTTAACTCCTCGATTTGTGAATTGATGCCGTTGTCTGTTCTTACAACCCTTACTGGAGTTTGAAGAAGTACTTGAATTCGTTTCAGAAGGTGATGATGATGCACGGTGCTTCATCTTTTGATCGCAGGAACTTAACCCATGTATATCTCGAATAATCATCGACGATGACAAGAATATACTTTTCCCATTAATGCTTTCAACTCTCATTGGGCCACATAAGTCCATGTGCAACATATGCAACTTTGCTTCCGAACTAGGTACGGTTTTGGGTTTATATGATGCTCTTTTGCTTTTTCCTTGTTCGCATGATGGACATAAGTGATCCTTGGTGTATTTGAACTTTGGAAGTCCGTTGACGATGTTGTCTTTGGCAAGATTGTTGATGGTGTCAAAATTGAGATGGGATAACCGTCTGTGCCACAACCAGGACGTGTTCCGGATGCTCGTGTCATAAGACATATTGGTGATGAAGAGGCCATTTGATTGATGTCGATAGCATACAAGTTTGTATCACGATTCCCGTTAAAGAGATCAGTGCCATCCAAGTTTCTAACGAAGCAAGCATTTTTCCTAAAAGCAACCTCTAAATCGCATCACAAACTGCCCGACTGAGAACAAATTGTGTCCCAACCCTTCGACATAGTAAACCCGAGTGATCAAATAATTTCCAAAAGGTAGATCTCCATAACCCATGATAGCTGCTACATGATCATTTCCGAAACGTACGGTTCCCATGAATTTCCAGACGAAATTGATCAGCAGCTTCAGATTCTGGGTCATGTGCTTGGAGCAACCCGAGTCGACGATCCAAAGACAAATTTCGATAACCTGCTAGTAACAGAAAAAGAATATTGTGGAAACCGTTTTGATTTTGGTTCCTTTGGGTTAGAGGTAAAATCCTGATCACACTCAAAGAGGTTTTCTACAGGGAATTCTGGTTTATCACTCATTTTACCATTCTGGAGTGTGAAAGTTCTACCTGTGGGTTTCCAAATATCATCCCTAAAGTAAACACTATGGTTCTTGTCAGTAGTGAAAAGCCTAAGTTTTGCAACTAGTCTTCCTACTCGTTTAGCGTAAGATCTTTTTGGAACGTTCTTCTTAACATGCTTATCATTCACATTCTTAGAAACACAATCATCTTGAACATTAATTAAAGATTTCTTGCAAGTTAAACAAAGAGATTCAACACATTCATTAGACTTAGCAAGTTTCATAGGTTCATTACATTCAGATGAAATGTCTTTCTTATTCAAAAGCGGTAAATTCCTAGGGTGTTCTTCTACTTTCTTCTCTTTATTCAAGCTACTACTCCTAGAGGCATGCGAGACTTTATTGTTCCTTGTATTGCTCTTAGGCTTTAGTCTCACGCTGCTCTAGAGGTGCTTTCTAGTCCTGTAGAAGGTAAGGCACACACATTAGGATTCACATTTTTATGAAGGGAGGTGGTTTCAGCTTTCCTAGTCTCTTTAGAGTGCTTTTATAAACTTATGTCGTTTGTTCCATATGTTTTAGATGTGGAGGCAGGCGCATTAGTGGTACTCATCTTAAAAAGGCCAGGTGCTAAAACTTTTGGTTTCTCGATAACCGCTTTCCATTATCAACATTTTGTTTAGGTAGGGCAGGGTGGAGTGGACGGGTTTTGATGAAACATTTTCTCATTGACTTTTGGAGGAGGCATAGAAACAGAACATTTTGGTTTGGAAACCGGTTTGGGAACATTTGCTTTCTCCGCAGTTAATGGTTTTGTAATCACAAGATCCACCGCCTTTCCTTTTTGACATTCCAACTGAGCCCTCAAAAGATCATTTTTCGCTTTCATGTCATTGTAGGCACGCCATACGACATTTGTCATATTTGCATTCTCTTTCAATCAAGTTGTTTAAAATATAAGACATTTTCTTTTTCAAGTTTTTCAAGAGCTTTTTCATATTTTGAAACAATTTCGAGGTCTCAGATCGAGTCTTTCATGATCTTCAAAGTAATATGTTTGCAAAATGATGGACATAATATCAAGAGTCGAACATCTTCAAGAGAGAATCATTCATATTTTCCAAAACTTTGATGTGTTCAACACTTTCATTAGCTTGCTTTACCAGAGATTTATGGTCCTTGACAAAGTCACTGCTTTTTCAAAAAGGCTTGTTCAAAATAAATTACCCTTGAGTTGATGTTATTCACCGAGGGGCAATTTGAGTTAACTTTTTCTGTTCATTATCAAAACTATTGAACCAGATGTTTGTTGTAATATGAGTTTTAGTTTTAACAGTCTCTGAAGTCTCCCTTCTAGTTTTAACATCGTCTAAAATGCTTCTCGCATCACTTGTGTTAAAAGGATTGTTTGAAGACATTTGTTCAATGTTAGAAAGAGATTTTGAGACAACAATGTGAGTTGCAACCGGTTTTGAAACTGTGTGATGGAAAACTTGATTGTTCTTATGAGAAACAAACGAAATACCATTAATTTTGTTCCATTTGTTATAATCAATTGGTTTGATTTCCGGATGTTTTTGTTTCATTCTTGATCTACTCTCTTCAGATAGTTCCAACGTTTCAAGAGAATCATGCACAATTATGGGTTCATGCAAAGGTTTTCCATTGTTCAACACATTCCGTTGTTTCTAAGCTTTCTTGAGGAACGAAGGAGGTGAGTTACCAAGAGCCATTTTATGAGAAGTATGAAAAATCGGATTTACTTGATTAGAAAGCATCTTGTTTGTTTTAGCGGAATGACCCGTTGTAAGAAGTAAATTATCCAATTTTTGATAGTTTCATTTTTATCCAGAATTTCATCAAGAAGAGAATCTTCTCGCTTTGAAAAATCAATCAATTGTTTCTTTCTTTTCAAGATCGAAAATGTGCTTTTTGTTTAGAAAGTTGGTCATTTAGTTCGAAATTTCCTTGTTTAAAGATTCTATTTTCAAATTCAGATTCACATCAAGTGTATCATACTTGAGTTGCAATTGTTTTTTCTCTTAAACACGAATCTAACCAATTTGTAATTCTGATATTTTGTTTGTATGAAATTCATAGGCTCTGGCGTTCTCTTTGTAACTCTCAAGCTCATGGTTAATTTAACATTCGAGGCCTTAACATCGCGATTGACCTTACTCACTTTCTCAATTTCAATGCCACACTTATTGATTAATGATTCAAAATAAGCATGTGTTTCCTCATCGCCTTAGTATTTTGTGCCACAATGCCTCCATTAGGATCCACATATGGAGGTTAGCCTTAATAGTTTATATTAGAAGTGATGGTCATTCACGATTAGGAACTTTGTAACGTGTTAGATATCGTGATAGAATAGTCAAAGGGCTCGTGGATTGGGCTAAGCTAAATGGGTATTAGTTTAGTTAAGCTAGCCTTGTATAACCTCAACCGATCCAAGCCCAATCCAAGTCCAAACCGAGCCCATAGAAAGCCTTTTAGGGCATCAAGTCCCTTGGACTATAAATACCCCTCAAATGGTCATTTGAGGGTGTGCTTGAAAGTGTGTGTGTGTGTGTGTGTGTATTTTCTCTTTCAAGGAATATACAACTTATTGTTTGCATATCTTATACTCATAACATACACGGATTTTATATCTTCAAGTCACCATCTAATCTTTCTCATCTTATTTCTAAGCTTTGTTTGTGTTTGGGTTGTTTGTGTTATCGTGGTATTTGTGTTGGGTTTGTGATAAGGTTGATATATCTTAGGTCCTACAATTGGTATCAGAGCCTAACAATGGTTTAGGAATGTTTGTGTTTGTTTTGAAGGGTTACGCGTAAAAGGCTCTCGTATAACGCTTTTGTCAAGCTTAAAACTTTAATTTTTGCACTTTAAAATTCAAGATTCTTGTGGTTTAAGGTTTATTTGGTGCTAAAGTTTCAGTTTTTGCAAAAGTTCAGAGTTTTAATGTTTTTCTTCATTTTTAAGCTCGATTGGTTATTGGTCATCTCTACTCGTAACTTTTCTAAGCACTTTGGGTGAAAAAGGTCAACATTTTGGGTTATTCGAGTGTTTTTAAGGCTTTCTGCAAAAGAAATCATTTGAATCGTTGAAATTTCTTATGAGTAGAAGTCATAAAGTCAAAACCTAGTTTTCTACTGTAACTTTTTGGTGAAGAATCTTCGCATTATAATCGTTACTCGCTGCTTCCCTCACTTGGATAAGTGTGTGGAACACTTCGACTTGTGGATATCTCTTACGCGCGATTAAAGCAGTAAAGGATTTTGGTTCTTAACCATAGTTTACGCATAAGCTAAAAGCTTACGAGTAATCTCACGATAACTTCAAAATTACGCGTAAGGTTTACAGTAACTTTTTTGTCTACTTATAAGCTTAAGGTTACACTTAAGGTTCCTACGCTTAAGGTTTCTACGCTTAAGGTTCCTACGCTTAAGGTTTCTACGCTTAAGGTTCCTACGCTTAAGGTTTCTACGCTTAAGGTTTCTATGCATAAGGTTTCTACGATAAGCTTCCTAACGATAAAGATCCCACGATAAGCACCAGATCCTACGCCTAAGCCTCGTCTACTCAGAATTCGTGTTTCTACGCCTAAGCCCTAAACCCTAAAACCTAAACCCTAAACCCTAAACCCTAAACCCTAAACCCTAAACCCTAAACCCTAAACCCTAAACCCTAAACCCTAAACCCTAAACCCTAAACCCTAAACTCTTAACACAAAATCTTGGTAACCAATTTCTAATTCTGATATTTTGTTTGTATGAAATTCATAGGCTCTGGCGTTCTCTTTGTAACTCTCAAGCTCAGTGGTTAATTTAACATTCACGGCCTTAACATCGCGATTGACCTTACTCACTTTCTCAATTTCAATGCCACAGTTATTGATTAATGATTCAAAATAAGCATGTGTTTCCTCATCAGTCTTAGTATTTTGTGCCACACAGCCTCCATTAGGATCCACATATGGAGTGTTAGCCTTAATAGTTTTTATTAGAAGTGATGGTCATTCACGTTTAGGAACTTTGTAACGTGTGTTAGATATCGTGATAGAATAGTCAAAGGGCTCGTGGATTGGGCTAAGCTAAATGGGTATTAGTTTAGTTAAGCTAGCCTTGTATAACCTCAAACGATCCAAGCCCAATCCAAGTCCAAACCGAGCCCATAAGAAAGCCTTTAGGGCATCAAGTCCCTTGGACTATAAATACCCCTCAAATGGTCATTTGAGGGGTGTGCTTGAAAGTGTGTGTGTGTGTGTGTATTTTCTTTTTCAAGGAATATACAACTTATTGTTTGCATATCTTATCATCACATACACGGATTTTATATCTTCAAGTCACCATCTCTTAATCTTTCTCATCTTATTTCTAAGCTTTGTTTGTGTTTGGGTTGTTTGTGTTATCGTGGTATTTGTGTTGGGTTTGTGATAAGGTTGATATATCTTAGGTCCTACAATTGGTATCAATCGCCTAACAATGGTTTAGGAGTGTTTGTGTTTGTTTTGAAGGGTTACAGAAAAGGCTCTCGTATAATGCTTTTGTCAAGCTTAAAGCTTTGATTTTGCACTTTAAAATTCAAGATTCTTGTGGTTTAAGGTTTATTTGGTGCTAAAGTTTCAGTTTTTGCAAAAGTTCTAGAGTTTTACGTGTTTTTCTTCATTTTAAGCTCTATTTGGTTATTGATCATTTCTACTCGTAACTTTTCTAAGCACTTTGGGTGAAAAGGTCAACATTTTTGGGTTATTCGAGTGTTTTTAAGGCTTCGTTGCAAAAGAAATCATTTGAATCGTTGGAAATTTCTTATGAGTAGAAGTCATAAAGTCAAAACCCTAGTTTTCTACTCGTAACTTTTTGGTGAAGAATCTTCGTGGTTATAATCATTTCTCAGTGCTTCCCTCACTTGGATAAGTGTGTGAAACACTCGACTTGTGGATATCTCTTACGTACTGTGACAGTAAAGGATTTTGGTTCTAACCATAGTTTACGAATAAGCTAAAAGCTTACGAGTAACTCTACGCATAACTTCAAAATTACGCGTAAGGTTTACGAGTAACTTTTGTCTACGATAAGCTTGCCGCTTAAGGTTCCTAACGCTTAAGGTTCCTACGCTTAGGTTTCTACGCTTAAGGTTCCTACTTAAGGTTTCACGAAGGTTCCTACGCTTAAGGTTTCTACTTAAGGTTTCTACGCATAAGGTTTCTACTAAGCTTCCTACGCGATAAGATCCCACGATAAGCACCGTGATCCTACTAAGCCTCGTCTACTCGAACCGTGTTTCTACCTAAACCCTAAACCCTAAACCCTAAACCCTAAACCCTAAACCCTAAACCCTAAACTCTTAACACGAATCTCGTAACCAATTTCTAATTCTGATCTTTTGTTTGTATGAAATTCATAGGCTCTGGCGTTCTCTTTGTAACTCTCAAGCTCAGTGGTTAATTTAACATTCACGGCCTTAACATCGCGATTGACCTTACTCACTTTCTCAATTTCAATGCCACAGTTATTGATTAATGATTCAAAATAAGCATGTCTTTCCTCATCAGTCTTAGTATTTTGTGCCACACACCTCCATTAGGATCACATATGGAGTGTTAGCCTTAATAGTTTTTATTAGAAGTGATGGTCATTCACGATTAGGAACTTTGTAACGTGTGTTAGATATCGATGATAGAATAGTCAATGGGCTCGTGGATTGGGCTAAGCTAAATGGGTATTAGTTTAGTTAAGCTAGCCTTGTATAACCTCAAACGGTCCAAGCCCAATCCAAGTCCAAACCGAGCCCATAAGAAAGCCTTTAGGGCATCAAGTCCCTTGGACTATAAATACCCCTCAAATGGTCATTTGAGGGGTGTGCTTGGAAGTGTGTGTGTGTGTGTGTATTTTCTTTTTCAAGGAATATACAACTTATTGTTTGCATATCTTATCATCACATACACGGATTTTATATCTTCAAGTCACCATCTCTTAATCTTTCTCATCTTATTTCTAAGCTTTGTTTGTGGTTTGGGGTTTGTGTTATCGTGGTATTTGTGTTGGGTTTGTGATAAGGTTGATATATCTTAGGTCCTACAATTGGTATCAATCGCCTAACAATGGTTTAGGAGTGTTTGTGTTTGTTTTGAAGGGTTACGAAAAGGCTCTCGTTATACGGTTTTTGTCAAGCTTAAAGCTTTAATTTTTGCACTTTAAAATTCAAGATTCTTGTGGTTTAAGGTTTATTTGGTGCTAAAGTTTCAGTTTTTGCAAAAAGTTCGAAGCTTTACGTGTTTTTCTTCATTTTTAAGCTCGTATTTGGTTATTGGTCATTTCTACTCGTAACTTTTCTAAGCACTTTGGGTGAAAAGGTCAACATTTTTGGGTTATTCGAGTGTTTTAAGGCTTTCTCGCAAAAGAAATCATTTAAATCGTTGGAAATTTCTTATGAGTAGAAGTCATAAAGTCAAAACCCTAGTTTTCTACTCGAACTTTTGGTGAAGAATCTTCGGTAATCATACTGCTTCCTCACTTGGATAAGTGTGGAACACTTCGACTTGTGGATATCTCTTATACTGCGATGTGTAAAGGATTTTGGTTCTTAACCATAGTTTACGTATAAGCTAAAAGCTTACGAGTAACTCTACGCATAACTTCAAAATTACGCGTAAGGTTTAGTAACTTTTGTCTACGCATAAGCTTAAGGTTACGCTTAAGGTTCCTACGCTTAAGGTTCCTACGCTTAAGGTTTCTACGCTTAAGGTTCCTACGCATAAGGTTCCTACGCTTAAGGTTCCTACGCTTAAGGTTTCTACGCTTAAGGTTTCTATGCATAAGGTTTCTACGCATAAGCTTCCTACGCATAAGATCCTACGCATAAGCACCAGATCCTACGCCTAAGCCTCGTCTACTCGTAACTTCGTGTTTCTACGCCTAAGCCCTAAACCCTAAAACCTAAACCCTAAACCCTAAACCCTAAACCCTAAACCCTAAACCCTAAACCCTAAACCCTAAACCCTAAACTCTTAACACAGAATCTTGGTAACCAATTTCTAATTCTGATATTTTGTTTGTATGAAATTCATAGGCTCTGGCTCTTCTTTGTAACTCAAGCTCAGTGGTCAATTTAACATTCACGGCCTTAACATCGCGATTGACCTTACTCACTTTCTCAATTTCAATGCCACAGTTATTGATTAATGATTCAAAATAAGCATGTGTTTCCTCATCGCTTAGTATTTTGTGCCACACAGCCTCCATTAGGATCCACATATGGAGTGTTAGCCTTAATAGTTTTTATTAGAAGTGATGGTCATTCACGTTTAGGAACTTTGTAACGGGTGTTAGATATCGTGATAGAATAGTCAAAGGGCTCGTGGATTGGGCTAAGCTAAATGGGTATTAGTTTAGTTAAGCTAGCCTTGTATAACCTCAAACGATCCAAGCCCAATCCAAGTCCAAACCGAGCCCATAAGAAAGCCTTTAGGGCATCAAGTCCCTTGGACTATAAATACCCCTCAAATGGTCATTGAAGGGGTGTGCTTGAGTGTGTGTGTGTGTGTGTGCATTTTCTCTTTCAAGGAATATACAACTTATTGTTTGCATATCTTATCATCACATACACGGATTTTATATCTTCAAGTCACCATCTCTTAATCTTTCTCATCTTATTTCTAAGCTTTGTTTGTGTTTGGGTTGTTTGTGTTATCGTGGTATTTGTGTTGGGTTTGTGATAAGGTTGATATATCTTAGGTCCTACAATTGGTATCAATCTCCTAACAATGGTTTAGGAGTGTTTGTGTTTGTTTTGAAGGGTTACGCGTAAAAGGCTCTCGTTATACGTTTTTTGTCAAGCTTAAAGCTTTAATTTTTGCACTTTAAAATTCAAGATTCTTGTGGTTTAAGGTTTATTTGGTGCTAAAGTTTCAGTTTTTTGCAAAAATTTCGTAGCTTTACGTGTTTTTTGAGGAGACTAAACGTTCAATTTTTACGCGAAATTCAAATTTTGGTTTAACTGTGAAAATTTTGGTCAAAAATTCAAATTTTTGGGCCTAAATTCAAATTATTCAGGTCAAATTTGGCGTCAAAATTGTCATAACTCAAAATTTTCATACGACCTTAGAATTGATTTTTATAGTGAATTTCAAATTTTGGGAGAAATTTTTTTTTCGCCTAAGAACCAAGGTTACGAGTACGACTTTCAGAATCACCTCAACCGAGTTTAATCTTCAGTTTACGCATAAGCTAAAAGCTTACGAGTAACTCTACGCATAACTTCAAAATTACGCGTAAGGTTTACGAGTAACTTTTTGTCTACGATGTTTAAGGTTACGCTTAAGGTTTCTACGCTAAGGTTCCTAACGCCTAAGGTTTCTACTTAAGGTTCCTACGCTTAAGGTTTCTACGCTTAAGGTTTCTACGATAAGGTTTCACGCATAAGCTCCTAGTACGATAAGATCCTACGATAAGCACCGGATCCTACGCCTAAGCCTCGCTCTACTCGAACTCGTTTTTCACGCCTAAACCCTAAACCCCTAAACCCTAAACCCTAAACCCTAAACCCTAAACCCTAAACCCTAAGCCCTAAACCCTAAACCCTAAACCCTAAACCCTAAACCCTAAACCCTAAACCCTAAACCCTAAACCCTAAACCCTAAACCCTAAATCCCTAAACCCTAAACTCTTAACACAGAATCTCGGTAACCAATTTCTAATTCTGATATTTTGTTTGTATGAAATTCATAGGCTCTGGCGTTCTCTTTGTAACTCTCAAGCTCAGTGGTTAATTTAACATTCACGGCCTTAACATCGCGATTGACCTTACTCACTTTCTCAATTTCAATGCCACAGTTATTGATTAATGATTCAAAATAAGCATGTGTTTCCTCATCAGTCTTAGTATTTTGTGCCACACAGCCTCCATTAGGATCCACATATGGAGTGTTAGCCTTAATAGTTTTATTAGAAGTGATGGTCATTCACGTTTAGGAACTTTGTAACGTGTGTTAGATATCGTGATAGAATAGTCAAAGGGCTCGGATTTGCTTTAAATGGGTATTAGTTTAGTTAAGCTAGCCTTGTATACCCTCAAACGATCCAAGCCCAATCCAAGTCCAAACCGAGCCCATAAGAAAGCCTTTAGGGCATCAAGTCCCTTGGACTATAAATACCCCTCAAATGGTCATTTGAGGGGTGTAGTGTGTGTGTGTGTGTGTGTATTTTCTTTTCAAGGATATAAACATATTGTTTGCATATCTTATCATCACATACACGGATTTTATATCTTCAAGTCACCATCTCTTAATCTTTCTCATCTTATTTCTAAGCTTTGTTTGTGTTTGGGTTGTTTGTGTTATCGTGGTATTTGTGTTGGGTTTGTGATAAGGTTGATATATCTAAGGTCCTACAATTGGTATCAATCGCCTAACAATGGTTTAGGAGTGTTTGTGTTTGTTTTGAAGGGTTACGCGTAAAAGGCTCGCTATAATGTTTTTGTCAAGCTTAACGCTTTAATTTTTGCACTTTAAAATTCAAGATTCTTGTGGTTTAAGGTTTATTTGGTGCTAAAGTTTCAGCTTTTTGCAAAAAGTTCGTAGCTTTACGTGTTTTTCTTCATTTTTAAGCTCGATTTGGTTATTGGTCATTTCTACTGTGAACTTTTCTAAGCACTTTGGGTTAAAAAGGTCAACATTTTTGGGTTATTCGAGTGTTTTAAGGCTTTCTGTGCAAAAGAAATCATTTGAATCGTTGGAAATTTCTTATGAGTAGAAGTCATAAAGTCAAAACCCTAGTTTTCTACTCGTAACTTTTTGGTGAAGAATCTTCGTGCTATAATCGTTACTCGTGCTTCCTCACTTGGATAAGTGTGTGGAACACTTCGACTTGTGGATATCTCTTACGCTGCGACAGTGTAAAGGATTTTTGGTTCTTAACCATAGTTTACGCATAAGCTAAAAGCTTACGTGTAACTCTACGCATAACTTCAAAATTACGCGTAAGGTTTACGAGTAACTTTTGTCTACGATGTTTAAGGTTACGCTTCTTTACGCTTAAGGTTTCTACGATTAAGGTTCCTACGCTTAAGGTTTCTACGCTTAAGGTTCCTACGCTTAAGGTTTCTACGCTTAAGGTTTCTACGCATAAGGTTTCTACGCATAAGCTTCCTACGCATAAGATCCTACGCATAAGCACTAGATCCTACGCCTAAGCCTCGCCTCCACTGTAACTCGCGGTTTCTACGCCTAAGCCCTAAACCCTAAACCCTAAACCCTAAACCCTAAACCCTAAACCCTAAACCCTAAACCCTAAACCCTGAACCCTAAACCCTAAACCCTAAACCCTAAACCCTAAACTCTAAACCCTAAACCCTAAACCCTAAACCCTAAACCCTAAACCCTAAACCCTAAACCCTAAACCCTAAACTCTTAACACAGAATCTCGGTAACCAATTTCTAATTCTGATATTTTGTTTGTATGAAATTCATAGGCTCTGGCGTTCTCTTTGTAACTCTCGCCTCAGTGGTTAATTTAACATTCACGGCCTTAACATCGCTTGACCTTACCTACTTTCTCAATTTCAATGCCACAATTATTGATTAATGATTCAAAATAAGCATGTGTTTCCTCATCAGTCTTAGTATATTTGTGCCACACGGCCTCCATTAGGATCCACATATGGAGTGTTAGCCTTAATTGTTTTATTAGAAGTGATGGTCATTCACGTTTAGGAACTTTGTAACGTGTGTTAGATATCGTGATAGAATAGTCAAAGGGCTCGTGGATTGGGCTAAGCTAAATGGGTATTAGTTTAGTTAAGCTAGCCTTGTATAACCTCAAACGATCCAAGCCCATTCCAAGTCCAAACCGAGCCCATAAGAAAGCCTTTAGGGCATCAAGTCCCTTGGACTATAAATACCCCTCAAATGGTCATTTGAGGGGTGTGCTTGAAAGTGTGTGTGTGTGTGTGTGTATTTTCTTTTTCAAGGAATATACAACTTATTGTTTGCATATCTTATCATCACATACACGGATTTTATATCTTCAAGTCACCATCTCTTAATCTTTCTCATCTTATTTCTAAGCTTTGTTTGTGTTTGGGTTGTTTGTGTTATCGTGGTATTTGTGTTGGGTTTGTGATAAGGTTGATATATCTTAGGTCCTACAATTGGTATCAATCGCCTAACAATGGTTTAGGAGTGTTTGTGTTTGTTTTGAAGGGTTACGCGTATAAGCTCACGTTAGTCAATATTGTGACGCTTAAAGCTTTAATTTTTGCACTTTAAAATTCAAGATTCTTGTGGTTTAAGGTTTATTTGGTGCTAAAGTTTCAAATTTTGCAAAAGTTCGAGTTTACGTTTTTCTTCATTTTAAGCTCGATTTGGTTATTGGTAATTTCTACTGTAACTTTTCTAAGCACTTTGGGTGAAAAGGTCAACATTTTAGGTTATTCGAGTGTTGTTAAGGCTTTCTGTGCAAAAGAAATCATTTGAATCGTTGGAAATTTCTTATGAGTAGAAGTCATAAAGTCAAAACCCTAGTTTTCTACTCGTAACTTTTTGGTGAAGAATCTTCGTGCTATAACTGTACTTCCTGCTTCCTCACTTGGATAAGTGCGTGGAACACTTCGACTTGTGGATATCTCTTACGCTGTGACAGTGTAAAGGATTTTTGGTTCTTAACCATAGTTTACGCATAAGCTAAAAGCTTACGAGTAACTCTCCGCATAACTTCAAAATTACGCGTAAGGTTTACGAGTAACTTTTTGTCTACGAATAAGCTTAAGGTTACGCTTAAGGTTCCTACGCTTAAGGTTCCTACGCATAAGGTTTCTACGCTTAAGGTTCCTAATGCTTAAGGTCTAACGCTTAAGGTTCCTACGATTAAGGTTTCTACGCTTAAGGTTTCTACGCATAAGGTTTCTACGCATAAGCTTCCTACGCATAAGATCCTACGCATAAGCACCAGATCCTACGCCTAAGCCTCGTCTACTCGTAACTTCGTGTTTCTACGCCTAAGCCCTAAACCCTAAACCCTAAACCCTAAACCCTAAACCCTAAACCCTAAACCCTAAACCCTAAACCCTAAACCCTAAACCCTAAACCCTAAACCCTAAACCCTAAACCCTAAACCCTAAACCCTAAACCCTAAACCCTAAACCCTAAACCCTAAACCCTAAACCCTAAACCCTAAACCCTAAACCCTAAACCCTAAACCCTAAACCCTAAACCCTAAAACCCTAAACCCTAAACCCTAAACTCTTAACACAGAATCTCGGTAACCAATTTCTAATTCTGATATTTTGTTTGTATGAAATTCATAGGCTCTGGCGTTCTCTTTGTAACTCTCAAGCTCAGTGGTTAATTTAACATTCACGGCCTTAACATCGCGATTGACCTTACTCACTTTCTCAATTTCAATGCCACAGTTATTGATTAATGATTCAAAATAAGCATGTGTTTCCTCATCAGTCTTAGTATTTTGTGCCACACAGCCTCCATTAGGATCCACATATGGAGTGTTAGCCTTAATAGTTTTTATTAGAAGTGATGGTCATTCACGTTTAGGAACTTTGTAATGTGTGTTAGATATCGTGATAGAATAGTCAAAGGGCTCGTGGATTGGGCTAAGCTAAATGGGTATTAGTTTAGTTAAGCTAGCCTTGTATAACCTCAAACGATCCAAGCCCATTCCAAGTCCAAACCGAGCCCATAAGAAAGCCTTTAGGGCATCAAGTCCCTTGGACTAAATACCCCTCAAATGGTCATTTGAGGGGTGTGCTTGAAAGTGTGTGTGTGTGTGTGTGTGTATTTTCTTTTTCAAGGAATATACAACTTATTGTTTGCATATCTTATCATCACATACACGGATTTTATATCTTCAAGTCACCATCTCTTAATCTTTCTCATCTTATTTCTAAGCTTTGTTTGTGTTTGGGTTGTTTGTGTTATCGTGGTATTTGTGTTGGGTTTGTGATAAGGTTGATATATCTTAGGTCCTACAATTGGTATCAATCGCCTAACAATGGTTTAGGAGTGTTTGTGTTTGTTTTGAAGGGTTACGCGTAAAAGGCTCTCGTTATACGTTTTTTGTCAAGCTTAAAGCTTTAATTTTTGCACTTTAAAATTCAAGATTCTTGTGGTTTAAGGTTTATTTAGTGCTAAAGTTTCAGTTTTTTGCAAAAAGTTCATAGCTTTACGTGTTTTTCTTCATTTTTAAGCTCGTATTTGGTTATTGGTCATTTCTACTCGTAACTTTTCTAAGCACTTTGGGTTAAAAAGGTCAACATTTTTGGGTTATTCAGTGTTTTAAGGTCTGTGCAAAAGAAATCATTTGAATCGTTGGAAATTTCTTATGAGTAGAAGTCATAAAGTCAAAACCCTAGTTTTCTACTGTAACTTTTGGTGAAGAATCTTCAAGTTATAATCATGTACTCGCTTCCTCACTTGGATAAGTGTGTGGAACACCGACTTGTGGATATCTCTTACGCGTGACGTGTAAAGGATTTTTGGTTCTTAACCATAGTTTACGCATAAACTAAAAGCTTACGAGTAACTCTACGCATAACTTCAAAATTACGCGTAAGGTTTACGAGTAACTTTTTGTCTACGCATAAGCTTAAGGTTACGCTTAAGGTTTCTACGCTTAAGGTTCCTACGCTTAAGGTTTCTACGCTTAAGGTTCCTACGCTTAAGGTTTCTACGCTTAAGGTTTCTACGCATAAGGTTTCTACGCATAAGCTTCCTACGATAAGATCCTACGCGATAAGCACCGTAGATCCTACGCTAAGCCTCGTCTACTCGTAACTTCGTGTTTCTACGCCTAAGCCCTAAACCCTAAACCCTAAACCCTAAACCCTAAACCCTAAACACTAAACCCTAAACCCTAAACCCTAAACCCTAAACCCTAAACCATGAACCCTAAACCCTAAACCCTAAACCCTAAACCCTAAACCCAAAACACTAAACCCTAAACCCTAAACCCTAAACCCTAAACCCTAAACCCTAAACCCTAAACCCTAAACTCTTAACACAGAATCTTGGTAACCAATTTCTAATTCTGATATTTTGTTTGTATGAAATTCATAGGCTCTGGCGTTCTCTTTGTAACTCTCAAGCTCAGTGGTTAATTTAACATTCACGGCCTTAACATCGCGATTGACCTTACTCACTTTCTCAATTTCAATGCCACAGTTATTGATTAATGATTCAAAATAAGCATGTGTTTCCTCATCAGTCTTAGTATTTTGTGCCACACAGCCTCCATTAGGATCCACATATGGAGTGTTAGCCTTAATAGTTTTTATTAGAAGTGATGGTCATTCACGTTTAGGAACTTTGTAACGTGTGTTAGATATCGTGATAGAATAGTCAGGGCTCGTGGGGGCTAAGCTAAATGGTTATTAGTTTAGTTAAGCTAGCCTTGTATAACCTCAAACGATCCAAGCCCAATCCAAGTCCAAACCGAGCCCATAAGAAAGCCTTTAGGGCATCAAGTCCCTTGGACTATAAATACCCTTCAAATGGTCATTTGAGGGGTGTGCTTGAAAGTGTGTGTGTGTGTGTGTGTATTTTCTTTTTCAAGGAATATACAACTTATTGTTTGCATATCTTATCATCACATACACGGATTTTATATCTTCAAGTCACCATCTCTTAATCTTTTCATCTTATTTCTGCTTTGTTTGTGTTTGGGTTGTTTGTGTTATCGTGGTATTTGTGTTGGGTTTGTGATAAGGTTGATATATCTTAGGTCCTACAATTGGTATCAATCGCCTAACAATGGTTTAGGAGTGTTTGTGTTTGTTTTAGGGTTACGCGTAAAAGGCTCTCGTTATAATGTTTTTGTCAAGCTTAAAGCTTTGATTTTGCACTTTAAAATTCAAGATTCTTGTGGTTTAAGGTTTATTTGGTGCTAAAGTTTCAGCTTTTTGCAAAAAGTTCGTAGCTTTACGTGTTTTTCTTCATTTTTAAGCTCGTATTTGGTTATTGGTAATTTCTACTCGTAACTTTTCTAAGCACTTTGGGTGAAAAAGGTCAACATTTTTAGGTTATTCGAGTGTTTTTAAGGCTTTCTGTGCAAAAGAAATCATTTGAATCGTTGGAAATTTCTTATGAGTAGAAGTCATAAAGTCAAAACCCTAGTTTTCTACTCGAACTTTTGGTGAAGAATCTTCGTGCTATAACTGTACTCAGTGCTTTCTCACTTGGATAAGTGTGTGGAACACTTCGACTTGTGGATATCTCTTACGTTGTGACAGTGTAAAGGATTTTTGTTCTTAACCATACACGATAAGCTAAAAGCTTACGAGTAACTCTACGATAACTTCAAAATTACGCGTAGAGTTTACGAG
The DNA here is from genome assembly GCA_910596185.1 of Chrysanthemum makinoi. Classification (NCBI taxonomy): domain Eukaryota; kingdom Viridiplantae; phylum Streptophyta; class Magnoliopsida; order Asterales; family Asteraceae; genus Chrysanthemum; species Chrysanthemum makinoi. The sequence continues at coordinate 211,581,786 of OU343218.1, read as the reverse complement.
TAACTTTTTGTCTACGCATAAGCTTAAGGTTACGCTTAAGGTTCCTACGCTTAAGGTTCCTACGCTTAAGGTTTCTACGCTTAAGGTTCCTATGCTTAAGGTTTCTACGCTTAAGGTTCCTACACTTAAGGTTTCTACGCTTAAGGTTTCTACGCATAAGGTTTCTACGCATAAGCTTCCTACGCATAAGATCCTACGAATAAGCACCAGATCCTACGCCTAAGCCTCGCTCTACTGTAACTCGTGTTTCTACGCCTAAGCCCTAAACCCTAAACCCTAAACCCTAAACCCTAAACCCTAAACCCTAAACCCAAAACCCTAAACCCTAAACCCTAAACCCTAAACCCTAAACCCAAAACCCTAAACCCTAAACCTTAAACCCTAAACCCTAAACCCTAAACCCTAAACCATAAACCCTAAACCCTAAACCCTAAACCCTAAACCCTAAACCCTAAACCCTAAACCCAAACTCTTAACACAGAATCTCGGTAACCAATTTCTAATTCTGATCTTTTGTTTGTATGAAATTCATAGGCTCTGGCGTTCTCTTTGTAACTCTCAAGCTCAGTGGTTAATTTAACATTCACGGCCTTAACATCGCGATTGACCTTACTTACTTTCTCAATTTCAATGCCACAGTTATTGATTAATGATTCAAAATAAGCATGTGTTTCCTCATCAGTCTTAGTATTTTGTGCCACACAGCCTCCATTAGGATCCACATATGGAGTGTTAGCCTTAATAGTTTTTATTAGAAGTGATGGTCATTCACGTTTAGGAACTTTGTAACGTGTGTTAGATATCGTGATAGAATAGTCAAAGGGCTCGTGGATTGGGCTAAGCTAAATGGGTATTAGTTTAGTTAAGCTAGCCTTGTATAACCTCAAACGATCCAAGCCCATTCCAAGTCCAAACCGAGCCCATAAGAAAGCCTTTAGGGCATCAAGTCTCTTGTACTATAAATACCCCTCAAATGGTCATTTGAGGGGTGTGCTTGAAAGTGTGTGTGTGTGTGTGTGTATTTTCTTTCTCAAGGAATATACAACTTATTGTTTGCATATCTTATCATCACATACACGGATTTTATATCTTCAAGTCACCATCTCTTAATCTTTCTCATCTTATTTCTAAGCTTTGTTTGTGTTTGGGTTGTTTGTGTTATCGTGGTATTTGTGTTGGGTTTGTGATAAGGTTGATATATCTTAGGTCCTACAATTGGTATCAATCGCCTAACAATGGTTTAGGAGTGTTTGTGTTTGTTTTGAAGGGTTACGCGAAAAGGCTCTCTATATCGTTTTTGTCAAGCTTAACGCTTTAATTTTTGCACTTTAAAATTCAAGATTCTTGTGGTTTAAGGTTTATTTGGTGCTAAAGTTTCAGCTTTTTGCAAAAAGTTCGTAGCTTTACGTGTTTTTCTTCATTTTTAAGCTCGTATTTGGTTATTGGTAATTTCTACTCGTAACTTTTCTAAGCACTTTGGGTGAAAAAGGTCAACATTTTTAGGTTATTCGAGTGTTTTTAAGGCTTTCTGTGCAAAAGAAATCATTTGAATCGTTGGAAATTTCTTATGAGTAGAAGTCATAAAGTCAAAACCCTAGTTTTCTACTCGTAACTTTTTGGTGAAGAATCTTCGTGCTATAACCGTTACTCCGCAGCTTCCCTCACTTGGATAAGTGGAACACTCGACTTGTGGATATCTCACGTACGCGTGACAAAGTGTATTTTTGGTTCTTAACCATAGTTTACGTATAAGCTAAAAGCTTACGAGTAACTCTACGCATAACTTCAAAATTACGCGTAAGGTTTACGAGTAACTTTTGTCTACGCATGCTTAAGGTTACGCTTTGGTTCCTACGCTTAAGGTTCCTACGCTTAAGGTTTCTACGCTTAAGGTTCCTACGCTTAAGGTTTCTACGCTTAAGGTTTCTACGCATAAGGTTTCTACGCATAAGCTTCCTACGCATAAGATCCTACGCATAAGCACCAGATCCTACGCCTAAGCCTCGTCTACTCGTAACTTCGTGTTTCTACGCCTAAACCCTAAACCCTAAACCCTAAACCCTAAACCCTAAACCCTAAACCCTAAACCCTAAACCCTAAACCCTAAACCCTAAACCCTAAACCCTAAACCCTAAACCCTAAACCCTAAACCCTAAACCCTAAACCCTAAACCCTAAACCCTAAACCCTAAACCCTAAACCCTAAACCCTAAACCCTAAACCCTAAACCCTAAACCCTAAACCCTAAACCCTAAACCTAAACCCTAAACCCTAAACCCTAAACCCTAAACCCTAAACTCTTAACACAGAATCTCGGTAACCAATTTCTAATTCTGATATTTTGTTTGTATGAAATTCATAGGCTCGGCGTTCTTTGTAACTCAAGCTCAGTGTTAATTTAACATTCACGGCCTTAACATCGACACCTTACTCACTTTCTCAATTTCAATGCCATAGTTATTGATTAATGATTCAAAATAAGCATGTGTTTCCTCATCAGTCTTAGTATTTTGTGCCACACGTACCTCCATTAGGATCCACATATGGAGTGTTAGCCTTAATAGTTTTTATTAGAAGTGATGGTCATTCACATTTAGGAACTTTGTAATGTGTGTTAGATATCGTGCTAGAATAGTCAAAGGGCTCGTGGATTGGGCTAAGCTAAATGGGTATTAGTTTAGTTAAGCTAGCCTTGTATAACCTCAAACGATCCAAGCCCAATCCAAGTCCAAACCGAGCCCATAAGAAAGCCTTTAGGGCATCAAGTCCCTTGGACTATAAATACCCCTCAAATGGTCATTTGAGGGGTGTGCTTGAAAGTGTGTGTGTGTGTGTGTATTTTCTTTTTCAAGGAATATACAACTTATTGTTTGCATATCTTATCATCACATACACGGATTTTATATCTTCAAGTCACCATCTCTTAATCTTTCTCATCTTATTTCTAAGCTTTGTTTGTGTTTGGGTTGTTTGTGTTATCGTGGTATTTGTGTTGGGTTTGTGATAAGGTTGATATATCTTAGGTCCTACAATTGGTATCAATCGCCTAACAATGGTTTAGGAGTGTTTGTGTTTGTTTTGAAGGGTTACGCAAAAGGCTCTGTTATACTTTTTTTGTCAAGCTTAAAGCTTTAATTTTTGCACTTTAAAATTCAAGATTCTTGTGGGTTAAGGTTTATTTGGTGCTAAAGTTTCAGCTTTTGCAAAAGTTCTAGCTTTACGTGTTTTTCTTCATTTTTAAGCTCGTATTTGGTTATTGGTCATTTCTACTCGTAACTTTTCTAAGCACTTTGGTGAAAAAGGTCAACATTTTTGGGTTATTCGAGTGTTTTAAGGCTTCGTGCAAAAAGAAATCATTTGAATCGTTGGAAATTTCTTATGAGTAGAAGTCAAAAAGTCAAACCCTAGTTTTCTACTCGTAACTTTTTGGTGAAGAATCTTCGTGCTAAGCTGTACTCTCGCTGCTTCCCTCACTTGGATAAGTGTGTGGAACACTTCGACTTGTGGATATCTCTTACGCCTGGACAAGTAAAGGATTTTTGGTTCTTAACCATAGTTTACGCATAAGCTAAAAGCTTACGAGTAACTCCACGCATAACTTCAAAATTACGTAAGGTTACGAGTAACTTTTTGTCTACGCATAAGCTTAAGGTTACGCTTAAGGTTCCTACGCTTAAGGTTCCTACGCTAAGGTTTCTACTAAGGTTCCTAGCTTAAGGTTTCTACCGCAAGGTTCCTACGCTTTTAAGGTTTCTAACGCTTTAAGCGCTTTACTATTCTACATAAGCTTCCTACGCGATAAGATCCTACGCATAAGCACCAGACCACGCCTAAGCCTGGTCTACTCGAATTCTGTTTCTACCTAACCCCTAAACCCTAAACCCCTAAACCCTAAAACCCTAAACCCTAAACCCTAAACCCTAAACCCTAAACCCTAAAACCCTAAACCCTAAACCCTAAACCCTAAAACCTAAACCCTAAACCCTAAACCCTAAACCCTAAACCCTAACACGAATCTTGGTAACCAATTTCTAATTCTGATATTTTGTTTGTATGAAATTCATAGGCTCTGGCGTTCTCTTTGTAACTCTCAAGCTCAGTGGTTAATTTAACATTCACGGCCTTAACATCGCGATTGACCTTACTCACTTTCTCAATTTCAATGCCACAGTTATTGATTAATGATTCAAAATAAGCATGTGTTTCCTCATCAGTCTTAGTATTTTGTGCCACACAGCCTCCATTAGGATCCACATATGGAGTGTTAGCCTTAATAGTTTTTATTAGAAGTGATGGTCATTCACGTTTAGGAACTTTGTAACGTGTGTTAGATATCGTGATAGAATAGTCAAAGGGCTCGTGGATTGGGCTAAGCTAAATGGGTATTAGTTTAGTTAAGCTAGCCTTGTATAACCTCAAACGATCCAAGCCCAATCCAAGTCCAAACCGAGCCCATAAGAAAGCCTTTAGGGCATCAAGTCCCTTGGACTATAAATACCCCTCAAATGGTCATTTGAGGGGTGCGCTTGAAAGTGTGTGTGTGTGTGTTTTTCTTTTTCAAGGAATATACAACTTATTGTTTGCATATCTTATCATCACATACACGATTTTATATCTTCAAGTCACCATCTCTTAATCTTTCTCATCTTATTTCTAAGCTTTGTTTGGGTTTGGGTTGTTTGTGTTATCGTGGTATTTGTGTTGGGTTTGTGATAAGGTTGATATATCTTAGGTCCTACAATTGGTATCAATCGCCTAACAATGGTTTAGGAGTGTTTGTGTTTGTTTTGAAGGGTTACGCCAAAAGGCCTCGTATATGTTTTTGTCAAGCTTAAAGCTTTAATTTTTACACTTTAAAATTCAAGATTCTTGTGGTTTAAGGTTTATTTGGTGCTAAAGTTTCAGTTTTTGCAAAAATTTCGTAGTTTTACGTGTTTTTGAGGAGACTAAACGTTCAATTTTTACGCGAAATTCTTGGTTTTAACTGTGAAAATTTTGGTCAAAAATTCAAATTTTTGGGCCTAAATTCAAATTATTCAAGTCAAATTTGGCCAAAATTGTCATAACTCAAAATTTTCATACGAATTTAGAATTGATTTTATAGTGAATTTCAAATTTTGGGAGAAATTTTTTTCTAAGAACCAAGGTTACAGTACGACTTCGAATCACCTCAACCGGCCTTAATCTTCATCAACCACAACTCCTTTATCGTTGAATCGATCCTACATCAACTTTATCGGATCATACCTTCATCAATGGCAACTCAACAAGACATTCATGCACGTGCTTTAAAACCGACCTCCTATGTTGGCAAAAGGTGGTTATCTTCAATGGGCAAGTCGTATGCTTCGTTACATCAAGACCAAACCTAATGGAAAACTCATGATTAAATCCATTCAGAATGGACCCTTCAAGCCTCGACAAGTTCATGTACTGAAATGCGATGCAACACCTCCCGCCCAACCATCTTCTTGTCTTCAATAAGAATCAATACACTGCAGAGGATCAAAACAAGTCGGCAGCAGATGACATGGCAATTCATATTATCCAACCTGGGTTTACCTATAGACATCTTTGCTGCGTAGATAGTTGTGAACCGCCGATATGTGGGAACGGGTTAGACGACTTTGTCATGGAACAGAAATTGGTCATCAAGACATGGAGAACAAGTTGCTAACTGAATGGGAAAAGTTCACATCTACACCAGTAGAATCCATTGAATCCTACTATGGAAGGTTTTGCACTTTGATGAATGAGCTAATCGTAAACAAGTGACACCCTTAACTATCGTTTAAAACATCAAGTTCCTGAACAATCTTCCAGAAGAATGGGGACGATATGTCACTATTGTCAACCAAACAAAAGACTTACATCGGGTGAACTTTGATCAACTAAACGATTTTCGAAACAAAACCAAGTGAGTGAATGAAGTCAGAAATGAAAGATTGGCAAAGAATCATGATCCATTGGCACTCATTGCAAAGACTCAACCTTCAGTGAATACACTACAACAAGCTTCATCATCTTCCAACAACAACAACTTGCAGCAATACATTCCACAACCACAACAACAATTCTATCCACAAGAACAACATGTCTTTCAACAACAGTATCCACAATACCAGGAACAAGGAATCACAGATCTCGAATCTGATCAAGAAGACCCTATGTCCCAAATACTTTCTCTCTTGGGAAAAGTAATCAAATGTCGCTATTCCACACCTACTAACAACAACCAAAGGATATCATCAAACACTCGCAATGGCAAATTGCAGCCGGGTGTGAATATGGGTAATCAAGGTCAAATGGTTGGAGTTAAATTCAGGATATGCTACTGGATATCGCATGGGTAATCAGCGTTCCGTGATCGGGTAACTGTTGGGTCAGAATGTTGGAAATCGATTGGACAGAATATTGGGAATAGAGCATGGGTAATCGAATGGGTATGTTGCAGCTCCAGTCGTTGGGAATTATGGAAATGTGCATCGGGTAATCGATTAAGTGTTACAACTGTCAAGGATTGGGTCACATGGCAAGAAACTGTCCCACTAAGCCGCACAAAAAGAATGGTGATTTTCTTCGAAAGCTGCCTGTTAGCGTGAAAGCAAGAAGCGGGTTACAATGTTGAGGAAATTGACTTTTTCGCTATTGTGGATGAATTGGAAGACCTCGAGGAACTCAATGCGAATTGCATCTTCATGGCAAATCTTCAGAAGCTAAGTATGACACTGAGTCAAACTCACCTCCTGTCTATGACGCCAATACAAGATTCGAGGTACCAATCACTATCCATGCTATAACAATGTCATATTTGATGTGTTTACTATGACGATCAAAGATTCTGTGACATCAGCACCAACTTATGATACATACCTGGACAATCCGAGTTGTAGCAATACTAACTCGAGACTCCATGTGGATCCAAGTGGAGGCCGTGTGGCACAAAATATCGAGACTGATGAGGAAACACGTGTTTATGTTGAATCATTAATCAATCAATGTGGCATTGAAGTTGAGAAAGTTAGAACGTCAATCGCTGGGTTAAGGCCGCGAATGCTAAATTGATGCCGAGCTTGAGAGTTACAAGGAGCACGCCAGCCTATGAATTTCATACAAACAAAATTTTGTTAGAAATTGGTCGAGATTCTGTTTTTAGAGAAAAAGATTTGCAACTCAAGTATGACACATTTGATGTGAATCTGAATTTGAAAATCAAATCTTTAAACAAGGAAATTCTCATCTAAATGGCCAACTTTCTAAAACAAAGCATCATTTTGATCTTGAAAAGAGAAGAAACAGTTGATTGCTGATTTTGCAAAACGAGAAGATCTCTTCATGAAATTCTCGATAAAAAGGAAAAAATCAAGAAATTGGATAATTTGCTTCTTACAACGGGTCATTCTGCTAAGACAATCAAGATGCTTTCTAATCAAGTAAATCCGATTTTTCATACTACAAATAAAATCAAAAAATACAAAAACTTTCAAATATAAAATCAAAAATATAAAAATATAAAACTTTCAAAAAATACAAAAACAATATAAAATCAAAAATCCAAAAATATTCTTCTCACGACATGTCTCTCGTATAATCGATATTCTCATCCGTTTCTAGAAATGTCATTCAAGAATGATAATGGTATGTACAGATGCTTGAGCGAGAGTTATTTAATTTGTTTACTAAAACATGTCGTTTCTCAAAATTTCTTCAAATAATGGCTTTCTTTTCACTTCAAGACGAAACCCGGACCGAAATTATGACTTTTGATTATTTTTCAAATCAAAACTCGTGCTTTTATAGAAAAATCAAGTGTACGCTTCAGTGCACTGCATTTAAAAATGGTGAGAAATCATCATCATCTTGAGCACCTTTTCAAGATTGTTCAAAAAGATTTTTCAAAATCTTTCAAAATACTTTGTGCTCAAGATAACTCCCTCTAAAACCCGTTAATTGATTATGCTTTATTAAAGGGGGAGTATAAAACAAAATGTTCCAAACTCATGCTTAAATCAAACGGTTTGTTCCCCAAAAGATTCTAAAATGTTGTTTAATCAGTTGATATCAAAAATATCACGAACATGCTATTTTTGGGGAGGAGACGGATTAAAATGTGATCAAAAATGTTTAATGATCGGTGTTTGAATCTCAAAATGAGCTCGACTCGATCGAAACCAATGAATTGACGGAATCAAAGTCTCAAATGTACCATCTCGAAAAACTTGTGATAGATATGCACCTTCATGGGTCTAACCTCCTTTTCAAGGAGTGTTTACATCTTCAAGTTAGTTACTAGAGCTAGTTGTCACCTAAAAACTGACAATGGAACTCTTTAACTAGGCAACGTAACTTGTCTCGGGAATTGTCTATCATGAGCCGATCAATTCAAAAGTCTCTACCTCGATGTGCATAGTTTTGTTAAAACTTATAAGCACATGTGAAGGGGAGTGTTTCTGAAAATATAAAACTCTCGGAGTGTCTCAAACATGTTTTCTATCATAAACACTCGGTGAGATTTTCAAGAAAAATGGTTTTATGGCAACAATAGGACAGCCATGGAGTTATAAGGTGACTAAGGATAGGAAATCCGTCCTATGATCCGCTAGAGCCGGAGGGATCTACCCAAGGACACAAAATAGTTAATATTAGAAGTCCTTAGGTATGATTGAAAAAGGAGTAATGAGAAAGAGAAAGAAGGGGTTGAAGAATTAAAAGAAAAGTAAAAGAAAGGGTGAAAATAAATAGCCTCCATATTCAACCTTAGGGCGTAAAACCGGTTCAATTCATCTCAAATGGTTGTTACTAGATGACACTGGTATTGAAGACAAAGACGCATGGACCCAGTGGACGACCGCACCTAACCTTCTAGCCACTCAATTCCTTTTAAAAGGATTTGTTTCATTCTCACTAGGAACCTTACATAATCTATCGACTTTCTCTTAGAGATCGTTGGTATTGAAGAAGGAGACCCTCTCCCTAGTCTCCGCCACGAAAACCATAAAATGCACTTATTGAGTCTAGAGCCACGAGATTCATCAAAAGATCTCATAGGAACACTTGTCATGACATCGCTTGTTGTTCATCATTAAGGACACAAGTGATATATTCTAGAGTCCTACGGGTTTTGCAAGCAACTGCCGTAACATTTATGAGAAGTTTCACATCTGTGATCTTCAGTGATTGAAAGGAAATTCCCCGCCAGGTCAACATCAAGCAACCACGACACAGGTCACTTCGTAATTCTTCGGATTACGCTTAGTGTGTCTCAAACGGTCATGTCAGGTGGGGTGATGCTTCGTGTACCTCAAATACTCATCCGAATTAGAGATGTACGTCGTATATCGCGTTATCTCACCTTGTGGGACTCCAGTTCAGGAACGGCCCTTGTAAGAATTAGAGATGTGTTTTCACACTATGCTGTTAACACCCTCGAAATTCAAACTTGTAAGTGCCGGAATCCGCTTATTACTAACTGTTTTTATGTTTTCTTCTTATGGAAGCTCCGGAGCGGAGGGATCGTGCAGACTCACCACATGCTCATACCAACGACACATGAAAGTTCTCATCACAATCAAAGGCTACACAAAGTTTAAAGACTCGAGAACTACATCATTGGTAACTCAAAGTCAAATAGAAGTGTGAGCATGGTGGAGAAAGACGTGGAGACACCTAACCAACAAAGTTGACAACGGCAGACAACCACATTAACTGATCACAAAGCATGAAGGAACAAAGAATCAAGTCTATTCTATATCTACGCACAAAGTTCGAGCTCAAGAAAAGTAAAGACCTAATCAAGTGGAGCATCATTTGAATGACCACCCCTTAGGGGGAGATTGTTAGCCTTAATAGTTTTTATTAGAAGTGATGGTCATTCACGTTTAGGAACTTTGTAACGTGTGTTAGATATCGTGATAGAATAGTCAAAGGGCTCGTGGATTGGACTAAGCTAAATGGGTATTAGTTTATTTAAGCTAGCCTTGTATAACCTCAAACGATCCAAGCCCAATCCAAGTCCAAACCGAGCCCATAAGAAAGCCTTTAGGGCATCAAGTCCCTTGGACTATAAATACCCCTCAAATGGTCATTTGAGGGGTGTTCTTGAAAGTGTGTGTGTGTGTGTGTATTTTCTCTCTCAAGGAATATACAACTTATTGTTTGCATATCTTATCATCACATACACGGACTTTATATCTTCAAGTTACCATCTCTTAATCTTTCTCATCTTATTTCTAAGCTTTGTTTGTGTTTGGGTTGTTTGTGTTAACGTGGTATTTGTGTTGGGTTTATGATAAGGTTGATAAAACTAAGGTCCTACATGGAGTTTCAGAGTTAGTATTGCTACAACTCGGATTGTCCAGGTATGTATCATAAGTAGGTGTCAAGGCGTCACAGAATGCTGTTCTTCATGAGTAAACACATCAGATATAACATTGTTATAGCATGGATCAATGATTGGTAATTTCGTGACATCGTTGGCATTATATGGACAGAGGTGCGCCGCTGTCGTGTCGTACTTAGTCTCCCCAGATTTGCCATGAAGATGCAGTTTGCATTGAGTTCCTTGAGGTCTTCCAAATCATCATCCACAATAGCTTAAGAAATCATTTTCCTCAAAGACTCAACTCGCATCCCCTTCTTGCTTCTGTATAATAAAGATAGCTTTCCGAAGAAACTCAACATTCTTCTTGTGCGGCTTAGTGGGACAGTTTCGTGCCATGTGACCCATTCCCGTTATAACACTTAACCTCGATACCCGATTCACATTTCCATAATTCCCTACGACGGGAGGTGCAACATTCCCATTTTGATTACCCACTGCTCTATTCCCAACATTCTGCCCCATCTGATTTCCAACATTCTGACCCAACTGATTACCCTGATACGGAACCGCCTGATTACCCATGCGAAATTCGTAGATATCCCGGCTGGATTCCAATAACTCCAACCATTTGACCTTGATTACCCATGTTCACACCCTACTGCACTTTTCCCTGTTGCGAGTGTTTGATGAAATCCTTTGTTGTTGTTAGTTGGTGTGGAATAGCGATCTTAATGCTTTACCCAATAAAAGAAAATACTTGTCGCAAACCTTCTTCTTCTTTGTTCGTTTCAGGATCGTGATTCCGTGTTCCTGGTATTGTGGATACGGTTGTTGAATGACTTGTTGTTCTGGTGGCTAGAATTGTTGTTGTGGTTGTTGAATGTATTGCTGCAAGTTGTTGTTGGAAGATGATGAAGCTTGTTGTTGTGTATTCACTGAAGGTTGAGTCTTTGCAATAAGTGCCAATGGATCATGATTCTTTGCCAATCTTTCTTTCCTGACTTCATTCACTTCAGCTTGGTTTTGTTTCAGAAAATCGTTTAGTTGATCAAAGTTCACCTGATGTAAGTCTTTTGTTTGGTTGACAATAGTGACATATCGTCCCCATTCTTTTCGGTAGATTTTTCAGTGAACTTGATGTTTTGAAGCGATAGTTCTGGTGCTAGCTTGTTTCTGATTAGCTCATTCATCAAAGTGCAAAACCTTCCATAGTAGGATTCAATGGATTCTCTTGGAGTTGAAGTAAACTTTTCCCATTCAGTTAGCAACTTGTTCTCCATGTCTTGTTGACCAATTTCTGTTCCATGACAAAGCCGTCTAACACGTTCCACATATCGAAAGCTGTTTACAACTGCCTACCGCAAACAAATATGTCTTCGTAAACCGGTTGGACAATATGAATTGCCATGTCATCTCATCGACTTCCTGCTTGATCCTCTTCTGTATTCTCGATTGAGTATGATAAGATGGGGACGTCGTGGAGTTCCGTGGTCTAGGATTTGTCTAGGCTTGAAGGGTCCATTCGTAATGGAGTTAATCATGAGTTTTCCATTAGGTTTGGTCTTGATGTAGCGAAGCATACGACTTTTCCATTGAAGATAGCCACCTTTTTCCAACATAGGAGGACGGTTTTCGGCACCGGCTGCATGAATATCTTGTTGAGTTGCCATAGATGAAGGTATGTTATGATAAAGTTGATGTAGGATCGATTCAACGATAAAAGAGTTGTGGTTGATGAAGATTAAGCTCGGTTGTTGTAGTGAAAGTATGCTCTAAAAAACTTAAAAACCTCAATAACTTCTATTCTGAGCGTTTTTAGGACTTGAAGGTTTAGTTTATTCGGCGGGACAATCTTCTCGTTCTTACGGTCGTTGTGATTGGTAGAACGCTGAAAACAGAGTTACGGTTCAAAAGTTATAGCCGTTTGAAGTTTTGGTCACAATCTTACTCGTAAAACTGTTCTTATGCGTAGAGATGAGTGCTTATGCGTAGGATTCCTTATGCGTAAAGAGTTTAGGCGTAGAAATCCTTATGCGTAGAAATCCAAGTTACGCGTAAACTTAAGGTTAAACGTAAGTCTTATGCGTAAACGCGTTTAGAAGTAGAGTACCTTACGCGTAAGATTTAACTTAAGCGTAGAGTGCTTACTCGTAAGCTTTCTCGCTGCGTAAAAGTTGGTTTAAACTAAAAATCCTTTACACCGCTACAAATGTAAAAGATATTCGAGAGTCGAAGTGTTCCACACACTTATCCAAGTGAGGGAAGCACTGAGTCACCTTTGTTGCACAAAGATTCGTTACCAAAAAGTTATGCGTAGAAAACTAGGGTTTTGACTTTCACGCGATAAGATTAGGTTTTGACTTACGCTAAAAAAATTTCCAATGATTCAACTGATTTCTCTTGCACAGATAGCTTCCAAAACACGCAAATAGCAAGAAAGTATTGACCTTAAACACCCAAAATGCTTTTATGCTTACGCTAGAAATGAACAAACAAAATCAAAACGAGTTTAAAAACGATTTAAAACACGTAAAGCTTCGAACTTTTTGCCAAAAGTAGAATCTTTATCACTATATAAACCTTCCATAAGAATCTTGAAGATTTAAGCTAAAAATAAAAGTTTTATGCGTGAATCTTTGAGAACAAACACTACGCGTAACACGTTAAAAAAAACTTCAACCAAAACACTCCTAAACCATTGTTGGGCGATTGATTCCAATTGTAGGACCTTAGATATATCAACCTTATCACAAACCCACTTAACAAACACAAGTATCACCACGTGAAACCACGCTACGCGTAGAACACGTGAAACCCAAACACAATCATAAGGCGTACAAGATGAAGAAGAAAAGATAAGAAAGATGGTGACTTGATGTTTATAAAACCGTGTATGTTTTGAGAGAGAGATGAACACAATAAGCTATATTGCTCCAAAGAAAACACACACACACACACATTCAAGCACACCCCTCAAATGAGACTTTGAGGGGTTTATATAGTTGGAATACATGATGCCCTAAAAGGATTTCTATGGGCCGTGGATATGGACTTGGATTGGATTGGGTTACGTGGACTTATACAAGGCAAGCTTATCATAACGCCTAGCCATTTAGCTTAGCCCAATCCACGAGCCCGTTGACTATTCTATCACGATATCTAACACACGTAACAAAGTTCCTAAATGTGAATGACCATCACTTCTAATATAAACTATTAAGGCTAACAGATTTTCTTGAGCAACCAAAGCTTTTGTTTCAGTAATAGGAATTTCCTTTAGTTCAAGCTTGGGTTTCTCAATCATTCTATTTGCCTGATATTTAGCAAACTTGCATTCTCTTGCAAAGTGTCCAAATGTGACAATTAAAGCATTCAATCTTGGACTTGTCAAACGTTATACCCCTGTTTGGGTTTGAAGTCAATGCCTCTTCCTGTTTTCTTCATGAACTTCTTGATCCTAGCATTGATCATAGCAACTTGCCACCTTATATCAATTTCTTCAAGAGCATCCTCTTCAATTTGTGACAAATCTTCATAAGTAATGGTAATGTGGCTTGTTGGCGAAGAAAAGAACATACAACTTCATTAGAGTGGATGGTGTTTGTAGGTGATGATGTAGGAGTAGGATAAGCAACAGTACTTTGAGCAACAGTACTTTGAGTAGGATAAGCATTACTTTTACTCGGAAGTGCTTCGCTTTTAGAAGACACAAAAGCAATACTGTGAGATTTTGAACTTGTTTGGCCATTCATCTCATGCTCATATACCTTCAAATGATTGTAGAGATCATCAAAGTCCATAGTGTCCAAACCAGGTTGTCCTCTGATCATAGTAGCAATCACATGCCATGTGGATGACAAACTTCTTAAGAACTTCAGGTTTGTATCTTCAACAGATACTTCTGCTTTGTATAACTCTAGCATACTAAGGAGATTTTGGAATCTGTCATAGGCAGCATCAAGACTTTCTCTTTCACCAACATTGAATGTCTCAAATTGTTGCTTCAACAAATTTCTATGCATCTTCTTGGAAGCATCATTACCTCCAAATCTTGTCTTGAGAGCAGCCTATAGTTGTTTTGCATCCTTAGCATCATGGAACTTGAGTAGGTGACCATCAGGAATAGCTTACAACAGTATATTAAGAGCCTTTTCTTGATTTCTTACTGTAGCTGTTGGCAAGATGGACTTAGGTGGTTTAGGTTGTCCAGGAACTTCTATAGGATCTTCAATAACTTCATTACCATTGACAATTACATTCCACAGTGCATGGTCCGTAATAGCAATGTGTCTGCCATCTTCATGCTCCAGAGATCATATTCTCCCTTCTTGATGATAGGAATTCTGATTGAGGTGATGGATGGGTGGTGGAAAATTGACATCTTTAGGGTTTGTAGTTAAATCGGTCTTAAGGGTTTCTTCTTAATCAGAGTTTCCACACAAGCTCTGATACCACTTGTTGGATCGATATACTCTGACCAAACTAACTATGTAGCTTGTAAGGGCTTAGCAACCTCAGATAAATTCTAAGTTACTAACAATGAAACACTGAATTACTCTACTAAGTATGCGGAAACTACTTGAATAAAGCTAAGAAGAATAACTTTGCTAAGAAGAATAACTTTAAACTTCAACGATTTTATGAAGACTATAAACCTGCTTGATACACAGATTCACTAACAACCCTAATAACTCTAATATCGAACTTGATGAACTCTAATATTCTCTAATATTGCGTATGCATTCGTTTCTCTAAAGTCGTGCCTGTAATGCCAATCTAAGGGTCCTTTTATAGGCATAAGGAATACCCTAGTGGGTTTACAATTATAATCCTTGTACGACAAGTAATACTAAAACTAAACTAAGAATATTCTAGAATTACAAAGCTTTCCATAAACGATATAGCAGTTCTTTGGCTTTGCAGTACTTTGATGTTGAGCAGTACTTTGACTTTCATTAAGCAGTACTTTGACTTTCTTCAGCACTTTGACTTTCTTCAGTACTTTGACTTTTTATACCACTTGTTGGATCGATATACTCTGACCAATATAACTATGTAGCTTGTAAGGGCTTAGCAACCTTGGATAAATCCTAAGTTACTAACAATGAAATACTTAATTGCTTTACTAAGTATGCGGAAACTACTTCAATAAAGCTAAGAAGAATAACTTTAAACTTCAATGATTTTATTAAGACTATAAACCTGCTTGATACACAGATTCACTAACAACCCTAATAACTCTAATATCGAACTTGATAAACTCTAATATTCTCTAATATTGCGTAGGTATTCGTTTCTCTAAAGTCGTACCTCTAATGCTAATCTAGGGGTCCTTTTATAGGCATAAGGAATACCCTAGTCGGTTTACAATTATAATCCTTGTACGACAAGTAATACTAAAACTAAACTAAGAATATTCTAGAATTAAAAAGCTTTCCATAAACGATATAGCAGTTCTTTAGCTTTGCAAGACTTTGATGTTGAGCAGATACTTTGACTTTCTTACAAGAAGATTGAATTTCTTCAGACTTTGACTTTTTCAGATTACTTGACTTTTTCAGTACTTTGACTTTTTATATCCCAACATTGATGAACTTAATACTTTTAAGTGATTGAAGAAATCCCGGGAAGACAAATGTCATGAATGCAGAGAAACTAAAGTTTGACTCATGTCGTTTAGTGTTCTTATTCCAAATATGTGGGGGAAGAGATGGAAGAGTTTGTTTCTGGTGATAAAAGAGGTACACAAGTGTGTGATGATTTTGATGTTATCACAATCATCAGGGGAGAGAGATTGTGTACATTGGGGATGCTCAACTGTTTCACTTGAGAGCTTAATCAGTGATCAGTGATAATTACTTATTCCGGAGTTGACATCTCGCAGAGATAATCATGATTCAACCTTCTTCTTCAATGCTATCGTTATTCTCTTTGGGCATTCGGTACTTTGGTTCTTGAGCTTCATACACTATCATTAGAGATAAGTATACATCGGGGTTATTCTTTGCATATCGGACTTAACTGCTACTGATGTTAATGCTTACTCTTTCTTTGGGTATATGTGTATTTGGGTTCTTGACATTTATTCACTGAGATATACTGCATCAATTCAACTACGTGGGGGAAGTGGTCTCTTGACACCTTTTGGTATGCATCACTTCAGTCTTCAGTGGAATAGAAATATGACAAGATTTATTCAAGGGTGAGATGATACGTTGCTGTTCTATCAGATGATATAACCCCGAACGAAGAATCTCGATTATCGTTCTTAAAAGGAGCATGAGGATTGATGATAATGGTGTGCTCCTCTGTGCACCTGGCTAAGGCAAGCTTGAAATAGAGCTTCGAATCTGCTCATCTAATGGATTTTCAGTTTGGGGGGAAGCTGCCAAAGTCTCACTTTCTAATGGTTCAAAGTTCTGACGACGATTCTGGAGCCTCGAAAGCTTTGGTGGTGAAAGTTTGAGAGATGATGACTTCTATCTTCTACGACGTGTTGTTCGATATCCTTATCTCTCAGATCGCATCATCTTCTTCTTAAACTATATCATCTTCTATCTCTATCTGTAAATATTTTATCAAAAACCAAAATACAAAAATATAAAACCAACAAAAAGAAAATAGAAAAGTATAAAACCAACAAAAATCCATAAAAATCCAAAAATTTGAAAAAGACCAAAAATATTGTTTTCTCAAGACATGTCTTCTGGTATCGATAACGTCTACGGTCTTAGAAATGTCATTCAACAATGGCACGGGGACCATAGATGAAGTTCGAGCAGAAGGTGTAAATATTTTTTCCTAAACATGTCTCAAACTATGGCTTACAGTTATTTCGTGATGAACAAGTACTAAACAATGGTTTGCTATTACTTTTGATAGCAACCCACTCTTCAAAGAAGGAAAGTGTTTGCTTAAACCAATTTTCATAAATATCGTGCACTTATCCAAAACAAAATGAGGAAAGCATGTCGACAAAAGGACTGCTGTTCCTACACAAATGTTTTTCTTTCTAAAAATTCTTCACAAAAATATTTTTTGTTTTCAAAATGGTGGTAAATGAGTTGCTTAAAAATCAATGAGAATCAGATTTTTCGTAAAATGTGAAAACTCAATCAATGACTTCAGCGCTTTTAAAACTTTTCAGAAAATGAGTCATTGATTAAGGGGGAGAATGTTTTCAAATTTATATCATCTAACGGGCTTATATAATCATCCTACATGCTTAACAAAAAATGATGTTTGCCTATGTTGAAAGACTAGGAACCTAGGATATGGTTACTATATTTAGATGATTAGATGATTTAAGTTTGATTGGAGAAACATTTTCCTCATGCCTTTATATGATCTGATTGATATGTTGGATTGACAATTGGTCCATTGTTGTTTGGGTGTTGTCGACCACCATATATCTGTCTATCTGTGTTGACTAACATATGGAGATACATGGTCTATAAGATTGTTCCCGATCCGGATCCACAAAAGAAGATGATTAGATGCCGAAAGGAAAGGGTAACTATATCTTGGGTCGACAAAAGAAGAAACGAAACTTAATTGGATCTCTCTATGGATATTTGGCACGATAGATGCAACTTCAGAGGTCTCACTACTTCAGCAGATGGTTTTCTTTCACTCTATCAGCCAACAAAAGCAGCTTAACCACCTAACAGATCTTTGTGCAGAAAAGTAGTGTGATGATACCATGTTTTATTTCTCAAATGGTAGAAAATATTTGTTTGAAAATAAATCGGGCTTAAAACTTTGAAAATCAACCAGATTTCATTTTGATAAAACTTAAGTCACTCAATCAACGACTACGGTCATCGATTGAGGGGGAGAGTGATTTCAAATACAAACATTTTCAAACGATATTTCATCATAAGGTTCCATTTGTACAATATAAAGTGGTGATCTAAAGATTTAATGTTACGTCATGGTATGTATGATTCTTCGTTAAAATCAAAGATCTTTCAAAATGAAATTTTTTCTGTTCTTGTTTGATTGTGAAACTGTTTCTTTTAACTAAAGGTCTCTTAAAATTATCATACCTGACACTAACAATCTTTAATTGTCTAAATATGTTCCATTATCAGAATAAAATTAATCTGAACACATTTTTCTCCCATGTTTTCTAAACCTATTTAAATCACTTGGGATCCAAAATCTCAAAGGTTTGATATTTTTGATCGGGGGGAAAAATGTGATTTAAATATAAAATCTGATAACAAGTGATCGTTTTGACTCAAAGTGCGCTTCCTCCCATATGTGCTAAACGCCAATCTCAAGCACATATTGAGGGGGAGCATTTCAAAAGAAAATAGACTATCAAGGTACAAAAGCTTTTATGTTTTAACATAAGTACCTTGATTGATTTTCTAATGGTTTTATTTATGGCAAGTGTGATCGTGGATGTACTTCTAAAGAACTCCTTCCTCTATGTGTTAAATGATTTCAAATAACCAACGCACATTTTGAGGGGGAGAATTTACCAAAAAAATCAAATGGCTTTTTCTAAGGAAATTGTGATCAAGGAATTATTTCTAAGAACTCTTGCCTCCATGTGCTAAACAATTTCATAAATCACACAGCACATGTTGAGGGGGAGCATTTCTAAATGATCAAAAACAATTAAGGAACAAACTGCTTTGATATTATATCACAAGTACCTTGATTGGTTTTTCCAAATTATTTAATTGGTTTCAAGAAGGAAAGAACTGTACCACAAGGCCGACCTTTTTACTTTAATGCATTGTGTTAATACAAATATCGTCATTAAACGTTATTTATATTTTTGATCTTTGCCTAAGTTTTGTTAACGACAAAAGTAAATTTAATTTATAAAAGCTTAAAGCTTGTCAAGTTTATTAGATATTAAAACAAGCTTTCTTAAACAATATATTCATCATTCAAGCATTTACATTTATGATTAGTAACATCTTGATATGACTCTAATCATTATGTATGATAATAGTTTGTAGAATGTGTTAGGTTCTTAAAACCAAACACTACTTAAGCATTTGCATATTTCTATTAATAGTAATACAACATTTGACATCATGTATTACATCATGGAGATCATTGGAAGATTCCATTAGATATTTTGTGAAGATTTGCACTCTTCATATCTTGCACAATCTTACTTAGATAGAGTTGACTTTAGACAAGATTTGATATCTTGACTGCCGGATGGCGGTACCAATTTGGTACACGGGCGGAACCCTTTTTAGGGGTCCGGGTCCGTGGACGCCCTCGGCCCAAATTGGCTATAAATCGCAATGCCAAGCCAAGTAGTTTCTCATCCCTTTCTAACATACTCTCATACATATCTTCTCTCTAACCCTTCTAACTCAGTTTCATATCATATTAGTGATCTCTTTTGTAGCAAAGAAGATCAAGTCATATTCAAGCTTCAACGAGAAGTTGGAAGTCTTGTTTGTTTAGTGTTGTATGATCTAGTGTTGATTCATACTTCATTGTTATCAAACCATCATAATCTTGTGAGTGTGAGTGGTTAGTATTTTAGTCCTCAAAATACATTGTGTGTGGGAGTAGTTGTACCCTTGGAAAGAACTCGACATCTAGCTTAGTGTCGGAAATAGTGTGTTTAAGTGTAAAGGTTTCCTCCGCCGGTGAAAGGAGCTTGTTGACTAGTGAAGTTAAACTCTCGAGTGTGAGACTCGGGGAGTGGAGTAGGGCAAGGAAAAAGAGTCCTTGTAGGCCAAACCACTATAAACAACTTGTTGTGGTTTGATCATTTCTTTCCTTATTTACTCATTACATATTGCTTGCATATTTCTTTATTAACATACTCAAGATCAATATCAATTGATCTTTCAATAAGTTTCAAAACAAAGTTTTAATCGGTAAACTATTCAACCCCCTTCTAGTTTTCTACAATTGGTACCGTGAGCCTCTGCTCAATAATTTCTAAAGTAACTTGTATTTTATAAACTTGAAACGATCCATGGATTCTGAAAACGTTAAAGAAGGGCAATCTATGCAAAGACCACCACTCTTTGAAACCAATGGATTTATCTATTGGAAAAACCGTTTTGAAACATATGTAAAATCAAAAGATATAGATCTTTGGTTTATTATTGTTAAAGGAGATTTTAGTTCTACAACAAAGGATATTTCCTGATGAAAAAAGAAATTAGTTGTTTAAAATAATGAAGCTAAAATGATGCTTTATAATGCTTTACCTAGAAAAGAATATGAAAAAATTTTTATGTGTGAAACCGCCAAAGATATTTGGGAATCTTTAATTGTTACACATCAAGGTAATTCACAAGTCAAGGATAACAAAATTGATCTTCTTGTTCAACAATATGAACAATTTGTTATCCCCGAAGATGAAACCATTGATTGTGGCTTTGCTCGGTTTAACACTATCATTACATCACTTAAAGCACTTGATGAATCTTTTCGTAGTAAGAACTTTGTCAGAAATTTCTTAGAGCACTCCATCCCAAATGGAGAGCTAAAGTGACCGCTATTGAAGAATCAAAAGATCTCACAATAATGTCACTAGACGAGCTAATTGGCAACCTCAAAGTTCACGAAATGGTAATGGAGAAAGATTCGAGATCATCAAAGGAAGAAAGGAGAAGATCAAAT
>OU343218.1:211502805-211560749 GCA_910596185.1 Chrysanthemum makinoi | reverse complement strand
CTTACGCGTAAGAGTTAACTTATGCGTATCGTGCTTACTGGAAGCTTTCCTGCTTTTATCGTAAAAGTTGGTTTAAAACCAAAAATCCTTTACACTGTCACAGCGTAAAAGATATCTGAAAGTCGAAGTGTTCCACACACTTATCCAAGTGAGGGAAGCCCTGAGTTACCTTTTTGCACGTAAGATTCGATTACCAAAAAGTTATGTGTAAAAAACTAGGGTTTTGACTTTCTTACGCATAAGATTAGGTTTTTGACTTACGCGCAAAAATTCCAATGATTCAACTGATTTCTCTTGCACAGATAGCTTCCAAAACACGCAAATAGCAAGAAAGTATTGACCTTAAACACCCAAAATGCTTTTTATGCTTACGCGTAGAAATGAACAACGAAATCAAAACGAGTTTAAAACGATTTAAAACACGTAAGCCTTAGAAACTTTTGCCAAAAGTAGAATCTTTAACACTATATAAACCTTCGACCATAAGAATCTTGAAGATTTAAGTGCAAAAATAAAAGTTTTATTCGTGAATCTTTGAGAACAAACACTACCGTACACGTTAAAAAACTTCAACCAAAAACACTCCTAAACCATTGTTAGGCGATTGATACCAATTGTAGAACCTTAGATATATCAACCTTATCACAAACTCACTTAACAAACACAAGTATCACCACGTGAAACCACGCTAAACGCGTAGACCACGTGAAACCCAAACACAATCATAAGGCGTACAAGATGAAGAAGAAAAGATAAGAAAGATGGTGACTTGATGTTTATAAAACCGTGTATGTTTTGAGAGAGAGATGAACACAATAAGTTGTATTGCTCCAAAGAAAACACACACACACACACATTCAAGCACACCCCTCAAATGAGACTTTGAGGGTTTATATAGTTGGAATACATGATGCCCTAAAAGGATTTCTATGGGTCGTGGATATGGACTTGGATTGGATTAAGGTTACGCTGGACTTATACAAGGCAAGATTATCATAACGCCTAGCCATTTAGCTTAGCCCAATCCACGAGCCCGCTGACTATTCTATCACGATATCTAACACACGTTACAAAGTTCCTAAATGTGAATGACCATCACTTAATATAAACTCCAAGGCTATCAGATTTTCTTGAGCAACCAAAGCTTTGTTTCAGTAATAGGAATTTCCTTAGTTCAAGCTTGGTTTCTCAATCATTCTATTTGTTCGATATTTAGCAAACTTGCATTCTCTTGCAAAGTGTCCAGTCAAGTGGACAATTAAAGCATTCAATCTTGGACTTGTCAACGTTATACCTGTTAGGTTCAAGTCAAAGCCTCTTCCTCGTTTTCTTCATGAACTTATTGATCCTAGCAGTGATCATAGCAACTTGCCACCTTATATCAATTTCTTCAAGAGCACCCTCTTCAATTTGTGACAAATCTTCTTCATAAGTAACTGTAATGTGGCTTGTTGAGCGAAGAAAGAACATACAACTTCATCGAGTGGATGGTGTTTGTAGGTTATGATGTAGGAGTAGGATAAGCAACAAGCATTTTGGCAACAGATTTTTGAGTAGGATAAGCATTACTTTTATCGAAGTACTGCTTCTTTTCGAAGACACAAAAGCAATATGTGAGATTTTGAACTTGTTTCGCCATTCATCTCACGCTCATATACCTTCAAATGATTGAGAGATCATCAAAGTCCATAGTGTCCAAACCAGTTGTCCCTTCTGATCATAGTAGCAACATGATGCCACATGTGGATGACAAACTTAAGAACTTCAGTTTGTATCTTCAACGATATTGTATAACTCTAGCATACTAAGGAGATTTTGAATCATTATAAAAGATCAAGACTTTCTCTTTCACCAACATTGAATGTCTCAAATTGTTGCTTCAACAAATTTCTATGCATCTTCTTGGAAGCATCATTACCTCCAAATCTTGTCTTGAGAGCAAAAAGCTATAGTTGTTTTGCATCCCAGCATCATGGAACTCTCAGTAGCACCATCTTGATAGATTACAACAAGATATTAAGAGCCTTTTTCTTGATTTCATCAGTAGTCAAGGCTGGCAAGATGGACTTAGGTGGTTTAGGTTGTCAGAAACCCTATAGGATCTTCAATACTATTAATACTGACAATTACATTCCACAGCATGGTCTCAGAATAGCAATGTGACAAATCATCTTCACATGTCAGAGATCATATTCTCCCTCTGATGATAGGAATTCGATTGAGGTGATGGATGGGTGGTGTACCAATTGACATCTTTAGGGTTTGTAGTTAAATCGTCTTAAGGGTTTCTTCTTAATCGAAGCCCACACAAGCTCGATACCACTTGTTGATCGATATACTCCTGACTCAAACTAACTATGTAGCTTGTAAGGCCTTAGCAAACCTCAGATAAATTTAAGTTACTAACAATGAAACACCGAATTACTCTTACCAAGTATGAAACTACTTGAATAAAGCTAAGAAGAATAACTTTGCTAAGAAGAATAACTTTAAACTTCAACGATTTTATGAAGACTATAAACCCTTGATACACGTATTCACTAACAACCCTAATAACTCTAATATCTAATCTTGATGAATCCCTAATATTTTCTAATATTTGTTATGCATTCGCTTTCTAAAGTCGTGTCTGTGAATGCCAATCTATGGTCCTTTTATAGGCATAAGGAATAATTCTGGGTTTACAATTATAATCCTCATTTACAAGTAATACTAAAACTAAACTAAGAATATATTCTAGAATTACAAAGCTTCCATAAACGATATAGCAGCTTCTTTTGGCTTTTGCAAGATTTTGATGTTGAGAGCAAGTTGACTTCAAGCAAGACTTTGACTTTCTTCAAAGATCTTTGACTTTCTTCAAGACTTTGACTTTTATACCACTTGTTGGATCGATATACTCTGACCAATATAACTATGTAGCTTGTAAGGGCTTAGCAACCTTGGATAAATCCTAAGTTACTAACAATGAAATACTTAATTGCTTTACTAAGTATGCGGAAACTACTTCAATAAAGCTAAGAAGAATAACTTTAAACTTCAATGATTTTATTAAGACTATAAACCTGCTTGATACACAGATTCACTAACAACCCTAATAACTCTAATATCGAACTTGATAAACTCTAATATTCTCTAATATTGCGTAGGTATTCGTTTCTCTAAAGTCGTACCTCTAATGCTAATCTAGGGGTCCTTTTATAAAAAGGAATACCCTAGTCGGTTTACAATTATAATCCTTAGACGACAAGTAATACTTAAAACTAAACTAAGAATATTCTAGAATTACAAAGCTTTCCATAAACGATATAGCAGGTTCTTTAGCTTTGCGTACTTTGATGTGTTGAGCAAGTACTTTGACTTTCATTAAGCAGTACTTTGAATTTCTTCAGCACTTTGACTTTTTTCAGTACTTTGACTTTTTTCAGTACTTTGACTTTTTATATCCCAACATTGATGAACTTAATACTTTTAAGTGATTGAAGAAATCCCGGGAAGACAAATGTCATGACCGCAGAGAAACTAAAGTTTGACTCATGTCGTTTAGTGTTCTTATTCCAAATATGTGGGGGAAGAGATGGAAGAGTTTGTTTCTGGTGATAAAAGAGGTACACAAGTGTGTGATGATTTTTATGTTATCGCAATCATCAGGGGAGAGAGATTGTGTACATTGGGGATGCTCAACTGTTTCACTTGAGAGCTTAATCAGTGATCAGTGATAATTACTTATTCCGGAGTTGACATCTGCAGAGATAATCAGTGATTCAACCTTCTTCTTCAATGCTACTCAAGTATTCTCTTTGGGCATTCGGTACTTTGGGGTTCTTGAGCTTCATACACTATCATTAGGGAGAGATAAGTATACATCGGGTTATTCTTTGCATATTGAATTTAACTGCTACTGATGTTATGTTACTCATTCTTTGGGTATATGTGTATTTGGGTTCTTGACATTTATTCAGAGACATCTTGCATCAATTCAACTACTTTGGGAAGTGGTCTGCTGACACCTTTTGGTAGCATACATCATGCCGGTCTTGATTGGAATAGAAATATAACAAGATTTATTCAAGGGTGAGATGATACGTTGCTGTTCTATCAGATGATATAACCCCGAACGAAGAATCTCGATTATCGTTCTTAAAAGGAGCATGAGGATTGATGATAATGGGTGTGCTCCTCTGTTACAGGCTAAGGCAAGCTTGAAATAGAGCTTCGAATCTGCTCATCGAATGGATTTTCAGTTTGGGGGGAAGCTGCCAATGTCTCACTTTCTGATGGTTCAAAGTTCTGACGACGATTCTGGAGCCTCGAAAGCTTTGGTGGTGAAAGTTTGAGAGATGATGACTTCTATCTTCTATGACGTGATGTTCGATATCCTTATCTCGGTACTCGTATCATCTTCTTCTTAAACTATATCATCTTCTATCTCTATCTGTAAATATTTTATCAAAAACCAAAATACAAAAATATAAAACCAACAAAAAGAAAATAGAAAAGTATAAAACCAACAAAAATCCATAAAAATCCGAAAATTTGAAAAAGACCAAAAATATTGTTTTCTCAAGACATGTCTTCTGGTATCGATAACGTCTACGGTCTTAGAAATGTCATTCAACAATGGCACGGGGACCATAGATGAAGTTCGAGCAGAAGGTGTAAATATTTTTTCCTAAACATGTCTCAAACTATGAAACTACGGTTATTTGTTGTAACCGTGGCTAAACAATGGTTTGCTATTATTTCAGATAGAAACCCACTCTTCAAAGAAGGAAAGTGTTGCGCTAAACCAATTTTCATAAATATCGTGCACTTATCCAAAACAAAATGAGGAAAGCATGTCGACAAAAGGACTGCTGTTCCTACACAAATGTTTTTCTTTCTAAAAATTCTTCACAAAAATATTTTTTGTTTTCAAAATGGTGGTAAATGAGTTGCTTAAAAATCAATGAGAATCAGATTTTTCGTAAAATGTGAAAACTCAATCAATGACGGCTTTTAAAACTTTTCAGAGAATGAGTCATTGATTAAGGGGGAGAATGTTTTCAAATTTATATCATCTAACGGGCTTATATAATCATCCTACATGCTTAACAAAAAATGATGTTTGCCTATGTTGAAAGACTAGGAACCTAGGATATGGTTACTATATTTAGATGATTAGATGATTTAAGTTTGATTGGAGAAACATTTTTCTCATGCCTTTATATGATCTGATTGATATGTTGGATTGACATTTGGTCCATTGTTGTTTGGGTGTTGTCGACCACCATATATCTGTCTATCTGTGTTGACTAACATATGGAGATACATGGTCTATAAGATTGTTCCCGATCCGGATCCCACAAAAGAAGATGATTAGATGCCGAAAGGAAAGGGTAACTATATCTTAGGTCGACAAAAGAAGAAACGAAACTTAATTGGATCTCTCTATGGATATTTGGCACGATAGATGCAACTTCAGACGTCTCACTGCTTCAGCAGATGGTTTTCTTTCACTCTATCAGCAACAACAGAAGCAGCTTAACCATCTAACGTATCTTTGTGCAGGAAAAGTAGTGATGATACCATGTTTGTATTTCTCAAAATGGTAGAAAATATTTGTTTGAAAATAAATCGGGCTTAAAACTTTGAAAATCAACCGGATTTCATTTTGATAAAACTTAAGTCACTCAATCAACGACTACGGTCATCGATTGAGGGGGAGAGTGATTTCAAATACAAACATTTTCAAACGATATTTCATCATAAGGTTCCATTTGTACAATATAAAGTGGTGATCTAAAGATTTAATGTTACGTCATGGTATGTATGATTCTTCGTTAAAATCAAAGATCTTTCAAAATGAAATTTTTTCTGTTCTTGTTTGATTGTGAAACTGTTTCTTTTAACTAAAGGTCTCTTAAAATTATCATACCTGACACTAACAATCTTTAATTGTCTAAATATGTTCCATTATCAGAATAAAATTAATCTGAACACATTTTTCTCCCATGTTTTCTAAACCTATTTAAATCACTTGGGATCCAAAATCTCAAAGGTTTGATATTTTTGATCGGGGGGTAAAATGTGATTTAAATATAAATCGATAATAAGTGATCGTTTTGACTCAAAGTGCAATTTGCTCTCCCATATGTGCTAAGCGCTTTGAATCTCGAAGCACATATTGAGGAGCATTTCAAAATAGACTATCAAGGTACAAAGCTTTATGTTTAACATAAGTACCTTGATTGATTTTTCTAATGGTTTTATTTATGGCAAGTGTGATGTTGGGATGTACTTCTAAGAGAACTCCTTCCTCTATGTGTTAAATGATTTCAAATAACCAAGCATACATTTTGAGGGAGAATTTACCAAAAAAATCAAATGGCTTTTTCTAAGGAAATTGTGATCAAGGAATTATTTCTAAGAACTCTTGCCTCCATGTGCTAAACAATTTCATAAATCACACATCACATGTTGAGGGGGAGCATTTCTAAATGATCAAAAACAATTAAGGAACAAACTTGTTGAAAACAGAGACCGTGATAGATCTTTAAGCACTCGGAGATCGTTAGTATTGCCTATGTAATCACAAGCAAACTAATAGAAGATCTCTACAACTTGTATTCTTTAGCGGAATGTAAACACAAGTTATAATGACTAAGAACTCTTTGATCCTCTATGGATCTTTTTATTATAGAAACTCTATGTTTCGGATAATTTTAAGATATTGAAGACTTGAGAAAAACTTATCTATTACAAACTATTTTGGTTCCTTTTATAGGCAAGAAACCCTAATGACTCCCCAGCGTTTACAATGTACACTCCTAATACAAACATAGACCAAGCATGCATCTAGACAACCATGCAACTAATCATATTGTTTTACTAATGATATTGTTTATTCGAGTAAGCTCGTATCATACGGCGCCAACCTATATTTCATACGGCGCTTACTTTTCACATATCGGCCTACATACGGCGCTTCTCTCTCCTACGTGGATTAGCCTGTCAGCAGAATCACGATCTCTGCATTAACACTTCCGGTGAAGTATAACTTCAGCAGAATCCATCCTGGCTTGAGAAACTCTTCGGCCGATACTTCAGCAGATCCAGTAGTAACTTCAGCATGTTCAATAGCTTACCGTAATTCCCAACAATCCTCCCCTAAACTGGAATTTGACTAGGTTAAGTTCCAGTTTCCTTGATAGATCGTTAAAATTGTTGAGGATTGTCTTGAACATCACAACAAAGTTTCAGAAGAGGAACATCTCTATGATGGTGAGCGGTGATATACCAGATCTGTGCAGCAACATATGACATCATGTACATCAAAACATATAAGTTTCATACTATTCTCATCACTTCCAGGGTGTGTTAACTCTGTGAGAGGTGAATCATTGAAAATAATGGATTTGATGTCTCTTTACCAATAGCCATCACTCTGGGTAGCCAAATGTTTGAGTTCGAAAACTATGGTACATTGATAACCATCTGATTTATTGGCAAACCAGCAACCATATAAACGATTTGACTTGTCTTTACCTGGCCGTTTGCTCGGGACTTGTCAATTCTTAGTATTGGTGAATTGAGCACCAAATATGGATTCATTTGCCTTTACCACATGCCATATACATGTGGGCTAGCCAATTCTTGGATTCCAAACAGGAATAGACCATGGTGAATTGATGACCATACAACCCTCAGCAGTTAAGCATGGGTGGTTGCATACCCTATGATTTTGAGCAAACCATTACATCTATCAACAGATTTGATGTGTCTTTACCAAAGCTGTACCCTTTGGACTAGTCAACTCTTTGACATACACAATGTACATCAGGTGAGTTAAAAACCATCAAAATTGTACAACAAACAAACACATAAAAAGTTAGTTAGTTTTTTTTTTTTTTTTTTAAGAAGAAAAATTATAGAAACTGAAAGTGCTTAGAATAAGCTGAAAAAGAAAGCTAAAAAGCTAATTTATATTAAATAAACGCTATCACTATTTTTAAAATGATGTTTTTGTGATTTTTCTTTTTATGAAACTATTTTACTTCTTAAAAAAATAAGATAGAAATTAACATAAATAATGCAGACTAAAAGTAACAAAACAAGGTAGTGCAGAGAGTACCAAGTGCCATGATTAGGATGAGGATTAGGCACATTCTTTGTTGTAGAAGTTGAGTCTTGATTAAACCCACCACTTTGAAGCGATCCTTTCATTGCCTTTGGATGCGGAGGAATCTCCAATTTCTGACTAAGCATCCGTTCCATAAGTCTCTTGGGCAATGGATACTTTCTTTCAGCAAGCATACAGACAGTGATTCCACTCTTAGTCTCAAGCACATGCACACGAGGGAGAGGATAGAATCTCCAGGATGCAACCTTCCACCGATGTGAGTTTTCCCAAATGGAATGTGCCTTGCTATTGGGAATATGAGAGTTTAACGGGACTTGAAGATCTCTGGTAAGAACATCCAGAACCTTGTGGTTCTTTGTTGCGATAATGGGAGGTAACGAGTGTATAGAGAAATCAGTCTGTCCCTACCAAGTGTAGAATTTCTTTCAGAAAGGTGAATTCCATTGAAGGGGAGTTCCTTCGATGAATGACATTCATCTCATCATCCTTCAGTTTCCAATCTTCCAACGCATTTTGATCTTCGTCAGGAAAATCAGCAGCAGAACCCTCTATTATGAAAGTTGAGTCATCAGCTTCAAGATCCAAGTGAGATATTTTGGCCATTCTCTTCTTCCTCCTACCAGGCTTATAGATTTCCCTAGAGGGAGGCGTTCATCTTGAACATTTGTGGTAAGACTTGAAGAGGTAGAGACTTAGATGGAACACGAAGTGCATTCATCTTGTGGAGCATCTTTATTGCCCTTTTTGTTTTTATTTCAGCGAGATCAGCTTCCTTAACTTTAGAATCTTCTAGAGTGACAACGGGTGCCACTGATGAGGTGGGAGCTGATACATCATGTGCCGGGAGAATTGGAAGCTAGGTTCAGTAGATGGACCCTTGACAGTAGAGGAACCAACGGAGATGCTTCAGTAGAAATGACTGGAGAAGTCGCCTTGGGTGGAGTTTCATGGACTTGAGTCTTTTGGTTTCTTGAGCAACTTCACTCTCAGCAATCCTTTTCAAGTTGGTAGAATGTGTTGACGATGATGTTTTGTCCCTCATGATCTGGTTATATTTGCGAAACAGGACATGATCAGGAAAAGCCTTGACTTGTTTCATTGTTAAGCCAGAGTTGTACATCGAGCATTGATTTTTCACCACCATTCTCATTTCAGTTTAGAAGGAGGTTTCTCTTTGTTCTTCGAGCTTTGATGGCTTTCCTTTGCTTATTGCTTCTTGCTTCCTTTGTCTTCCCTGAGCCATCATTTGCTCCACATAATATCAGGGAAATCTCCACCTATTATACTTTGAGCAAGAGAAGGTCTTGAAATGACTTGCTGAGTTAGAACATCGCGATGTTCAGGCATCGAACCCGCATTGCATCGAGTTCTCTTCTTCTTTCAGGAGTTAAAGATGAAAAGTCCTCTGTTTCAAGTTGTTGAGCCAATAATGCACTTTTCTTTGACTTTTCAAACTCAGCCAATGCTTGTCTAGTCTTTCCTCCTCACTTACAGTGCGGACCAAGCTCATCTTCATTATTATATCTTTCCCTTTATCATCGGCTTCTTAACCTCATCTTTAGTTAAATCAGCGACAGGGGACCTCAGTAGCAATACCCAGGTCATCATGATCTGAAGAAATATCCTCCATTAAGCACATCAGAGATGTAGTCTTATCGGCACTAGGTTCCTTAGAAGCGAGAAGAAACCTTATGTAAATAAGATCTCTTTCTTCTTTTGTAGAGAACAAGTTCCTTCTTCTTTGAGGCAATGACTAATGATGAAGGATCATTGAGAGAAACATCAGCCAACAAATCAAGAGACCCAAAGCGGATTCTTCATGTTCTTCATCAGAAGAAACCACAAGTTTCCTTTTGGACCCCCCTTTGAGTTTGTCTTCTAATTCCTTGACTTGATTCTGCGGTTCTTCAATCTTACTTCCAAGAGAAGACTTGGTTTCTGCAAGCTCCTTTTTGACTAGTAACCTCGGCATCATACACGACAAGAGCATAGAGGATGAGAGTGTAATAGGGTCCTCGGCTCCACCAGTTGCTGCGTGGTAAGGGGAGCTTCAATGGACCTTTCAGTAGAAGCATGGTCTTGCTCAAAGTGAGGAAGATCTTCATGGAGAGGATCCCTAACGGGGACTTGGTGTGGGTAGTCTAAATAGATCAGACTCATCATGATCAGCTAGTGTGGGTGGAGGACTGGGACATGGTGGCTGTGCGGAGCAACATGAGTTGCTTCAACTGTTGATGAGGGGCCCTCATCAATGGTAGCGGACGGATTACCATCGGTAGCAAGTGAAGAAGGAGGATTATGAGCCACATTCTCTCTTTACTGACCTCATTACCTTGGGGTAACATGGCTGCTAGCAAGGATGATGTTCCCCACGAAAGTGGGTTCTCATAGTAGCAAACAGTTTAGCAGTTAAAGTACCTATGGGATAGAAAGATTGGGCTTGGGTAGCGGTGTCTAAAATTATTTGTAGAAACCTTGGGTTCATTAAAAATTTTCCCTTTTTCTTTTGAATATTTTCAACCATGTTTTCAAAATATACTTAGAAAAATTGAAAGTTACCCCTTGGGAAAGACACACAATACCATAGCCTAGTTGGGTAGAGAACTGGTCCCATCCTCCGGTCTTGTTGCTCATGCATTGAAGCGGTGTGAACAGGAACCTCCACTTTGGGCAAAGTTCCTTCTTCGACCACATATCGAGTTCTTGTTCCTTGATAGCCAATTGCTCTTAACCCAGTGGGACTTCTTCACGATTAGAGATATTCTCCATCAGCATCTTCCAAGTGAAGCTTCCTCCTAATTAGGTCCTCGACACTATAACTCTATGTTTCATCAATCACAGACCCTAATCTCTGTCTCACTCCTCTTACCGATTCCCAAAATTGAGTAACTAGTGATTCATATATCTCATTTGGAGAATGAGTTAGAGCATAACGGATCTTGGACCTTTTCAGGAATTCCACCATTGGTTCGTACAATTCATATCCCTTGCCATTTCCCAGAAATGCAACTTTGTTGTGATCATGTTTAAATTCAAGAGCCATGAGGGATATGAGTGTTTAGAGTTATGATTCTCGAAATGGTGAGTGTTTGTGAAATAAGGATGAGAGGTTGGTTTGTTCGAAGAGAGTGATGGTGGATTGAGTTTTGCCCAAATTATAGTCGAAAAATGGACCGTTTGGTTGACCGTCGTGTGTTGCATCTTTGACCCACCCAATTAACACTTCGTGAAACACATGGTCAATCTGCTGAAGTTATAGCCGGCGAGAATGCATCAAAGATAAGAATATCTTCGGTAAGTTTCTAGAATTACTGTGTCAACCACTTGCATTAAACTCATTGAACCTCGAACCCATCTATAAAATGATCCCAATGTAACTCATCTCTTCATCAAGATCCCCAAATATTTACCACAAACCCTAGATGCAAAGATAAAACCCCATTCAACAAAATTGTACCATGAATACCAAAACTGAGATCATAGTTCTCACAACCTCATCTTCATCATCTTCTTCATCATCATCTGCATCATCATCAAGTGGTGAATCAAACCCATGGCTGCATTACTTTTCTCAACCTTATCCACGACCAAATAAATCACCCTTTCTTCCTTCTTCAGAAGATGATAGTGTAGTGAACCCAAGTGAATCTGATGATGATTCTGATGACTCCTATAAGGAGGGAACATCATACTCCCACCTCCACACCGGCCTCAACAAAGGCCTCGTGCTAGGAATCCGCCACTCCCCAAAGATAGAGAGGTGGTTCTTGGTCTCACTTCACCATCTTTTGGTGTATCAACACACATCGTATAATAGAAGGGCTTGGAGAGGGTGGATGAAATGCATTTTGGTTGAAATGCATAGATGAAGCACAGGAGAGGCGTTATTTTTCTCCGTCATCATGCGTGGTCATCGTCATCATCAACGTTTGCATCAATCTATCCTCTCCATTTTGGTCCTTAGCATCTTCGTCGTCTTTGGTCATGCATATCCACCATCAAGGTAGGCGGAATGGGTGGTTATGCAAGACCTACGGCAAAGCCGACATCTAATGCATATCCAACATTCACTTAGATGTTGGAATGGATGATATGCAGGAGTTAGGTTTAGCTTAAGTGTATAGCTTGTATCTTGAAGATGCATTTGTAGTAGGTTGACTTTATGTAAGGTATGGTATGTATTTCTTGAATGAATGAATGAGCAATTTGACTTCTATTTCTTTTCTTGATAATATAACCAGTGGAATCAAATTTTTTGCTTCAGTACCATTGATTTCAGAAGAAACAAGCAACACTCTTTTAGCTCTTTTGACCATATACTCATGAACTACACTTGATGAATTTGATCTTGATCAGGGATATACAAACTGCAATCGGATAATGAACAGACAAAATGCAGATGCAGACAAGCAAAACAGACATAAAAGCACACACAAACAACACAAAAACAAACAAACTAGAGAATTATTAGAAGTTAGTGTTAGTTAAACAAAATATTGTACAAAAATATGCAGAGTTTGCACAAATCCTCCCCTGAGGCATATGCCTCCCACGAGGCCTATGCCTCCCTTAAACGATGCGATTAAGGGTTTAACATTCCAATATTGACCACAAGGTGTTGAAACCTTGGTCCATCAAAAGCTTTGTTAACAAGTTGCCACATTGTCATCGGTATGGATTTTAGCCACTTTTATCAAATGTTTTCATAAGCATCTCTTATAAAGTGGTGCCTTTTCAATGTGTTTTGTTATTTGTGAAAGACTGGATTTTTTACTATGCAGATGGTACTTTGATTATCTATATGAATTGTAGTGTTCATGAAGTTGTACCCATAGTCCAGCAATTGGTTTTGAATCCAAAGGACCTGTCCTGACAATTTGCAGCAGCAACATACTCTGCTTCAATAGTTGAGGCAGCCACAATGGTTTGTTTCTTGCATTGCCAAGAAATCAACCTCTTGCCAAGAAATTGGCAGCCCAGATTGTGGATCTTCTATCGATTTGCACGGCATAATCACTATCACTATATGCTTCCAACTTGAAAGGAGATTCTTTTGGGTACCAAAGGCCTAAAAGAGGTTGGCCTTTGAGGTACTTAAGGATCTTCTTGACAGCATTGAGATGGGAAGTAAGTGGAGTGACTTGATGTCGAGCAAACACTCAGCAGCAAAGGTAATATCAGGTCTTGAAGTTTGTTAGATACATTAATGAACCAATCATGGACTGTCACAGATGAACATTCAGGAAGATCGGTTCATTATTTGCTTTTGTCTTTGGAGCTTCATAAGGTGTTGTGGCAATCCTAACACCTTCCATACCAAACTTCTTCAAAATGTCCCTCACATATTTATCTTGACAGAGATAAAAATGCCATCTTGTTTTGCTTGGAGAACCAAAAAGAAAGTAAGCTCTCCCATATCACTCATTTGAAATTCACCCTTCATTAGTTCCTCAAATTCCCACACCAAGCCGTTTGTGGAACCAAAAATAATGTCATAAACTTGCACAAGAATGATGTTTGAGTAATTCTTCTTTAGGAACAAAGTTTTATCAATAGCACCTCTCCTATAGCCATGCTTGAGGAATGATGAAAGCCTAGCATACCAAGCTCTAGGTGCCTGATGTAAGCCATAGAGAGCTTTGACAACCTTGTAAACATGATTTGGGTGATCGGGGTCTTCAAATCCCTTGGGTTGAGTGACATAAACTTCTTCTTCAATCTCTCCATATAGAAAAGCACCTTTAACATCCATCTGGTATACCATGAAACCCATGTAAGAAGCATAAGCCAAGAAAATGCGAATGGCTTCAACTCTGGCAACAGGTGCAAATACTTCATCATAATCAATCCCTCCTCCCCATGCAGATCCTTGAGCCACTAATCTTGCTTTGTTTTTATCACAACACCCGAGCATCTCTCATTCTTCAAAATCCACTTTATCCCAATGGCATATTTCCCATCAGGAAGTGGAACCAAGATCCAAACCTGTGATTGTGAAATTTTTGCATCTCTTCTTGCATTGCTTCTAGCCAGCTTGAATCGTTAAGAGCTTGAGAAATACTTGTTGGTTCCACTTGAGAAAGAAAACAAGCAAACAGACAATGCTTGAAGTCTGTGTGATTGTCTCTTTTCTGGTTGGAGACATAAGAGAGAAAAGCAATCTGTCCAAGCGAGGACTGGTGATAGCTCTTCTAGTTCTAGGTGCGAAGATCACCTATAATATTGGATTGAGGATGAGCAAGATTGATCCTCTGAGTAGCAGTGGGGTTGACTTCAATGGATGAATCAAGATTAGTGATGGTTGGTTCAAACTCAGCATCATAAGAGGGTGAGGTGAAGATGCCAACTTTGGGTTGATGATTTCCAAGATCTGAAGGTTTTGGAAAGCGTGTATAGGGTTCACCAAAGTTTGAAGACACTTGAGAAGGAACATGAGAAGAATCGGCATAGCCTTGATTGGATTTGTGGATGGTAGGTGTGGTAGAATCAACTTAGCGAACCATGGTTTCTCTTGACTCCTTCATTAGCAATCTCTCCATTTAGTTTCTCTGCTTCAAGCTTAGCAGCAAATTCTTGAGTCTGGAGCCTAGCAAGGTCTCACATAATGTGATTCATCTTCATCACTTGTATCAGCACTATCCTTGGAGGTGGTACCTGCAATATTGTTAGGGAGAAAGATAGGCACAATTATAGGTTGCTCATCATCTTCAAACTCATTTTCAGAGTCATCATCTAAGGGACCTGCATTGTTTGTGGAAGACTCTTGAGGACCTGCATTTTGGTTGGCCAAATATGCGTGTACCCCAAATAGTTAGTTAAGTAGTCAAGGTCAAAGACCACGTATGACCCTATCCTTGAACATTAGGCTTATCTTCCAAAAATCTCAGGTTCAACGTCTCCTCTATCTTCTTGGCTTGCAAATTGTACACCCAGTATGCCTTACTATGAGCTGAATAACCCACAATGTAACCATCATCAACCTTCTCATCAAACTTTCCCAACGGATCGGGTGTTGGAATGGTTACTTGACAACCAAAAGGTTTTAGGTAGTGAATGCAGGAACCTTCCCAAAAGAAGTTCATATGGTGTTTTGAGTTGTGGTCTAGTAATGGAGACCTGTTTAGCACATAGCCTTGTGCCAACAGCTTGATCCAGAACATAGTGGCGGTTTAGAGTGCAAGCATTGATCTTGCAGCCTCTATTAAGTTCCTATTCTTTCTTTCAGCCACCCCATTTTGTTGAGGGGTTCTTGGATTACTATAGTCCCTTTTGATGCCTTTAGACCCACATAGTTCTATAAGAATAGCATTTTTGAACTCTGTCCCATTATCACACGAATTCCCAACCTTTTTGTTCAGTGATTTTCAACAAGGGTGATGAATTAGATCGGCACTTGAGATGTTTCATCTTTGGTTCGAGAAAGAAAACCCAACAAAATCTGCTATAGCCATCGGTGATAACCAAACGAAGTACTTATGATCAATGCTTGACTTGAGTTGGGCCAAATAGATCCATGTGGAGCAGCGAAGAGGTTGAGAAAATGATGCTCATAGTATTGATAGCTTTGTAAGAGGCTCTGTGTTGTTTTCCTTTGTTGCATGCAACACAATTATGATCATTGGTGAAAACTTTGGTGGGAAGACCTTCAACAAGACCCATTTTAGAGAGTTTGTTAATGGTCTTGAAATTCACACGACCCATCCTCCTATGCCATTTAGTAGATTCATCAAGGGATGCTTTAGCCACCAAACGCGTGAGTCACCACGGTTGAACTTCATTGAGGTTGAATGTGTATAAATTGTGAGTTCGAGGACTTTCGCAGAATTGAAGTATCTTCGGGAGTTTGAAGTCTTTAGGCGAGCACAAGACATTCATTCTCGAGAGAAGAGTACTTTGTTCTTGGTGTCCAGATTTGTGAAACGGAGAATAAGTTGAAATCTGGAAGTTCCTTAACATAGTACACATTTTCAAAATCCAGATGGGTGTCTTTATGGTGCCTTTTCCGTGATACTCCCATCACTTCCTCCAAATCACAGCCTCCCTCCTTCTATAGGAACAAAATTGTACATCATATATCTGTTCCCATACATGCTTCGGACGACCACTATCAACAATACCAACATTCTTATGCTTAAGGGGATGATCCTACAAACAACCAAAAATATATATCGCATTAGTATTCAAAGGAGGTTCAAGTCATTCTTGACTTGAACCACCTTTATGAATCCGGTGTGTAGGACATGAAGATCTAGAGGATCCACCATTGTTCTTGGTCCTCCATTGATGATTGGGTCCCTTGATAGTCCAAGAACAACTGTTGAGGGCTTCACAGCAGTACTCCCATATCCCATCCCAGCATACATAGAGTCAACATATGTAGGCCAATAACCATGTTTAAAGTATGGGCTAGTTGGTTGCACATAAGGTGCAGTAGCTGAACCTCTCCAATGGGGTCGATATTAGTGCTTGTGGGACATAAGCTGCTTGTGGGACATAAGGTGGAATATTATCAACATTGGTCCACTTAGATTTATGTTTGGTGAGTACACATGCACCCAATCTTTGCTCATAGAAATCACAATCCTTAATTAAATGAAATTTACTTCCACATACAAAACACGTTTTCTTCTTAGAAGATTTATTCAAATAGGGAGATGTTTGATTACATGCGAGAAGTACTTATCAGAAACATTCAAGGAATTGTTTTTAACAGGTGATTATTCAAAGATTTAAAAGACAAGTCTTAGAAAAGCTGTCTTGGAAGTTGATTCTCAGCAGACTTCCTTAGAAGGCTTGTAGTGGCTGGGATGCGAGGCTTGGGTGTAGGCTCAGGCTTAGGAAGGTCAGAATTCTCATGTGAATCACAGCTTTCATAGGAAGTAGACCCTTGATCCGATGAGTTGTCCTTTGTGAGCAAGAGACAAAGTCATTAGATGAGGTATCGAGGTGGCAAGTCTTTTGACTTTTCCATATAGATGATGTGATCCATCAAAGTCAACTTGATGATGGATAGGTGCAGTGGGCATAAATTCACCTCTAATAGGTCGGGGACAGCATGCATATTACCCTCCTTTACAAAGTTAGCTAACCACTGCTGGTGTGGATTTGACCATCATACCTAGCTTCTACATACTTTTGAAAGCCTAATCCTAAGCGAGAGGTTCTTGATTGGCATTATAGATTTCTCTAGCAGATTATCACTGAAATTAACCATTGTTTATGCCTAGCTATTTCTCGGCTAATTTTTCTTTAAGCTCTAGGTTCTGAACACGGCTTCATCCTTTGCTTTCGAGACAGTTTTAAGTAGTTATTAGCAACTTCTAGATCAAACTGTAACACTTTTATCTTTTCTTCATAAGCTATTTGATTCTTTTGAAACCATACTTTTTGCCTTTCTACAGTTTTTAATGCCAGTTTATGAGCTTCATTTTCAACATAGCATTCATTGAATTTAGGTTTCATAGAATCATATTCTTCTTTAAGTTCGTTGTATCTAAGACTACAACCAAATATCTGATTGTGTACACGAGATAGTCCCATCAAGGCAAATTGATCATGCCTTTCATCCGAAGTACACCTTGCGATAATCCAAGCTTATCGATATCATGAGCTTCCTCATTCACAGGTTCATGTATGCGTCAGTTGAACTGTTCATCCATGGTGAGTAGAGCTGCTGAAGCTCCGGCTTCATGTTGTTTCTGGTAGGAAATGTAGTTAGCTCCATCTCCACTCTTCTGTCTTTGCATTCCTTGAGAAATGCCCCATCGGTGGCAAGTGAAACACTTGACTTTCCTCCTATCAAGCGGTGGTTCCTTTCCCTTGAAAGCAAACTTCCTTCCAGACTTCTCTTCAAACCTTTTGATGTCCAGCGGCGGCAATGCCACTGCATTTTAGGTTTCATCTCCTCCATTTCAAGTGGGTCCAAGCTGATCAAAGTCTTCATATGCGGATCTTTGCGAGTATCATAATCGCAACAA
Source organism: Chrysanthemum makinoi (assembly GCA_910596185.1). Classification (NCBI taxonomy): domain Eukaryota; kingdom Viridiplantae; phylum Streptophyta; class Magnoliopsida; order Asterales; family Asteraceae; genus Chrysanthemum; species Chrysanthemum makinoi. The sequence continues at coordinate 211,542,650 of OU343218.1, read as the reverse complement.
ATGAATGAAGAACATCCTCCATCACACTACTATTCTTAGTTTGAGAACATGGTGGACTAGGGCGAGTGTTATGTGGTGGAGCGGGAGTGCAAGATGATGGAAAGTAGTTGGAACTAGGAGATGATGGAAAGTAGTTGGAACTAGGAGCTTGTACCATCATGTTGGAGTGAGATGTCCCAACAAAGGCTGCATGGCCAGAAGAAGATGTACGGTATGGAGTTCGACATCGAGGTTCAAGAGTTCGAGTCACATGCAGGCTCATCAAAGGTGAGCATGTCCAATCCACCTTTAGCCTTGAGGGCTATACTTACATGTAACCATGATGGAGGCAAGGATCGAAGGAACTTTGAGTTCAGATCATCATTATCGGGTTTTGCATTCATTGGTTTAGCGACTCAAAATCCTATGGAACTGTCGTATCCCTTGTGGATACCTTCTTCTTCGGAGATATTAAAGTCTTGAAATTGTTGCCTTAGCATGGACTTTCACATTCTTTTCGATTCTTCATTTCCACCGAACCTTGCTTTGAGAGCCATCCATATGTCCTTTGCATCATCCATATGGTGAAAATCACACAGGTGATCTTCAGGAATGGCTTGAAGCAGAATAGTTTTTACTTTGTGCTCTCTGCATGGCGGTACTTCTTCAGCGGTTTTGGGAGGAGCCATGATAAACTTCCCATCCACTGCGGAATCATTTTCTTTAAAATGTTTCCTTTCTTTACCACCTCCCACAGATTCCAATCAATATTGGAAATCCAGTTTTCCATCTTCATAGTCCAAAGATCATATTCTTCCTTTTCAAATAAGGAAATTTTCCATTCTTTTGAAAGACTAAGCTGTTGCATGGAAGTGGTGTTGGTGTTGTTTGTGTTGGTGACGGTTTCATTATCGGATCGGGCATGGTGAGGGTATGTTTGGTTGTATGAGGGTATGAATGGTTCTCAGTATCGTAGAGACTTTCCGAGCTCGATACCACTTGTTGAAAAGCGAGACCTTGATAGATCTTTAAGCACTTCGGATCGTTAGTATTGCCTATGTAATCACAAGCAAACTAATAGAAGATCTCTACAACTTGTATTCTTTAGCGGAATGTAAACACAAGTTATAATGACTAAGAACTCTTTGATCCTCTATGGATCTTTTATTATAGAAACTCTATGTTTCGGATAATTTTAAGATATTGAAGACTTGAGAAAAACTTATCTATTACAAACTATTTTGGTTCCTTTTATAGGCAAGAAACCCTAATGACTCCCGGGGTTTACAATATGCGCTCCTAATAAACATAGACCAAGCATGAATCTAGACAACCATGCAACTAATCATATTGTTTTACTAATGATATTGTTTATTCTGAGTAAGCTCTGTATCATACGGTAGCCAACCTATATTTCATACGGCGCTTACTTTTCACTGCATACGGCCTACATCTGGTACTTATCTTTCCTACGTGGTTAGCATGTGAGAATCACGATCTCTGCATTAACACTTCGGTAGTATAACCCGGCAGAATCCATCCTTCTTGGCAGAAACTCTTGGTAGATACTTGGCAAGATCCAGTAGTAACTTCAGCATGTTCAATAGCTTACCGTAATTCCCAACAAAACTGCTTTGATATTATCACATGTTGAGGGGTACCTTGATTGGTTTTTCCAAATTATTTAATTGGTTTCAAGAAGGAAAGAACTGTACCACAAGGCCGACCTTTTTACTTTAATGCATTGGAGTTATAAGGATGATAAGGTTAGGTATTAGTTCCCACGATCCAGCCAGCGTCGGAGGGATCTACCCAGAGACAATCCACTAGATAGTGTAGAAGTCCTTAGGTATGATTGAGATGAAAAAAGTAGAAAAATGAGAATATGGGAAGAGTCTTGGACTGAGATAGAGCTAGTACTGGAAGAAACCCAACAAGGTTCTAGTAATGAAGTCTCGGTAAGTACTGAAAGGGTTAAAGAATGAAAAAGAAATGAAAGTGAAAAGGGTGAAAATAAATAGGTCAAATAGCCCTCCAATAATTGAACCTTAAGGCAGTAACCGGGTTTAATTCATATGCTACTGGTGGTTACTAAGGTAATGCCGGTATTGAAGACAAGACGTCATGGACCTTGGCGCCGCACTAAACTTCCCAAGCTACTAAAGTTCTCTTAAAAGGACTTGTTTCATTCTCACGGGGAACAGACATTATCTATCGACTTTCTCTTAGAGATAGTTGATATTGAAGAAGGAGACCCTCTCCCTAGTCTCCGACATAGGAAACCAAATGTGCAAAATTGAGTTTAGAGCCAAGAGATCATCCACAAAATCTCATTAGGACATAAACTTAATGAAGACTTGCTGTGTCACACAATGTGGAAAGTAAGTATATATATTGAGAGTCCTACGCATTATCCTCGTGGTATTGCCAGAACATCCGAGTGATATGTAATGTATTCATGATAAAGATCGAAATCCTTCTAGAGCCAACATCAAACAAGCTCTTGGTGGGTGACATGTGAGATCTTTTCATAAGATCAAGCTTGTGACAATTGGATAGAAACAATGGGGCAATTTAATCGAATCAACCTTGGTCTAGGAAATGGATTGACGGATACCTTTGAAAAACTAGTCGTTGTGCTCAACAATTCTTTTCTCTAGGACATCGAATGTGTATTAATGTTTCAAAATAAAAAGGTATTTATGATTGAAAATTGATCTTTTCTATAAAACCTTCGTCGTATTGCAAAACTCTTTCTCTTAAGCAATACGTGATTGTTTTCAAATCAATTTATTATCAAGCAGTGAATCTCAGTTCGTTGGTTCACTCACTCCGTGTTGTCTACTTTGAGACACTCCGGTTTGAGAACGGCTTGATCAAGCTGCGAAACCCTGTCAAGGAGATTCTTCGGAATTCTACGATCACGAGGCAGTATTTTATCTTGATCAAGGGGAACCGTGGTTCTTACAATTGTATTCAACGAAAGTGAACAAAACACTTTCGTGTGTTTTATTGCTAATTGTTGTTTGCACGAACTGTTGATGGTTGCAGCTGATCAGAATTGAGGTGTCAATCCATAACCGCATGCTCACAACACACAATCTTAATTGAAGAAATCATGACAAAGTGCTTATCTATATAACCTGGCTCTGATATTTCCATACTATGCTTCTGTTACGCTACTGCAAATATCATGAACCAGCAAAGCTTCCGCTACTCTGATGAAAAGATCTCATGATCCAGAAAGTGTGAGCATGTCGGTCCAAAATTCACAACTTCAAATGATGGCGATACTACAATGGGTGATTTGGAGATTTGCTATGGCTAATGATCTCTAACCTGGCTCAAAGAATCACCTACACGTGGATCAGTAAAAGACCTCCACTAAAAGTACAAAGTAGTTGGACTTTGAAGAATCACTGCTAAAGAACAACAAATGCAGAAATTGAAGAATTAAAGTCTACGAGCTCGGAACTAAAGACAAAGATAGAATGCTAGGATTCAAAATGTAAATAATGGGGTGACCTCCCTTAGGGGGAGATTGTTAGGATTTAGAAAATCCATAGTGAAGTGTCGGTCACCCCAACTATAGTCTAGCATATGTTAGCTCATAGACATATCGTTATTTACTAGTTTATTAGTTAGTTTCTAGCTTAGTTTAGCTTAGAGTAACACCGTGGAGGACGGATGGGTCTTTACCCACTGTATGCCTAATTCACAGCCCGACAGGAGGGCGAGTAGTCTGTAACTATAAATACCTCTTCCATCCTTGGAAAAGGTGGTGCTTCTAATCTAACCTTTCATTTTTGTTTTACTTTCTCTCTCAAGAACACCCTCTCTACTCTTTCTATCTCCAAACATGGCATACTTCCTAGACCACCCGAATCATCAAACAACATAAAAATTATGATCCAACATAAACTTTCACCACTAAAAACAAAAATAGGAGCATTTTTGTCTGGGACGGTACCACGGTACCACTAAATTTAATGGTAACGTCGAGTATTTAACGGTACCATGAACTGTAACGGTTGAATTTTTTGTCCCTATAAATACCAGTCCACTTCACAGTTTTTGGGCATCCTTTTTCACAAAAAACTTTCTGAGTTTAATTCCCTTAACACTCTCACATTCCTTTGATCATTTAGATAGTTTTCTTTTGTTTAAGAGTTATCCTTTATTCTAACCAAGTGATCACCTTCATTCCTCTCCTAGTGTATGAGAAGAACACATTGTATCAAGAAGATACTTAGTGTTGTAGTCATACTAGTGTGCATTTGTACTTGTTACACACTTGTTGTATCTTTGATATACATCAAGTAGTCTTGAGTCTTGTTTAGATAACTTGTGTGGATCATTGTGATCTTGTTGAGATCTCGGAGATCTCTTGTTGTTTGTGAGTTGGTGTGTTGATCAAGTGGATCAAGTCTAGATTGTGGTGATCTAGTAGGTTGTGTGATTAGCAAGGATCGGGTAGACCGTAAATAAGATTGGTACTAGCTATATTAGTGCTCGACATTTAGCTTAGTGTCGGAAATTGTGATAAGCGACGTTGTACGGTTTTCTCCGCCTCAATGGAGTTTGTTGACCTACATGTGATAAGCTAGTTTTCTTACCCCTAACACGAGGAAACCAATTAAACAAGAGATGACAATCAATAATTAATAACTAGGTTTCATTAGATCTAAGCAAACACTAATAAATCTAGCCTAGCATGTTAAAGTGAAGAAAAGAAAAGCATATAATCAAACAACACATAGACATATTGAATGATTAAAGAGGGATTACTTCAATTAAACATGAGCCAAGGTGGATGAAAAACCTTCACAAAAGCTATGAAATTCGTCTAGGGTTTTGCCTCTCCAAAGTGTTACACAAATAATAGAAAACATGCATAAATATATATATATATATATGTATATATATATATATATGTATATATATATATATATGTATATATATAGTATTACACATGGCGGTGTCATTTTTTAGCCACCGGTTTTTCTCTCATGTGACCTACATGCGACCTTTTAGGCACAGTAAAGTGACATACACTACAAAATACACACCACGCAAAAATACATTTTAACTAATTAAACACACATACAAAACAAACAATCGACCAAGGTCGAGTCCTCGACCGAAATCCACTCGACCCTCAAGGCTAAAGTAAGGGCGACCGAGATCGACCCACAAGGATCGAAGGTCGACCCTTACCATTGTTGGTAGCCTAAAATCTCTATCCAAAATGATCTTTGATTCGACAATGGAGATCTAACAATCAAAGGAGGACAACCCGCCTTCAAACTCTAGCACAACACATAACCACTTAAGTGCATCACCCGATTTGGAAGCATGTAGATGGGTAAAAACCCGACCATGACCTTGACATTAAAATAAACTTGCTGAAACCTCAAACCAGAAAGTTTGAATCATGCAAACAATTCAAGTGGTGACACGGGGATATGTAAAATCTGTTGACAAAGAAGAAACCTCGTAATTGTAGAACCATCACACGTCAAAACTACCCAACCTTTGCTCACCTGACCCAACACCTCCACCCTCCTAGAACTATATCAACTAGCTCACACCCACATGAAATTATGAAAAAAGACACGATCCGCACCACATACTCTACAATGATCCAAGAAAAGCTAAACCAACTAGCCACCAAGCAAACTGAACCGACGAAAAAAACCTAGATAAGACCCACAAAAACCACCTCGACCCTGTTGACACCAAATCAAACCATCACAAACACACAATGTGAACCATCTCATGACCTCACTATCTTAACCATCTCACGACCTTGCTATTTAAACCATCTCCACGACCACAATAATAGCCCAAAAAAAATCTCACGACCTCATACTCTAAACCATATTCATGACCACAACCATCTCACGACCTCACGATTTGAACCCATCACACAACCTCACTATTTAAACCATCTCCACGACCACAATTATAGCCTAAAAACATTCTCACGAACTGATAAATACAACCTACAATCAAACACATCATATTGAATAATCTTAACTTTAATCAAGCCCATCAAAATCAAACACACTGCATTCCAGATAAATAACCAAAGTATAAGATACCCAACATGCAAGCAATATCACCTTTACAATAAAATCAGAAAACAAAATTATAAAGAAAAACAAAAACGACACAAACTCAAAATCATAACAAAATTCTTATTCTAAAACTAAACACTTTCGATTATTAACAAATACCTATACAAAACTAAGATCACATGAAACAAATACTTTAAAAATATTTTCTTTTTAACATCAAATTATAAAAACCAATCACAATAGTACAATTATAATTTTTTTTAAACCAACCTCAAATCCACAAACAATGGGTCTGCAACTCCGGCTTACCCAAAAAAGAACCGCAAAATCACCATGCAGCAAATCAACAAAACCATCATCCATCTAAAAAAAAGAGAGAGAAATCTGTGGAAGAAAGGTTTGAGAAAACTATATGGATAGAAGATGTAAGAGTAATATGTGGCTAGAAAAGTGGATAGATACTGGGGTGGTACTATCATAGAGAAAATCATCAACTCGACTTAAAAAAAGGCTCCACTCAGAACACGGCTAATGAACAGTAACCACTCAGCCGGCTCTCCTCATGCAAGAAGGGAAAACTATTTTTTTATCCACTTTAACAATCGTGAATGTATATATGTATAGACTTAGGATCAAATGATAAGATATCTTAAAATGAGAAGGACGAGAAATAGCTATAATCGCACATTAGAGATGCATCAACTTGAATTAGATACATTCCTAGTATATTTTCTAGCTAAAATTTAGATGCATATTGATAAGGTTTTAAAATGTACCTTTTTGAGGGGTCATTTAAGCCCTTATTTGATCACTTTTGTATCTCTGTTATTACTTAATATCGTTCCTTTTCACTATTTAGGTCTCTTGAAGGCAAATTGCTGGAATGACACTTATTCGGATGAAAAAGGCGCGAATATACGAAGAAAATGGCCAAAGTCAAGAATCGAGACACTCAAGTTGCTGAATTGAAAGGGGACGGCGTCAGGTTATACTTGTGACACCGTCGGAACAAATTTTGTGACGACTCAAGAGCCAAATTGCTTATTTACAAGTGCCGCATCGGTTAAAAGAGTAGGGCGTCACCGTGACGGCCTAGATTTGATCCGACGATGTCGAGACCGGAAAAGGAGATGGCCACAGTCATAAGGTGACGCCGTCGCAATGCTAACGTGCCAAGACGAAACCCCACGAATTAAGTGACTCCAACGGCGCCACAAACTAAAGGGTGACGCCGTCGCAGTTGTAACCTTATACATAGAAACCAAATTTTTTAGTTTTCAGTGTGTAGTTTTGTGGAGTAAAACCTAAAAAACCAAGGTCGTTTTGTACAAGATTTTAGGGTTCCATACCCTATCTTACATCAAGCTAAGTGTTTTACTTCATTAATTTAATTATGTCTTCAATTGATTGTGTGTATGCTTGCATGTTCCCCATGTCCGGCTAATTTATTTGTGTGTTTGCTTAGGTAATATGAAACTTAGTTATTGAATATTGATTGGTTGTCTCTTATCTTAATTGTGATTGACCTAGTATTGCGATAGGTCATTCGTTGTGTTGTTAATGCTTGTTTAATCTTTGTTGAACCTTAGTTTATAATCACCTAGAGTAATGGTAGGCTATACATCCAAAGAATACCTTAGAGTTAAAGTTTATAAATCCTAGAGATTTTGTAGTCATTAACCTTTTGGTAGCTTCAAAGAGTTAGGGATAAACGCATACCCTACGACCTTAGACACATAACGCGATTAAGAATAAGGCGTGACAATTCAACCATCATATAGAGATAACTAGGGAGTACAAAGCCTAAGTAAATACATTTTTAATCATCATACGAGCACACAACAATAGACATAGACTACCCTCACCTTAGTTAATTAGATAATTAGAAAGTAGAAGTAATCGGTAGAAATACCAACCCCCAAATTCAAACCCCGAGATTCGTACCTTTCCATTTCCTAAAAAAACCTAAAAAGATAAAACATAATCTTCCTCAACCCCAACCTTAGCGTAGTAACTTCTCACTAGCATTCCTATTCCCAAGAAGAAATCCATATCACCGTATTTCACCCTAAAACTGCTAATTGCCAACGCATTAATCTGATACCATAAATAGAGTGAAAATAATATTGTGTTTGATGATTCGGGTAGTCTTGGATGATGGAAATACATGTTAGCCATTAGAGATAGAAAGTAGAGAGTTGGGTGTTTTCTTGGTAGAGACTTGCTTCACAAATGTAAGGTTAGATTATGAAAAAAGCACCACCTCTTCCATGGATGGAAGGGGTATTTATAGTTACAAAATACACGACCTCCTATCGGCCTATGGATCAGGTATACAGTTGGTAAAGACCCATCCTTCCTCCACGGTGTTGCACTAAACTAAACTACGCTACAAACTAACTAATTGACTACTAAATAACGTAAATAACTACAAGTCTACGAGCTAAAATATGCTAGACCATAATTGGGGTGACCGACACTTTAACATGGAATTTCCAATTCCTAACAATCTCCCCCTAAGGGAGGTCACCCCATGAAATACATTTTGTATCCTAGCATTCTATCTTTGTCTTTAGTCTTGAGCTCGTAGACTTGAATTCTTCAACTTATGCATCTTTGTGCTTTAGCAGTGATTCTTTAAAGTCCGATAACTTTGTACTTTAAGTGGAGGTCTTTGAACTGATCCACATCTTGATGATCTTCGAGCTTTCATTGAGATCATCAGCCATAGTAAATCTCTGGATCACCCTTTATTGTGTTGCCATCATGTGATGTTGTGACTTTCAGACCAACATGCTCACACTTTTGAATCAAGCATTATCTTTCCATCAGAGTAAGGAAGCTTTATCGTTCATGATATTTGCAGCAGCCGTAGAAGAAGCATAGTATAAAAAATATCAGAACAGGTTATGTAGATATGCACCCACTCATGATTTCTTCATATAAGTGTGGATGTTGTGAGCATGCGGCTTTGGATTGACTCTCAATTCGATCAACTGAACCGTCCAAATGTACCGCAAACAACAGTTAGTTAATAAAGCGCACGAAAGTGTCTTTGATCACTTTCATTGAATTAAGGTACACGGCCCACGGTTCCCCGTTGATCAGTACAAGTACTGCCTGTGATCAGGTATAATTTCGAAGAATCTCCTTGACAAGTGTTAGGAATTAGAAAATTCCATAGTAAAGTATCGGTCACCCCAAATGTAATCTAGCATAAGCTAGCTCGTAGACAATACGTTATTTACTAGTTACTTAGTTAGCCTTTTAGTTTAGTGCTTCACCGTGGAGGAAGGACGGGTCTTTACCCACTGTATACCGGATCCACAGGCCGTCAGGAGGTCGTTTAGTTTGTAACCTATAATACCCTCTACCTTACAAGGTAGAGGGTTGGATGTTCTTTGGTAATCTAACCTTACATGAGTTTCTCTTTCTAGAATAAACCACTTTCTCTCTATCTTAAATCATCTATACGCCTAAAGTGTTAATGTTATGATGTGTATGTGAAATCCAATATGTTACAATTGGTATCAAGAGCCATGGTTAGATCATCTCTTACATATCTTTGGATTTCTGGTTTTTAGGTGGTTTTTGAGTTTGAAAAAGTTTTGTGGTTTTTGCATCATTTGGTTGACTTCTAGTGTTAAAGTTTGGATTTTGATTGTACTTTTGTGTTTAGGATCATCACAAGTGTTTAGGTTTTGATTTAGAAGGCTTGAATCATCGTGGTTGGGTTGTTTTGGATTGAAAAGTGGTGTTTATGTGAGTTCTTTGCTAGCACTTGAGCCACGGATAAATTTTCTTGGTAGCGACTTGCTTTGCAATTTGGTAGCGAGTTGTTGTTAAAGGACTTAGCGAGTTGGGTTAGCGACTTGTCTATTGAGACAAGCCGACAAACAGTACACTTAGTGGATTCCTCCACGTAGCGAATTTGTGAAAGTTAGCGACTGTACTTATATGTTAGCGACTTGGTGTTAGCGAGTTGATGCCTAGCGAGTTGCTATTTAGCGACTTGACAATTTAACTTGGTTGTAGCGACTTGCTGTCAAAATCTTGCTAGCGACTTGGTACTTAGATTTGGTGCTTAGTGACTTACAGTTAAAATTCTTAGCAATTTGGTGCCTAGCGACTTGGTCTTTTATACCTTGGTGAAGTGAAGCAAGTTACCTACATCTAATTTCCATAAACACACTCTTCCACACAATGTCTTATATCACTGATCCTTTAATCACCAAAGTACTTGCACTCTATGATACCTCGCAGAATAATGATTCAGGCTGCCTCCCAGAATACCCTTCAGTGATTGATTCTGCAACTTATAATCAAAACAATTCTGTGTTAATATTAACAAATGATGCAAAGCAAATGGAATACAACATTGAGCCCTTTCAACTACTTCATCAGCATCTCAAACTACTCTTATCTACACTATGGATCGAAAGCAAGCTTTCTCGTCAGGACTTTCCCACCTTGACTAGGACTGTGTCACTTAACTTAGAACAACTGAGGTTTCAAATTACCAATGAAAAGTTCACAACTGATAAGTCTAATGCAGCTCTTCAAGTAATCTTCAATCAATTTCCACTTATCCGGGGAATATTCCTCATATTTTGATGATGACATGACTGGAATTTCATTCAAGAAACACACTGGAATGGAAATTCATGAGTTCAGAAACACCTTTATTCAACTCATGAGTAATGTGGAATTATACATTAAGGAAGTTGCTCAAAAGAATGACAAGCTGAATGAAGTGAATGGGTGTCAAGTGATGATATGGAATGATTGTGATAAGTCGTGCAATGAATCAGTTGAACCGATGAATGATAATGAACGCAGAAGTTCAGTAACAATAAAAGAGGATGAAGACAACTGTACTGATCTCAAAGACTCAGAGTCAGAAAAGGTTTCATGTGATGAGGTACACTTAACTAATCAGAGCAATTCATATGTTAAAGTACCGATTCTACTCAACATAATACTGTGAAATTAATCTTGGTTGAGCCTGAATCTAAAACCATTAAAGTAAATGACATGATTGAAAAAGGTATTTATGATGAACTTTCAAACAAATACTCAATTCTTGAAAAACATTGCATTTCATTGGAAATTGAAATACAACAAAAGGATGAAAGCTTTTATGCAAAGAAATCTTGTATTAATCGGGAATTTCCAGAATTTCGAGAATTTTTTGAAATTAATCAATTAAAACCCAGATTCAGGACAAAGATTCAACCATATGCAATCTGAAATTACTACTCTCAGATGTGCAGAAATATGACTGTCATGAGATGAGTGATACACTTAAATCTAGAAATGCTAAACTAGCTCTATGTGTGTCCAACCTATTAAGAGAAAATGAGTCATTAAGAAAGAACATAGAGGAGACCAATTTCAAGTTGATCAATCAATCTAACATCTTATTGAAAGACATTGATAAGTGCTTCAATATTGTTGCCTTAAAAATGAGCTTAGGAAATCTATTGGAAATAGGATGAACACTAAGTTTGCAAAACCATCAAATTTGGGGAAGTCAACTGGTCAGAACCACTCTAAACGTACAGTAGTTAAGCAGCCTAATGCCTTTAGAACTGAAAGAGTTAAATCATCGAAATCTAGGCTTGCCTCCCAAATTGATGAGAATGTTGTTTTGTCAAAATCAGTCACTTCATTGCTTCGTTCCGATATGATGAATCTCAAACTCCAAGGAAATGTTCAAAACTCAAAGTTCAGAAATACTAGAAGTATGACTAGTTCTCATAAGAAACATCATTTGGCTGATCAATCCCCTAAGAAACCAACAAAACACAAAAGAACCAATAGCCAAAACAGGGAAGTGCACACACACATCTACTAGTAGTGCTTCAAATGGATTCCCATGGCAGATTATTTAAGTTCACGAATCCAAACGGACTTACATACCTAGATCTTGCCTTAAGTGGATGCCCACATGAAAACTCTTCAAGTATATTGAGCCTAAAAAGATCTCTAATATTGATAAGTCTCAGATAACCAATGTTACATCAAATAGTGAGATTATTCATGTCACTAACCCATCCAGCTGCAATTCTACATGTGCTTCTAGTACAATGTGCTCTCAGTCTTTTTCAGGTACAATGCTCAATTCAATCAGGAACTTCATGACTTGGTTCCCATCAGAAATGAATATAGCTCATTCAGAGCTATAGCTTCAGAATTGATGTACCTCTTACATTGACTCCTATTCATCTTGAATCAGGACTCGCTCTTTTAAATCTGTGTACAAATCAAGTTTTCTTTCCAAAAAAAAAAAAAAAAAAAAATTCTTAAATTATTTGTCATTCTTTTAATTCATAATGTTTAAAAATTATTTTCTTTCCATTCATTCTAATAAAGGATATATCCTTTGTTATCGATAACATCTACGATCCTAGAAATGTCATTCAATAATGGCACGGGTTCATAGATGAAGTTCGAACAAATGATATATTCTTATAAACGGTTAAATTCAATCAATGGTCTTTGGTGACATTGATTGAGGGGGAGAATGTTTCAAGCTACCTTGCTTAATTCTGCGCCAGTGTTGGTTATGTTTTGTGATCAAATGTAGGTTGTTAGTGTGTTTATCCATTATGTTTGTTTGCTTATCTTATTATGCTATCTGTGCTATTTTGAAATCTGATAAGTTCATGAAACTAATGAGTCTGTTACACATAATGGGACAAGATAGCAACTTGGCTAGGTAAATTTGAGGATAGAGACTTGCTTTGAAAAGTCTTAGCGACTTATTATGATTCAAGGATAGCGAGTTTCTAATCACTCACAAAACCACAGGGACTAAATATGAAAACTTGGTAATCTTGCTTAACCCCTCCCTATACCTTAGCGATTTACCATTTTTTTCAAATAAAACTTCAACTCTACTTTATCTTTCTCTCTCGTCAAATTGTTCAAGCTAGCGACTTGAAGTGGTATGACTTGCATCTTTCCCTCTCTGATTTATATTATATGTCGTAGATGCTAGACTAACACAACCTTTTACACAGATCCCACCGAGCATTTGATCCGATCACTTGATTCCTAATTTAGGTCTAATGAATTTGCTCAAATGGAATCATTTTGCTTGTGTATTATGGTAGTTTTGGTGTTATTGGAATGTATTAATAGTGTTTTTATTGCGTCAATAGGGTGTCGATGAATGCGTTGAGTTTGTTGTTGTTTTTCGATTGCAAGTGTGTTAAATATTGTATTGTAACCGGTCTATATTGCCCGTAAGTATACCCATGGATTGGTGTTGCATGATTGGTTGGTTAGTAATGATTGTCTGTTGCGTATAATGTGTTCTTGATAGCGACTTAGTAATGTTCATGTTAGCGAGTTAGTGTACAAATTCATCGCGGGCGAGTTGTTGCTTTTAAGTGCGCTAGTTAACTTAGTAAATGCAAGCGACTTAGTGAACTGATTATTAGCGATTTTTGTAGCGACTTAGTAGTATTGTCTTGGTGGCTTAATTTGTCCTTACAAGTTAGCTTAGTTAGTAAAGTTAGCGACTTAGTAAAACTGATTTGTAGCGACTTAGCAGTATTGCTGTTGGTGGCGACTTGTCTTTACAAGTTAGCGAGTTAGTAAGTTAGCGACTTAGTGAAACTGATTTGTAGCGACTTAGCAGAATTACTGTTGATGGCAACTTGTATTTACAAGTTAGCGTCTTAGTAAGTTTCCATGTAACGACTTAGCTTGGTTTAGCGACTTGTACATTTAAGATTAGCGACTTAATTGGTTTATTTTTCATAAGGCGACTAGGGTTATTAAAATGTTTTAAGGCAACTTGCTAGGATAATTTATGCTTACATTTGATTCGGATTTGTAGCAACCTGCATTGACAACTTACTTTTTGTGACCTGCTATAACATTTCTGTTTGAGCAAATTGTACGTGGATTATCTTGTATCAACATAATATCACAACTTGTTTCATACAAACTATTATATCATTTCCACACTTGTACCTTGTCTCATGATGTTATTTCCTAGCAAATATGCTTTGTAAATATTTTAATTTCAAAACAACTCGTCTCATGAAATCTATATCAAATGGAGTCCTTATTCTTATACTCTCACTTATGCCACTCAATCAATCACTATTTTCTTATGAGAACCCTGTCTGAGCTTCTAAGTGTGCATGTTTATGACTTGAGGGTGTATTCAATACTGTCTAACTAACCAAGTATAATCTAACGTGTTCCCAATCATTGTTGTTGATTGTATTTATCTTCAGATCTTCAATGGCATTCACAACTTCAGCTGAGAACATTGCATCTCCCGCTCCACCCAAAGTCCTTTCAGATGATGAAATCCTTCCTAAAAGTCAATGGACAGAGATTGGAAAAAGTAATTGTTATGTGGACCTTCAAAAGCTGCAACAAAATCCTATCCTCAAAGTATCTATTGATATCCTTAAGAACTCTAACTTCTTCGGTGCCATTACTAAGCAATGCACAATTCCCACCATTTACATACAACAATTCTGGAACACCATTCAATGGGACAAAATCACAGCTAAATACTCGTGCAAACTGGATGATAGGGAATTTGTGATAGACTCTGACATTCTTAGCAAGGCTCTAGGAATCACTCCCTGTAACCCCAACATACGATCTGAACCTCCACCTGGTGCTGACGATCTAATTGTCTTTCTAATTGGTTTGGGATATCAGACCAGCATATTAAGGGCTTCCGACATCATCACTGGACACATGTATCAACCCCGGAGAGCAATGACAACAGTTTTCAACTTGTGCTTATCTGCAAAAACCTCGGGTTCGATAAAGTGAGAATTCCCATCTTTCAAATCCTATGGGGTATTGTTAATGGAGTGAATGTGAATGTCTCAGAACGTATTTGGGAAGAATTTTCGTTGTCAATGAACACATTCATATCCGATAGAACAAACTTTCAGAATAAAGCTCAGGGTCAAAAGAAACTGAACAAGCTTGTGATTCCCAGCATCAGATTTTCAAAACTTGTTATCCAGTACTTGCAACAGACTCACAACTTCAACCCCAGGATTGACTCAGCTCTACATAAAGCAGAAGATGAATTCGTTCTGGGTAACCTTAAATATGTTCCTAGAGGTATGGACAAAGAAATCTTTGGATCGCCAATTCCTGATACTCTACTCACGGACGATATCAAGAAGAAGGACTACTTCAAACAATACAAGAAAAGAGCTACCAGATCCTATGATGATGTCACACCCACTCCTCCACAACCCAATGCTCCCAAGTCCACTTCAGTCTCACAAGCATCCTATGCCTCTCTTCCTAAAAAGAGACGTGAAAGGTTACAAAATTCAGCCACCGCATCCAAGAAGCAGAAAGGAAAGAAGAAGAAAGTGGAAAAGGAAATTGGTGAAGATACTGAGGTTTCAAGGGATAATACAAGGTTAACTGATGAAGATGATGCTTCTCTGCAACTTGGAATCCAGCAAAGCCTAGAAAGTCAGAATGTGACAGAACCAGTAGGTGGAGTAGTGTTAAGAGAGCCTGATCAAGTGCCTCAACAAACAACACCAATTACACAAGACAAGGGAAAAAGAATTGTTGGCGTAGAACAAGCTGCTCACACGCTCCTTACCTTTTCTTCCTCACCATCAAAAACTACCACTCAATTTGAATGAAGAAAGAAGTTTGAATCGTCATAGCAGGAACCATCTGGATTGGAAAAGGAAGCATCCGTAGCACCAGAAGAGAATCCTGCTACAAGTGATATCTAGTATGAACAAAATATTGAAGATAAGTTACATCAAGTATCACAGGAGAATCCGGAGTCAAGATCCGATGAGACCATGCCCTTGGAAGAACCAAATCTTTCTACCGGTTCTCTATCGTCATTTAAGAACCTAGATACAGAATTCACTTTCGGCGATCAATTCTTAAATGACAAACCCATTGATTCTGAGTCTTCCAAGCAAGATAATGATAAGGAGGATGCACAATCCATGTTTAATGTCAAAATTCAAGACACACATCATCCGTTCCACCTATGTCAGCATCTTTACTCTCAACTGCACTTCCACCTCCCAAACCTGATCAAGTAACCGCACATTCACCACCTGAATCTGCAAATACTCTATCCCTTGAACCAGTGGTTACAGTTGCTGATGTAGATACTCCACCTGCTTCACCACCTCAAATTCTTACTTCAGATCAACTGCTTGACAAAGCAGTGAAAAGAATTGAAGCTCTTGAAAGACAACTACCGAAATCCATAGATTCCCTTGTGGATCGTGTCTATAGGCTGGAGCACCTCAACTTTGATGAAGGGGTGGCAGACGCCATTGAAGGCGAAGTTAAGGATGCTGTGGAATGGGCAATGGAGGCTCCTCTACTTAGACGGTTCAAGGATCTTCCTATCGCTGATATGAGAGTTGTACTTTCAGATAAGATGTTTGAAGCTGGCGAAGATAAGCATGAGGTCCATAAGAAGCTTTATGAGGCTCTCGAAGAATCAATCAAGTACGACAATCATGTACAGTTCTTGATAGACGCTGGAGAAAGAGAAGCTAAGAAGAAAAGGAGGACCGTAGTGTTGGAAACATTGCGTAAAGGTCATAAAGATCCTCCTCCACCTCCACCTCCAACTAGGGGTGCTGGAACATCTGGAGTTGGTGGATCTTCTAAGACAACCTCCACACCTCCACCACAACCACCATCATCACCACCAAAGCCTGCCAATCAACCCAGTTCATCTGAAAATCAAGGAACGCAAAATAAATCTGCAGCTTGGACCACGGTTGACTCAAGGTTCACGTCTATTGTCTCCTCTATCCCTGAAGATCAAGTTGTTAATGAGGAATCGCTTGTCATAGCAGAATCAGAATCAGATGAAGATGATGCATCTACCCGGTTTGTTCCCATGCCATCTGAAGATGATTGGTTTGATACTTATATGTCAGGTGAACCATCTAATCCATCCAGAGCTGCACCCTCAAAAGACACCATTCGAAGTTGGCTCTCTGAAGAAAGACCTCAAACTCCTGAGCCTTCATGGTCTATTCCCGAGTCTGAGTCAACAAATCCAGCAAACAATTGGGCTTCAACTATCATTTCCAACTATGAAGCTCCGACAGAAGACTCTCTTCTTCACTTCACAGGGGATATGGGGAGCTTTATAAAGTGGTTTTGTGAGAAGAAGGAAATTACATCTATCACCCCTAAAGATCTTGAAGGTCCAGCTTATGAAATAGTTAAAGTCTTCCACTTGGATGCTAATCAGCTTCAATATCAAATGGAGGAATGCTATAGAATGCTGAATGATCAAGTTGGTGAACAGATCAATAGGTTTGATGTGAACAACCCTCTTCCCCTCGGCGGTGAACCTGGATTTATGACCATTCAGTCATAATTCTTCTTTAACCATGATCTGGACTATCTATATGGACACACCTCTGAAAGAAGACATGCTCTATCAATTTCAAAGATGAAGGCAGCTACCTACACTGATCAAGGTCTCGAACAGATGGTTCCAGATCAATTCTGGGTAGACGAAGAGCATCAATATGACATTGCCACTTCATATGGGATCTCACATTGGTGGTTCAAGAAGAAGGAATTCTACATCGAAAGACATAGTGCCAAGAAGAGACGCAGAGCAGTTCGATCCGGACTGCGTATTCTTAGTGTTATTGGTATAGAGATCTTCCCTATCTACGGGTATGATTACCTGAAGAAGATTGTTCTTCGAAGAGCTGACTTGAAAGAGCACATCATAGAAGAAAACGACTTCAAACATCTGATGCCTAATGACTTTGAAGATCTCTATCTTCTAAACCTCCAAGGACACCTTGACCCATTTTCCTGCTCGTGAGAAGAAGTCTCTCTCTGCTGCTGTCAATCAATGGATCAGAGGCTTGGTCATTCGACTAAGATTTGGAGATTTTCAATTGGGAATAGAAAGCTACCAGACTCGAGTCAATCTTACAAGACCAAATTGGGAAGCCAGTTGACATGAATTTCATCACGAATATAAAGTGATTGACACCCCCAGAGCAATCATCTTTACTGACAGATATGGTTCAAGGATGTTAATGAGATTATGTGAGTTATACAAATTCAGTGATGGAACACTTAAAATGGTCGAAGAAGAATTAAACTCCAGAGTGAAGGACATCAAAATTAAAATGAAGCCGGGGGACAAAACGAAATTTTGGTCTGATGAAGATGTGAAGAGGTGTGAAGAGTTCATTGCTGCAATCAAACGAAGATTGAAGACCAGAATGATCTATCGCAACCTTGAAAGCTTTGTGGGTGGAAGAATTCGTGCATGTCATTACAAGCTACTTCAAAGGACTGAATGAAGATATTTTCCGGATGTTGGTTCTGTTTTGTATTATTTATGTGTAAAATGTGGTGTACAAACTATGAATAACTATGAAGTATGTAATAGTGTTAGGTTATGTTATGTGGCTTCCCTTTGTGTCTAAAGGGGAACCTCAATATTGTCCACTTCTGATGATATAAAATTGGCCACATTTTTCTCCAACAAATTTTTTGTCTCATACATATTTAAATCACTTGAGATCCAAAATCTCAAAGGATTTAAAATTTTTGATCGGGGGAGAAAATGTGATATAAATATAAAAGATGTTAAAAGATGACTATTTTAAGTGCATACTGCTCTCTAACATATGCTAAACAATTTTCGTATCTCGAGGCATATATTAAGGGGGAGAATTTCAAAACAAATTCAAACCTTCGAGGTACAAAGTGTTCCATGCTTTTATATAAGGTACCTTGATTGTATGATTAAATGGTTTCTAAATACAAAGTGATCATGGTTGTACTTCAAAGAACTTCCCTCTTGTATGTGCAAAAACTCCTTCAAACTTCAAGGCACATATTGAGGGGGAGCAAATTTTCGAAAACCTCATCCTTCCTCAAAATGATGTATTTAATCAAATGGATTGGGAAGTGATGATGACTCTTTAGAAATTGGAAATCAAAGAAGTTGATTCTTTTCTGCCTCCGTGTGCAACGATTTCAAATACATGATGCACATGTGTTGGGGGAGCTCTCTTTCTAAAAATATCAAAAACAATTCAGGTGCAAAATTCTTTGATAAAATGTCACAAGCATCTGGATTAATTTTTCAAATGGTTTTCAATTGGTTCCATGGCAGAAACAATACAAATAGACCGACCAAATTTACTTTATGTATGGTGATATAAGGATGATAAGGTTAGGTATTTGTTCTCGATGACCGGAATCGGACTAATCCACTAGTTAGTGTAGAGTTCTAGGTATGATGATAAAGAGAGATATGGGAAGGTGCGACTGAGACTAGTAGTACTGAATAAAACCCAACAAGGTTCTAGTTATGGTCGGCAGCACGGGGTTGAAGAATGAAAAAGAATTGAATGTGAAAAGGAAGTTCCATAGCCTTCCTTTGGCAACCGTTCGGTTGAATAATGCACTACGTGGTTACTAAGGTAAATTCGGTATTGAAGACAAGACGTCATGGACCCAGTGACGCACTGCACTTCAACTTTCAAACCACTCAAGTTCCTCTTAAAAGGACTTGTTTCATTCTCACGGGAACCTACATCTATCGATCTTTCTCTTAGAGAGAGTTGATATTGAAGAAGGAGACCCTCTCCCTAGTCTCCGACATAGGAACCAAATGTGCACAAATTGAGTCTAGAGCCACGAGATCATCAATAAATCTCCTTAGGACACGTTCAATGAAGACTCTCTGTTTCACACAATGTGGAAAGAGAGTATATTGGAGTCCTTCAGTATCCTTGTGGTATTGCCTGAACATCTGAGTGATATGCAATCATATTCACAATGAAGATGGAAAGCCTTCTGGAGCCAACATCAAACAAGCTCTGGTAGGTGGCATGTGAGATCTATTCTATAGATCAACCATGTGACAAATGAATGAAAACAATGGGGCAATTCAATCTTTTGAATCAATCCTGGTTCAGGTTATGGATTAACGGATACCTTTGAAAAACCGGTCATTATGCTCAAAAACTCTTTTCTAGCACATCGAATGTACGAATATTTCAAAATCAAAAGGTGTTTATGATTGATAATTGATTTTCATTAAAACCTTCGTTGTATTGCAAAAACAATTTCTATTAGCGATACATGATTGTTTTTCAAATCTCTTTTCATCAATCAGTGAATCTCAATTCGCGGTTCACTCACTCGTTGTCTTCTTTGAGACGTTCCAGTTTGAGAACAGCTAGATAGTACCAAGAAACCCTGTCAAGGAAATTCTTCTGAATTATACCTGATCACAGGCAGTACTTGTACTGATCAATGGGGAACCGTGGGCCGTGTACCTCAATTCGACGAAAGTGGTCAAAGACACTCTCGTGCGCTTTATTGCTAACTATTGTATGCAGGTACGCCCCGACGTTTGCAGCTGATCAGAATGGAGCGGTCAATCCATTGCCGCATGCTCACACATCACATTCATTTCTAAAGAAATCATGATTAGTGCATCAATGAATCTGATATTATCACTCCATGCTTCGGCTACGCTGCTGCCAATATCATGAATCAACAAAAGCTTCCGCTACTCTGATAAGAATGAATCATGATCCAGAATGTGAGCATGTCAGTCCAAATGTCACAACATCATATGTTGGCAACATAATAATGGTTGATGCTGAGATTTACAGTGGCTGATGATCTCTTGTAATGCTCAAAAGGTCATAATGGTGGATCATCTCAACAACCTCCATGAAACATACATCTTAGTTGAACAATGATGAAATCACCACAGAAGCACATAGTTTGAATACTTTGATGAAGAAAAGTCTGCGAGCTCAAGACTGAAGATTTAATAGAATGCTAGGATTCAAAATGTAAAACTTGGGGTGACCTCCCTTAGGGGGAGACTGTTAGGAATTAGAAAATTCCATAGTAAAGTATCGTTATTTACTAGTTACTTAGTTAGCCTTTTAGTTTAGTGCTTCACCGTGGAGGAAGGACGGGTCTTTACCCACTGTATACCTGATCCACAGGCCGTCAGGAGGTCGTTTAGTTTGTAACCTATAAATACCCTCTACCTTACAAGGTAGAGGGTTGGATGTTCTTTGGTAATCTAACCTTACATGAGTTTCTCTTTCTAGAATAAACCACTTTCTCTCTCTCTTAAATCATCTATACGCCTAAAGTGTTAATGTTATGATGTGTATGTGAAATCCAATATGTTACAACAGGGTTTCGCAGCTGTTCTAGTTGTTCTCAAACCGGAACGTCTCAAAGAAGACAGCACGGAGTGAGTGAACCAGCGAATTGAGATTCACTGATTGATGAAAAATTGATTTGAAAACAATCGCGTATTGCTTAGAAGAAAGAGTTTTGCAATACGACGGCGGTTTTATGAGAAAGATCAATTTTCAATCAAAAATATTTTTTGTATTTGAAAGAGAATACACATTGACGCTAGAGAAAAGAAGATATTTACACATCGAACGGTTTTTCCAAAAGTATTTTTCAATCAGAGATACTTTTGTGTTTGAAAATGAATACACATCTCACGTGCAGAGAAAAGAAGACATTTGCACATCGAACCGTTTTTCCAAAAGTATTCGTCAATTTCTTCGACCAAGGTTGATTCAATAATGAATCCCCATCGCTTTCTATCCAGTTGTCACAAGCTTGATCTTTAAAAAAGATCTCACATGCCACCTACCAAGAGCTTGTTTGATGTTGGCTCTAGAAGGCTTTCCATCTTCATCGTGAATATTTTGCATATCACTCGGATGTTCTGGCAATACCACAAGGATAATGCGTAGGACTCTTAAAATATTCTTACTTTCCACATTGTGTGAAACAGCAAGTCTTCAAGAATTTAGTGTCCTAATGAGATATTGTGGATGATCTCTTGGCTCTAGACTCAATAGTGCACATTTGGTTCCTATGTCGGAGACTAGGGAGAGGGTGGGTCTCCTTCTTGAATATCACCAATCTCTAAGAGAAAGTCGATAGATCATGTCAGTTCCCCGTGAGAATGAAACAAGCCCTTTTAAGAGGAACTTGAGTAGCTTGGGAAGTTTAGTGCAGTGCGTCACTGGGTCCATGACGTCTTGTCTTCAATACTAGTGTTACCTTAGTAACCACCAAAGAGTATGTATTGAACCCGCTTCTAAGGTTGAATTATTGGAGGGCTATTACTTTTCACCCTTTTCTCATTCATTTCTTTTTCATTCTTCAACCCCTTCAGTGCTTACCGAAACTTCATTACTAGAACCTTGTTTTTATTCCAAGTTCTAGCTCTTCTCGGGCACTCTTCCCATATCTCCCTTTTCTCCTTTTTTCATCATACCTAAGGACTCTACACTATCTAGTGGATTGTCCCTGGGTAGATCCCTCCGGCTCTGGCGGGATTGTGGGAACAAATACCTAACCTTACCGTCCTTATAACTCCATGCATAAAGTAAAATGGTCGGTCTTTTGGTACAGTTCGTTCCTTCTTAAAACCAATTGAAAAATCATTTGGAAAATCAATCAAGGTACTTTTGATACGAGATCAAAGCATTTTGTACCTAAATAGTTTTGATCATTTAGAAATGCTCCCCCTCAACATGTGCATATGATTTTGAAATTATTTAGCACATGGAGGCAAGAGTTCTTTGAAATAATTTCTTGATCACAATTTCCATTGAAAAAACCATTTGATTTTCTTGGTAAAATTCTCCCTCAATATTGCATAGGATATTTTAATTCATTTTATCACATAGAGGAAAGAGTTCATTTGAAGTACATCCACGATCACAAAAACCATTAAGAAACCATTTAGAACTTAATCAAGGTACTTAATGTTAAAACATAAAAGCCTTTATACCTTGATGGTTTGTTTTCTTTGAAATGCTCCTCAATATGTGCTTCGAGATTCGAAGCAATTAACATATGAGAGCAACTGCACAATTGAATCAAATGATCACCTTTTATCAAATTTCATTATTAAATCACAAATTCTCCCCGATCAAAAATATCAAACCCTTTGAGATTTTGGATCCCAAGTGATTTAATACGGTTTAGAAAACATGAGAGAAAATGTGCCAGATTTAAAAACTCGTCTTGTTTTTTTGGATAAATGCTCCCCCTCAACATGTGCATTATGTATATTGAAATCGTTTGGCACATGGAGGCAGGAGTGCCTTTGAAGGACTAAAACCAATTCCATTAAAATAGATTTGAGATTTAAATCACGATCTCTCACCCGATCAAAGATTTCAAACCATTTGAGATTTGTGATCCCAAAAGATTTAAATAATTTAGAAAATTTTGGGAAAAGACGGCAAGATTTGATTTGGAAAAGTGACAGATAAGGACCATTTAAGACATTAAAGATTGTTAGTGTCGTGTATGAAAGTTTTAAGAGATCTTAAGTAAAATAAAACAATTTCACAATCACAAGAAAGTAAAAAATTCATTTTGAACGATCTTTGAGTTTTAAAGAAAATCATACCATGACATAACATTAAATCTTTAGATCACCACTTATTTGTACAAACGGACTTGTTTTGATGATATATTGTTTGAAAATATTATATTTTAAATCACTCTCCCCCTCAATCGATGACCAAAGTCGATAATTGAGTGACATAGGTTTTGATAAAAAGAAGTCCGGTGATTTTCAAAATTTAGTCCAATTTATTTTCAAAACAATATTTTTCCATTTTCAAAACAATTTTATTCAAAGTTTTAGAAAATGGTATCATCACTACTTGTCCTGCACAAAGACATTAGGTGGTTGAGCCGCTATGTTGTTGCTGTTTTGAGGTAGGAAGAAAACCATTTGATGCAAAGTGAGACTTCACGCTGCATTTTAATGCCATTTGAGGTCAAATTAAGCTCCGTTTCTTCATTTGCTGATGAAGAAAACCATCTGCTGATGCAGTGAGACCTCTTACGTTGCATTTGTTGGATCGATGTACTCTAACCAAACTAACTTAAATAGCTTGTTAAGGGTTTAATAACCTCGGATAAATCCTAAGTTATTAACAATGAAACACTGAGTAATCTTTATCAAGTGCGGGAATATTTTAACAAAGCTAAGAAGAATAAAATTTTAACTTTCAACGATTATATTAATAACTCTAATTCGCTTGTTTATGCGACTTCTTTAACAACTCTAATAATGTTAAACTCTCTAAAACTCTAATAATATGTGTACTTTAGGATTCAAAACATATATCTTAAAATCTAGGGTCCTTTTATAGATTTAAGGATAACCCTAGTCGGTTTACAATTTGTATCCTTGTACGACAAGTAATCTAATAAAGAATATTCTTACAAAGCTTTCCATAAACGAATATAGCAGTTCTTTTAGCCTTGCAGTACTTTGACTTCAACAAATAGTATTTTACTTCTTTTAGCAGACTTTTGACTTTTCCAGTACTTTGTCATTCTTCAGCACTTTCATATCCCCACAATCCTTCCCTAACTTGAATTCTACTTGCTTGACTTCAAGTTCCTTTGTAAATTTATCTTTTAACAGCTCCATCTTCAAGGAAAGATTATGTCTTTGTCTTTGGATTGTATCTTTGTAGACTCTGTGCTTATATCATCATTTATCAAAGTATTCTTTAGAATTTATTCTTTACAAGCTCCATCTTTAATAATCTCTTTTCAGCAACATTCAACAAGCTCCATCTTTTCAGCAACATAAGACAATGTGTACATTTAATTCAGTTAAGTTCCAGTCTATTCTCATCACTTCCAGGTGTCTAAACTCCTGTGAGAGGTGAATCATTGAAAATTTAATGGATTTGAGCTCTCTTTACCAAAGCCATTAACTCGAGTAAAATGTTTTGATGTGTAAGATCATGGTACACTGATAACCATATGAATTTTAGCAAATCATCAGCTTATCACAGATTTGATTTGTCTTTACCAAAAGTTGCCCTTTTAGACTAGTTAGCTCTTCATCATGGTGAACTAATTACCATATAATTGTTTTTCCACGCCTTTACCACGCTTCATTTCAGGGCTAGCCAACTCTTCACAATAATGATATGGTGAGTTGATTACCATACAACTTATTTAAAAGTTGTCAACTATAAAACGGATTTGAGATATCTACCGAGCCGCTTTCTCAGGATTAGCCAATCCTTTTTGTAACCATGGTGGATTGATAACCTATTGGTGTTACCATCTTAAAAACCATTTATTTCATTCAACCTTTGTTTCAAAATATTTGTCACTTAAAAGGTTTCTTTCAAAAATCATATAACTGGTTTAAAGCTGCAAGCAGTACTTTGATGAAAGTACTATTTGATCAGCAGTACTTTGTGTGACAACCGGCAATTTAGGGAGTATATTTTAGGTAACCGCATTACGTTAAATTAAACTGAGAATTGCCCTTAACACTATTTTATAAACCGTGACTTGATTTTATATCGTCGATTGGTTTTTACGGTTTATTTCAATATTAAATGAGTTAACGTATGCGTTTTAACTCTATTTGGTAGGCACTATTCGATTCGGCACTAGAAAAGCCTAAAACAAGAGTTATTGTAACTTTTAGACCGTAACTCGAAAATTGACAAATAAATAGTCAAAACTCGTGGAAACACGTAAGTAATGATGTTGGAAAGTTAAATAAATGTCATGGACACCTGGGACGATATGTGAGCCTGGAATGGATAAACGAGATAGATACGAAAAGTTTCAACCCGAACCCTCCTTTTTTCCCTTGAGCCGCCTCCCTCTCATTTAATTATTTTGAGGTCCTTATGTCCTAGTATAAAAAGGCCTCACCACCCCTCATTTCACCCATTTGTTTTCTCTCATAAAACACACACACTACACCTTTTCTCTCTCTTCTCTACTAGAAACCCTAATAACAACCACCACCATCGCCGACCGCTATTCCGGCCACCACGGCTTGCCGGTGACGCGTCACCCTACACCACCACCACCACCTTAAAGCTCTCTTTCTCCTCTTTCCAACCATATATCATACACTCAATTTGGACTTCATTAACACCTCCAAATTCAAGAATTAAGATTCGTACTTTTAGGGTTTTCTAAATATTTCAAAGGCAATTGGTGATTAGAGAAGTTTGTGCCGAGTCGATAGTTGCTGTGCTGTGGTTTCTGTTATCTTCTACTAGTGATATTTGTGCGTTGATTGCTTGAGGTGAGTTTCATAGTCTCACTTTTATATATACGTTTTAACTACGTTTTGAACTATTTTGGGGTGAGAATCATGCTACTGTTTTTGGACCATTAAAACTATTTGGATTTGCTTATATGCCGACCGAAAGTAGATAGATGCGATAGTTTTTGCCATAGACTAGGTTCTACCATGCCTAACTAAGAATAGACTTCATCTCGACTCTAGTCCGGGTTGGCAACTGTTCTAGAGGTTGCCACGATGCTACGGACTAGAGTCAGCAGGCCCGAAAAGTGAATATATGATTGGAGATCCGGTAGGATCAGTGTGTGAAACGTGTTTACCTATCTAGGTCTTGCATAGCAAATCAACTCTTACATGTGTCCACTACGATTTTGTTGAACTTAAACCTATGAACTCACCAGAAGTGACCTTTTAGCATGAGTTCTCATGTATTTGAGAGATGTTTGGATTACTTGATGTGTGGAAGCTTGGCATGGAGGCGTGGTTCAAGGATCATTTTCGACTCTGATAAACAATGGGGACCTATTTTGTTAAACTATGTTTTGGGCCTAAATTTATATCTTAGGATTAAATGTTTGAATAATTGATTTGGGATTGGTTTTAAATGGTTAAATGGTTATCTTTTATTTTATTTTGTGTGCATACCAATCCAAAAGTAACGCTCGAAAGCTTGATTAAGTCTTCCGCTGTACCGAGATTCGAGGTGTTACGATTGGTATCAGAGCTCAAGGTTATAGAGAACTAGGTATTTTATAAACCCTAAACTATAACCTCTTTTAAGAAAAATTGAACCTCGACCGACGACGCCCGCTTGCCACGAAGCTCTTATTTTATTATGGTATGAAATGCATTTGAATTATGAGATGATATGTTAGGGAATATTGTGAATTGATTATGAAAACGTTATGAGTTAGAGATTCGAGTTATGATTTGGATATGTTTAGGGGTATTCCTAAACGTTCTGATAATGAGATATGATTATTGGTTTTGGAAATGAGATATGATTATTGGTTTTGGAAATGAGGTATGATTATTGGTTTTGGAAATGATTATTGGTTTTAGAAATGAGGTATGATTATTGGTTTTGGAAATGAGATATGATTATTGGTTTTGGGAATGAGATATGATTATTGGTTTTGGAAATGAGATATGATTATTGGTTTTGGGAAAATGAGATGTGATTATCGAAATATTACGGAAATTGATTTGAGTAAAGGGTATATTACGATTTTGCAATTTGAACTCGATTGCTTTGATATGTGATTATGCGATAGAACGGAACTTATGTGTGTTATTTAAAGGCATGTTTTGAGTAATGCGGTACCTACACTTTTAAAGCTTACATTATGTGATATGTGTTTTGGTTAAGTTGTTGCGCTTATTAAAACTAGTTGTTTCGAACACTTATACCTACCCTATGCCGTTGTCACAGACTATGCCTTCACTAGCTTTTGATGTGTCTGAGGAAGTCCTTGATGTAGCTAGTTCACCAGCATTGCTCTCATGACGGTTGCGCAGGGTGATCCTTATGAGATCGCCCGTCACTCTAGTTCATCATCAGATCGTCCTAGTTCATCTAGGCACTCACTTTACATCAGTTTTAGCGAGAGCAAGACTCCTAGGCTTTCTTATAGCACCACATATTCAGGTTAACCACCATCATCACCTATTCGCTTAGCAGATCACCATGTCTTAGAGGACTAGATCTCCTAGTGTACCACCCTCATGATCTTCCTCAAGACAGAGACTCCGACTATGGGCTCTTCCCCTATAGATGAGGGCGAGGAGGAGCATGAAGTCGAGGAGGAGGATGAGATTGAGGAGCAGTATGTAGATGAGGATGAGGATCCTCAAGAGGAGGATGATGAGGATATCCCGAATGTACTCCTCCATTGCAGAGTCTTGCACATTCTCCTGACCGTGTTCTCCTTTGCATGAGCCCTAGTCCCTGTGACAAGCCTTTAGAGATCGATTCACCACCTTACTCACCTTATATAGGTAGCCCGTTAGGATCGGAGGTACCATCGGAGATTGTTTCTGAACTCGAGGAGTATGGTGAGATGGGTCTGATGTGGGAGAGGATTACCTCTCAGGGTACTAGACTTAGTCAGTTGACAGAGCGTTTGGGTTGAGTGTCTAGAGCTAGTATTGAGGATCTTAGAGCTGATATGGGTACTGTAGTTAGGAGGACTAGGGTTTTGCATGATGGTATGTCTCTGCCCAGAGCGTGTTGGGGACCTGCTGAGGGTTCGCGACATCACGGATGCCGATAGAGCGATTTGGCGTAGGATTGGTGAGTTGGAGAGAAAGGTCGCAGAGCTTAAGAGCGATCGCGACGCTCGACGTGTTGAGTTAGCCTCTTTGTGGAAAGAGGTTGACGATGTTAGGAGATCAGTGAGTAATATTCGTAGACGTGGCTAGATAGTATTAGATTTATGGTTTTGTGCCATCTTGAAACTAAGTAGTACTTGGTTCGAGATGTAGGATTATCCGTTTTATAGTTATCGTTGTTAGGATCGTTTTTGATTTCTTCAATTCTTCCTTGTATTTCCAATTGTGAAACCTATGAGTTATGGTTATTGGAACGTGCATCCTTAGTTATGATGCGGTATTTGACTGTTTCGCTTTGGTATAGCGTTATCCTTGTTAGCCTTGAGTATGTATTCAGGCGTTATGTAGTGACCTTTGGAACCCAACTCTATTAGAGCGTGAATTGTGAACTTATGAAACTGTTCTTCTTGCCCCCAGAATGGTGGCAACAAGACGAAACTTAATTAGGAACAACCAGCAGCTCATGCTGCTGTTGTTCTCCCGTCGCGCAGTCGCCATCCGACCCCGACGCACCACATGTTGAGAACCCTAACATTGATAACCCACCTGTAGGGAACTCAATGTGGATGACCGTGGCTGAATGGTCCTGTTCCACAAAACTCCTCCACCTGTAATTCTCGTTAACCCAACCCCACATTGACCATCTAGTGTCGCGCAAGTGTCAGTGAACCGCTAGCTAAGGCTAATCTTTCTAACACTTCTAGTGGAACCCTAGTGCTGAATCGAGCTCAAGGTTGTACCTATAAGGATTTCCTATTCTGTGGTCCCATTGAGTTTGGAGGAACAGGAGTAGTTTACCTAACTAGTGGTTAGAGAAAATGAATCTGGTTTGCTATGAGTAATTGTGATGAGGATTGTAAGGTTAAGTATGCAACCTTCACTTTGAAGGACGAGGCGTTGACCTGGTGGAATAACTACCATAGAGCAAAGAGGAATTGATGTAGCATATAGTATGTCTTGGACTCAATTTAAGGCTCTCCTGATTAAGACTTATTGTCCTAGGAATGAAGTTAAGAAGTTAGAGTGAGTTCGGAACCATAAGGTTAAGGGTACTGACATGGCGACTTACACTCGTCGTTTCCAAGAGCTATCCTTGCTTTGCCCTGATATGGTTCGTACCAAAGAACTTAAGATTGAAAGGTATACTGATGGATTGCCTTTAGCTACTCAAATGATGTCATCGCCGCAGCCAATTTGCATGAGGTGCTGTGGCTCGAGTCTGATGGACTCTTGTGTGTTAGAATTAGGGAGAAAAGGTAAGAGTGATAGGAACGATAAGAGGAAGAGGAATGAAGTTGTGAAAGGAAATGGCAACAAACGGCAAGAGACGACCGAGTGTTCGCCATAGGAAATGGAGATAAGAAAGGTTACGGGTAGTAAACCTGCGGTGTGGTCGTTGTAACCGACACCACCATGGACCGTGTCCGATTGTGTGTAGGAAGTTCTCTAAGGTAGGACACATAGCCAAAGATCAGGTCTCGTCCACTTGCTGCAGCTCAAACTGCACAAGGAGCGGACTGGAAGGCCACTGCCACTGCTTTGGATGTGGAAAGCAGGGACACTTTAAGAATGAGTGCCGAGAGCCGTGGATGAGAGGAAATCCCTAATGTACGGATTTTCTAAACGAGGTGTAGGAGGTAATGGCTTAAAACCCTCAGAAAGCGAGGTTGTGGAAAACCAGGGAAACAATGGTGTTAGGAATCAGCAGAGAGACATAGGAACAACGCGGTTTACGCTATTAGAAGGAAGCTGGTGAGGACCCTAACGTAAGTTACTGTACGCTCCTTCTCAATAACCACTATGCTTCCATACTGTTTGATACTGGTGCGGATATGAGTTTCGTATCCACCAACTTTTATGCCATTACTAGAATCTCCCAAAACCTCTAGGTTTAGTTACGATGTGGAATTAGCGAATGGGAATAGAGAGAAGATAGACACCGTAGTTCGAGGTTGTACCTTAAGTTTCCTAGACCGCCCGCTTAGTATAGATCTATTGCCGCTACCTTAGGAAGTTTTGACGTCATCATCGGAATGGATTGTTGTTTAAGAACGTGCACACATCATTTGTGATGAGAAGATTGTGCATTTACCATATGGAGAAAAGTTCGAGCACACAAGGAGATCGAGCAACCGGGAAGTCCTTGGGTGGGCATCATCTCTTGTATTAAGGCTCAGAAGTACATCGATAGAGGAGGTTGTCTTTTCTTAGCTTGATGTGCCCGGTTGGTGCAAGTTTTAAATTTATAAAAGGTGAATTACCAATATTACCAATAACACATACGAGAAAGTATACTCGTCCGTTATAGCAAGATTATGAAGGTAAGCCGGGATCGTTCGCAGGGATTTGAGTGAATCTAAACACAAGTTTGAATTAACGGGGTCTATCCAAAACATATAACAAAGCAAATAGATATAATGCAATTCAGATGATTAAAAACTACACTTGCTTAAACTAGTTTCATATCATAGATTAATGTGATTGTGTTAACCTCTTAACATGTTGATTGTGATAACTAGTCAAAAGACTAATCTATTGTTCTTTCAAGTTAAACCTTCTCACAAGATTTTAGTTCATTAGAACAAGCATTAAGTTTAACCAATCAATTCAAGATCAATTCAAGTTTCATAAGTCTACATACATAAACTTAAACACAAAACATCCACTTGTTTCATCAAATTGCTTAAGAAATGGTCAATACAAAAGGTAACCGATCATAGACAAAGGCTACAATTGATTCTCAACAACTAATCTTACGACCATTTAGATGTTTCCAACCAATCCAATTTGATAATCAAAAAGCGTTTCTATTACAATCACACCTTAGTTCCTTTGTGTAATCAAGAATAATGGGTAAAAACAATCATCCATAGACAAAATGATTATGACTAGTTGAATAACAATAAGTCCTTTCGACCACAACGATTACTATCAATTAGCCAAACTTGATTAACAAATGTCACTATGAAACTTTAGCACAATTGAATCTTAGAATCAACTTGAAATTGAATTAAAACATGTTAACACAACCACTAACTAATCATATGATAATCAACATCATTTAAGCAAGTGCATAAAGAAACTAGCCACTCATAGCAAACATGAACATAAACTCATAACTTTGAACATTAGAAAACATGATTGAAAGTCTTACAATGCTTGGAATAAGATTACAAATGGTGAAGTAATGATTCCCAAAGTATTGGGGATGACTTCTTGATGGTTTGACCTCCAAATGATGACTTCTTGGACCTCCAAAGTTTCTTGAGCTATGAACGAATTTAGGTTTTAAGAGAGTAGTAGTGGTGGTAAGATAGGTGTGAGAGAAGATCTCTCAAGTTGTGGTGTGTCTCATATGCTCACAATTAGCCTCTATTTATACTATTTCCAAGGCCTAGGGTGTTAAATGCTTAACTTGGCCTCCAAGGAGTGAGGAAGGAACTAGAATACACCAAGGGAAGGACCTAGAATCGTTTGGATGCAAAGGGGAAGCTTAGTGATGAAGATTTGACAACTGCAGTCTCCAACCGATCGGTCATATGACCAACCGATCCGGCTGGTCCTCAATAATAACACACCGACCGATCCGTTCGGGTTGCGAACCGATCGGTCGGTTATGGCAAAAACATTAATTCCGACCAAATTCCAACCAATCCGGCTGAAGGTGTAACCGATCCGTTGGATTTCCAGATACAAAACTTGATCTTTTTCTCTTCTACCTTGTAGAACTTGGTACTTCAATCACTAAAGTCTTCAAAGGTACTTGAGATTTAGCTTTACTGAAACGGGAATCTTCAATTAGCTGCATATTTCAACATTTTCCTCCATTTCCCTGCACTTGGTTATAAATACTAGACAAACATCTCTAGATACGATTAAGTACTAAAATCACGCAAATATAACCAAATAATAGATATAAAAGTACACATAATGCTACTAAAAACATGCACAATCTGAGCGTTATCAAATTCCCCACACTTAAACTTTGCTTGCCCTCAAGCAAATCTAGAAAAAACATCCACTGGTACAAGATCATGATTATGAAAAATGTGATGCAAATCAACCAAGTATAAATACGAGAGAGGATTCATCAATTATGCTTTATAAAGGTGAAACATCAAGATGTTTTACAATATCCAATGATTTTCTTGCATGATTAACATTTCAAAACACCTCACTAAAAAATAATGGAATATAATTCACTCAATCACTCATTTTAGTGGAGTAACAAGATAAATCACACTCATTGCTCAGCCGTGATTAGATTATTACCATAAGCTTGTACAAGAAACAAAACTCCACCGACGTGGCGTGAGCACCAAGTAAAACATCTAAAGAGGGCTTTATTCGGTTATAATGATAGGCTTAGGGTTAAGGGTATGGATAAGGCATGGGAATGTTTATGAAATTGGTGTAAAAGAAAAATGAAGTCAAGTCTAATACCCAAGTTGCTAGCTATCAAACATTCCACGAACCAAATAAATGATTATAGCTTTACATTCTTCATTTCCACTTTCCACAGCTTTTCGCTTTTCCATAATAATTATTCTTCGATCATAGCACATTGGCTATTATTTCCATACTTCAACACAATTTTTTTTTTTTGAACATAAACTCAACACATGGCTCAATCAATCACATAGGATGTGGTACTCATAATCATTTGAACAATCTTCACTTTCCATGAAACTAGCAACCAACCGTTAGACATTGATATGGGATAGGCTAAGGTTTAAAATGTAAAATCTTTTTGTATTTTCTGGGTGAAGCAAAAATGAAAGGGATGGCTCAGAAGGTGTACTGAGGGTATCTAGCGCTAAAAATGAGCGCTAACAAATGGGTCCATGTGGGTGGTTAACTAACCGATGAGGCTAGCTAATATATCATTAGATGTAAAATGGAAGGCCATTTGGGTTAAATCCTAAGGTGCCTCTTTATCACACGAATTCACTTATATCGCACGAATGCAATCTCACTGCGGTCCGTAATGATTTACAAGTACAAGTTCTAGAATAAATAAAATCACCGGGACACTCATAGCAAAAGATCCAAGCATAAAAGATGTATGCTATATAAGAAATAGGCTCAAATCCTCACAATTTAGTGTAAAGGGTATAATATGTGCTAGAAAATGTCATCGATCCCAGAATGGATTGCAATAGTAATCGGAACACATCTCGAAGTTTCAAATATTACCAATTTACCAGTGGAATGATCCAGTTATTCTAATAGATAATCCTATACGTTGAAAACAACTAGATCACAAGGGCAAAAAAATTTTTAAATTCAAGCATGAAAACTCTAATTTTTCTATTCACCCCCCCCCCACACTTAAGTTAGACATTGTCCTCAATGAAAAACGAACTTCAAAGTATAGAAATAGGGTGTAGAAAACTAGAAGGGGGGTTGAATAGTTTACCGATTAAAATCTTTGTTTTGAAACTTATTGAAAGATCAATTGATATTGATCTTAAGTATGTTAATGAAATATGCAAGCAATATGTACTAAGTAAATAAGGAAAGAAATGATCAAACCACAACAAGTTTTATAGTGGTTCGGAATACAAGGACTCTTTTTCCTTGCCCTACTCCACTCCTCGAGTCTCACACTCGAGATTTTAACTTCACTAGTCAACAAGCTCCTTTCACCGGCGGAGAAAACCTTTACACTTCGCTAACACTATTTCCGACACTAAGCTAGATGTCGAGTTCTTTCCAAGGGTACAACTACCCCCACACACAATGTATTTTGAGGACTAAAATACTAACCACTCACACTCACAAGATTATGATGGTTTGATACAACAATGAAGTATGGATCAACACTAGATCATACAACACTAAACAAACAAGACTTCCAACTTCTCGTTGAAGCTTGAATATGACTTGATCTTCTTTGCTACAAAAGAGATCACTAATATGATATGAAACCGAGTTAGAAAGGTTAGAGAGAAGATATGTATGAGAGTATGTTAGAAAGGGATAAGAAACTACTTGGCTTGGCATTGCTATTTATAGCCAATTGACAGAGCTCACCACGGCGGACCCCTTAAAAGGGTTCCTACCTGTACCAATTTGGTACCGCCAGCCCTGACACCAAGATATCAAATCTTAGCTAAAGTCAACTCTATCTAAGTGAGATTGTGCAAGATATGAAGAGTACAAATCTTTACAAAATATCTAATGGAATCTTCCAATGATTTCCATGATGTAATACATGATGTCAAATGTTGTATTACTATTTATAGAAATATGCAAACGCTTAAGTAGTGTTTGGTTTTAAGAACCTAACACATTCTACAAACTACTATCATACATAATGATTAGAGTCATATCAAGATGTTACTAATCATAAATGTAAATGCTTGAATGATGAATATATTGTTTGAGAAAGCTTGTTTTAATATCTAATAAACTTGACAAGCTTTAAGCTTTTATAAATTAAATTTACTTTGTCGTTAACAAAACTTAGGCAAGGATCAAAAATATAAATAACGTTTAATGACTATATTTGTATTAACAATCTCCCCCTTTTTGTTGAGGACAAAATATAAATTTTATTTTTATAAAAGAAACAAAGTTTGTACAAGAGTTATAAAATTATTAGTTTTAGAACTTGAAAAGAAAATGATAATGTAAGTGTATGAAATTTGACTTTTATGAAAGTCAAAAGATTCACTAGTTGATGCATGATGTTGATTTTTTCAGAAGTCGTAGTATGCGTTTGACTTTTTTAGAAAAGTCAAGTATTATCAATGAGAGTTTCTGTTTGACTTTTTAGAAAGTCAAATGTATGCAGTTTGACTTTTTCAGAAAAGTCAAATATAAATAATTTCAAAGTTCTATATTTCTCCCCTTTTTGTCTCAACAAAAAGAAGATGCTATGCGGAATGTAATGAGCCCGAGCTATTCTCTCCCCTTTGTTCAAAGCTCCCCCTAAATTGGGTGCTTTAATGGGAAGATACATGGATTGTGAAAATAAAGCTAAAAAAAATGTTAGTAATAATGATCATTCACAAGCATTTCCAAGCACTATGTGATGACACCAACAATATGATAAACAACATTCATTAGTTAAAATTTTTCATGAATCAAGATCATGAAAAGAGCACACAATGATGTGTTTTGAGTACAAGAAATAAAAATAATCCTAAGAAAGCAAATAAAAGAAAGACTATTCTAAAACCATCCTAAAGTGATGGTGGATGGGAAAGAGCGCTGAGACGCTCAAGAATGTGGTTGAGGATGAACCTCATTTCTTCGTGGAAGTCATGGACCATAACCCAGGTCCGTTCCACGGTTTGACCCGTTTGCTCACAAGTTGAGCAACCATGCCTTGGAGGGAAGAAAGTTTGGGGAGGTTGTGGTGGTGGAATGGTGGATGTGTGGGTGGTGTTGGGAATGTTTGGAGTGGTCATGATGGATGCAAGCAAAGCACTTTGCATTTGCATTGTCTCACTTAAGTGAGAATCCACCATGCCTTTGAATTGGTGGAGGTTGTGGAGTTCGGCTTGAATCTCCTCTCGAGTGGGATTATCATCCCACATGCACTCTGAATGTCCTCAATATGAGCGGACATTGATGATGGAAGTGGATGATCCCCGTATAAAGGACCATGAATGTCCTTGTGAATGGGGTGAAAAAGGAGAGGTTTTGGCCCTAATGGGGCGTTTGGGTCAATGGATGACCGGGGTGACTCATGAGCGATTCGCTCAATTGTGCCAAAAGATGGCAATGGTGGTGGATGACTTGGCCTAGGGGCAAGTCCTCCAAGTCCTCTAGGAAAGGATTTGGTGATGTTGGTGGAGTTGAAAATAACTCCATGGAGAGAGGAGGGAGACCTTGGTGAAGGTGGTGAGGGTGTTTTGGATGTTTGGATGGGTGCGGGTGGAGGTGAAGTAGGTGTTTTTGTTGGTGGTGGAGTGGTGATCACAATGTGTGATGAAGGGTGTAGCTAGGGTAAGATTTGTATCATCTCTAATAGGAGATGAGATTGTGAGTGGTGAAGATTCGGATGATGAGCTAAGATGAACAAAGCAACAAGGCCTTACGCTAATTCTAGCGTTTTCTTGGGTTTTGGTGATGATTTAGTCATTTTAACTTGGGTTTTGATTTGCTAGATAGTAGTGAGAATGAAGAAGGTGTGAGGATGATCATGGTAAAGCCTTTCAATTTATAAAGGTAAGAAATTGTTGAGAAATGGTTTGATTTGATGTTGAACCATTGAAGAGATGAGGTTCCTAATGATTTGGAAGTGGGTTGAATGCTAGTCATATCACCCAAGTCAATCCATTCAAAGAAGATGGAGTGAAGAAGAAAAGATATGCAATAAATGTGTTCTAGTGAGTGGAATTTCCTAATATTCAGATTACCCACGGATTTGAAGGTACCAAAATTTTGGTTCCTTCCTTTATGCCAAAGGGCTCCTTGGGTGGATTTTTCAAATTTTTGAAATTTGGTGGGAAATGGATTTCTTATACACCTTAGTACATAATACTAGTTCTAATACAAGTATAAACTAGTTAAGATTGATTTATAAGTGATGGAAGATAATTTGGAATCACGAAAGAGTCGAAATTTGAAAATTACCGAGGATCCACGGCACCAAAAACATACACGCGACTACCCTAAAAGGGTGCCGCCTCGTCCGCCTGCATGCATGGCGGTACCAAATTATATAAAGGACGGTACCAAAATTATGGTGCCGTCGGATCCGTGGAGTGTCAAAATTGGTCGAGTTCGTTTTAGGTGTCGGCAAATTTCCGAAACCCCAAATTTTCTCAAAAGCTGTTATACTAAACATTTCTAGTTAAGAAAAGTAAATAACACATATGTAAACATAGTGGAGCATAGATTTTGAGCAAGGCTTATTGATTTTCACAATATAGTGAAAATGGGTAAAATTTGATAGCATATTTGTGCTATCCCCTGCATGAGATTGTTAGCATACACCATTGTTTCAAGTTATATTATCATCCTACATAATAAAAGCAACTAAATAGTGTCAAACATTAACGATAATGCATTGTTCCAAACACTCCTTAAAGTACCCTTATTTGTCTAATTTCTTGTAAATCTTGTTCATCATCCTACCAAGGCACTTGAACATTCCCTTAGTTTGCTTGAATTCTCCTGATTCATTCTCAATCTCGGGAAGAGATGCGAATACCTCATGAGGTGGAAGATGAGAGCTTGGAAGACCATCTTCGGAGCTATTTGATGATGATGATGAAGGAGTTGGAGGTTTAGCTCTCTTGCCTTTAGTCTTAGCAACTCGAGCATCACTCAAAGGTACAAAGATGTGAGGGATGAGATCATAGTGCATCCCTTTTGGGGTTGGTGGAATTGGAGCAAAGTTTCTATAGAGACGGGTGAGAAGCATCCCGTATGGAAGAGCAACGGATCCTTGAGTTGGAATATCAATCATTCTCCTAGCTATGTAGTAGGCTAAGTTGAATGGTTGTCGGGTGGACAAGTTGTAGAGCATGTGGCAAAGACAAGCGTTTATGTGATCCCTATTCCCTATGGTGCTAATGACGTTGCTCTAAGTAACTCCTCCCATTTCTTAAATTTGTGCTTAAGTTCATTTAGCTCCATTCCATATGGATCTCGATTCACCTCTTTTCCCTTTCGGGTTACTCGGGTTGGTCCGTTTTTGGGTTAAAAGGTGTTCACGGATGACATCCTTATCGGCCAAACGGGTTTGGATAGGGAGAAGAGTGTGGTCATTGATTGCATCAAGGGCGGTGAGTGACCACTTATCCATGTAGACACAAGTTCCTCGGTTGGGAATTCCTAGTACTCTAGCAAATTCACTTAAGGTGATGGTGTAGTCATTTTGGTTGATTCTAAAGCTAAGACAAAATTCATCATCATCTTCATCACTAAAACCGGTCACACTAGCATAGAATTCTAACACGAACCTAGGACAAATTGGTTCATCAATGTCAAGACGACAATCGAATTGAATGGCGGCTAGTTCTTCACGAAGATTGGTATGCTCAAGGAAGGATGGGTGAATGGTTCTACCCTCATGGAAATACCTTGATTCTAGACCCCTAAATATTTCTACTTGTTCCTTGTTAAGTCCTTTGGTTTTGTGGTGTTTGGGAATGTAGTTAAGGGTGTCTTTGTGATCATAGAATCTTGCGGCTACCATGGTTATTCCTAAGGACAAGAATTAATATGTTAAAAAATGAAAATAAATTTTAACGTTTTTGATTCTAGTGTGTGCCTATATGAAAACAATTTGGAGTTGCGGTTATCTCGACTCATTTTATGCACAAAAATGGTTTTAGTGGGGTGTTTGGCAAATACCATGAGATAACCCAAATGCTCCTAATTCAATGTGGCTACATTTGAATATCCGAGTGCATATTAGTTACGCAATACCTTTAGTATTCAAGAGCATGCAAGTGATGAAAATTTAACGTTTCTATTTGTATTAGCAATGAAAAATGTTTTCCTACAAGTGAGAAGCTTTTCAAAACTTTTGACATGGGGTGTTTGGTTGTTTGAATAAGGCCTTATATTTATTATCTATCAATTAGTGGGAAACATGATTTGTTTATGCAATATGATAATGTAGTACCTAATTTGAATGACTAGTTATGCAATTTGCCAATTGAATTCATATTTGGTATAAAAGCATACATAAAACCCCATGTAATGATTTGTGATAGTTTTGTGCATAAATAAGAATCCTAGACTCGGAATTAAGAGATGAAATGTAGTTAGGATACTTACAATGATGTTATCTTCAGTGATTAGTAAGTAGGAAGATGACAATAATGAGCTTGGTTTAAGTTTTACACGTTTTGGTAAAGTGGGTTGTGAGGAAGAAGATGTTATGTATATAGCATTTTAGCTTCAGAGGCATTAGGACCGCACGGGCACCAAATAATTGGTTCCGTCCGTGTTGTCGCTTGGTCGCGGCTACAAAAGAGCGATACAAGGCAAATTGTTTTGGTTTGACTATTCTAATGTTTTAGGCTATGTTTATCCTACATGTTTGGTTCCATTAACCCTAAACCAAGTCTAAGAAGATTAAAAGGTTCTCGCTAAGAGGGTTTAGTTAAGATGTCGGCAATGTTGTCTTCGGAGGATACTTTCACGATTGAAATGTTTCCTTTTTGAACATTGTCGCGAAGAAAGTGATGACGGATTTCAATGTGCTTAGTACGAGCATGTTGAACGGGATTTTTGTTGAGATCGATGGCTCCCTTTGTTGTCGCCAGTATCACAATGTCGTTGAGATGAATTCAGAGTTCACGAGAGCTTGTTTCATCCAAAGAGCTTGTTGACATGCTTTT